>JBAMBL010002981.1:0-614958 GCA_037043405.1 Drosophila subquinaria
ATAATAATAAACGTTTTGATGGCCAAAAAAAACTTTCTACACAGATGACGTTGGTATCGCTGAATTTTGATAGGCATAATTTCCATAAGAATTGGAATTTGCCAAGGCCAATCAAAAGATAAGAAATCTGTAAACTGAATACATTTACAACATTCCATGCTTGACACCCTTTACATGTGATCTTAATCTGTATCAATTAGGTAGTACGCGAGTGACTAAATGGGCTTAATATATGAACAAAACTTGACACAGTTGCCTACTTTTCTGACACACAATTATATCGCAACACCTTTAAGAATTATCATTGTAATATGATATTTTTCTGCCTTAAATATTCAGAGCAATATAAAAAAATCTTGTATTGAAAGTTAAAGACATTCATTCGTTTAATAAAAGCTATCATTTCATTGTTTATCTAATTTGTAAATAAAATCTTTTCTGTCCTTAAAAAATTATCATTTTAGGCCTACGAATGGAAAATCTTTTATATTCGAAGCTGTATTAAAAATTTATGTCTATCTAATCAACCTAATATGAATAAATAAGCTATAGGCACGGCTTTAATGCGAGTACTGAAAGTTAAAAGAGAAAGCCGGGACTATTTAAAACTAGCTCATACATAACTATAAGAAATTGAATAAATTCTTAAAGACGCCCAACTGTTTATGTTGATAGGCATATGATAGGCGCAGAAGCATTCACTTCAGAATAATTTAAAAATCGAATTAATTAAATATTTAAAAAAGGGCTTCAGTCGAATTGGATTGACTAGAAAACCCGTTGAAGCACAAAAGTAGAAAACGAAACTCTTATTCTGAATTAGAGAACTTTTGTGTTTTAAATTCACCTCGAAGTTATCAAGGGAAAATATATAATATAACAAATTTTTAAGCAATTTTATGACTCTTACCTAAATTGACAACCAATTTCAGGAAACTAAACTTCGACTTGCTGTCAGTAACTGTTATTTTCATATGTAAATTTAAAATTAGAACCCTAAGGAAAAATAAATTAAAACAGAATCTTATCACACAGCTTAACGGTCACAGTGGAAATATGACCAATTTGAATTTGTAAATCCATGATTCACAAAATTAGCATACTAAATTCAAAAAGGGGTTCGACACGCTTAGTTCACTCGACGATCAACTCTTAATTTCACATATATTATACTTTGAATTTTGGGCACTCTTTTTCTATCTTGACAGACTTACAACTCAACACATATTGTAAAATTAAATGACATATGGGCTAATCCGAAAATTTGTAAGCCAAGTGAGAAAGTTTACAGTTGTCAAAGAGTAAATGTTTTTAATAATAGGATCATACCTGTTAAGTTTCGATTAGAATTACTAATCAATTAGATTGTTTTTGGAAATAATCGTAGTGACTATATAATTCACTGTTGAAAAATTTGTGATTATGTAATGATTACGATTACAAAAAATCAGAAAAAATCTAAAATTATTACAATTATTAAAAAGTAATAAAAAAAAATTAAAAATAATCTTTCTGATAATTTGGTAGGGGAGAAGTGGTGGTTGTGGGCATGGGTGGGTTGTGGGCACCCCTACGTATATTTTCACGAAATGAAGATTGAGTTTTGTTGGTAATGTCATTCGCAAGAAATTACCCTATGTATAATTCATGCCAAATATCAAAGTGAACGGACGCGTTTCCTTTTGGAAATAAACGAATTGGTTTTTTTTGTGCTTGGAAAAGGTGAGGAAACTTCTTTCATACATTTTTAATAGTGTATCAATCAAAGTGGATCGATTGGAAAGGTAAGTGTAATGCATTTTTATTTAGTCGAACTATTATGCTAAATGGAACAATATCGATTTGAACCAAAAAATTTAAACAAAAAAATTTTTGCATCACTTTTTAAAGTGTCTGCTAAAGTGGGTTGTGGGCACAAAAATTGAGGGTGTTGTGGGCACCCCTTTTTTTAGTCAAATTTTGTATATAGCTACTGTTTCTTGGAAAATTGTTTTAAAAATTTGTTTGGATCCCTCTAGAACATTCTTGTGAACATCTTAGGCTCTTGGAAAGGGATCCTCTCCCGCTGAGAGGGATTATCACTCAGAACTCCATCAATTGTAACATCTGCGATCGAGCTTTTCATGTGAAATGTGTGGGCTTGCGGGCAAGTTATTATACATGTCAAAATTGTGTTTCCGACGATGAATAACGCCTATGCAGGCTTTATGATTAATAAACTGTCATTTTGTTCATATTAGTTATGGATTTTTTTCATATTTTTCCATTTACAGCATTTTTGCCAAGGGTGCCCACAACCCCCACTAAAAAAATATTTAGCTGAAAATACCGATTTTACAAAAGTCCATGTAAAATTTTTTTGCGTAACGAAATCCGGTATGTTTTTATATGATTAGTTAGCTTAGGTCTCTAGCTTTACACAGATATCCATATATCCAAAAAATATGCACTAGGTCGGTAATTATAGGCCGAAATCAAAACTATGCCCACAACCGCCACATCTCCCCTATCATTATTGATTTTTTCTGATTATTTTGGCTATTAAATAGTCATAAATAATAAGAAATAATAAAAAATAATCAGAAATAATCAGGAAAAATCAAAAATAATCCGAAACACTTGAAAAGATTATTTTTTATTATTTTTTATTTTTTCGGATTATTTTTAAATAATTGTAATAATTTTTTATTTTTAAAAATCGTAATCATTAAATAATTGGGCAAAACCATAAATAATCGTAATTTAATCATTACATAAAATAAAAAATTATTACAATTATTTAAAAATAATCCGAAACACTCAAAAAGATTAATTTTGATTATTTTTTATTTTTTTGGATTATTTTTAAATAATTGTAATAATTTTTATTTTTTGTAATCGTAATCATTAAATAATTGGGCAAAACCGAAAATAAGCGTAATTTCATCATTAGCGCGACTTTTAAACAAAAATAATCTAATTACTAATGATTATGATAACTAATTATTATTTAACAGGTATGAATATGATACATTTTCAAGCTTCACAATATAAAATCAAAATGATTTTATGGTGGCTTGTTTGTTCATGGCCGAGCCTAATCAATTAATTCCTCTTCTTTTAGCCTCTTGGTTTCATTAATTCTTGTAAAAAAAAGGTTATTTTCCAAGAGCCTTTGCAGCTTTACAAGCACTGGGGGCCAAAATCTGTTTTTTCACGTTTTCACATTCACTTTTTTTGGATTTCGGAAGCAACATAATGTAAAGTTATGAATGAAGAGGAGAATGACCCTTCCCCTGCTCCAGCCTGCCGACGCCCTTGGTATTTTCAATGGCCAAAAAGTAGGCAAACCAGTCTTCAGAGTGTTTAGTGCTTAGCAAATCTTAAACTTGGTTTCATTTTCTTTTATTTAATATAATCAATATATTGAAAGGATATTTAAAATATGTTAATTTGAATTAAAAATTATTATCGTTATTATCATTATTTTTGGAGCTGAATTAATGTGGTCATACTTATATTCCACACAGTTTCTTGTATTTCGATATTTTATTACTAAAAAAAATTTAAAAATGCACGTTAACCTCAAGTCGCCTCCCATTTTTTGTAACGTTCGCGACGAATCTTTGTGCAAGCTTAATTTTTTTCAAAAACAGAAAGGCTTTTATGTTAAATAAGGCTTAAAAGTATTCCCAAAGATCTGAATTTTTCAGAAAATTTCATAAAAATTTGCCAATCTGAACGGAAGCTGTATCAATTTTATGTAACGTTCGTAGCGCTGGATTAGCCCATATCTAGATTGGAGTGGATGACTCCAGAGGGGCAATTAGGTATTTAGGGATGGATTTGAAAATATTTGTAATTATACAAATTAAAAGTAGTTGATAAGCATATAACAATTTGTTGCATGTTCAATATATGAAAACACTTGAGCGGCCAAGAACTTCTGATAAGCAGACTCTCAAGCTCGCCTATGAAAGCGCATATACTGAGAACATAAGTTGAATAATTCAGGCCATATGCATGCAACTCTATTTCCCTTTATAACTATACACAGATTTGTTAGCTAACAAGTATCTCTGAATTTTCAATAAATCACATTCAGATTCTTTCCAGCACACTTAGAAGTCTTTTTAAACTTACGTCAATCCCAAAAAGTTTTAATAACGTAAGTACTTTTTTATTTTCAATATTCTTCAAAATTTAATTGTCCTTTATTCTAAATTCTCTGTCGTTTGAATTTAGCGTATTTTTCAGTCAATCACTATTGATTAGATCCTTTTTATCAATACCAAATTTTATATTTACCTACTTATGTTAATTATAATAACTTGAGCCAGACTTTTGTTGAAAATTTAATAATCTTTTTTCTAATAAAGATAAGATCAAATCCATTTAGATGGTTGAACTTTTGTAAGTTACATTCAGCTTACAACGGTATCCAATCAAAGATACCACAAACTATGGGAGTGGGTTACTGGGCTCTCAGTGTGGAATCAGCATCAAATGCTGCGACTGCGCGCTGCGTGCAGCGATCTCATGGTATAAAAGTTTTGGTCTGTTTTTGGAGACACTTCAGTTGTGCTCGAGCGGTCGCCGCAGCAGCCAAAGTTTTTACAAGTTTCGAATACGAAACGGTTGTGCATAAATATTTAAATTATAAAAAACAAAAAACTGAAAAAATTTAAAGTTTTAAATAAAACATAGCAAGAATGCCTACAAATCTATTTCAAAAACTCTTTCTGCTACTGCCACTCGCTTACAATCCGATAAAAAATGGTAATCAACTGTCAGAATCTCTTGTAAAACTGTTGAATAAGTGATTTAATACCATGAGAGAAATCGTTTAGCAAGCATACATATTTAAAAATATTCAAATCTCATTCAGGGCGGAATCATTATTAATTAATCATAGCGGAAAAGATTCGCATTTGAATTGATGGTTACAAGAAAGAAGAAACAGAATATATTTTTCGTTTTTAAGCTCATGACAGAAAGTGAAATTAAATTCATTAATCGGTGTCTTAAATTGACTTTCGTTCTTCTTATAGGCATTGATACTAGCACGGGAGGTAGTGTGAATTCCGACTGGAATCATGAGCAAAATGGGCTCGATTGGGAAGGAACTTGCTCGACCGGTCGACGACAGACCCCTATTAGGCTATCGCTTGATACGGTAAGTAAATAATTCTATGCTATAAATTAAGGTCCTGTTTTTCACAGTACAGTTAGGATTAAACTGAGAGGTAGTTTTGAACTTGACATAAAATTTACTCACTTAATGCAAAATTTGACTTGAATAAAGTTAAATTCTCCATTTTCTTTTATTTTGTGTTAAGCTTCACACCTAATTTTTATAACATAAGCATTAAAATCGTTTTTACATATGTATAAAAACAAGCGGGAAAGGCTTTAATCGAATACCCGACTATAGGATGCCTGTGACTTATTTAAATATACATAAAATATTTTTTATTGCATACTTTTAGGCACGTATATTGCTTAAAAACTAGAATCAGCCATTACTATCTTTCTATTCGTCCGATCTTGTTGTGATTTAGTAGGATGATAACTTATAATAATAGTTAACGTTAATTAGCAAAAAACTCCTCAAATCTTAGAAACTGTGCGTGCGGAAAGGGGTGTGGCAAACAATTTAAGATCAAACTCTTGAAATTTGTTGCCCTAGCTCTAAAAATCTATGAGATCTAGGACCTCACACGGACGGACAGACGGACGGACATGGCTATATCGACACGGCTGTTGATGCTGATCAAGAATATATATACAGTACAGAGTCGGAGATGCATACGAATATAACCCTTTTACTTATTTTTTAAGTAACGGGTACTTCTGACATTGGTTACTAGTATATGGGAATCTTAACATGTCAATCATGCTAAGAAAGCAATATTCTTTAGAAATAGTACATTACTTGTGTAGTTAATTGAGCACAAATCAGTTTTGAGAAGCGTGAATTAAAATTGGATTACCACATGTCACATAAGCATAAGAAAGAGGTGGTTCCCCACCATTTAACTATGACAGCATACTGTAATATCCGTTGCTTCCATTGCAAACGATGGAGGCTAATTTGATAAATGGTGCTGGTTACATTTTAAGAAATTACTTCCGAACGGGCCAATTTGCATCAATTTTACGCTAGTTTTCACTATTAGTCTAAGTCTGACTCGAGTAAAGAGAGAAAGGGGAAAACTAATACTTGGTTTATAATGTTATGCTTTCTTCAGTCGCTCATCATGCCGCTGCCACGTATTTACTTTGGAAACTATGACGTTAGGCTCAATACACCGCTGACATTGACAAATAAGGGATATACCGGTAAGTACAGCATTTTATCAATATTAAAAGAATATATTTTAATATAATCTTACTTCTGCAGTCGACATGAGCATACCGGAAACTCGTAATGGACATAAGCCTTTTATCACTGGAGGCCTTCTCAAGGGACAGTACGTTGCCGAAGGGGTTCACTTTCATTGGGGATCCCCCAATTCACGTGGCGCTGAGCATTTGATAAACAACAAGCGGTACGATATAGAAATGCATATCGTGCATCGCAATACTCGGTACAATGACGTCAGCGAAGCTCTGAACCATCCCGATGGCATTGCCGTGCTGGGCATTATGATGAAGATTGTTAATGTGAGTTTTCTAGCTATTGAACTTGAGAAATCAAATTGTATTACAAACATGTATTTCCCCAGACTCCGGATCGCATTTATCCCGGCCTAAGAAAGATATTCAACGAATTACCCAATTTGGTTGAATACCATGCTGAAGCAGAGCTACCCGGTTCGATTACGCTGGGTCAATTGTTGGGCGATTTGAATACTCGTGACTTTTATTCCTATAAGGGGTCCTTGACAACGCCAGATTGTCAAGAGGCCGTCACTTGGACGGTATTTTCTCAGCCCATACCCATCTCGTACTTGGATGCAGCCAAGTTCTGGAATATACTGGACGCTAATGGAAATCCGATTGAAAACAACTATCGCATTCTTCAACCGCGCAACAATCGTCCTGTTTTCTATCGTACTACCAAGAATTTCGGAGGCTATTATGGATAAAAACCAATCAAATATTAAAATTAGATCAATTTAATTTTTTATGTTTTTCAACATAATCAACTCGATCCGCCCAACGTAGAAAGTTAAAAAAAAAAATAACACACATGTTTTTGACAAAGGTAACATGATAATATCATTTTGAGATTATCTGTACCATCAAATGAGATAGAACCTGAACCCACATTTCAATTTCGCCGATTATTTAAGATAGATTTAAGATAATTGTATTTAAATTTAATTAATTTATTATTTATTGTACAAAATAAATGTTTTGATTGTGTTAATTTACAACACTTCCGAATTGAAATAACTTTTCACATTTTTTTATACATATATACAATTTCAGGCAGCATCATTATCCAACTTGTAGGAGACAGTAATATTGGTTTTTTTTTCATATTTTACTTTAATATGAATAATTGGAGCGGACATTAAGAAATCAGAATTGTCTGAAGATCTCCAGTTATTCATTTCCAACCATTTCCAACTCACACTCATTAGAGAGCGATATAAAATTGCAAAATATAAACGCACAATACTATATACAATATTTGACGACGGACAAATCTACATATGTATGTACATGCGGGTGCCGAATTGCCAAAAATAACGATGTGAACTCACTGAGAAACCCACATGTTGCACATAGTTTTGGTGTTGTTTTTTTTTAAATATTAACACATATAAAAAGAAGAAATGAAAAAACAAATATAAATATATTTAAATATTAGTATAATAACTATTGTATTGAAAATTTAGCATAAGAGACGAAAAGAAAATTGAGTGGTGCTGATTGACCTCACAAAGCATAAAACGATTTTTGACACCAAACACGTGGACTAGACATTAGCATAACTTATTGACTAACTTATCAAAACAGAAAAATTCATGAAATTCAAAAACGAAATTTCGTATTCGCATGCTTCAATCATATTTAAGCAAATCAGCCATAGACTTTACAATGCAATGGTCGTTAATGGGTTAAACTAAACTTTATTTAACAATTTTATTCTTACTTATGAAATTCTTACAGGTTTTAGTTTAAATGCCATGTTTTTGTAGTCGCTATTAATTTCGCACAGAAAAAGTGGTCATTTTACCTAAAGTGAAATGCGAAGAAAAAAGTGAAAGCGGCTTAAGCATTTAAAAATCTTTTCCATGTTCAATAAAATTTTAAATGAACTCAAAAGAAATATTTTAAATAAAGAATATGGGCTAATCCTGAGTTGCAAACGTTACATTTCCACGCAAATATTCATGTTTAATCTGATACAGCTCGCGTTCAGATTGGTGAATTTTAATGAAATTTTCTGGAAAATACATTTTATTGGGAGTACACTTAAACCTATTTTAAGATAAAAGCCTTACTGTTTTTGAAAAAAAAATTAGGCTTGCTGAAAGTTCCGCTGCGGCCGTTAGAATGGAAGTCGATTTAAGGTTAACGTGCATTTGCACATGTATTAGCAAATTTTGCAAAATAAACCAAAAATATTCCAATACACCAAAAATTAAGTGGAATATATGACCATATCAATCTTGCTTAAAAAATAAAGATAGGTAGTCTCGTTAATAAAAAATCTTAGTTTATGTTTGTTGCGGATGTTACACTTTTTACACACACACTTTTGTTCAAATTATTAATTTATATTAAATATATTTTCCATACAGTTTTTATCTCAAATAAAAGAAAATGAAACAAAGTTTAAGATGAGCTAAGCGCTAAACACTCAAACGACCGTTTTGCCCACTTTATTGGCCATTGAAAATACCCTTTTTTCAAGAATTATTGAAATTAAGTGGCAAAAAGAGGAATTAATTGATTAGGCTCGGCCATGAACAACCAAACCACCGCACAGTGTAAGATTTTGCCAATCTAGGGGGACTTAATTGAAAAAAAAAATGTTTTTTAAGGTCAATGAGCTTTTAGAAGTCAATTTAGAAATGTTCAAATGTTACGAAAACAAGCACAAAACAAAACAAAAAATTTTTGTTCACAAAATAACGGTTCTTAAACCGGTGCATTTGAAATGCATGCAAAATTGCATCGGATAACGAGCTACAGTTGACAAAGTTTAATCTTTTCAATTGGATCGTGTGGTCACTGTGAGCAGTCAAAACTATTTTTCCTATAATTTTTGGATCATTATTGATTTTTAGCAATATAAAGGTTCTTTATAATCGACCTACAAAATTTTTATTATTTGTTGGAAATAAGTGCCAAAAAGTAAGTAAATTTTTCACAATATTCTATTTTTGATGGAAAAAAACTAACTGTACTCTGTCGTATTCTAATCATCCAGAACATACATCGTTTGAAGAAAATCATTCTGAATCAGGATCAGGAATAACATTTTGCCCATATTTTGCCCTGAGCACTTTAATTTAGCAATGAGTAAAATAACACGCGCAAATTTTTCGAAGTTGGTCAAGTACAGTAAGAGCCGTTAGGCTTATATAGACACGCAGCGATGATTTTTTGCAATGATATTGATCAATAATCAGTTAAAATGCACTTATCAAACATGTGCCGATTTGGCCAGTGAAATTTAGGAGATATATATCCAGATTTATGACCAATTATGCAATTGGATTCAGGGCACAATAAAAGGTGTTGAATAAGATTGATGTGCCTCTCAAACCGTAAATTTTTTATCAGGTCAATCTAGTGAAGAAGTTAAATAATTCAAGATTTGAAAAAAATTGCAAAAAATAATTTGCCACTTTTATCAATTTATGTTGTTTTTTTTATTTGTGAAAAATATGAAACTCTTTAAACATATCTCTAGTTTTAAAACAAAACCATTTTTTATTCATTCGCATAATTTTGAAGTTAAGCAAAACATAAGCCTATGAACAAAAATAATCAATTTAAAAAAAATTTTTTTTATTATTAATTTTCAAAAAATAGTTTTTAATTTAATTAACACAAAAAAATAACCTAATACTTTTTTGATAAAAATTTTGTTTTTTTTTTATTGCGATTGTGTGCTAAAAAAATGATTTCTGGTTTTTGTATTTTAAGCCCTTAAACTGCCAAGACCCACTATAAAGTTTAGTCCAAAAATTTCAGGGATATTCAAACTTTACTTCAAATTTCAACACTTTAAAATTACGACTGCTATTGAATGGTCCTAGATTGGCAAAATCTTACACTGTGCACCGTAAAACTTGATTTTGTAATTTGAAGCCTGAAAATGTATTCTATTATAACAAAAAGCAACTATTATTGAAAAACATGCAGTTTTTTGACAACTTTTAAGTTTAAAAATTTTCGGATTAGCCCATATGTATTTGACTGTTTTGACCACATAAATATCTTATAGATTTAGAAAATTTTATTCTAAAAGAATCTTTCTGGACTTACTTTTCTTTACTAATACTTTGAAATTAGATCCTCTGCAGCGTTCTGGTTTCCCTAGCTAAAAATTTACATGTGTATTAATGCACAATTCTGCAATCATGTACATTAGAGTGGGTGAATTTTTTCACGAGAAATTATGATAAGTTAATTTCTCGTTTTTCTTGTACAAAATGTGAAGCTCGATTTTGATTTAAGACCAATTTTTTCTTGGGCAAACCTTTTAAAATTCGTCGTAGATTACGATTTAAAGAAAAAAACACTGATTTTGATTAACATTTCTTTCCTTCATCTATGATAAATATCTGAGTGGTCGTCCTTGTTCTCTTGTGGATCTTCAAGGGCTCCATTAACTACTCTGGCTGATGGGTCTGGGCTATACTCTTGATACTTCTGTCTAATGCTGGCTCTGGCTGGTGGGTCTGAGTGGTGTTCTTGGTACTTTTGGCCCACTCTAATGTACATGGTCAGTGTCAATTATTGATCTGGTTTTGAGGACCGGTGGCAAACTAATTCAAACTGTGAAACACGTTGCAATTACTATGCAAATTTTACGACTAGGCCTAACAGGAATACTCCAAGCGAGAACTGAAGTGATTTTATCTGCATTTACTGTGTATGTATTTGCAGAAGCTGGAATGAAGATGCCCCTATAAAATGTTCTGCAAGATCGCACAATTGCTGCAGTCTTCTTGCAAGTGTTATTCAGTGAGTGTCGCGGCTTACAGGAATTGTTTGGACTAAAGCTGAGCAGTCAAAAATGTATCTTTTCAATAGTGATAGATGCAGACAACAGATCCAGTTCTTCCTGCTATCGGCCATAATTTTTGCATGTTCACGGGCCGAAATCAGTGAGTTGTTATGTTATATTTCATGGCTTTAATAGTTTCAAGTATATTTATTTATTTGTTTTATTATAAAATATTTATTATTTTAGACCAATGATTTAACAAAATTGTTCTAAAATGTATCCAACCAATTTGCTTGTCCGTATACATAAGAGATTATAATTTTAAATTCCAACGACTCGAGTGTTCTTATTTTTATTGCGTGTCAATTTGTATAACAGTTTAGTCATACTCCCAGGCAATTTAAAAAATTGTCAACTAAAGTTTTCTTACTTTTAATTAATTTTTTTTTTTTTGTTTTTTTAATCGGACATTCCAAATCAATTTCAAACATTGAAAACAATTTAATATTTTTCCGACAAATTTCGCAAAATTTATTTTAAAGGATCGGAAATGAGTATGGGTCCGTTTGGACAAGTTTTAGATAATCTACTTTCTTGGTCATAAAATAATCAAAAATACCACTTTAAAAATTATTTTATTGCTTCAAAAAATTTAACCTATTTAAAACCTATACAATACTTCTTATCTTGTAGCTTTAGTCATGTGCAATCATAAGATAAATTATTTAAAGTCTCTTAAACTGAGTCAGTCTTCTCGATTTTATTATTTGAGAAATTTGTAGAAATATGTATGTATGTATGAGTTTACGGACTTTAACGAACGTGTTTTGTAAGACACCGAGTCGAAGCCGAGTTTCGAACTTATATTAAGTACTTTCGTCAACATTTCAATTTAGTCTAGAGCCTCATTCATTGAATAAAGGGTTTGTTCTTATCAGGGATTGATTTTAGATGTTTGGAAGGACTATTCAAGAACATGATACATTTTTATTTCCAATTTTTTTACATTATTTTTAGCTTTTTTTTTCAATTTTCATAACAAAAATCATAAATAAAAGTTATTTTTAGGAAGTAACTCTTATTTCAAAATTTTTTCATAAAACTTATTATCGTTACGATCCCTGGTTCTTATATCAAAATTAATGTTACTTGGGTTTAGGGCTTTTTTTTGCTTATTTGCAATAACTCGTACTTATATGTATGTAAGATAGCAAATTGACGTCATTCGAACTTAATTTTAGAAAGCATTTTTCTTTTTGTGTTGACTATAATTTCTGTTAGTCAGTAGATTATTTTTGTATTTTTTTTATTTTTAACTGTGCAGAATTATCTGAAGAGTATCTCAGTGCCATAAGGGCTGATGAGGAAACTGAGGAGGCTGCTGGAGAGTATAACTATGACCGACAAGGTGATGACTGGACGGGACTGTGCCAAGATGGCGAAGCACAATCGCCCATTGATTTATCGCCCCAAGAAGTAAGTAGAAAAAAAGTCTGCAACAACATTCTGCAGCAACTTCAGACATCGATTTTTGCAGGCCACCGTGAGATCGATACCACGCCTACGTTTTCGAAACTACGATGAGCCACTGGAGACCCCGTTGTTGCTGGTAAACAACGGACACACTGGTGAGTGGTGAAGCTCTAACTTATTCACCACTTACTCACTTATTCTAACAAATTCACCACAGCAAACATGGTATTGCCAGCCAACACTGATGGACAACGCGCGGCTATTAGTGGTGGAATGTTGCCAGGCACCTTTGAAGCACAAAGTGTGCACTTTCATTGGGGCTCCGCCAACTCCAAGGGATCCGAGCATACCTTTGACTATGATCAATACGATGTAGAGATACACATTGTTCACAAAAATATGAAGTATTCAAATATGACTGTCGGCGAAGCCAGTATGTATTGGGATGGACTTGCCGTCCTGGGAATAATGCTTAACTCTGTACCCAACACACCAACACGACAGGGTGGCCTTAACAAGGTATTCAATGTATTACCAAGAATCATGCCATATCAGGCGAATGCGACAATTACTGGTCGCTTAACTGCGATGCAATTGACGGGCAATGTTGTTACTGCACAGTTTTACACTTATAACGGTGGGTATCTAAATATTTTTAAAAGCTTATCCCGGAGACTTCATTAGACATTCAAAAGAGAGGTGTGCTCTGTCCTCTTTTTACCCAAATAAATTCTGCAATTCTGCACTTAACTTTTTGTAATTTTGGCAACACTGTCTTTCTGCCCGTCGACAGAAAAATAATGAGCACTTTACGCTGCTAAAAGTTTGTTAAGTCTCCGGAATAAGCTGAAAGGATTAGTTTAATATTGGCATATTGTTAATATACATGCATGTATACAATTTAAATACAGGCTCATTGACTACACCTGATTGCGCTGAATCAGTCACCTGGACTGTGTTTGACAGACCCGTTAACTTCCCACGTCGTCAGATCATGAAACTTTGGAATTTGCGCGACTCACGAAGACGTCCGTTGATCAACAATTATCGAGAGCTTCAGGACCGAAACGACAGACCAGTCTATTACAGACCATTGCGTACTCCAAATCCAAATAATTAAAAAATGTTTTAATGGTCATATGCAGAAATAAATCAGCTACAAGTCTACTCTTTCCACAGTCCTAAAATACAATATATTCACAGCCAAAATGCACTTATAATGAAATTTTACAATGGAAATGAATTATTAAATATATTTTATCAACTTTCATGTAAAAATTGTGTAAATTATTTAAGAAAATATTGCACTGCGCGCCAAGTCTTTTTTGGCTGCAAGCGGTCGATAGATTGTGGCGGTCGGACGATAGGCCAAACTAAACAGAGTGTTGGTTTTTCCCGGGGCCGAAATTCGACTACCGACCAGCTTTTGGTTACATTTTAACTAACCTTATCTCAGTACTAAACGTAAATAGGTAATAAAACTAACACAGGTAATCTAATTTAATCTAAATACGACTGTTATTATTTGATTTTCTGGACAAATAGTAGTGGGATTCCGGTAAACGTTTTTGATTTGCTTTTGATTTGATTTTTATTTTTCAGTCAGCTGTTCACAGCTGCTCCATACAAAATTTTCAGTGTGCCCAGAGCAAATCAGGGAAATGTGGTCTTACTAATTGATTTAAAAAAACCAGCTCTGAGACTGATTATTTTTGCATTTTGATTTTCTTTCAACTCAAAACTATGTCAGCTGTGTGGCATATGGTGTTTGTTTACATTCTGCTGTCATATCAATATGGAGAACGTAAGTCTAATGCATTTAAAGTATTTGTAAATAAATAAATATAAAATGTTTGTTTAAATCTGCGAATATTCAATAAAAACATAATCGAATAGCAAACTTTCGTTTAAAACTCGTATAAATTTCCTTTTCTGGCTTTCTTTCGGCATTTTGTATACTTTTAAGTTGTCAATTAGCTGTTCGCCCAGGCTGTCAGCTGTTAACGAATTCAAAAAATAATCAGTGTGCAAAAAGGGTCGTTCCGTCAAATAGTTTTGATTTGGTTAAAAATAATCAAAAGCAAATCAAAAACGTTTACCGGAATCCCACTAGTATTAATATGCATACATACTAGATGTTGTTCTGAAAATGTTCAAATGAACGGGTCATTACTTATCAATAAATTATGAACGGAAAACTGAAATCGATTAGTAATTTTTTAAAAAAAATGTAACATTTAATTTCATATATTTTTAAGTTTTCTCAAGCCAACAAAAAAAAAACAATTTCCCCAAGGTAAGGGTTCATCTCTCATAAACAACTGACCAACTGATCAAAATGACCTATTCAGCTTTCATTATTCATGACCAACTGAAAAGAAACCATATCGTTCATCGTTCATGAAAAACTGAATAGAAACCATCTCGTTCATAGTTCATGACCAACTGAATAGAAACCATCTCGTTCATAGTTCATGACCAACTGAATAGAAATCTTTCATCGTTCACAGTTCATGACCAACTGACCAACTGAATAACTGAACTAAATGACTGATTTAGTTCACGACCGAAAAATGAACGATTGAACTTATTCAGCAAATTGAACTAAAATGCCCAACTCTAATACATACAAATTACTAATGCATAATCTGTATCAAAGCGTTGCCAGACACTAAATTGAACCAGCGTACCTGCCTTCAAATATCACCGCCAATATTAATGTGGCATCGCCAAGACAGACACTACGCTTTGTTTTTGATGTTTGAATTGTCATATTATTAAAATGTCTTTCTCCAGCGATGGCGAATTTCGGGCTGTTTTACAACAGTATAAAGTGAGTATTAAGATCTTAACGTCCTTACATTACGGTTAAAACTTTGCCATTCAGTTTGGACTGCATAAAATATACTGTGTCATCAAAATACTGCCGGATAAAGTTCGCCTATTCGGAAGGGAACCGGTGACGGACTTCAACTGGATGACGTCTGCTCGTTGGGCTAAACTGGAGAGCTGTTTATGGAGACTATTTGCCGGTGTCAACGACTGGGAGCAAGATACACGCAGGCTAAAGACGAAGATGCGCGTAGATCACATTGAAATGTCGATCAGGGCAACAGAAAAGTTTCTGACGGCCGCGCAGACCCTGCTGAAGGATGAGACGCTGACGGCAAATGATTTGGAACTGGAGATTGTGCTCAAATACATGTCCCACGAGGATGCAACAGTTGACAGTGCAGAGCCAAAAAAGCGCAGACACGATAAGGAAACGAAGCCAACACAGGTAGAAAAGGATTGCGACTTTAGGTCAATATCGAGAAGCAGGTGAGAGTTAAATGAAGCAAACACTAGAAGAATTTTGACTCAATCTCTTAGCTGTGTAGCAGTGACTCCGATAAGGCGAAGCGGATCAAGTTGCGGGGCGATGAACACAATATAAAGGAAAGCAACAAACGTTCAGCGTCGTCAACGATAGCTCGAAAACGAGAACGCAGATCAATTTCACATGACAGCCACCGCGTAAAGGATACGCCCAGCATGGCATCCACAACGCGTCGAAGCGGCAGCGGAAGTCGCACACCCAAGCGTTCTAAGAGTCCGCCTTTAAGGTAGTCCCAAATATAGCCATTTAAGGAGTATATAAGTAAACTTGTTCCATTGATTACAGCACAAAATCCAGTGAGATCAGGTCCGAGCGTCGTTCAGCACGTTCTCCCAAGAGGCCAGTTAATTATAATGAAAGCAATCTTGGGTACTTATGACTACAGCAATCATAAATATACTATTATTTACATGTTTATTACAATCTACACGTTACAGTCAAAGAAAAACGCAAAATTCCAAGACAAATGTGGATACCAGCTCTGACAAGAAGTCAGCCAAAAGACAACAGACCACAAGGAATAAAAGCGGAGGAACATCTGTGGTTATCAATGGAAATGGAAAATCAGCAGCTTGGAAACTTCAGCAGCTAAATGGGGCGCGAATCAATGTTGATGCTCTTAAGAAAATCAACGAAATGCTTGAGGTTCCCAAGCCACGGAAAGTTGAGATCCTGTAAGTTGAGATAAAATCAGATGACTCGCTCATTAAGTAAATTGTAAATTGTGTACGACAGGCTGCTTAAGGATATGGACGAGGCAACAGTATTAAACACATTCGAGATATATCGAGAGGACTTTGATCGACTGTTCAAGGAACGCGAGCACAAGTTCCAAACCATAAGCTATATGTCCATCGATCACTGTCATATCATGGACATTCTAAGCAAACCGATTCGCGACAACATGATTAAGAAGCTCGGTGAAGTCTATAGCAAATCGGGTGTAAGCAATCCATAGAAACTACAGGCACATGCACATATGTATATTTACAATTCAACTTGTTCTCTCAATTTGTAGCCTCATGGTACCCTGGTTATAAACGGCCTGTTGCCGCTGTGGATAATTCGTCTCTTTATGGACAAATACAAGTTCTCGCATGATGAGGCAGTGCGTCAAATTGCGGATCAACTGAAGTACAATACCTACCTGAAAGCTGTCAACAATGAACCGCTCAGCTCGGATTTAGACGAATGAAATTGAAGTTATTATTATGAAGAAATTATTAACATAAGTTATTATTATGAAGAAATTATGAAAATGTATGTGCTTTAGTTATTTTTTTTTTAATTTCACACTTCAGACAAGTCTATATCAATTTCTGTATAATTTAAATAATAAAGCTTAGATTTATTTGAGCATACAACTACGACTTGCAGAGTTGTCGCAGAGAGCTTAATGATTGGAATATTACGAAATTCTCTTAATTAGAACTAAGCACGTGGCCAAGGAAAAGTACGGTTGATGCAACGGTATTGAATCCCTGCTTCCATGCGTAGGGTAGGTTATGAACTCAGTCTCTCTGCCACGATCTTATATTTACACAATTCGTATATATGTATATGCAAGTGGGATGTGGTGACTTAGAGCTCATCATGCTGTTGCTCCTCATCATCTTCCTCGGCATTCGTGCTCGACTCGCTGCTCGCTGACTTGACATCATCGGCATCGTCATCATCCTCCTCATCGAACTCGATCTGTTCATCTTGAGCGACGCCAAGTGTCTGTCGCATCATTTTCTCGATGCTGTCGGCAAAGGTTGAGGTCTCCTGTAGCATGTAGCCGGAACGCAATGTGGCAGTACGGAACATCATGACAGCCATATCCTTGGCCGTTTCATCAGCCTCATCAGCTTCGACACGTCGCAACAGCTCACGCATAAGCGGATGCCTGGGATTAATCTCCAGTGTCTTCTTCTGGTTGAGGTAGTAGCTACGCTGTGGATCATCAGCCTTTTGATGGGCATTCGACATGGCCAGACGCTCCATATTGCCAGTCCAGCCAAACACGCCAGCTACCAGAGCGCAAGGCGAGTTGCTAAGACGCTCCGAAATCTGAGCTTTGGAAATCTGATCCTTGAGGGCGACATCATTCAACCATTTAACCAATGGCTCGAAAGTGCTCTTAAGTGTCTCAAACTTCTCCTTGCTCTTCTCCGACTCGTTGAGTTTGAAGCCCTCCTTGGCAACGTTCTGGAACTTCTTGCCATCGAATTCGGGCAAGGCGGAAATGCAGTACTCATCAACGGCCTCAACCAGATAGAGCACCTCATAGCCCTTGCTGAGCAGACGCTCAACGAACGGCGACTTCTCGACCTCAGCACGGTTGGCACCGGCAATGTAGTAGATGTGCTCCTGCTTCGACTTCATGCGCTCCACATACTCGGCCAGCGAGGTGACGCTCTTGTCGTGCGATGTCTGGAAGCGCAGCAGCTTGGCCAGGCGTGAACGATTGCTGGGATCCTCCATGACACCCAATTTGATGCTAAAGACAAAGCGAGTTTTTAATTAGATGACCAATCAAAAAGTGATTCTATCCAAGTACTTACTTGGTGGAGAACTCCTTCCAGAACTTTTCGTATGCAGCCTTGTCAATCTTCTTGATCATGTCAAGCACCTTACGCACCAGTTTCTTCTTGATAACCTTGATGAGCTTGTGCTGCTGCAGATTCTCACGGGACACGTTCAAAGGCAAATCATCGGAATCAACCACGCCGCGAATGAAACTCAGATAGTTGGGCATCATGTCGTTGAACTCGTCTGTGATGAACACACGACGCACATAAAGCTTGATGTTGTCGGATTTGGTGCCGTAACGATTGAAGGATTCAGATGGCTGAACCTTTGGAATATACAGTAAACTCTTGAAAGTGACTTCACCCTCAGCAATGAAATGGGTTTGGGTAAGGGGTTCACTCGAATCCTTGGTGAGACTCTTATAGAAGTCGTTATATTCCTCTTCGGTGACTTCAGATGGCTTGCGTGTCCAGATGGGTTTGCTATCGTTAATGAGCATCCAATCCCAGATGGTCTTGGAAACCTTCTTGGTCTTGGGCTTGTCATCTTCGGTATCTTCTTCAACCTTGGCATCCTCGTCAGCTTCGTCGACATCATCTTCAGTCTTTTCTGCCTTGGGCGCTTCCTCCTCAACGGGCACCTCCTCGTCCACAGTCTTGCTGGACCACATCAAAATTGGGAAGTTGATGAACTGCGAGTATTTGCGAATCAGTTCACGCACTGTATCCTCCTCCAGGAAGTCTTGTGCCTCATCCTTCAGGTACAGGGAAATGATGGAGCCACGTTTCAGGGTATCGCCACGAGGATCCTCCGTAATGGTGAAGCTGTTAGCATCCGATTCCCAGACGTACTGCTTGTCATCGTTGTGCTTGGTGGTAACCACCACACGATCGGCGACCAAGAAGGCCGAATAAAAGCCCACGCCGAACTGACCAATCATATCATTCAAATCCTGACCATCTGACTTGCTCGGATCCTGCATTTTGGCCAAGAAATCCGCAGTGCCGGACTTGGCAATTGTGCCCAAATTGTTAATAAGATCCTGATGCGTCATTCCAATGCCAGAATCCAAAATATGCAGCACCTTGTTCTCCTTGTCGGCCTTGATGCGTATATGCAGCTCAGGATTTGACTCGAGCTCCTTGCGGTTGGTCAAGGCCAAAAGGCGAATCTTGTCGATGGCATCGGAGGCGTTGGAGATCAGCTCACGCAGGAAGATCTCCTTGTTGCGGTAGAGCGAGTTGATAATCAATTTCATCATACGATTCACCTCCGTTTGGAATGTGAACTTTTCCGCCTAGTAAACAATAAATTTTCAATAAGTATATTTACTCAATCAATAACAATAAATTAATGAATGAATTGGGCGTATGTATGTGTGTGTGTGTATATACGGGTGTGTTTACAAACCTTTTCGCGTATTTCTTTTAGTTGCGCCACATTCAGGCCGTCCAATTTAATGGCTTCTTCTTCCCGCTTAAGCGTCTCCGCATCTATAGATAAACATACATACATAAATACATACAGTATGTAGATAAGGGGCGTGTAGCGTAATTGCAACGGTAAACGCTCAATGCTGACGTGTCCAAAACGCAGTCAATTGCGCTGACCGGTCGGTAGGGGGCGTGTAATAAGAAACATACCTGTTCTGGAAGCTTCCTTAAAGGAGCCCAAGTCCAAGTCAATGGTTTCTGGACTGCCATCATCAGCAGCTCCATCGGCGACAATTTGATTTACGCCTAATGTTGGACGACAATAAATGAGAAAAATGTATGGAAAAAATTAGGTTAAAATGCCGGCATCAATTTAACAAAGCGTGGCATTCACACAAAACGAACCTGCCAAAAGCAAAATGCTCAGAAGCAGAAAATACTTCATCCTGTATATAATTTGATGAACTAGATTACAATACAGTTAATTTGCCTAAAGGCCACGTCACTAACAACTTTCAGACGTCCAGACGTGTTTTATTGTATCTTCACACTGACGTGACCAACCGACTTTTCGCACAGAGAATGAATGACGCCGTCGCGCTCTCTTTGTATTTATATGCCGCGCTAAGGGCAACATCGCTCGCGCTCACTGTTGCGCTGAGTAGGGCTGTTGATATATCGATAGATATTTTTGTCGATGATATAATTATAAGTGATTTTTAAAACGATAATATTAATATGGATATAACTGTGTGCTATTTTTCACAGGACTTTCTGGCTTATGCTGTTAATTTATTTCTTCGCGAAACGAGGAGGCCAAACTCTATTCGGAAATAATAAACGATACTACATCAAAGTGTAAATTTAACAATAAAATAAGTGTCATGATTAATTTGGGGTGGAAAAACGGCTAATTTAAGCTCACGCCCAGGTATTTATATTAGTGGGATTCCGGTAAACGTTTTTGATTTGCTTTTGATTATTTTTAACCAAATCTAAATCAGTTGACGGAACGACCCTTTTTGCACACTGATTATTTTTTGATTTCGTGAACAGCTGACAGCCTGGGCGAACAGCTAATTGACAACTAAAAAGTATACAAAAATGGACATAATTGCACAAAATGCCGAAAGAAAGTCATCGAATATGTTTTTATTGAATATTCGTAGATTTACAATGCAAACAAACACCAACTGTCACACAGCTGTTCGAAACCAAATCAAAATGAAAAAATAATCAGTCTCAGAGCTGATTTTTCGAAATCAATTAGTAAGACCACATTTCCCTGATTTGCTCTGGGCACACTGAAAATTTTGTATGGAGCAGCTGTGAACAGCTGACTGAAAAATCAAAATCAAATCAAAAGCAAATCAAAAACGTTTACCGGAATCCCACTATTATTGATATGATCGATATTTGTTTTTGCCAAAAATACGAAGAAAAATTATACTTTATTTCTCATTAGAGGTGGAGAAACATCGAGTGAAACATCGATGTCGTCGATGCTTCGGTAGCAATCGGTGCCACTATCGAATGTTTTTATATACAACAAAATTAAACAATCCTGATAATTACGGCCCTCTTTAATATTGGAAGGAAAGAATTTCAAAATATTATGAGAAATATGTTCAATACAATCCCTTAAAAGCTGTGGTTCAAAAAATTGTATGTGATCAGCAAACATCGAAGCATCGCATCGGACACAAACACCTCTAACAAATCAGCTGATTGCATTGGCAGCCTTGGCAACTGTACATTTGACCACATTTAACTCTTTTCAGAAAAAGAGTTAAATATGAGCATTTATTTTATTTTTTAAAGAAATATTGAAGCTAGAGCTTTAAAACTTTCACAGAAGTTTTAATTTTTGTTTTTTTCGATTTTTATACACTTTTTTTGCTAAATGAACTAAATAAAAGTTCACGCTTAAATTGCGCGCCGGCAACGGTTAGTTCCGGAGCCGGCGTGGCGTTTATTAGCTGCATACTAAGCTTAATCAGTGTTGAAATATTCGATAACATTGGGTTCAAGCTGTTTTTGACATTTCTCTTTGTCATCATTTTTCTCACATACACACGCACGTGCACTGAAGACACAAACACGCAAACACGACTAGAGATTTTTAGTTGGCTAAGAAATTAAGTTCATCATTTGCGTGAGTTATCATAAATACAATAACCATTGTCTGATTACAATTATATATAATATATCTTCAGTACACATTAAATAGAAATGCGCCACGGAAGCAGAGCTCAGTGACAACTACGGCAGCGAGAGTCAGTCAGTCACTTTTGAACGTGAGCGAGCAGCAACAAAGTCGGCAACGGCAACGGGCAGCAACATTTCATTATTGTTCGTCGTGTGTGGAGGTGGAGCTCCCGTCAATTATAGTATCGTGTAGCGGCAGCGGCATACAGCACCCCCCCGTTCCCTACGCACACATAGAAAGCCTGTGACCGTGTTATACAACAAAATTACAAGTGTGCAAATTAAAGTAGACCGGCAATCAAAAAGAATTTGTCCTTCAACTTCAACCCAGAAGTGAGACCCCGTAATACTGCTGAACCCCCCCGAACCAGCAACCACAATCATAATTTCAAAAGCAACATCGGCGACAATCTTATTTGCGCGAGTGAGTGCGTGTGTTGTAAATTAAAGCAATATCATTTGCCCAAAGTACGCAAAACGAGTGCGTTGTTGCTTATCAGCTGCTAAGAGTAACTGTAAACTCGCTGCGAACGTTGTTGCGAAAGGCAGAAGCGAGGAGAAATCACGCTGTCAAAGCAAAAGAAACGCCAATAACGCAACTGAACCACAACTGACGGATTGATTGGCAAAAAAATACTTTAGTAATATTCTAAAAAGAATCCGTAACATCCAAAAATGACAACAATCGATGACTATGAATCGTTGCCGACGACCAGCGTTGGAGTAAATATGACTGCTGGAGCGCTAGCGGGCATATTGGAGCATATTGTCATGTATCCGTTGGACTCGGTTAAGGTAAGTTCAAGTTGTTTTCGTTGTTGTTGTAGATATGCGTGCATGTAATCAAAGTAGTGCATAAAACATATTGCACCTAACCTCACAATTGCGCAAACATCATATCGATATATGTATTTGTTTGCATGTGTGTGTGTCAGTGTTTTCGTTTTATGCCTTGGCATAATCGTGATGTAATTTGGATTTTTAGTGCTCAGCAATGCGCGCGTTGCTCGCCGCAAGTCAACTTGATTGAGAGGGCGGGAGTGAGAGGGAAGTGTGAGGTGCTCAGTACTCAGTACTCAGCTCAGCTGGTTTGGTTATTTGGCGTCAAATTACCTTACCCACACCCTATCCATTTGGTGCTTATCAGAGCACGTTCTTGTCGTATTTATAACATTGATAAGATTAGCATCTCGTTAGCACTGTCATGCTGCCTGGTTAGTTGGCTAGTTGTAGCAAGTAGCAAGCTAAGTCGAGCATTAAAAAAAACTCTAATCTATGGTGTATAAAAAAAAGTTATTGAAGTCAACAACAATGCCGGCATTCGTTTGTTCTCTCTCTCTCTAGCGCTAATGGGGCATAAGTCGGTTTAATTTCACATTTGGCATATGTAAAGTACATGAACCACCAATGCAAATACAGTGCGTCAAGTAATTGTTTTGACAAAATTAAATAATCTGTTTTTATGTAGCTGCTCATCAGTGTTGCACATTTTGTCCTTTCCGCGATTGCCAAAAAACAATGTAAGCGTTTCTATCCGGGAAAAATGTCTTTTTTTTATCGTTATTTTATTTGTTTCAAGTCGCTTTGTTTATCCTCTTTTTATGTTAAACAATCCCTTTTTTGTGTTGAGGCGTTGGCAACACTGTTGCTCATGGTTCTTATAACAAGTTAAAAAAAATTGGAAAGTATTCATTAAGCTAAAAAATTTTTAAAAATAATATTCAGTAGAGTTAATTATTTTTTATCCCAAAATATACAAGTTTGTATTTACACTGAAAATTCGCTAACTAGCAATATTATTATTAAGAGACCAATCGTAAATACTGTAAATTTGCATTCAAGTTACATTTTAATTAGCTTTTAATTGTTATTAAAAATTGATAAATTGATCGGCATCTTTAATCGCAAATAGTTGTTGATTTTATCGAATGTGCACTGTAATCATAGTTAATTTGCATATATGTATGTCAAAGTATGTGCGTGATCACTTATATAAAATTGGTTGAATATACGAGAACTTTGTGTCGATATTGTGTCGATAGGCGCATATATTATTTCTTATATACATACAATACATATAAATAAATATAGGTATTTAAGTACAGATATGAGAGAATACACTTGGAATGTTGGATTGTTTCAAGAGCTTCGGTCGCTTTGCGAATGCAATTTCTCTTTAGTTTGTTTCCCGAACGTTTATTGATTTTCTCCAGCCAGAAACATGGGACTTCAAATGTTGCCTTGTTTTTGTTAATATCTTTTATGGTTCTCATACGATCCACATTTGACTGTCAATCGTTCAATGAAATGCCAAACTAAAGCTGGCAAGGGATTCCCGGCGTCATCATTATAGACGAGTAATCATTATTCATTGTCACGCTGACGAGCTTATTTCTATATTATTTTTATATATGTACATATTTGTACATATACATATAGTGTAATTTGTATTGGTTTGAATGCTACGTTGCTCCGAGTAGCGACTGAACCACAATAATATTATTAATAATAATAACAACAACAACAACAACGGCTCAATTGAGCGACAATTAAACAAACTACTTTTTGTTTTTGCTTTCCTTAGCTTTGTTAATAATTATTGTCAGCGATTTGGTTTTTTTTTTTCTTCTTATCTGGAAAATTAGTATATAGAATTCAGGTGGGGGGGGGGGAGTGGTTGTGATTGTGGGCGGTGTGGAACGCATCTGTGTGTTGTGGTAACTAAGTATAAATGTGGTTGGTGTCACAATCATTGCCAGTTTGTGGTGAAATAACCTTATTTTATCAATACACACTTCATTCACAGAGATTCTAAACTATATACACCTTATGTACATATGTGTTTTTAATTATAAAAAGCTCTCTTCTGATCATCATCATCATCATCATACACTTGACGTGGCTATTGACTTGAAAATTGTTGATTTCCATCACCTTGGGCTGACTTCTCGTTGACGTTTCTTGGAATGATAGCAGCAGATGTGCACATACATATATATACATATGTATTTACTTAGTATACATACTTACAATTATACCAGACTTGGCACTCGTATATTTGCCATATGAATAGATAAGTAAGCTGTTGTTGTTATTGCCAGATTATCTTATCGTATTCGTGCTGCATTTAAAGTCAAAGTCTCTGTAATTTACAATATGGATGCTGCTCTCTCTCTCTCTCTCTGTGGGGTTTGCCCTAAAATGGAAAGATATACAAATAAATATATATATAATTTGATCCAGTGATCAATCAGCCACATTTGTAGCTATCAAATTCGCTGGAATTTTTTATAATACCATTTTGTATGCCAAGTAATAGAATAGAATATATGTACATACATATATTCTTACATTTGCATCTATGTATGTATGTAAAGAGTATGTAGAATAATTATTCCAAATATATTTTTTTAATTTTTTGTTTATATTTTTTTTTATAGTTTTTTATGGTTGTTTCTTAGAACAAATTAAAACATTTAGATCTATTTTAAGAATATAAAAAAACAAATACAGTTAGTCAATTAATTTATCTGACAAAATAAAAAAATGCAATTTGCATAAAAAATTTAAATTTGTCATGGTTTTTATTGTAGTTAAATTATATTTCTTAGTACAAAAAAAAATATTTAAAAAATTTTTTTACAAACAATTAAGAAATATAGAAATTCTTAATATTGTCAAAAGAATTACTTGACTAGCTGTATTTTGTAAAAATGTCACGTATTTTGTGCTTTCGACGTTCTAGAAATTAAGTTGTATTCACACAGAGTGCATTCTGAATCATCTGTGATATAAAATAAACAGCATGAAAATGAAAAAAAGAACACTGCATTACATTACATACAATGTCAACATTAGTTTTATTAGTGCAGACATTGAATTGAGCCAAGTGATGCAATCAAATATCAAATCATTTAAAAGCTTTCTAGTGAAATTCAATTTATGCAATAAAATAATAAAGAAGCTATTGCAATTTCATTCGGGTTACTTTGCCACTGATCTTGAAAATGCACCATGCGTTAAGATCATTCATATTATGATATAAAACAAATGGGAAAGGCTATAGTCGAGTTTCCGACTTATTAAGTGTACTTATTTAAGTGTATATAAAATATTTGTATTGCATACTTTTAGGCACTTATATTGCCTAAAAACTAGAATCAGCCATTACCACCTTTCTATTTGTCCGATCTTGCTGCGATTTAGTAGGATGATAGGTAATAATAGTAGTTAATAGGATAAAAAGCCACTTTTTTTGTGAAATTTAGGAAAAAGGGGTTAAAATAGTCATTTTTGGGATTTTCAAAAAATTATAAAAAAAAATACTAGCAAAAATATTGTTTCAAGAATTTTTTTTGCATCAAAATATTTGTTTGAAAAAATCGAGCATAAAAGTTGAAAAAGTAGACATTCACAAAAATACGAATTTTTTAATGGGTTAAGGAAATTTTTGCATTATTCAAACGGAATTTAAACGACCTTCCCAAATATATTGTTTTAATATGATGACTTGACTTACAATAGCTGTTAAAGTGAAAAATAAAAGTGCGTACGCATAGTTTTTCTGGCGAGTGTATATACTTTATAGGGTCGGAGATGCTTCCTTCTGCCTGTTACATACATTTCAACGAATACAATACACTCTTTTACCTATGTTTTAAGTACTGTTTACTTTTATTTAATTTTAGACGCGCATGCAGAGTTTAAATCCGACGAATTCGCATCTGAATATAATGGGCACGTTTCAAAACATGATCAGCCGCGAGGGCTTGATGAGGTAAGTGCATTGATAAGAATACACACAATTGGACTTATTATATCTAACAAAGGAATCTATTTAACCCCCTTTCAGACCGATACGTGGAGCAAGTGCGGTGATACTGGGCGCTGGACCGGCACATTCGTTATACTTTGGTGTCTACGAGATGACAAAGGAAACGCTGACCAAATTTACATCACATAACCATTTAAATTACGGTGCGTTTGCTAACTGAACTGAAGAACTGAACTGCATTCGAATCAAGTGCACTCATTGTTGTTAATGTCATTCGCAACGCATTCCCTTTAGTTTTGTCTGGTTGTCTGGCGACACTCGTGCACGACGCCATCTCGAATCCCACGGAGGTCATCAAGCAGCGCATGCAAATGTATAATTCGCCATACACTTCGGTAGTGCGATGCATGCGGGACGTGTACCGCAAGGAGGGAATGCATGCCTTCTATCGCTCCTACTGGACGCAACTCGTCATGAATATACCATATCAGACGATTCATTTTACCACATACGAGTTTCTACAGAATATGGTACGCAAATGTCTTTTAGAAGAAATGACCAAACAAGTTTAACTTTCCTTTATCTCCAGTTGAACGTGGAACGCAAGTACAATCCAGTTGTGCACATGGTGGCAGGAGCGGCAGCTGGTGCCTCTGCGGCGGCCATAACGACGCCACTAGACGTGGTCAAGACGTTGCTCAACACACAGGAGACGGGCCTGACCAAGGGTATGATCGAGGCCAGCCGAAAGGTAATCCTCTAAATGAGAGCTCTTCAACTGTATGATTGATTGCATCTAATGATCTCGAATAACCTTTCAGATATACCGCATGGCTGGTCCAAGGGGTTTCTTCAGGGGCATGACGGCACGCGTACTTTACGCTATGCCGGCTACGGCCATTTGCTGGTCCACATATGAGTTCTTCAAGTACTATTTGTGCGGAATGGATAAGGAGAAGTACAAGTCGTCAATTACGGGTCGATCGGAGTTGCAAACACCAACGCGCACTGCTGACTATGTGCTGCCCAAGAGCGATGCCGATGCGCATGAGAATGAGGAGACGTCAGAGCTGACGAGCGGTTTACCCAAGGATGGTGGTGTCACATTGCATCCGGCACCACCGACGGTAAATGCTGCCGGTGCCATTAAAACAGTCTGTGAGCTATCCACGCGAACCGCCGCGCCCACCATCAATCTGCACACGAGGCACACGGAGGTGAAAAGTCCATACGAGCGGGGATTCTCCAGTACGTAAGCTGAGCGTATAAGGCGCGGCCGCAGAGCGGGGCCAGCGTTTAAAGCGCGTCCAACAGCAGCGACTAAAACATAAGCGTAGCTTTTAGTTAAGAGCAGGAACGGAGCACGGAGCATGACGGATGAGGAATAAGCGATGAGGAGAGGAAGGCGATGCCATTGCCAATAATTGGACACGGTGTTTGAAACATCTGTCTGTCTGTCTGTTTGTCGAACGTCGATGTCGCGTCGTTGCTCCGTTCCAGCTGCTTTGTATGAATACTCGACGCGGAGTCGGTGAGAGAGTTTTATCACTCCATACCAATAGTCGGAGGTTAAATTTGTAGTTGTTGTTGTGCACAAAACTCTCGCTCTCACACACACTTACGCAAACACACTCAGCAGGACATACATACACACACACAACCACACACACAGAGTCACACACACACACACACACATACGAGACAGTCATCTGCGAAATTCTTGTTAAAATTACTGATAATAAAATAATAATATTGTATCTATGTTACTTGGAAATATGAGAGAAACCTACTTGTAAAATACTATTACCTAAAATTATGTATTATTACTACAATGATTTTTTTAAAAACAAATTTAAAAGTATATATATATATACATATATGAATATATTTATGTTTATGTTGTTAAAGTAAAAAACAAAAAAAAAAGTAAAAGAAAAGAGTAAAAAACGTTTCGTAAGAAAATATTGATTTGTAATCAAATTACAATTAAAACACAAAAACAATTAATGCTGTTAAAAACAAATTCAATTATTTTCGAAAGACAAGTGTAATCGGAATATTATTGTAAACGAGTTTGAGGCATCTGAGAGATCTGAAAAGCTGTCCACTTGTCCACGGCGCTTGATTGTAATCCCTAATTGTTAAATATACCTTTTTTTTAACCCCATCCGTAATTGATTTATACTTTAAGTACCAAAATTTTTAGATTAAAACAAAATTAAAATATGTTGCCACAGTCAAGTGCCGGGACAAGCTGGCGAATTCAGCTCCAGGCTGGACTCGAATCTATCTACCACACACCACACACAACACATGATTATTATGTTTTTGTTTGTTATTTTTATTCTTATTTATATACATGGATATAACAATATTATATATATGTATATACCATATTACACTTGCTATTTGTAATTGTAAATCAACATTATCTATTGTTAAACAATTCAACAAACAAAATGAAAGGAAACTATTGAATGCCCAGACTCAATTAAAAGGAGAAAAAAGATCACTTGTTTTATGTCAAATGCAACAACAACAATTGCCTTTTATTTTATTGCTTACTTATAAGATGGATTTGTTTGGATTTATACATTGCAAGAAGGAGCAGCAGGCATCAGGCTAAAGGATTGCATCCAAACCACGACGACGCGAACGCTGCGTCAATAGTGGACGTGGCTTGTAGAGATCATCGTTGGTGTAGCGCTGCTGCTGGCACAGCTTCTGGCTAAGACGCCTCGCGGACAGATCACCTGCAGAAAAGTAGATCAATCCATGAGTTAATCAGCTAAAACGGTAACCATTTAAAGCAGCAAATGGGCGATAGAAGATGTGAAAGACTTGCTGGTCGTTGCTTACCCAGGCTGGAGTCTTCAGAGAACTACTATTAAATGGATTTATAAGATTTACAGGAAGGCATGTGGAAAGAAGATAAAGGCGTACTTAGGAATATATGTAAATGAAATATGACAGCTATGATCAATAACTACTGAACTCGGCCAAGTACCTTTCTCATGCTTCTCCAGCTCTTCATTCTCCTTGGAATTCACGCTGATCTCCGACGGCGTGGGTGATGTTTTGGCGTCGTCACGACGCGTACGTTTCGCATTTGGACTGACGGAACTGCTGCTGCTGCTGCTGAAACTGGAGCTGCTGTGCTGCTTGGATGTGGCTGTGGATGTGGATGACGATGCCTCACTGCTCAGGCGCCGCTTGGCGCTGTTGCGACGTGGAAAACTTGTGTCCTCCACCTCACTGAAAACGTTAAGCAGCATGCGCAGATCCTTGATGTTATGCTCAATCAGTTGCAGACGCGCGTTAAACTCCTCCGCATTCTCCTCAAAGTGTGTAAATGTTTCTCCGGTTTCTTTAGTCACCTGTGCTGGGATTGCTTCAACCGATGCGGGTTCCTTGATGGGCTCTGATTCGGGAGCAGCATCTGCAGCTTTTTCTGCTTCCTGAGAGTTCGTATCTATGCTGAGTTTAGCCATGGAATTGTCCGAGTTGTTTGATTCGATGGTAATATCTTTAATGCTTTCGTTCTCTGCGGATGTCTCTGGATTCACGACTGGCTCCACAACAGGCTCCACAACCGGCTCCACAACAGGATCTACAACCGGCTCCACAACAGTATCTACAACGGGCTCCACTATAGGATCCACTACAGGCTCCACAACAGGCTGCACAACAGGCTTTTCAACAGGCTCCACAAAAGAATCCTCAACAGGCTCCATTGGGACACCTGATTGTGGCTCAGTTGTCGGTAATGTTATAATCTCTGGCTCAGCAACAGGTTCTACTGATGTGGATGGTGGCTCTGTTTCAGCTGACTCTGTAGCTTCCTCTGTTTCGCCCTCTTCCGGGTTGGTTTTTTCTTCTGCTGGTGCTGGAGCTGCAATCGCGCTGCTCAACTCAATGAAACTGGCCGTAGATTGTTGGAGTATGTCGCTGACAATGATCACATTGCCTGCGTCCACAATCTCATCAACGGACTCGTTGTTGCTGGCCGTGTGATTGTCATTTGTGCCATTGGTTCCATTGGTTTCCGTAGCTTTGCCATTCTGAGCTGATGTATCCGTTGTTTTCTCTTTGGCTTGAGACTCGGAAGATTCAGTGGGAGATTTACCGGATGCGCCAGGCGGTTTACCCTCATCACTCGAGTCGTTGCTGTGGCGTTTTTGTAGCTTTGCTTTAACTTCATTATGATCGTCCTGTATAATTGCAGCTGCTGGCGGATTTATGGAATTGGAGGCAGAATTTGAGGTAGAATTCGAGCTTGACTTGTTGCGATCTCGCTCTCGATCCCGATCGCGATCACTCCGCTTTGAGGTGGACAATGAGCTGCCACTGCCACCGTTGTGGCTGCGACTGTGATGACTATGACTGTGACTCTGGCTATGGCTTTCTCGGCTCTCTCGACTTTTCGCCCTGTCGCGGTCGGAACGTGACGATGAGGAGCTGGACTTGTGTTTCTTGTGCGCTGATGAATCGTGACGTGATGAGGAACGTTTGGAAGTAGAAGTGGACTCGTGGTTGCTGCGACTGGTGGAGCTCTTGTCGTTTTTGGAGCTGCTGCTTCTGTGCTTCGAGCTGGATGAATGGGACGAGGAGTGCTTGGAGCTGGATGAAGTTTTGCTGCGTGATTTGTCGTGCTCGCGGTCACGTTCTCGTTCCCGTTCACGTGACTTTCTGCGCGGCTTGTCATCCGAGTGGGATTGCGAATGATGGCGTTTGTCCTTGTCCCGTGAGTGCGAATGTTTCTTTGTTTGCGACGACGAGGAAGCCGAAGCAGGAGATGCTGTTAATTCAGCCGATTTAATCGTATCATCCTTAATATCCTCCGCGGGAGTTGGTAGCGTTGTGGATGCTACTTCAGGTTCGATTTCCTTTACATCCTCAGGTTTAGTCAATTCTGGCTTTATTTCAGGTACTTCTTTCAATTCCGACATCGGAGCCGTCGCAGTCAAACCATCCTGGGGATTCTGCGAGTTCGGTGTCGTGTCCGAAAACAAACTAAAGTTATTCTCCGACTGTGGATCTGCTTTGACTGCCAATGGCTCTGGAACAGGATCCGGCGTTGGCTCCTTAGGGACACTATTAACATCATCTATATTGGCCTTCATTTCGCACATAATGGCATCCTCAATTGAGAGGGCATGCGTGCCCTCACCATTGGTGTTCTCCGACAAAGAATTCTTGCGCTCAGTCCCTGAAAGAAATAAAATATCAGATATGCTCAGTGACAAATCCCTTTTCTCTTACCCTCGAATGTAATCGCGTCCTGTTTGATATCAAAGTGCAACTGGCGACCGCTGTTTTCGTTTGTCTCACTGGAGTTCTCATTGAACTTGGGCATTTGTGCTTCCTCCGAAATGTTGGCGGCTATATTTGAAGTGAGCTCCACGCTATTGTTTGCGGACGTTGGCTGCAGTGCATCCGTGGAGGCAATGGTTAGACGACTGTCGCTTGATACCTGCGACAATTGAGAGGCTTGCGAGGCGCCAGCGTCCCGCGAATCATTCGCCAACTCCTTGACATCCTTAATGGAATCGGATGTGTTCAATGAACCATTGTTCATGTCTTCTTTAATGCTTGCGGCAGGTTCAAAGGCGGGCGAAGTTGTCTCGTCATAATCCATGTCATCCATATCATCTACACCAGGAGGCAGTTCGTCGTCTTTGCTGTCATCCTTCAGATCAGATTTGAAAGTAGCACGGTCTGAATCCGGACTTATTTGCTCCAGATCAGTTGGCAAAAGACTTGCGGTTGTCTCCACCTTCAGCATATTGCCACCATTCATATGGCCAAGGGTATGGGCAGCATATGGTGGTAAGGGAGGCGCGGGTAGCAGCGGTGGTCGCGGTGGCGGGTTAGTTGGAGGTGGCGGCGGTGCGATGCCCAGATATTTGTAGGCAATGCTCTCAATCTTTGGCTCAAATATAGTAGCTACCTTTGGGTTGACCACTTGATCGACTATGTGATCCACGCCCTTGTCCAACACATCCGAGCTGCAAGTACATTAAATTTAAGACATGCAATTATAAAATTGTAGGTCAACACTCACTCAAGTAAATGTTTGCGTAGTCGCTCCCGCAACTGCACCTTGTTTGTGTCTGGTGTCCAGTGTTGTTTGGTCAAAAAATCATTGACAGCAGTCTCGACCCGATTGCGGACATTCTGGTATGCTGGCTTTGTGTCCACATCCGCCAGACAGCAATTGAAGCGAAACTCGTCAAAGACACCCTGCGACTTGACCTCCTCAATCAGCGTCTTTACGAAATTGTCCATCTTATGTGGACACAATTAAATCGTTCAACAATGCAATTTTTATTGTGGAATTTTTATTGTTTTTCAGCTATTTATTGTTGTAGTGTGACCGCAGCTCGGAAACGTTAAAATCCATTGTTTTGTTTATTTCGTGCATTCTTGGAATCGATGCTGAGGAGTATCGATAGATAGACAGAAGTATCGATAAGAATGCAACTCTGCATAAAAATTGGCGCAAGCAAGCGGCGCTGTGGTTTTTTGCTATCGTGCGCTTTGTTAGTAGTTTTTATACCATCGAAATTAAGTGTAATTATAATAATGAAATTAAGTGCAAGTAATAGCCATTCAGAAATGCAAGGCGTGGGTGTTCCTGAAGCATCAGACAATGCGACGGCAGGCAACGTCGCATTTGCGGTGGAAACTGAAACGGATCGCGCTCTACTTCCACAAAAATTGAAACAGCGATTCTCAGGAAAAATGCTGCTGAAGCAACGCCGAATTTTGGGCAACGACGCCGACTCGGCAACTGATAGTAGTGAGCATTTCACGGAAACCGATCAGCATCGGACGCCAGAAGAGGCAAAGCATCGGCATAAAACGCTGAAAAGTAAGTACAATGTAGAACAATGTAGAGCTTACAAGATATGATAATGCTCGTCCAACAGGGAAACGCGACTTGATCAATTTACAATCGAACCTGAGTCCAAAATATATTGGATATGCCAATGCCAACTCGCCAATAACAGTTCATGAGAGCGATGACAAAGTGCGGTCAACACGTCGACGTAATCACGCGCCAGCAGCCAACAGCAGTTTTGAGCTGCACGGCAGAGATGTAGAAAGAGAGAGTGACGCTGACGCCGCATCACCAAAGCCCTCCCTAACGAATCCACACATTTTAGCGAACGGCACCTATTTAAGTCCCATTGATAAGCTGCTCATCAAGAACGGAGCAAACTCGCCCAACAGCACGGGATTTGAAGCCGACGCCGAGGATGTGGCAATCATACAGCCATCGCGTAAGCAGCTGAAGCACAAACTGAAGCGCGGACCACGATCCAAGACAAAACAACTGGGGGACGCAACTGAAAAAGAAGCTAGTGAACAAATAATTATGAAGGATCACATATCTGTAGAATCAAGTCCAAGAACAGAAACTGACAAGCCTGATATGGCAATCAAAGTTGAGTTGGCAGATGTGGAAACGGGAACAGATGAACAAGGACATGTACAAGCTGAAGTCAAGACTATTATTAAGGAGGAGGGTTCAGAGAGTAGCCAGGTGGAGATGATGTTTGCACTGCCCGTGGCAACTTCAACAGAGATCGAATCAATCAAATCATCACCAGATCTATTAAAGGCACCAGACAATAGTGAACAATCGATTAAGTCACCATCATCAATTAGCATAGATAGCGCCAAAGGATCGTCCATATCCGCCGAATCGAGCTGGCCCTCTTACCAAATTGGCGATTTGTATTGGGGCAAACTGTTCAACTATTGTTATTGGCCTTGCATGGTGTGTCCCGATGACCTGGGCCAAATTGTGGGCAATCTGCCGGTGCACCCGCAGCGCAGGTCGACGGACAGTGCGCAGGGAACGAACATGAGCATTCAGGTGCACGTGCGCTTCTTTGCAGACAATGGCCGGCACAATTGGATTAAGTCGGAGAATCTGTTACCTTTTCATGGCCTTAAGGCATTTGAGGAATTGCGCGAGGAGGTGCGTATCAAGCATGGCTCCAAAAGCGCCAAGTTTCAACAAATGGTGGCCAAGCAAAATAAGTTGCTGGTCTGGCGTCAGGCCATAGAAGAAGCCCAGGTTGTCGGTGAAATGCCCGAGGACCTGCGTCTGGATAAGTTCTTTGAAATCCACGCGAATAATGTGTAAGTAAATGAGATGCATTATAAACAAAACCCATTCTTAATCTTTTCTTAATGTCGACAGTTCACTGAACAAGAAGAAACGTAAACTTTCTCGGCATATGCGTCAAGATACCTCGGATGTGGGCAGCAGCCTGTATGATTCCACGGACAATCTGCACTCCAAGCCACTTGCTCAACTGGAAATGGCTGTGAAGCGTGAACGTTCCTCCTCACCATTCAGGCCCTCATACTCGCCAGTTAAGCTCAATCATGAGCGGCGAGCCAAGCGACGTAAACTCAGCGGTGGCGTTGAGGCGTCTGTTGGATCGGAGGCACAGGATGAGAAGCCAACCGTCGACCTGGTAACCTATGAAAATCCCGAATTTGGTGAACTGTTCGATGCGATCAGGGAGTATGTGTTGGTGCATCGCCAGGAGGAAAAGGTTGAGAAAGTGTTGCTGGCGGTGGTAAGGAATATCTGGTCCCTGAAGCAACTGCAACTGCGGGAACTGGAGCGAGCTTTAGCCAATGGTAACACGGAACTTTTGGGCTCAGCTCGTTTGGAATCGGAAAGCGGTCGAGGTGTCGGCACTATTAAACGTCTCTCGAATCGTCTGAAGACAATGGTGTTGCGGCGTAGCTTGACGCCAGTTGTTTCAGTCTCCACAACGCCCACATCTCTAAAGCCACAGACACCAACGGAGTCCATTGATTCGGATCGACAGTCTACAGTGGCGGCCAAGTTGAAGAAACCTGTTGGTCGGCCCATCGAGGAAGTGGTTGAAGATATCATGCAGCTGGATCGCAAGTATCTTTTCCGCGGACTCAACCGGGAGCCAGTGTGCAAGTACTGCCACGAGCCGGGTGGAGATGTTGCACGTTGTTCGCTCGCCTGCAACAGTTGGTTGCATGCCGCCTGCCTGGAGCAAAAGAAGTCAAGCACAAAAACCACAAGTGCTCGGAAATCGATTGCAGCAGTACCTGCCAAGTTAGTGGAGCCACTGACCACATCATCGCCCACGTCAGAGATTGAGACAGTGAGTGCAAGAGCTGTTCCCCACATAACTGGCGATGTGCTCGAGACGACGACTGAGACGGAGACGCAAACAAAGCCACTAATCTGTCATGAATGCGCTATTGGCCTGTCAGAGCCTTGTTGCATCTGTCATGCGGAGAAACTGCCGCTTAACTCGTCCACAGACTCGCCGCTTAAGGAGCCAGCAGCAGCAGCTAATCTAATTGTCTGCAGTCAACCGATGTGCACGAACAAGTTTCATCCCAGTTGCTGCAAGTATTGGCCGCAGGCCAGCATCAACAATTCCTCATCCCGTTGCCCCATGCATGTTTGCCACACGTGCGTATCGGATGATCCCAGCGGCAAGTACCAGCAGCTTGGTAATGCCAAGCTGATCAAGTGCGTCAAGTGTCCAGCTACGTATCATCAGGATTCACGTTGCATTCCCGCCGGTTCCCGCATGCTAACCACAACTCACCTCATCTGTCCCAGACACAACAACATTTCCAAGGCGGACGCCAATCTGAATGTGCTGTGGTGCTACATCTGTGTGCGTGGTGGCGAACTAGTCTGCTGCGAGACGTGTCCCATTGCGGTGCACGCCCACTGCCGGAACATCCCCATCAAGACCAATGAGAGCTACATCTGCGAGGAGTGCGAGAGCGGGCGCCTGCCACTCTACGGCGAGATCGTTTGGGCCAAGTTCAACAATTTCCGTTGGTGGCCGGCCATCATACTGCCGCCCACAGAGATACCCAACAATATACAAAAGAAACCGCATGGACAGAGCGATTTTGTGGTGCGCTTCTTTGGCACCCACGATCATGGATGGATATCGCGTCGACGCGTCTATCTGTACATTGAGGGCGACACTGGTGATGGCAACAGAAGCAAATCGCTCATGTCCAAGCGCTACACGGCCGGCGTGGAGGAAGCTACTCATTTCCTCAAAATTCTTAAGGAGAAACGCCATGAACAGGCGATTGTCCGACTTAACGGTAATAAACTGCATCCGCCGCCTTATATCAAGATCAAGGCCAACAAACCTGTGCCGCCCGTGCGTTTCGTTTACAACGAGGAAGATCTGAACGTTTGCGAGTGCAAGGCGGGCAGCGAGCATCCCTGTGGTCCCGAATCCGGCTGCCTCAATCGCATGCTCTTCCATGAATGCAATCCGGAATACTGCCAGGCGGGCAGTCAGTGCGAAAACCAAATGTTCGAGCTGCGCAAATCGCCCCGCCTGGATGTCGTCTATATGAACGAACGGGGATTCGGCCTCGTATCCCGTGAGCCCATTGCCGAGGGCACCTTTATCATTGAGTATGTGGGCGAGGTGATCAATCACTCCGAGTTCCAGCGTCGTATGGCACGAAAGACAAGTGATCGGGACGAGAACTTTTACTTTCTTGGCGTCGAAAAGGATTTCATTATTGACGCTGGACCCAAGGGGAATTTGGCACGCTTCATGAATCACTCGTGTGAACCCAACTGTGCGACCCAGAAATGGACAGTCAACTGTATTAATCGTGTGGGACTATTCGCCATCAAGGACATACCAGAGGTATGGAATTCTATAGTCAATTCAACAATCAATCAATAATCAACAATCAACAATAATAATCTTTGTAGAATACGGAGCTAACGTTCAATTATCTGTGGGATGATCTTATGAATAATGGCAAGAAGGCATGCTACTGTGGCGCCAAACGATGCTCAGGTGAGATCGGTGGCAAGCTTAAGGACGAGGAGAACAAGGTAAGCGGAATATTTAAGCCAACCTTTCTATAGAATATTAAAATTTTAATATATACTTTCTTTAGGAAACTGGCATGCAGTCTGGCAAAAGCAAGATGAACTCAAAGCTGAAGCATAAGGGCATCAAGATCCAAGTCGGCGCTGCCAAAAAGAAACTGGCTAAGAAGGCCAAGACCGTTGACAATGTGTTGCCGGAACCGAATCTAGAATCCGTTGACAAAGAGGATTAGATGATTTGAATGGCATTTCTGTTACTCATTAGTTATATTTTATTTTTTTAATAATACTTTTGAATATCGCCGACTTGTGGACGCTTATATATTTACATGCATATTTATTATTGTTTTGTTTATAAGTGCGAAAGTTGCAAAGAACTATTATGAATTTTTTTAGAAAAGATCTAACCCATAGAAAACATTTTATTGTGAGCCCCGTTTTCTCAACAAATCTTTGAAAATAAAGCTTAAGGCCCTTTTGATGAACTCCATATTATTTTTTTATTTCATTATTATTAAATCATTACTTTCAATGCTTTTCAAAATTATAAAGTATATTTAATTCAATTGCTTTAATATCGGCACATAAAAAATATATATGTTTTTTTTTATATATATAATGTATATTTATGTACTTATATATTATCGTTAATATTTGTTCTCCTTTTGGTTTTTTGTCGCTTAGCTGCCTACAGTAATAACGTAGGAAGCTCTTTGGCATCGGCGTAACTCTTACGTCTTAAAAACAAACTAATTATATATGTATTATAAATGTTACTGTTAAATCTAAGAGTATGCTCTTTTAAACTTAAGTAGTACTTTATGTCGAGCGAAAAAAATATAAATGAGTGCCAAAACTGATATAAAATATAAAATAATAAAAATAAAAAAAAACAAACGCACTTTTTAAGCGGACAAGTCATTGAACATTTGTTGGCGAAAATGTCCCGAATTAAATTTTGGCATAACGACTTCAATCTTCTTGACAATGGTGTTTAGCGATTCGCGGGACATCTCATAGAGGGTATTGAGCGAGATCAGACGCATGCCACGCTGGTTGCACACCTCAATCACAGACCATTTCTCAAGCAGCTTTAAGCAATTGCGCACGGAGTCCGTCGAGATGCTTTCAGCTGTAAAAGAAGCAGTGTTATTGTTGTTCAACGACAATCTTGATTGTGCTGCAAGACTTACCATACACACAACTGCCGTTCTTGACTTTGTTGGAAAGATCATTAATCACGAAATTTATAAACTCCGATTCGAGCATTGAGCTACGATGAAGAATTTGCAGCGCCTGCGCCACAGCCACATACGTCGAGGCAAAGGGCGCAAGCACTTCGCACATATAACGCTGTTGCTCAAGTGTTTCTGTAACTGGGAACACCATATCGGCATTCTCCTGCTTATAGTCTTCCACATGCTGATAGTCTTCATCATCATCATCATCCTCGCCCAAATCTATGGCCAAACCTTTTGCCATGCGTCGCAAATCCGTTTGACAAGTCAATTCGATCGTCTACAAAATTACAATAAAAATAATATATTTGAACAATAAATTAGCATATATGTATATAGGGAATATATTAAATTACCTCATTTATTCGCATGAAACCGCAGTTTATCAGATCGTCTAGTTGCTTCTGCAGCATGCTCTCCAATACTTGTGTTGGCTTGTTTAGTATAAACTCGTAGCGATAGACTAGACAGTTCTCAAGTGCCGAATCTATTAATTTTTTGCGGGAAACACCTGTTGATTGGTGGGCAACGTTGTCGACAAGCTCCGGGGCTGGCAAGAGCGCATGGAAGGTGGTCATCAGTATGGAACTTTGAGCAAAGTGCGGAGTTAGCATGTTGGAATAGTATCCCAGCTCGATGATGCTTTCCACCATCGGTACAGCACGTATAAAGACGCGTCCATTTTCATCACGTGTGCGCGTAACCAAACCTTTTAAATGTATGAATTGAATTAGATATACAAGTTCACAAAGATTTAAGAGTATTTCCAGCTACCTGATCCAAGCAGGTCGCAGGCATAGGCCACAATGTGCGAGGATTCGCCAGAGAAACCCATGTCCTTGCAGCCAGAAAGCGAGTTACGGAGATCATCTAAAGCAGCAGCAATTTGTTGTTCTTCGCCGCCATTGCGATAGCGGGTGAGAAGCAGAAAGGCCAACGCATTGGTCGACATCACTGAAGTGGCTGCGGCACAATCGAAAACTACCTGACGCGAAATACTCTCGATGAGATTACGATGCTCCTCGCACACAACATCGGTGCCGTACAGTGATGACGTTGACTGACTATGCTGCAGCGTTCTAAACCCAAACAAAAGAAAAAGAAACATACATAAATAAAATATGATACTGAGATTATAGACTTGCTTACTTGGTAGCGGGCTTGTAAATCTTTGCGCTGCCATCCTCACGGGCAATTTGATTGTACGAGTTGACGAGTTCGCGTATCGAGTAAGGCTCATTGAAATCAATGCGCATCAGGCCATAATTTGAGTTGAGGGCCTTCCAAATGCCTGAAATGGCCTTTCTGAACGTCTCCGGTACTTTCTTCTCGCCCTTCTGTTCACGCACAAAATTTCCATCTACCAGACGCTCATAGTTGACAGACACAGGGACCAGCAGGGCGTCCGGTATGCTGCCATCCATGAAGGCATTAACAATCACAGAAAGAATGCCGCCCTTGGGCATACACGGCTTTCCCGTGCGTGTACGTCCGCCTTCGATGAAGAACTCTACGTTGTGGCCTTGCTTGAGTGCGTGTGTTAGATACAGGTGAAGAGCTGCGCGATAAAGTACATCCTTCTTGCCTTCCACTGGATCAATCTTGCGTTTGATGAAGAAGGCGCCTAGGCCGCGGAGTAATGAGCCAAAAACTGGTATCTGCAGATTATTGCCAGCGGCAACTAGTGGACTTCGTATGTCATTGTTGGTCAGAATAAATGTAACCATAATGTAGTCCAGGTGGCTGCGATGGAGGGGCACGAATATCAGCGGTGTGTCTGGAGCACGCTTTGAGGCGCTCTTTAGCATTTCAATTTGTTTTGTATTCGTCACCACACCGGACAGAAAGCAAGGCAAAAGCTTATAAAGGAGCCAAGAAGTAATTCCTAGAAGAGTATTGTTCAAGGTCGATCCCATCTCTTTGAGTATTGCGATGGCGCGCTGCTCCTGTTTACGTAGTATCTTCTGATATGACATGCCCGCCTTGGCGTCCTCCTCCTCCTCCGCCGCATCCTGGTCACCGCTTATGCTACGTCCGAGCACTCGATGGCCATTCTTGGCAAAGCGTTGTTCTCGTATCGTTTGCTCAGCAGCTTGCTTAATGGCATGCTTTAAAACCACATCGTTGTGCACAATTTCAGTAACCTGCGTAAAATATAATTTATAAATCATTTAGGTGTTAATGGTAATATAACGTCTGCGCCTGCTCACCTGTCGGTAATCAAACTTCTCGCTTCGCAAAACCTGCGCCACATGGGGGAACAGGCTGCCCCAGTTGAGTATTGTTTTAAATGGCTTTAAGCCCGCGTGGGGCGTTAACTGTAGCATATTCCTCGTGCCGACGCCATGTTCGACCGAATTTTGTGGTTTTGGCACCTGTACAAGTACAAGCAACAAATAATTGAATTAAAATATATATGTATGCAAATCTATGATGCAATTCGACCGCGCAAACTTTAATGTTCATACATTTTTATGTAAACGACGAATATAGAAGAGTGCTTACCTCGAACCAGCCGCGCGCCTGAAACCCATCCATTATAATTAAGAGATTCGTTTATTTTAGTTCGAATTTTGTGCTATTTTCACATTTCTTAATGCAAACTTTGGCAAAACAAGGTGGCAACCTTGGCAACCGGCAACCGAGAACTGTGAGCGATAGCTTTTGTCTAGCGGTGAAACTATCGATTTGAACAAAAACCAGCATGGCAGCTCCGGACATAAGTCAAAATTTGTTTGCGGCACTTGATGTAAAAATGTATGAGATTATGAATGGTGTGATTTACTGAATGAACAGCTTATCAGCACTATGTATGTATGTATGTAAACATATATTTGCATTTGACGCGCTCTAAGGTTATATGTACATATGTGCACATGCATGGTTTGATAAGAGACTAAAACTTACATTTGATGCACGCAGCGTGATCAGTATATCGCTGCCAATGCTGTTGAACTTGCCCAGCGATGAACGATAGCTCAGTTTCAAATTGGGAAATAGACTGGCAATAATGGCAGGTGCTCTGTAAACAAAAGAAATTTTACGTTATTGCATTATTTACATATTGCAGCAGTCTTGCAGAGTCAATCCCCTCGCAGTCAATTAGGTAAATTAATTTAAGCTACTATCAAATCAGAAGGCAACAATAAAATTTACGACGTCCCCAGTAAAAATTAATAACACCTCATACAGTCTGTAGTCCAACTTGTAGTTATTTGTTTATTGAGTTCAGTAACCTAGCATATATTTGTATATACGAATGTACATATATAAGAAGCTTGGCTGATAAGTTCTTAGTTATCGACAAAAACAAAGCAAATTGAACTTTGTACTGATTTAACTAGTGCTAAATAGAAAAACGAACAACTATAAAACGAGAGAATCGTCCTCCATCTTGAATAATCCGCCAACGTTGCAGTGCTGCCACCATGCAAAAATCAAAGCAAGACAAAGTAGGATATCATTCTGATTTTTCGCACTTCATTTAATATTTCATCTATCTATCTCACTCTATCATTTTGATCCCATCCTGGTTGCCTAGTCAGTCAAATTTACTGAATCCGTTAGTTTCGTTCGGTGAATGCAGGCATACATGTTTCCCATACGTTGTAACAGTTGTGGCAGAAAGCGCGACGCCCAGAATCAGTTCCAGCTGAATCGTTGCTATCACATCATCTGCAGCAGGTGCAAGCCCTCAAATAATAACAAATGTCCGGTTTGCAAGCAGCCTACAAAAGGCATCGCAATAACAAGCGATATGCCCAGCAATGTTGCTAACTACTTTCAAGATCCCGATGCGCATTTAAAGATGTTCAGAACCATTTGCAAATTTCAATGCGAACAACGTACCCTGCGTTACAAACATTACTACGAGCAGCAGAAATTGGTGGCCATCAAACAAGAGAAGCTCCAAGGATATATAAAGCTGGAGGCACAATTACGCCAGCAGATCGACATTGAGAAAAAACGCATCAGCAAATTGCGCGAATATGCTGCCTACTATGAACAGGGCGACAAGACACCTGACACTTCTAGCTCTTTTGATACTATCCCTCCTCCTGGGCATAAGCGAAGCAGGTGCCGCCCGCGTACACCCTCGATCAGTGTCTCAGATATATCTATAAATGATATCGATGCTGAACTGAGTGACAACTGCCTGAATGAGTTTAATCAATTGGTGAACGATGCGAATACCTCCGATTAACCGAATTCTTTAAGGAAAATAAAAATACCAAAAGGAGAAATGGATTGTATTTTGATATTTTGGTTGTTATATTAATACTTTTGAATCTCCATATGTTTATGTTATAAATTTAGACATTAAGATTGTTACTCTCTTCAAATGTCATGGAAAATTTTCTACTTTTCTGAATATATTCATGTTACGAACTATGTATATATATAACATAATTGATAAATATATCTCGCTTAATCGTTTCTTGTTATAATTTAATTGCCTATTGTCGACCAAAACAGTAATTATCACATTCTTTGCAGTAAAATTAAGCAATCTATCAATAAGGGGAGTAATAAACAATCTTTGCACCGTGGTAGCTGCATTTAATACAGATTAATTTTATTGTCCGATTAAAAGAGGTGTACTCAAAATAATATTAGCAGAACACTAATCAGCTAATTAGCTATTTACATACATACAATGTATTGTAGTATACAGGTGCTGGGGGGGCTTTTTCAATTACGATAAGTGTTGCCAAACGATCGAACGAGTTGCTCTGCTTATCGCGAAAGCAACCGCGCAAAAGAGAGTGGGAGGAAGAAAGAGATTGGGAGAGAGCAAAGGTGTGAGTGCATGAAAAAAAAGAAATATTGAATTTGCGTCACAATTGCAATGCAATAACGCAAAATGCAAATGACCTTTAGGCATCCTTAGACTCAGCATTGGCAAACAATCTCCTCCTCCTCCGCAAACTAACGATTTGCACGTGCTTGATAAGGCTGAATTTAACACACGCTAAAAAAGACACGTCCGGCAACGCAAAAATTGCATGCACGCGACACAACAAAGACTTGGAGAGCTCTTAGTGCAAAGGTCTGTGGCTACCGGTGGGCGTGACTCAAACCACCTGTCAATAATGAAATCAGAAGCTAATTTCCTATGCATTGAATAACATACACAATGAATGTATACACAAATAAGACAATTTTCTACGTTGTGCGCGAGTCTAAAAATAACGACGCTTTTGACCACCAATTTACATACAGTTAGTCAAGTAATTATTTTGACAAAATAAAATTTAAAAAAAACCTTGTCTCGGCTTTCGTTACTTAGGAACAGGACAGGTTAAGTTAAACAATTTGAGATTTTGTCAAAACAATTATTTGACTCACTGTAAACACAAACAGACAAACAGGTACACATAAGTTGACAGACGCTGATGATGAGGATGATGAAGATGATGATGCCGGTGTCGTTATTACTTTGGCTTCCATGGGTTGCCCAACCTGATACTCACCTAGTTCTTGCAAAAACGTAGTATACGATGAGTGCAACTGATGCGATTTCGATGCCTCCGAGCAATGAAATTTCAGCCACGCACTGGGCAAAGTTTAATATACTCGTTAACATTATTATGAGTGCGTCTATATATATATGTATGTATATTTGTGCGTGCGTTTACATATATACGTGTGCGTGCGCTTAAATACGTGTGCGTGCTTTGTTGTTGTTGTTTATGGTTTGTTTGAACTTAGGTTTACAAAGTGCGATGAAGATTTACGTCCCGCGGCCCTTTAAATAGTGGACGCCACCCAAATCGCGGCACTACTTGGTACAAAGATGCTTCTGTTTTTATGTACTTTGTACGCCTGCCTCTCAAGTCCGCAATCGTTGCGGAAAAATACGGCGCGCATAAAGAGCGTCTCGTCAGAGCAGCTCCTTCTACTCTCCCTCTTTGGTGTTGTTGTTGTTGTGTGTGTGAATGTGTATGTGTGTTGCTGTGTGTTTACGTCTGATTGCTTTTGTATGCACGGCTGTGGCTGCCGCCTCTCCTCTCTCTTATTCAATGCTATGATGGTGTGTTGAATTGCGTTCTACTCTACATAACCAGACAACCAACATCAAGTGTCGCGACCCGTAATTCGCGAGACAACGTAGTGAATTTAAAATAAAAGTATCGTATGATTTGGATTCTGCGCTTTTTGTTTGATTTATTTTAATTTCGATTCATTAATTTTTCATGTGTTTGATTATCGCGCTGATTTGATTGCTCACTGTTTATCGTTTTGCTGAATATGCAGTATATACAATTACACAATTGTTTTTGCTATATTTTTTGCACTGACACTGCGCAATCGAATTCTTGTCCTTTCTTTTGAGTTTTTCGCTTTGTATGTTGGGTGTTGTTGTTGCCGGCTCCTTTGTTATTTGTTTTTTTTTTGTCTTTTGGTTCGCCAATTTAATGCGCGTTAAATGCGCGACTGTAAGAACCGTTCGCTTCGAGCGCACACTGCGGAATAAACACACTTGCAATCGTTGCCGTTCAATTAAATGTCAATTAACGTGTGACAATAAATGTAGTCCATAAAATAAAAAACGTAGCGCTTGCCGAAGATCAGCATCATTTTCACGAACGCGACAAAAGCCTCACAGCAACGCAGCCGATAAGAGCATCGATAGGCAGGCAACGAGGGAATGTTATCAGCTGTTTTCGACAGTCGAAGAGCAAGCGTGATAGCTCGCTTGTCGCTCAAAAGTCGCATGAGAGGAAGAGCGAGCGAGCGAGTGAGATAGAGAAAAGAACGTGGGACAGCAAAAAGAGCAACAACTAATGTAGCCTATAACTAAATAGTTTAATAAGATATTACTTTCGCACTGTATTATGAATAAAATTCATACAACTTTTGTAATTTATTATATAAAAGAGTGTGGTCTGCTATTATGTGGAAAGTAACACGGTTTACTTCTTAGCCGCGGGCTTCTTGGCAGCGACCTTCTTCTTGCGGGCGGCGAGCAGCTTAGCGCGGTTGGCAGCAGCCTTTGTAGCGACGTTGGCAAAGTGGGACTTAGCCAGCTCGACGTTCTGTTTCTTGGCCTTGGCCAAAACCTTGGCCACGGTACGCTTCTCGGCAGCCAGGGCAGCACGACGCTTGAGGACCTCAGCATAGGGGTTCAACTTGACCAGTTGACGCACATTGGTCAGAGGGTTCAGACGACGCACGCTACGGAAGACCTTCTTGCGTGGATCGCGCAGAACCTTGCGGATTTCCTCAGATTTCAGGAGGCGCGACAAGTCAGTGTTGGCCATCTTGGGCTGGGGCAGATTGTAGCCCTTCTTCAGAGTGGAGGGTTTCTTCCAGGTGCCGAACAGATCGTTCAGGCGCGAGAAAGCCGACTCGGTCCAGATGACAAAGCGACCAACATGACCGCCGGGTGCCAGCTTCAACAAGTTCAGTTTGTCAACGCTGATGGTCTCAATGCCGGGGATGTTGCGGAATGCCTGACGCAGACCCTCATCCTTGTGGTAGACAACCAGAGGACCACGACGGGCAATGCGGCGACGGTCGCGCATGGTACCACGGCCAGCACGGAAGCGCTGCGACTTGTACACCTGCAAATGATTAGTTTAAATTAGTACAATTCCTTGAATTTGAAATGGGCCACATTTGTTACATGTAGCTGTAGCCCTCCACTGCAAACGGTTGTAGCTTTGGATAAGACTACAATCGTAACGCCTAGGAGGGCATTTGATCTAGCAACGCATTAGAAAAACTGCTCCGAGGAGCAAGCAAACGAAATCCGAAATAGTCGAATTTCATTTACATGAACGTTGCTAAAGATTAGAAGCTGTTAGTTTAGCGGATACATACCTTCTGAATATCAGCCCAGATCTTCAAACGACGCAAGAAGACAACAGCTTGCTTGGTCTTTTGCAGCTTCTGCACTTCGTCGGAGACGACCAAGGGGAATCAGCCATCGATAACGTGTCCCTTGGACTGCACCGCACAGGAGGCAGCAATAGCCGAAACCAGAGCATACGACGCTGGTTAACATTCACCTTGCGGTGCCAGCGACGGAAAGTCTTGGTTGGGGCGAACATGCGTCACCACGGCACGTGCCGAAGGCACCCTGGCCAGAACGGTGAGTACCACCACGCACACGGGGAATACGTGCGACGGCCAGTACCCCAGATTCGGCGATGACCTGGTGATGAAATGATTGAATGAATAAATAGTTGACAAACAATTCTTTTCATTGATGCTACCTTACGCTGACAGCATAGGGCTACGTGTGACGCATCAGCTGGTGCACCTCGTTGACACTAGGGCGGATGGGGGCCTTGAACACTGCGGCAGGATGTTCTTCTCCTTGGCAGCTTCATTCTTTTCCGTATAAACGGAGACCAATGGCCTGGCGTCTAAGCTCTGTAAACACAATTCAAAATCTCTAATTTCTTCTGAAAACACAACAGTCGCAAATGCGCTGCACGCGCGCTGCTGCCGCACACTACAAACACGTAGAGCTGCCGTGCCAGTCGATAAGTTTCAATAGACAAATTGATTCCCATTGGTGTTAAACAATGCAGTGCGCAGTTGACGGCTGCCGGAAATGGCCGACACGTGCTGCCAATCGCATTTTAGAAAGCAGGGTTGCATTTCTGGCAACATGGCTGAATGGCTGTCAAAGTTGCTGCCGAAAATATCAGAATGTTAGTCGCAGCATTACGTTATCCAACACTACACACAGAATATAAACAATTTCTTGTGTATTCTGCATAAAATACTTAATTTGTTTAAAATTATGGCCGATGAAGTTGTAGTAGATGCATTGCCATACATAGATCATGGATACGACGACGTGGGCGTTCGAGAATCGGTACTTGAAATGGTGTTTTATTTATGGCGGATAGTAATTTTCATAAATTGGTTGTATTTTTTTTTTAAAGGCTCTGGCCATGGTCGAAGAGGAATGCCGGCGTTACCGGCCCACAAAGAACTATCTGGACCACCTGCCCTTACCTGCAAGTTCACCGTTCGAGACACCGAACGCTCTGCTGCATAACCGTCTCAGATAGTATCGAGCGCCTGGCAAGAGTCCATTGAGAACTCGATGGCGCAGCTGGAGCATCAGTGGGTGCGCTCATTAAATCTTGAACTGATGCTGGACTACGGCACTGAGGCCTGGAAATCGTACCTCGAAATATTTACAGCCATGCAGGCCAAAGCTCAGATACAATTGCAGCACATAAAAAAGGACATGCAGGATGTGAATTGGCAGCGCAAGCAGGCACAGACACAAGCTGGAGAGAAGCTGCGGGCTCTTGAGGCGCACTGGGTGCTGCTTGTGTCCAAAAACTATGAAATTGAAACCGAATGCGTGGAGTTAGAAAAAGTGGTTCAAGCTGCCCGCGAGCAGCTGGAGAAACTTGCTCCGCCAAACAACGACGAGACCCCGCCGACGGAGCAAACAAACGGCCACGTACCAAACGTAGAAAGCAATGGGAGTGAAGACATTGATAATGACATTGATGAGGATAACGCTGAGGAGGATGAGGAGCAAGATGAATCCACGAATGTAACTGTTGGTTAAATACATATATTGAGTCATATAACAAGCAAAATGCGAATACATTGTATAAATATAGGATTCGTGTGTACGCGTTGTGAGTAGCCCGAGCTACCTAGTCTAGATTATTTGAATCATATCATGTATACATAGGTATATGTAATTGTAGTTAATACAGCTTCATTTGCGGGTCGTCGTCATCCTAACCGCCTGTCAGTTAATCGTATGGCACATTCGTGATACTATCTATTGATATTGCTGGCCCGGAGCGGGCATCGAGTGGCGCATTGCGGTGGGAGCAGCGGCAGCAGCAGCAGTATTATAAGGAGCGCGATATGAATTACAAAAGACAGGAAAGGAACCATAGCAAAGGTAGCATAGGATATGTTGCAGGCGTGTGCGTCTCTCAATATAAATCCTTGCGCCGCTCCGGCACAAGCAATCATCATAGATAATCCTTACATCTACAGTGTCGTCTCAGGAACATGATCATTATTGTGCAACCGAAGTCGTTGCAGTTGCTCCTGCTCCAGTCGCATATCGCCAATTTTTTGCTCCAACTTGTTAATGCGCATCTGATATTTGCGTTTGCTCTGCTCCAGCATCTGGCTTAGGTTACTGCAAAGAACATGTCATATTTAGAACTTATTCATGTTAAAAATAAGTTAACTCACTGATTTGATTTTTGTAATTCTCTCAAATTCTGATGCATTTGCTCGCACTGCTCGTCGTTGGCCTTTTGTGTGGCATTCATATTCAGCAGGGTTTGTATACGGCTCTTCAGCTCCGTCTCCCGACCAAGTGCCTCCACTAGCTGTTGCTCGGTGAGTGCTGCATGCTCCGCCTCCGAGTAGGAGACACGATTTGCCGCCTGCAACTGTTTTAGGGCCTCGTGCAGGATGCTTACACGTTCATTGGCATGCTGTTGCTCTCGCTCGGCTTCATCCTTTTTGGCTTTCAGCTGTTGGTTCTCATCGCGCAGCTCAAGCAATTCCTGCATTATAACCGCCGTCTCCAGATCGATGGGCGATGACTTTTTCTCCTTGTCATGGTCACGCAACTCCTGGCTCTTCTCCAACGCCAGCCGTTTCTTTTCATACACATCGCTAAACGGTGACTCCAGATTGACTATGGTGTGCTGCACCACAGACCGACGTCCCTTTAGCTTGGAGACATGATAACGCAGGCGATTGTCGTCGTCGGCACTCCATTGGCGTACGCCCTTTGGGGCATCCTCTGCGCTCAAATTGATATTGTGCTGCCAGGGTCCCAGGCTATTCTCGCTCAAGTTCTTCTCGCTCTCCAGCCTCACGAGCAGATGATGTGCCACCGACTCCACGGCACGACGACTCTCCTCAGCAGACGACGACTTGTCGCTCAGCAGAGCCAGTCTATAAATGGGAGTTTCTTGATCAATAAAATGTAATTTGATTTCTCATGAACAGAGATTTAAAACGTTACCATAACCGTAACCGATTGAAATTGGTAACCGTAACTGAAACAAATATTTTTGATTACACCGATACCGATAGAGATTTTTTTGCCACGGAAATAACCGTTAAAAACTGATTCATGCATAACGGTTTATTTCGGTTCGGTCAAGTATAGAATTTAATCATCTTGTTAAAGTGTAATTATCGTTTTTTTTAAATAAATTTGATTTGAATTTCAAATTTGTATATTGATCTCAATAAAAAGATCTTAGTTTTTTCAACATTTTTTAATATTTTTTTTTCAAATTTATATGTTTTAAACATTTTTAATATCTTTTTTTTTTTGAACCGAAATCATACCGTTATTTCGAATCCGAAATATTAAAAAAATCGGTAACCGTTATGTAACTGATATACAAAAATTTAGCATAACCGATAACCTAAATGCGAGCATAACTGAACCGATATTCGTTTTAGTTTGATACCCTGATTCTAATTTAAAATTTGTATATTGATCTCAATAAAAAATTTTACATTTTTTTTTAAATTTTTGAACATTTTTTTTTTCAAATTTACATAAGTGTAACATTTTTAACCGAAATCATACCGTTATTTCGAAACAGAAACATTCAACAAACCGGCTACCGTTACATAACCGATACGAAACCGTTAACGCACCTGCTTTCCAGCAACGCCAGCATCACATCGTAGGCTTCAATTGCGCGATCGCTACAATTGAGCGCCAGCTGAAGAGCCACAGCATTGGACTCGTATTTGCCACACAGCAGATAGAGATGTTCCGTGTGCTCCTTGGACTCGTCCAAGGTAAGGGACAGCAATGTGTTGCGCATCTTCACTTGCTCCATTTTACGCTGCAGTCGCTCCAGCTCCAGTTGCAATGGTGCCAGGAAACTATCCATCAGTGAGTTTGGTTTGCATACCAAATGCTCGACGAGATTTATGTCCTTTTTTATAAATATATAGAAATGAAATTTTAGGGAGTTTGAGTTAGTGAGTTTATGCATAGTTTACCTCATTGCTTAGATCCGTGTCCTCGTCAGGTGAAGGTTCTGCTTGTGGCTCGTTTTTACTGGCGCAACGAAGCTTCACGCGCTCAGCCATTTTGACGCACTTCTGTGGACTTGTCACTGATACGCAGGCTGCAAATTTAAAGGTTGATTATGAGAAACTATTCTGTCTTTAGAGATCCTGTGCTTGAATATTGCAAAATGTCTCTAAAGTTTGTCACATAACTACAAAAGAAAGCTTGCTAAACCGCAAAATGTATGTAGTATCGACTACAGCACATTTTATAGAGTGGATTTCTTTAAAATTAAATAAATATGACTTGCAATTAATTTAGAAAAGCAAACAAGAATGAATAATATTTGGAATGGCTAAGAATAATTTGGTAGGCAAGGACATTTTTACATTAACCAAAATTAGTTGGGACATTTTTGGGCTAAATGTATTCTGGATAAACGCGAACCAGGGTATCAAACCGAAGCGAATTTCGGTTTCAGTTACGATTTCGGTTATCGGCTAAGCAAATTTTAATATATGAGTTACGCAACGGTTTCGGATTTTGTAAGCTTCGGTCACAAAATACCGGTATGATTTCGGTTTACAAACAAAAAATGTAATCAAAATGCAAAGAAATGTAAATTTGAAAACAAATATTCAAAAATAAAGATCTTGTTGTTGAGATCAATATAAAAATTAATTTAGGGCAAACAAATTAAATTTAAAAACGATTAAATACTTTAACAACATAATTAAAACTTATGTCTGACCGAAACGAAAATAACCGTTGTGATAGAATCAGTTACTTAAAGGTTATTTCAGTTAGAATAATTTAGGTTCCTTGATTTCGGTATTTTAAAATAGTTTTGTTTCGGTTACGGTTTCAATTTACGTCGGTTAATACCGGTTGACGGTTACGGTTTAATCCCTGCGAATGACTAAAGCAAATTGAACGCTACAGAGCCTAGGTACACATAATAGTTCTGATGGATCATCATCAATCATATATCAATCAGATATTAAAAACGGACTACAAATTACAAAGCTTTCTGTGAGTGTTTTTTGTTACAGATCAAGTGCAGGGTCTCGTACAGTCGGGTTCTCTCGACTGTCAGCTTTGTCAAGTACAGGGTCTCTTACAGTCGGGTTCGCTCGACTGTCACCTATGCTAATTACCATTTAAATCATTGAGACACTGCTCGTTGTTGGAGCCACGATCGTTGCCATTTTCATTTTCGTTGCCCTGCAGCTCGCAGGCAAAGTAGATGACATTGCTTTGATCCTCCACAACAGCCGAATCCTTGTCCTTGGTGGAAATTTCGGCTTGCAGCAGTGCAATTTGTGCGCGTAGATGTAGAACCTCCTCCTGCAGTGCTTCCAGTTGTCCCTTATTAATGGCATCCTGGGGCTTGATGTGTATGCTATCTGGATCACTGGAGCAGGCACCCGGAAAATTCTCAAGCGGCTCCGTTTGACACTCCTCGCCCTCGGCATCCGCATCGGTCAGATTCAACTCGGAGTTGTACACGGAACCCTCCTGATAACTTAGCTCTGTCAAGACAAATTTGGAATTTATAGCATTTTAATTATTGATTAGGATTGTACGTGCTCACCACTGCCCTCACCTTCCGGCTCCTGTTCCTCCATAATGATATGCTCCTGTTTGCTGCGCAATTTCTTGCTCAGCTCAGCGATGACGCAATGCATCTCAGTGATGCGACACTCGTGGGCCTGGCTGACCACCTCCAGGCGCTTGTGGCACATGTCCCGCTCCGCGTTGCTCGCCACCAGTTGACGCTCCGCCTGTTGCAGGCGCTGTGACAGCTCCCGCACCCGATTCTCCAGCTGCTGCACCGACAACTGTTCAACCTGTAAATACGAGAGATTTATAAAGTGTCTTTATTCCAATCTAATATTCATTATCACATTAATGGGTCGCCGTGACATTGGCTGTGCCATTAGCGTATATTCCCAGCTACGTCGCTTCTCCCCCCCATGTTGTCCAAAGGGAGTGTCACTGCAGCACATGCAGCTCAGGCTGCGTGGAAGCAGTTGCTCCGATATCATGGCCTGTACCCAAAATTCAATTCAATTTAATTCAATTTTTTTTTGCCAGTGATTACGTCGTCGTCGTTGTTGTCCGCTTTGGTTGCTGCAATGTTGACCCTGCGTCTTGCAACGCACCTGCGCAGTGCGCAACGCATCGCAATTTACATACATACACACATATGTACATTTGTAAGCATGTAATTATACCCGTTACTCGTGCAGTGCAAGGGCATATCGTATTGACAATTTATGAAAACAGTTTTTGAGTTGTATTTATGCCAGCTGTAATATCTTACATTTAGGGTGTTCATTTTACCCTAGCAGCGTTGCAGATTGAAAACGTTGCAAGCTTGCTACGGGAACAGCGCTTTATGTGGAAAGCGTTGCACATAACCACAGTGTGCTGTTTTTTGTTTACATTTTTTTGAATATGTTCAACGCGTTGCACGTTAAGCGCTGTTCTCGCAGAAAGCTTGCAACGTTTTCAATCTGCAACGCTGCTAGGGTAAAATGAACACCCTAATTATTTCTATAGCTAAGATTCCATTACATTACATTAAATACTTTCATGTAATTAACATAAATCTGTCCATTAGCATACATTACAATTACAACAACATGGATCTCTTAATTAAAATAGAGCATAACCCTCCTACAAAAGTGAATAAAGTTTATATGTACAGTGTGCCACTAAAGCCTTCATACACCATAAATTTGTAAAATTTGCGTATAATAAAGATGTTTTTATGCGGGTTTCTAATATAAATCTTTTATTCACTTAAATTCCGTTCTAATGATACAAAAATTTCTTTAACCCATTAAGTACCCATCAAAAATTTTGATCTTAAAAAAAAGTCTATTTGTCAACTTTTTCCTCGATTTAAAAAAAAAAAATATTTTGATGCAGAAAAATTAAAAAAAAATAATTTCAAAAATCTCTTCGCTAGTATTTTTTGATTTTTTGAAAATTTCTAAATATTACTAATTTAACCCCTTTTTTGTTGTTTTGTTGGGTTTAACTAATTAAAAAATTAAAAAAAACACGATTATTATTTTGTTAAAACAAGGGATTTAAACCGAAAGGGAATTAAAACTGTTAGCAGGTATTAACCGATTATAATAATTAACCGGAAGTGAAACGGTAATCGAAACTTAATTTTTTACTATGCCTAAACAGAACACCGAAATTATTCAAAACTAAATAACCGTTTAGTTACCGATTCATGCATAACGGTTAGTTTCGGCTTAATCATTAAATTAAATTTAGTTATTAATGTGTATTCGTCGATTTTAAAACTAAATTTTAATTTTGTTTATATTCAATTTGGATATTAATCCCATTGAAAAAAAGAAAAATTTGTATTTTTGTGAATATTTTTAAAACAAATCAATATTCTTAGATTTTCCGTAACCTACATATAACCAAAAGCCAAAATTCTAAGTTAACCCAAACCGTAGTTATAACCGATATTCGATTCGGATTGATACCCTGGTCAAAACACTTACTTGACATACTGTATATGTGTGTGTGTGCTTGAGCACTTACTGCATATGTGTGTGTAATATAACTGTAACGGTCACTCACTTTGTTGACAATGTCCAGTGTCGAGCAGCTGGAAATGTTGTTGTCGCTTTCTGTTGTTGTGTCGCGCTGCGTGTGCTCCGGCGAATCCATCTCGTAGGAGACCACAACGTGCTTATGCTGGCCCAGACTAGCACTTGGTCCCCCGCCCCTTGGTGATATGCTGCCAAAGACGAATTCAAAGTCATCGCCAATGACGCCGCCGCCGCCGCCCTTTGAAATGCCTTTGATATCCCGTTGCTTGCCCTGCCGTCGTGGCACATCGGAGCCAATCTTGGCAACGCGTGCTATTTGCACATCGTTTGACATAATGGTTGCACTAACTCTCGGCCTGTCTGCTTGATTTCGTGGATGGCGGGCGGTGGGTGGGGTGTCTAAGCTTTTGGCTTTGTTTTCACTGCGTTAGTTTGGCGTATTTGGCTTACTTTTGATTGACGCTCCATTTCCATAGATAATGGCACTTGAATTTATATGGTCTCCGTGACCCTTTTAAGTTTTTAAGGCATTTTTAATTCAGAATTTATGCATTTGTTTCGGATTGCAGCAACTACAAAATTCTTATCAGAAAATGTATACTATAGCAGCCGGACAGTGTTGGGCAACTCTTGCGAATTCTGACAGCGGTGCTGTAAAACGACTTTCAATTTAACGTATTTCTCGTTTTGAAAATATGTATGTAGAAAACAATGAAATCTCATCGAAGCTCAAGCAGAGCTGCGTTTATTGTACGTTTTCGATAATATATATAAATAGATAATTAATAACGATAATTGTGATACATTCATTATCAATGGTAATGTTAAAATTATAAATATTGGACTAGTTAGGTAACTCAGCTCAAAGGTATAATACAACTACAACATAGTTGCAGCATTTCCAGCGCTTATTGTAACCATAGCCTCGTAGTCACGCATATCCAAATCGTGGAGGGCCTTCTGCACTAGAGCAGCCAAGTGTGGCGGCAAATCTTTCAGATCCTCCATTCGTTCCCTGGCGACGGCACTGGAAACTCGTGGTGTGCCATTGCAGCCAAAACCACAATTACCCGAGTCTGTCGTAGCCGAGGAGGATTTATAAGTAGTAATGGCTATATCATTCAGTCGTACATCAATCCCATACACGGAGGAGTCGGCTGACTCCGATGACAGCGAAGACATGCCGTCATCCGACTGCGTGGTCTTCACGTCATATGGCTCGGATGTTACTATATGTGCGTCTTCTGAAGCAGCTGGCGTAGCTACTGCAGTTACGCCTGGGCTCCCATCGTGCTCCTGAATATCCACATCATCGACCTGGGCCGAACAGTAGCCATTGAGCAGCAACTGAGATGGTGCATAGCCATAATCCTCATCGTCGTCTTCGCCTGTGGGATTTTCCGATTCACTGCTTAAAAGCTGCTGCCAACGTTGTTCCAGCTCTGCCATTTTAGTCGCAAGTATTCTATAAGCAACCAGAGTTTTTTAGAATTAAATACAATTATTTCAATATTATAAGATTTACTTGTTAGTTCTTTTCTGATGCGTCAGCGCTAAATTCTTATCGTTCAAATTGTCGAGCAGTGCCAAGCACAAGGACTTGAGATCGTGAATGGTCTCCGTTTTACCAGGTAAATCAATGCCGCTCTCCAGAATTGTTTTAACTGAAAATGCAAAATCAATACCAGCATTTCATATGTTACATTTCTTTTTAAACCTTGTCTAGGACTCAGTAAAGTGTCATCATTGCTGCTGCTGCTGCCCAGCTTGACGATTCCCTTCTTGCGCTTTGTCTCCACGATGGTCTGAGGACAATAAGGATTATTAGTGACTTAAGATTCAACAATTGCAAATGCCTACTATACCTTATACTTGATAACGGACTGTTTGGTCAGCTCTAATTCGCTATCCTGAATCTTGACACGTTCATGCAGGTACTTGTTTTCCAGCAGCACGGCATCAATGTCCAGTAGCTGAAAAAGTCGTTATCGTTATTAAATCTGTTGAAAATTTAAAGCATTGGTGTCCAAACTATCCCATGGGATAGGATCTCATACTTCTGCAGGCGTCGCAGCCGACACACGTATAGGGAGAGAGAGAGAGAGAATTCGCATGTTCTATAAATAGCGCATTCTGCGGCTTGTGCTCTCACGACACGTGTGTTCGGCTTTTTATTCTCTCACGAAGCATCAATGAGAGAGGCGACCGTACAGCACTAGACTTTTATAATACACTGCAACTTATGCTAAGCTCTCTTTACTTCGCCAACTGTAAAGATGCGACAGTTGGAATATGCGTTCATTTCATTTTTTCAGTGTAAAGCAGTAAAACGTTTTGTTGACTTCGTGTTTCGCTGCCACGTACACCAGCGCAATGTTTGCTTGTGTGAGTTTGGACACCACGGCTATAAAAGGACATTGCTTACTTTTGGATGCATTTTCTTGGCTTTCAGTGCCACCAGCAGTTCGTGGTTTAAACGATGCGCCTTGCACTTGTACGCATCGCGTTCCGTGATGAGTTCCTCCTTTTCATCAATAATCCCCTTGAGATCAAACGCCAATTGTGCGTTCTTCTTCTTTAAGTTCTCCAGATGACAAATGAAGTTTGCCCGATCCCGTTTCCATTGCAGCTCCTCCTTGTTGTGCGCAGCATTTTCACATACCATCGCCTGCAGTCGAGACTTGCTGTTGGCCTCCCTTTCACGCAGCAGCTCCATGTCGCCCTGGATCTCGTTAAGCCGCTGCTTCAGTGCCTCCACTTCGGTATTTAGCTTCAGATTCAACTCGCGTGTCTCGTGCAGCAGTGCTGCCAGACTCGAATTTTGGCTCAACGCTCCACAGGCATTGCCATTCACTGCGAGGAGTTCGCTATTTCGCTTCATGGCCGAGTATCGTAGCTGAAGTGTCTCGGCCATCAATTTGTACTGATCGCGCTCCACACGAAACTGTTCCAGCTCCTGTCGCAATATGCGCAATGCTTCCACTTTGCTCTGCAGCTTGCGATGCACAGCCGAGGTCTGGAAATGAATTTGAATTATATGCATACATTCAAATATTGTGGAAATTCTGTTGCTCACCTCAACGTTGAAAGTTTCCATATTATGTTCTCCGAACATAAAATCGTATTGGCTGACATTGACACCATTACAATTACCATTGCTATTGCTGGTATTAGTATGACTATGTCCATCGTCCATTTCCATTCCGTTGCCGTCAACGCTGCCGTATTTCTCCATATGTTTCTCGAATTAAAGCTCGTAACGTTTGACATGAACAAACGATAATAATGCAAATACTACGGCATTTAAGTGTTTTTGGTTAATATTATTATCTGTATTATTGTTATTATTGTTCCATATGCAATTGAAATATATCACAAAGCTGTCAATGTTGTGTCGTCAATTTATTGTAATCAACTGTTAAATTAATCAATTTTTAATTGCGCTTGCGCAATTGAAAATCCCAGTTTTGCAGCGCTGCCACCTTTTAAAAAATAACATACGACAGCATTATGGTACAGGCACAGTACCGTTAGAATTGTGGCGCACTGGTGCCACTTTATACAAATATTCTGTACCAGACATTCGGGAATAATGTTCCGTTACAAAAAAAGCTTACCAACTTTTAATATCAAACCGAAACAAATATCGGTTTCAGTTACGGTTATGTTCGCATTAAGGTTTTAGGTTATTGATCACGCAAAATTTTTATACAACGGTTACCGGTTTTTTATATGTTTCCATTTATAAAACAATCTTAAAAAATGTTTAAGATTTTTATTTGAAATTAAATAGTCAATAATTTAAAAAATTCAGATATTTTTATTGAGATCAAATTAGAAATTAAATTAGGGCGGAAGTAAAAATTCAATTTAGTTTTAAAAAACGATAACACCCTAACAACCTAATTTAATGTTATGCTTGACCGAACCGAAAATAATCTTTATGCGTGATTCGGTTTCTTAATGGTTATTTCGGTTGTAATTATTTCGGTTTTTGGGTTTCGGTTTGATAAAAAAGTTTTGTTTCGGTTACGGTTACAGTTACGGTTACCAATTTCAATCGGTCACTACCGGTTTACAGTTATGGTTACGGTTTTAGTCCCTGATATCTACTAAATTAATCATTTTTTTGTTTTTCTGCATATTTTATGCAAATATATTTTTACTATTTTTTTTTAAATTTATGAAGTTGAAAATAAAATTTAAAAAACTTAATTATTTTTACAAAAGGTGAACATACAGACCCCCTAAATTAACTAAACATAAATAAAATTGCTAAGTCAACATTAAAATTTATTCCAATATCTTTACACAAGATTATTAAAGGTACGGATTGTAATCAAGATTATCAGGTAATTTATTATTGCTCATAGTGCCTTCCAAGCAGCGGAACTGATGATGATGAAGATGATTTGGCTTAACCAAAGCACTCAGTATCATTTTCGCCAGGACTTTGACATTCGTAAGCGTCTCGGATCTTATATTAAAGTGTTCAGCTTTGGCTAAAATGCTTTCAACTGTTAACATAAAATTAGTTAAATACAATATAATTTATAAATTTAAATAAATGCATACCCCTTTGGATAATCTTCTTGTGACATCTGATCTGTCGTATGGGAGTTTCCTTAATATCTGATTCAAATAAAAACGGATCAGTTGGTCTTTGAAGTACGGTTAATTGGCTCATTTGCAACATATCCTGCATTTGGGTCTTGCATTGAGTCCAACACATATTTGTTGGGTTGGACCCATTGTATGACCAATGATGAAGGCTCTTTGCATTACGCTCCCTATCCGTTTTATCCAGACGCATCAGCTTCAATTGATTACCAACTGAAATGAGATTTGATCCCAGCATATTTAGCTGATTGCACAGCTTTGATTCCACGTCATCGTCCTGCGAATAACTGTTATCCTTCACCCGACATTTGTAGTCGTTGAATAGATTTACAGTGATGAAAAGCTGTTGGCCATAAAATGATTAGTATTTTTAAAGATAGTTCATTTATAGGTGAGTTTTAGCTGACTCGAGGTCTGATTAATGTCGATATGGCAGTCTCTATCATCAGTACCGTTGTGCTGACTTAACCAGCGATCGAAGCCTGATATCGCCTTTGAGACGCTAAAACCAGTTGAGAATTCTAAGTCACAGAAGTGACAAAATAGCTGTAAAGCTGATCCAGCCCTTTGTGTGTGGTTGTTGTTGATATAGTGTCATATAGACGTTAATCAGACCTCGAGTCAGCTAAAACTCACCAAATATTTTATTTCTCTACCTTATTTTCAATATTTGCAAGGCGTTGAGTCAACTCATAGTTCAGTTTACTTTCGTCGCTGTTGCCTCTGAAGATTTTCTGTATGCTCTGCTGATTGTCCTGCAATTTGTCAAACACCTTTTGATTCGATCTGAGAGTGTCCTTCAGCTTGTTTATCCGCTCCGCCAGAGTGTCATTATACTCGTCGGCCTTCTGCAACATTTTCTCCATACTCTGCAGATGTCGATTTAGATTTTCAAGTACCAACTCATCGTTATTCTTTTGCATTTTGGCAATAATATATAGATATATATATTAATTATAACGTTCTTAATTTAAGGTATTAATTTTGCTTGTTTTTAAGTTTTTTTTGTATGCCGGAAAATGATTTTTCAAAAAAATTTTCAATCAAACATATAAAGCAACGAACGGAATCAAATATATATTCGAATATTCAGCAATCAAGGGTTGAAGGGAGCTTTCTACTAGTTACACTATATATTCTGGACATTTATGTATTTGTACATATAAAATATGCATGGCATAAATTATTTCAATTGCTATTATTATTAATATTGTCTTTTATCTGCAGCTCATGGCATTGGCAATTGCAACCATTTTGCGCACAACGTGGACATTTGTGCCGTAATATGGATCAATGTCTTGTTTGCCCATGGTGACATCGCACTCCATTCGCGTGGTGGTTGGTGCGCTGTATTCCTCGCCAGCGGTGTCCATAGCTGAGGCATGGAATTCCAGACAACGGCTGAACGTGAGAATCTCCTCCAAATTGGAGACTTTAATTCCAGCACCAGGCATTACAATTATATCGCGATGATGTTTCGCTATCAATTGAGCCAAAACGTCAACTCCCTCGGCCGCGGATTGACGAAATCCACTGGATAAGACTCGCTTAAAGCCCAGCTCCTTGAGCAGTTGAACATTCTCGTGCATGCATTTCTGGTCAGTGAGATCAAAGGCGCGGTGGAAGGTAACGGGTAGACCGCACGAACGCTCCATAACGCGTCGACACTTGTCCATATCAATCGTTCGGTCTGTGTTAAGTGCGCCGAAGACGAAGCCATCGGCGCCATGAGCCCGCAGTAAATCCATGTCTGTCAGTGTCGCCTGCAGCTCCTCCTCGCTGTAGACAAAATCAGTGCCGCGTCGTGGCCGCAGCATGCAGTATATGGGCAGTGTGAACGGCAATTCCTTCAAAGTTTTAAGCGTTCCCGCGGTGGGCGTCAGGCCGCCTTCCTGTAGCGCTGCGCACAATTCAATGCGAGTCGCACCGCCTTCCTCTGCTGCGAACGCTGATTTAATGGAATCCACGCATACCTCCAGTTTTATTTCATGAGCAGTCATTTTGGACGAAATTTATTAATTTAATTAATGTTGTTTTTGTAGCGTTTGTTTATTTATTTTTCCGCTGCCCTGGTGCTAATTCAGCAACCACTTTTATTTAACAGAATGCCAACAGTAACAGCTGTTAAGTAAACTGCCATCACCAATAGCGTTTTTCAATTTAAATTATAAGTTTCATTAAATAACGATTAGTTGACCAAAACTTATTTTAGGCAAATTGATCTTCCAAAATTAACACAAAATCAAAAGAGAAATGGTTGATTGGCGATTTTTTTTAGTAATAAAATTATTGAGTGCTAAAATATATGAGATGAAACACTCCCATCGATAATTGGCTGACTAACAGAACAAAAAAGTTTAAAAATAAAGCATCGAGAAAACATCGATTCAATTCATCGATTCAAGACTGCCACTTAGTTGTGCTATGCTAGTGCCGCGATGGTGAGTTATCGAAAATTGGTCCCATGTTATTTCTCTAATGAAAATTAATTAAATTTTATGAAATAATTTATTTATTATTAAAAAGTTAAGTACAAATTCAATAAACCAAGAAAAATATAAATTTTTTAAAATAATAAAGTTCATTTTAAAATTAGTTTGGGGCACGTCATCCTTGTGTGATGAAAAAATTAAGAAATTTGTAACAAATTCTAAAAAATAAATTAAAAAAACGATAAAAATATAACACAGCTCCTGTGGAAGTTTTAAAACTCTAGCTTCAAAATTAATTAAATATAAAAACGACCAACTTTCTGAAAGAGTTAAATATTTTCAAATATGCAACTATGTAAGGCTGCCACCTTTTTTTTTTTTGCCAATGCAATCAGCTGATTAATGCATTTATTTATTAGAGGTGTGTGTTGTGTGTTGTCCCCGATGCTTCGATGTTTGCTGAATACAAAAAATATTTTGGACACGGCTTTTAAATCTGTAAATTTCATATGTAAAAGGGATTTTATTGATCATATTTCTCATAATATTTTTAAATTCTTTCTTTCCAATATTTTAGAGGGATTGTTTATTTTTGTTGTATAGAAAAACATTCGATAGTGGCCTACCTAGCACCGACGGTTCCGATGTTTTGCAAGCATCGACGACATCGATGATTTACTCGATATTTCTCCACCTCTGAACTCTGTTGTTCGTTTCTAACCTTAAAAGTGGCTAACAAAACAAAAAAGTTGCCTCGAAATATTTTGTTTTGCTAATATATAAATTACATTTGTTATAAATAAGTAAATAATAATGAACCGATGATGGTGTGCTCGCGCATAAAACATTTGCAAAATATAAAACTGCACCAGGCAACTAAACGTCCATTAAAAGCAAACAGCAGAAGCAGCAGCAGGACCGAGGCAACAAATACAAATACACAAAAAAAAGAACACACAAATAAATAAATAAAAATTTAAAGAAGCAGCAACAAGAAGATACACACATATAGAAAGTGCTAAGTGCTAAACAGTGTTTTTAGTTAATTACAACATTTGTTTTGTTCTTTTGTGATGAGCAGATGAAATGAAAAATGCTTTAAATTACGATTTTTCACTGCGTTCTCTCTCTGGCCAAGAGCTGCCAGAGGAGTTGCTTTGACTTTGACTCCTACTCCTGCCAACTTAACTCGTGAATATACTGATGAAATGTCCACAGTGATTTAAGTATATATACGTCCGAAATTAAAAAAGTGAATATACCACCCGTCTTCGTTGTCTGTGAAGGAATTTTACGAATTCTGACGCTGGAGACAAATGCACGCAAAGACAATCGCAACTACCACCTAAACAATATCAGATTCCGCGTCCGCGCCTGGTGCTACACCCACTGAAAAATCACAAATCACATAACCGGCGACTGTAACTGTAACTGCAACTGCAACTGGAATTGCTGTCGTCATTATAGCCTTGTTTAGCATTTAATTTGGTCGTCGATTGTCGCCATTGCCGTTTTCGTGCCTCTCTCTCTTGTTACATTCTTTTGTTGTTTACGTTTATTTGAACGAAGCTAACGTTAACATTTATTGGCACATTGTTGAACATTCTTAGACCTTTTTTACTTGTGCAATTCCCAATTACTGATAGTTATAAATTCTTCGTTGAGCATTTAAATCAAAATGAAAACTTCCTCATCGTATTTGCCATCATCAAAATCACGTCCAGCCGCAAAAGCAACTGCAACAGCAACAACAACAACAACAATAATCAAATTACACCCGTCCAAACCCATCTCGTTACCACCATCAACGCATTTGCTACGCACGAGGGCCACACACTATCAACCGCATTAAATGAGATACATTTAATTACAAATAATTTAAAGGTACGTATTTTAATGAATTTTCCTTATTTTGATTTTTTTAAATTCATAATTTTACATCTTTTATTTAGTTTACCGTGAGCAATATCAGATTTGCTTATATAAAATCGTAATTGGTTTGAAAAGGACGTTGATCGATAAGGCTTAGTTATACCCTGTGCCCATTGAAAATTATGAAAAAGGGTATATTGGTTTTGGGAAATGTATGTATCAGACAGAAGGAACATCTTCGACCCTATAAAGTATATAAATTCTTGATCAGCATCAACAGCCGAGTCGATTTAGCCATGTCCGTCTGTCTGTTTGAGCCAACCGATAGAAGCTAGAGACCTCAAACTTAGTATGCAGGTTCCTAGATACCGGACGCAGATCAATTTTGTTTTTATATTTAGATAGACCCACTATATAATATAGCTGCCATAGGAACAATCAGTCAAAAATCAAGTTTTAGTACGAAAAATGATTTTTTTTGTCTTAGCATCTCAATCGAACTGACAGAATATACATCTTGGATTATAATAATAATAATATTAATATAATAATAATAATAATTATATATGTATATATGTAGGTGCCATAGAAGCTATTGATCAACTAAACTCACAGATTGGGAATTTTCTATTGTCTTTAACATTAAGATCAAATTTGTATGTGCTTATAGTCATACTAATACTCATAATAGTAATACTCTTCAAATTTAATAATTCTTAAATTTGAGAAACCCATCATATTCATATTTAGTCCAAGCTCAGAAGTAATCAATCCAATGCATGAAAGTTAAACTGTCTTATGTATTGAACTTATGTATCTATGAACTGATGGGTAGGAAACGTATTATACAAATAAGATAAATTACAGCATTCTTGTTTTATATTCAAGCAGAAAAAAAACTGTAATAAAAATTTCTCAATGATTTTATTTTACACCAAATGTATTCGTGCGAAAAATATTTGAGTTTTCACCCTTGCAAAATAACTTTCTGTGCAGATTCAAACCACGTTTTTAAGGGTTATTCAATTTGATGTGCAGTGAACAAAAAAAAAATTCACTTTACTCAGATACAATTTTATTGCTTTCTTCGATTGTCAAAGCCAAGTACTTTAATTCAATAACTAATGAGAAAATGCTATTTTGAAGATTGCTTGAAGTGAAGAAACCCCTAAAACCTGAACTGAAATACATATCTGAATACAAAATAAACTTAACATATTTATATCTTAAATTATATTTAACGAGTCGTTGTTAAGTATTTTCTCTAATATTTTTTGTATTAATTGATGTGTTTATTATTATATATTATTTTAAAACTTATTTAATTTAATATTAACTACAACTATATCTGTTTAACACATTTTCTTTCAACACAGACTCGGTTTCTATTTATTTACTTGATTTAATTATTTTAGTTAATGTCAAACTGCAACTGAACTTGACAAAATGTAGAGTTGATCTCAGCGACAATGCAAACCGTTAAAAAATAAATTATGTTTCTCTACTTATATAATTCTTTACACTGTTTTTCTCAAATTAATCGATTTAGAAGTAAAATTTTAGCTAAAGTGTGTATTTCTTATAAATTCGATCTTTTATTTTTTTTCAGAAACTACAATTTTGGAATCCCACGATCTCCTTTATACCCACACAATTTTAATGCGAATTACACATGTAAGTTTTTAATTAAAAGTATCTTAAATAGTTTGCATAAACGTACTTAATGCATAAAATATCTGATATAACTAAATTACGAACAGAAATATTTATCTAGACTGTTTCAAAACATTTTATTTAATTAAAATTTCCTAAAACTATTTGACATTTACAAAATTATTTGTAGTCATAAACGATATGTATTAAAATTAAACCATTTCATAATATTTGTATTTTTAAGTGTAAATTTTAAATTTAAGTGTAAAGTGTAATTTTGTATAGCCAAGTATTAATAAAAGGGATTCAAGAGATCTAAATATTTTAACAATATTCTTTATAAATCTCTGTATACTGCAGACTTAATTGCAATGCTTTGGAATATACCCATTTTGAATTTGAATACATTTGACCTGGAGCGACCATGTTAATAGTGCGGTTGGCAAAACCTATAGTCGATGAGGCAACTAACGCCTATTAGAAGTTTTTACTTCCGACCCAGCCACTGATAGCAAAAGCGTACCTGAAGTAACGACTTTTTTTTTGGAATAGAGATTATCGGCCAATATGGAAGCAAAAACAAACTAATTTTAACTAACTACATTTAAGCATTTTCGGACCACATTCTTAATTTTTCCTATACATTTCATATGGGAGCTAGTGGTGGGGAATATTACATTTCTGAGGAATGTAACTACATTTTCAGAAAACAATGCGATATTCATCGGAATTCAATCGACATATGGAATTTTTTTGAATCGAGAAATACTATCCCTAGATTTCTCAACTTCTGGCGTCCAATTTCAAACGATACAAAATTGTAGTTTGTTTTTAATTTAATGAAGAATGTAGTAATTATAAAATGCTGCAGTTAACAACAAATAGAAAATAGAATGCATATAAAATTAGTGCTTATTGGTAATTATTCTAATATTTATTAGTACCCGTTTAATTGTACAAGGTAGGTTTATATTGAAAAACAAAAGAGACGAAAACTGACCATATCTCAATTTATAGTACAATATACCAAGCTAATATTCGGTTTAGATCTGAATTCCTGGATAACTCTTATACTAGTACACAAATTATTTATACAAAAAGCTGCTAAATTAGAAACAAGCTGTTAAACTATGGAATAATCTGCCACATAGCCAACACAATTTAAAATAAAGTTAACGACACCTTTCTTTGTATTAATACTAAGCATATATAAATACAAATTTAGAAATTATTAATCAGAGTTAGTTGCAAGTAATTTTTATTTTTTTTACAAGGTGTTTTTTTGCAGTCTTTCCGACAGGATAAGCATCCAATTTTAAATATTTAAAATAAACGTTTTAGCGATTCTCATGCATGGTTTGGTAAGAGGAATAGGGTGCTCAGTAATTTCGATGAGGAAGATCCAATGGGTGATGTCTTCTGTGGGGGCGCTGTTGTCTAATAAAAGTTATTTTGTCAATTTCAATTGTTTCGATAAAATGTCAATCATATCCCAAGTAATTTAATGTGCGCTAGGAAGAACAACGAATAAATAAAAATTCAATATATGTAACTTTATTGAAAAATCTAAAAATAAAGAAAGAAATTAATAAAATCTCGTATTTTCAGAAATCAAGACCTGAAACTATTTTCACTACTCAACATATAACTTTATATTAAGCAATTTTTTGTGAAAACAGCTCTTGGGATGTGGGAAATGTTAATTCACATTTTATGTAACATTTCAAGTGTTAGAGTTTAATTATGTAAATAGACAATTTTTTTTTTTTTTTAATAAAAATATAGTTTGTTATGTTAATACGTTTACTAAGGGGTTTTCCGTTAGAATAAAGTTATTTAAGTAGTAAAATAAGTAAAGAAACATATCTTTTTGCTTTTAGAATATATTATATTGTTATAAAATCGAAATGAAATCATTAGGATTTACTCCAAAGGAATTAAATAAACATTTTACTATATAAAAGTAGTTACGAGAGGTAAAACTTTAATCTGTTTTTGAATACACGATTTTAAAAGAAACAATTAATAGGATAAACTATAGTTGAGTTATTTTACATCTAATTGAATTGTATTCGTTAAAAGTAAATACGCAAAAGTAAAGTTGAGCATCGTCGACATTGTAAAAACAGAAGAACTATGAAGGTCAATTGGTGTGCATGTACGATTCCGAGGACGAATATGAGAATTTTCCCCCAGTTTTGTGTTATTTCAGTCTAGACTTGAATCAGACTCAACATTGAGCAGAATGGCGGTCGTCGTTTACTATTTGCCTTTAACCTCATTAGAAACAAACTGTTAATTGCAGACTCTCGAGTTCAGGCTCTGACGGTTCATTGTTTAAAAACTTGTTGGAAAATAATTTCCATATTTGCTCTGAAGCATTATATAGCAAGACAAAAATAGAGAGAGACAGAGAGAGAGGGTATGAGAAAGGGTATTGATTTGGGGTGGGATTGAGGGAGGATTTTCAAACTATATAAACGGGGTGTAGTGCAACCCTCAATCATTGTACATATAGCGTTCGAATTGTATAATACTACTCTTCTTTTGGATTTGTTTGCTTTCCTTCTTCATTGTTGTTGTTGTTGGTGTTGTTGTTGTTGTTTTTTTTTTTTTGTTATGTACGAACAAGCTCTGGACCTGCGCATATTGGTTCGCAAGCACACACAATGACTCCTATTCCGTAGTGGCGTCTCGTTCGCACACACACACACACACAAACAGCCGTGCCGCAACCACTGACACTTTGAAAAGAACATCCTTTGTATTTGTTGTTGTACATGAAGCATCATTATGTTGGCGGTCTTGGTCGGTCGGTCAGGCAACAGTTCAGTTGAGTTTGGGGCAGTGTTGCCAGCTTTGCAGGGTCTAAGCCAGCTAAATGAACATTTTCAAAAAGCTAGAAAAGGCTAAAAAAAAATAATTCAAAAACATCCAAATAAAAGGCCATTGTAGTTTTCTTAATTTAAAATACTTTGGAAGAAATCCTGCGCAATCCATATCTGTAAATATAAAATTATTTATAATTAATAACTATGATTCGTGGTTAGAAATATTGTGTTTAAAGAAGTGATTACCTGATATGCAAAATTTAATTTAATGTCTCAATTTGCATTCTGTTCCCAACTTAGATTTAACCAAATTCATTTTAGGTTTTTATTTATATTTTGGTAAAATGTTTGCTCGCAATTTAAAAACTTGTGATATACTTTGTTAGTGATGGAAAAGTGTTGTTGCATCTTTCAATAAAGCTAGAATTCCCGCTAGCCGTGAAAAAAGCTGAGTTGGCAACACTGGTTTGGGGGGCGCCTGCTGGCCAAGTGGTGGCATTGGCTTAGTCATCATCATCATCTTAATTTCCAGCTCTAATTTAGGTTTCAAGTGTTTTCCAAGTTTTTCAATAATATACGAGTATTCCTTTAAAAAACATATCGCAAAACGGCACATTAATCTGCAGTTTAGCATTCAAAAGCGCACATGCAACAATTGTGCCCGCATCCCGCTCCACCCACTTTGACATGGGCAACCCCAAAAAACCCATAAAAAAAAGTAAAGATTATATACACATGCTGCCTTATGTACTTGTACATGTGAATGTTAGGGTGTGTTTGTAGCGTATTATTACATGGACATGGAAGCGGCTCTGGAAGCGGCTGTCAACGGCATCAGGATTCAGTTTGACTCTTTAGCTTTGTGCCGTTGCTCGCTTTTGTCAAAGGATATTATTTGTGGCTCGTGGTTAACAGTTTGTCAACAGTTTGTCTCCGCGGTTAACAATCTGTGTGCCGGCACCTTAAGCGTATTGAATGTGCGAGTGTTACCTGAGAATTCCATTGTTATTGAACTCCATTTAATATGTCACTTGCTGCCTGTTAGAGCTCTTCCAAAATCAGGTGCGCTTATCACTCTGTAAGTATTCAAGACTTCAAGACGAGTCCTGTTCAAGGAGCTCCACTTAACCACAGTTCATACGCTGGCAATTATCCTTGTCGGCATCGTTTTTTTTTTTTACTTTTTTTTTTTTAGTTTTTTCAACTCAACTCTATTATGGTCTTCGCCAGAATGGCCTGTCAATCATATGAACTCATAATATGTTGGCTGGAGGCACTTATTCTGTGAAGCGTACAAAATTTAATAGGGATAATGCAATTGTTCGTATCTCAATCTGCTGTCGAGGGGATTTCTCCCGGTTGCCCTAAGGCGTATTGTTATTTGTTATTGTCAGCCATTCAACCGGTCGGAACTAAGATACAAAAGAAATCGATGCCACAATAAACTCTCATAATTATTATTATATTTTTTCAACTATTTAATAAAGCAATTTCCTTTTCAATTGCTGTAATAAATCGCGTAAGATATTCCCATTCAATTAGTTGCAATAGTGAATCGAAGCATCGTATCGAGTTTAAAATGTAATAACGACAAAAAATAAATCGAGTTCTAGAGTTTTGTACATAAAAAAAGAAGAAAACATAATTTTCAAACCAAAATACACGCGTAAAAGTTTTGCTGTGTCGGACCAAATTTAAACATGGTTTGGCCTATAAATTCATTCTGCATTCAAATGTTATCAGTTTCGTAGAAATAATTTTTTTGGGCAAAATTGAAATTGTTTTTCAAAAATTGAAAATTTGAAATCTTAAGTTTTAACTTGCAACCAACTTCTTATGTCTTAATAGGCGTAAGACAACACTTTAATGACACAACACGGTTTTGTTATAGGCAGGTAGGCCAGGATTCAGTTCAGATTTCTCGGAGCAAAATGTTCAATTAAACATAATTTAGATTGAAAATACATTAAAATTTTGTTGGTCCATTTTTGGAATTTGTCTACATATATATATATTTGAAATCAGCTTTAGCAGCCAATTACGTGTATAGCTGAGCACGAGAATTTTTAAATTCTTACTTGATATTATATTATCAGCAAACAGTTCTCAGCAATTCTATATTAGACTAGGGGGCTTCGCTACAGTCGAGCATACTTGACTGTCAGAGACCCCGTGCCTACTATGAAAAAGCAATCACTGCTTAATACTATTTTTACTATAATCAAAATCCCTACAAATATTTAATATAATGATGTGCTAAAACACAGCATCAAGTTTAGCAGGCGCTCAAAATAAACGCATAAAATGAATTAGTTTACGCTTGACCAACTGAACTGTAGGTCAAACGTAATTTTCTAATTGTAATTGTTGCTGTTGAGGTAGGGCAGATATGGGAAATCTAGTTGTTTAATAACTTCACTGTTTATTATCCGATCGCGATGCAATTTTCATCTATTTTGACTTTTTTTAAATTGTCCCTGTTATTTAGATATCTAATCAAAATCTAAAACAAACTTTAACTGCTTGCAATATAGACGAGTCTACATACCAGGTTTGGAGTCTCTAGCTCTTATAGTCTCTGAGGTCTAGGGGCTTACACAGACAGACAGACAGATAGACGGACATGGCTATATCGACTCGGCTGTTAATGCTGATCAAGAATATATACTTTATGATATCTTCTGCCTGTTACGCACATTCTTTTGTGACAAAGTTAATAAACCCCTTTATTTTTATTTAAGTACGGGATCTAAAAGACATGCAGGATTTGCATTTATAGATTATAGATAGATGGGTCGTAAAAGTCAGTGTGCCAATTTTGGTTGATCTTGTTTTTATAGTCTCTGAGATCTAGGTGTTCCCAATCACATGTGATTGAAATAAATATTTTATAGTGAGCTATCGGACACCACTGACCCAGTGACATGATTGCATTATATACTGATAAGTAATGTACATATACATGCATTATATATTCTATTAATGTTGAGTATTTAAGGCACTGATCTTCCAGTTTCTAATTTGATTTTCGACATATTGCAAGCGGAATTATTATAATGAAGAACAGTTTATTTGGACTACTTATATCAATTCTCTTAGTGCAAGGGAGTAAAGTGGTGAGTTTTCCACTCAGATCATCTATGACATGATGAAAAAACACATTTTCTTCCTTTAGAGTCCTGAAGAGTGCAAGCAACTTGAATCAAAATGTGGCAGCTATTGTTTCCGAGCCTTGTCACCTATATTAGATCATGCAAAGGCATTGCAAAACCAAGTCAATGATTTTCAGAATCAAACAGGATCTCTGACCAAACTTAAGAACCACGAGAAGGTGATACAAGAAATGCTAGATGCTCACGTTAAATCAATGGAAACTAGGATGTCTGAACTTGAGAGTAGTGTTAAGAGAAATGAGGAGGTTATAGCAAAATCTCAGAATATTGAACGCCAGTTAGAAAAGATTGAGGAGCTACGAGCAAAAGATCAAAAAATGAAGAATTCAGATTGCTCAGCTCAATTCCAGATTATTGAACAGCTGATAAAGGTAAAGTTTGAACTGCAGGAAGAAAAGTGGCAAAAGCGAATTGATAATATTACATCCAGAATTGATTCGATGGCCAAGTCCGAGACTATAGACATTTTACAGAAAAAGTTTGACACACTTCAAAGTGCATTAGACACTCAAATTTCCAACACTTTTAAGCAAAATGAGGCAATTAAAATCCAGGTACAAGACAATATTGACGCAAACAATAAAAAGATAGACACAAAGCTGAATTATCTAACAGCTAGGAAAAAATTTAGAGAAATTGGATCAAAATATTATTATATTGAAAACTCTGATAAACTGACTTGGCTTGAAGCAGTTGATAAATGTCTGACATTAGGTGGACATTTGGTTAGTATTAAAAATCAGACTGAGCTTAACGCAATCACAGCCGAGTTAAAGACTAACAATGGGTACTGGCTTGACTTTAATGATATTGATACTGATGGACTATATATTTCGGTAACCACCGGACTGCCGGTAAACTATTTCAACTGGCATGTTGATAACCCAGGACCCAATAATCATGAGCACTGCGGCGAGTTGTGGTTCAATAACAATAAGCATTTAATGAATGATAATGATTGTAATTATAAAGAATTTTTTATTTGCGAGCCATATTATCAATAAATTATAAATACACTTAATAAAATCATGTGTAATTATAAATTCAAATAAAATCGGTTGGAAATTTGCTGAGTGAACAGTAATAACTATACCTTTCAGTCTGAACAATTAATGGAAAATGTGATCTTCAAGATCGGGGGTTTGTTACGACTGCTTGCCTTTATTGTTGTAATATTTGCTGGGTCCTTAATGTAATGCACGTGTCATAAACTTATCATGTTCATTTACACAATTTAATAGAAAAACTACTTAATGCTAAGATTACAATCTTACTCATTTAAATAACATCGTTTATAAAGAGTTGAAAAGATTTTTTTGTAAACAATAGTAGCTAATTAAAGCAATAGAAGTATTGAAATATAGTCCTGATAATCTACGTCGAATATAAGGTTTTGTTATACACAGCTGAAAAATTAACATTTTTGCCGAAACTTATGTTTTGCCAGGATTCATCGGAGCGAAATCTTCCATAAACATAGTTAAGATTGGAACTGCTATTTAATTTGGTTGGTGATCCATTTAAGGAATTTGTCCATATGTTATTTTTTTGATCAGCAGTCAATTACGTGCATAGCTGAACACGCAATCTCGGAATCGAGACTGTTAATGTTTAGACTGATAAGAAGTACACACTTATACATTCTATTAGTTGTTGAGTATTTAAGGCACTGATCTTCTAGTTTCTAATTTAATTTTTAAAATCTCGCAAACGGAACTATTATAATGGAGAACAGTTTATTTTTACTTATATCAATTCTCTTACTGCAAGGGAGTAAAGCGGTGAGTTTTGTACACTAATCATCTATGACATTATTTAAAATCAACATTTCTTTGTTTAGATTTCTGTATTAGATCAAGCAAATGCATTGCAAAGCCATATCGATAATTTTGAAAAACAAACAAACAAAAACAATTTTGAGCATCAGCTAGAAGAGATTGAACGGCTACAGGCAAATGTAGCTCAATTCCAGATTATTGAACAGATGGCAAAGATAAAGTCTGAACTGCAGGAAGAAAAGTTGCAAAGGCAAATTGATATTCTTAAATCCAGAATCGATTCCATGGCCAAGTCCGAGAGTATAGACATTTTACAGAAAAAGTTTGAAACACTTCAAAGTTCATTAGACTCTAAAATATCCAACATCCTTAAACAAAATGAAAATATTACAATCCAGGCACAAAACAATATTGACGCAAACAATGAAAAGATAGAAACAGTGCTGATTGATATAACACCCATGAACAAATTTAAAAAAATAGGATCAAAATATTATTATATTGAAGAAGTCGAATATCTGAATTGGTTTCAAGCAGCCCATAAATGTGTGGCATTAGGTGGACATTTGGCTAGTATCAAAAATCTGGAGGAGTTCGAAGCAATCACAGCGGAATTGAAGCCTGATAAACATTACTGGCTTGACTTTAATGATCTTGGTACTGAAGGACTATATCTTTCGATAGCCACCGGACTGCCGGTTAACTATTTCAACTGGCATGAGGATAACCCAGGCGCCAATAATGAAGAGCACTGCGGCGAGTTGTGGTATTATGACGATAATCATTTAATGAATGATTCGAGTTGTTATGATCAAGAATTTTTTATTTGCGAGCCATATTATCAATAAATTACAAATACACGTCTTAATAAAGTCATAATTATAATTGCAAAAAAAAATCTGTGTGAGATAACCTTAAATTTGATACAGGCACTGTAGTGGGTTTTGGGAGTACTTTTAATGGGCAGGGCAAAGTATTTTTAAGCACACATTGGAGTGTGAAACCGCACGGGACAAAAAACAAATCTTACATTCGACCTCGAAGTAAAAACAAAAAGAACCAAATACATTAAAGAAATGTGAAAATAACAGGATTTCAAAGCAAATGACGCAATGGAAATTTGCTATAATAATATATGAACACTGTTGATAAGAAAATAAAAAATGTGCATCAAGTTAGCTAAACACTTTTGAAAAAAACAACTTTTAGGGGATGGATAATTTGCCGTTAATTATCCGTAAATTATTCGTGAAAAAATTAATTTTGCCGCTCTTTTAATAAAAAAAAAAAAAAATGTTCTGCTATCTTGATATCAAGTTAGCAAGACACTCCCACAATTTTGAAAATTTTCGAAATCTTTTCATCGTGGAATTTGCCGTTAATTATCCGTAATTTATTCGTGAAAGAATTAATTTTTTCGCTCTTTTATTTAAAAAAAAAAATAATTTTTGATCTTGATATCAAGTTAGCAAGACGGACTGTCGTTGCTGTTAGTTTTACATTGGACTGTTATGTTAACGTTTCTGGTATATAACATAACATTTAATTAATTTTCACAAGTTTCCAAAATTTATGAATTTTTATGCTACACATAAATATATCAAACTGTTATGTTATATACCGTTGTCGTAAATTATTCGTGAAAAAATTAATTTTGCCGCTCTTTTATTTTTAAAAAAATCACTGCGGACGGCAGTCCGCGCTAGTGACGAAAGCAGCACGAAGGGTGCGAAGGCGACTAGCATATATACACAGGAAGAATGGAAGATTTGCTATGACTGTCCGATCAGGTTGATTTATATACCGATCGAAAGGTATCAACCTAACTTACAAATGTGCATACTAAGACTTTTGAAAACTCACCTGGTTCGTGAGATAAACAGGTGTAAGTGGGAGGGGAAAAATTTAAATGATTGGAGCTAATGGGGCCGTTGGAGCCTTTTTGAATTTTCGTTGAATTTTTTACAATTCTCATCAAAAATACGCGTCGAATGACACCTCGATCATCAAAATCGGACCACTGGTTCAAAAAATAATTAATTTTGAAATTTTTAGGGGCCTTCCGAAAATGAGATGAAAAGTCAGTCTGTCTGTGTGTTTGTTTGGATCAAATCGTTGATTTAGCTGAAAAGTTTGAATGAGGACTTGTTCCCGATCAAAAATCTAGAAACGTTTGTTCTACGACTTTTTCGAAAAAAAGCTAGTTTAGTGGGAAATCGCTAAAAACCGCTAAAATTAAAACCCTTATAGCAGTCAAACGATAAAAGCTACAGATGCGATCTATATATCGTTGAAAAGGTATTTTGAAGGGCTGTTATGCATACCTTTTAACTTTTTTTCTAAAGTACACAGGTAAATTTCTACAGGTGAAATAAGGTATTTTCCCCCACATTTTGGCGGTTTTTAAGAAAACGCCGCTAACGATTTTTTTTAAATTTCAATATGTTTTAGTTTGTAAAATTTCGCGTTTTTTGATATATGACACAAAAAATTTTACCGTTAGGTTTGGAAGATATAACCTATTAACTGAATATATACGTTTTACTTTGAATTGGAATAGGGCAGCAGCAACAAAGTGTCATAGCAGCCAGTTTGTTTGTTTGGATAGCTTAAATGTTTGAATGAGGACTTGTTCCTGTTCAAAAATCTAGAAACGTTTGCTCTACGACTTTTGCGAAAAATCGCTAGTTTAGCGGGAAATCGCTTAAAACCGCTAAAATTGAAACCACCATAGCATCCAAACGATAGAAGCTACAGATGCTATCTATATATCGTTGAAAAGGTATTTCGAAGGGCTTTTTGCACTGCTTGCAGCGTAATGCGGAAATTACCTGTTAGCTGAATACATACATTTTATTTAGAATGGGAATAGGATAGCAGCATCAAAGTGTCATAGCACCCAAAGTTTAAGAGTGCTGATAGCTTTTGCGCTGGGCATGTGTGTTTGTAAAGGGGACCAGTGTTGCCAGACAATTTGCTTTAGCTTGTACAAACAATAATCAAAGTTGACAAAGCTATACTGTCAAAAAATATTGCAATTTCAAAATTTCTAAGGTCTTATTCAAAAATTTCTGATATCCCACAAAAAAAACCTCTTTACGAGGTAAAAGTCTAGTGACGAAAACATTTTCATGCCCCAAAATTTCTGATATCCAATTTTGTGACGAATAATTTTAAGTTTTACATATAAATTATTTTAAGCAAAATTTTTGCATTCGGCACTGCGCAAAACAGTGAGTGAGTTTTATTTGGTATTAGAATTGAAACATTTTAGCGCAATGTGCCGAGTGCCAAAATTTTGATTAAAATAATTTAAATGTAAAACTTAAAATTATTCGTCACAAAATTGGATATCAGAAATTTTGGGGCATGAAAATGTTTTCGTCACTAGACTTTTACCTCGTAAAGAGGTTTTTTTTGTGGGATAATAATGTTCTGCTAACTTGATATCAAGTTAGCAAGACACTCCCACAATTTTGACAATTTTCGAAATCTTTTTATCGTGGAATTTGCCGTTAATTATCCGTAAATTATTCGTGAAAAAATTAATTTTGTCGCTCTTCATTTATTTTTTTTTTTAAATAATAAAGAAAAGTAAAATAGTACTCCCACAAGATTTTTGTTAATTTTTGAAACTATATTTTTAACAATCCATATTTTGTAAAGAAAACGAATTAATTATTTATTTCAATTTCAATATATTCATTTAAAAACAAAAACAGTGCCATGATTGTTTCAACAATCACATGTACATGTGAAAAAATACTATTGTAATGTTATATACCAGAAATGTTAACATAACAGTCCAATGTAAAACTAACAGCAACGACAGTCCGTCTTGCTAACTTGATATCAAGATAAAACATTATTTTTTTTTTAAATAAAAGAGCGACAAAATTAATTCTTTCACGAATAAATTACGGATAATTAACGGCAAATTCCACGATGAAAAGATTTCGAAAATTGTCAAAATTGTGGGAGTGTCTTGCTAACTTGATATCAAGTTAGCAGAACATTATTTTTTTTTAAAAAATAAAAGAGCGGCAAAATTAATTTTTTCACGAATAATTTACGGATAATTAACGGCAAATTATCCATCCCTTAAAAGTTGTTTTTTTCAAAAGTGTTTAGCTAACTTGATGCACATAAATAAAAAGTATTTCATTAATCAATATTCAGTATACAAAAATGATACAATAGCTCGTTTGTTTTTAAATCTGAGCAAACTCTCAACTTAATGCTTTAGTCTATAAAAAGAAACTAGTTACATAATCAATTGGTTCAATATTCGTTGAATCCTAAAAATATTAATCGAGTTTTAAACTTATCATGTCCCTAGACAATATATGTATAATAGAAAGAACTCGCTAAGCTCTTAAGATTATAATCTTAATTTGAATAGCTTTTTAGCTGAATTTAGCCTTAGTGTTTAGTGCAAGTTAAAAAGATGCTTTTACAAAGTACTCAAAGGGAGAGAGAGAGATTAAAAGAATTCAAGCTACCTTGGACAGGCTTTCATCCAAGCATCTTGCATCCTTGTTACATTAGTGCACTAGAAACAGCTATTATGCCATTAAAAGGCAGTTGGATCTTTTGATGTTGGCATTTATAAGGCGTCTCTAGATTTGGTTTGCATGTACTTTTATACCCGTTACTTAAATGATAAGTTAAAGGGTATATTGTATTCATTGCAATGTATGTAACAGGGAGTAGGAAGCATCTCCGACGCTGTAAAGTATATATATTCTTGATCAGCATCAACAGCCTAGACCTCAATCTACACCTAGATCAAGTTTGTTTTAAATTTTAGCCACGCTTCTTGTCACATTTGCAAATTGCGAAAAGCCACCATACGCACAGTTTTTAAGACATAATTTTTTCTAATTAGCGTTAACTACTATTATTAGCTGTCATCCCACTAAATCTCAACAAGATCGAACAAATAGAAAGGTGGTAAAGGCTGTTTTAAGTTTCAGCCAATGTAAGTGCCTAAAAGTATGCAATAAAAATGTTTTAAATATGTATATTTAAATAAGTAAGGGGTATCCTATAGTCGTGAACTCGACTATAGTGTTTCCCGCTTGTTTTTACTTATCATTCGCGAGGTTTCAACAAGAAGGCGCCACACATTTTCAATAGGTTGCTTTTGCTTTGGCTTTGACTTCGGGTGCCGCAAACTTTCGTACGCTTTATGGGTATTAAGGGGACTTGGAGGGGACTTCAAGTGGCCATCGGTTTCTAGGCGGTTGCTATGTATATGTATATATGTGTGTGTGTGTGTGTGATTGTTTGTGTGACTATCATCCAATGTGGGTAACTCGTTCTGTCTCTGTCTCTGGGCAAATGCGCTGTGTGTGTTGAGCGTTTTAATTGTGCTTTTCTTTGTTCTTTTGGCTGTAATGGAGTGCTATGCAAATGGCGTTTTGATGAGTTTCCTTGGCTCTGGCGCTCTCTTTGTTGTTGTCGCAGCAGACGTCGTTCATCCCCTTTATTACGCTTTTATCTGTGTGTGAGAGTGTGTCTGTGTGTGTGGCTGGGAAGGGCTGTTGCTGCTGTTGTTGTCGTCCTTTGTGATTGTTGTTGCCGTTGTCGTTGCTCTGTTGTTGGCTCTTGTTGTAGTTGTAGTCCTTGTTGCTTTGACTGCGGCAAAAGCGAAAAAAAAAGAAGAAAATTTGTTGATTTTTATGCGCGTCAGACAGAAGCAGAGCCACCACCACCATCACCATCACCAAACACTGTTTGAGTTCTCTATATGTGTGTGTGTGTGTGTGTGCGTTCCATTTTCAAATTTCGTACATAATGGATTATTGTCCTTCCCTTTGCCATCCCATGTACGGCATGTGCTGCCCTGGCATATATTGTATTGGTCGATATTACGAACCAATCAAAAACGCTCTCAAAATGGCCGCCGCTGTTCAATTTCTTAGGAATCAAATTATATTATACGTACTCTCTTTGAAACGCAAAAGTCAAGATTGTTTCTTTTGCCCTCGAGTCCAATCAATACACCTGACTTGCTGCCAAGAAAGTTGCTCGGACAATTGAATACAGCAATTAAAATAACGAATGTTTCGTTCTGTTTTATCAATTCACTTGGAACTTAGTTCTTTCTATCTTCTATAACAAATGCAAGTATTTTAGTTTTTCTAATCTATTATAATCTTTAGTTAAAAAATCGTAAGCTATTGATAAAATAATTGTAAATACAAATCCAATACAGAAATATTTAAAATGTGTGTTGCTCAATTTTTTTTTAGATGAACTACTTTATTTAAATTCAAGCAAACTTATGAATCAAGTTTAATAAATTGTTTCGCAAAAATCAAGCTTGTGAAATTTTCTTCCAGAAATACATATATTCAAGTAATTTATTTACTATTCACTAGAACTCGATTCTACATTGGAATTAATTCACTTTTTCAACATTTTAGCCCGTTTTCCCTAATTATTTGTCTTTAAAAATGGACCGTTTGTACTCTAACGATTACACTAAGTAAGATAGTAAGATAGTAACATAAACCACATTAATACATATAAAATTTATTGAATGTTTAATGTTACAAATTTTTCAAACTGTTTTTAATATCCCATAAAAAAACCTCTTTACGAGGTAAAAGTCTAGTGACGAAAACATTTTCATGCCCCAAAATTTCTGATATCCAATTTTGTGACGAATAATATTATATTAAGTTTTACACATAAATTATTTTAAACAAAATTTTGGCACCCGGCACATTGCGCTACAATGTATCAATTCTAATACTAAATAAAACTCACTGTTTTGCGCAGTGCCGAATGCAAAAATTTTGTTTAAAATAATTTATGTGTAAAACTTAATATAATATTATTCGTCACAAAATTGGATATCAGAAATTTTGGGGCATGAAAATGTTTTCGTCACTAGACTTTTACCTCGTAAAGAGGTTTTTTTATGGGATATCAGAAATTTTTGAATAAGACATCAGAAATTTTAAAATTGCAATATTTGATGTGATTTGTTGTGTAGATTTTTCTTAAATTGTCAAAATGTGGGAAAAAATACCTTATTTAACCTGTAACTGTTTACCCTTATAATTAAAAAAAAACTTTTAGGTATGTCTAAGAGCTCTTCGAAATACCTTTTCAACGACATATAGATCGCATCTGTAGCTTCTATCATTTGGATGCTATGGGGGCTTAAATTTTAGCGGTTTTTAGCGATTTCCCGCTAAACTAGCGATTTTTCGAAAAAGTAGAACAAACGATTTTATATTTTTGATTATAAAATGATTTATCTGCCGCAAAAAGAATTCACCACTTGCAAGCAGTTTATTTCCGCATTACGCTGCAAGCAGTGTACATACTGCATATGTACATGCAGTAGTGTGAAGGTAAAAGGTATATTCAGTTAATAAGTAATATCTTGTCCAAACGAATTTTGACTGATATGTGTTATATGTCAAAAAACGCGGAATCAAATTGCCTATAACATATAACATATTTTAAAGTGATCTCATGTGTAGATTTTTCTTAAATCGCCAAAATGTGTAAAAAAATACCTTGTTTCACCTGTAGCCGTTTACCTTTTTACTTAAAAGAAAAACTTTGAAGGTATACCTAAGAGCCCTTCAAAATACCTTTGCAACGATATATAGATCGCATCTATAGCTTCTATCGTTTGGATGCTATGAGGGTTTAAATTTTAGCGGTTTTTAGCGATTTCCCGCTAAACTAGCGATTTTTCGAAAAAGTCGTAGAACAAACGTTTCTAGATTTTTGAGCGGGAACAAGTCCTCATTCAAACTTTTAAGCTAAAACAACGATTTGATCTATACAAACAAACAAACAAACAAACAGACAAACAAACAAACAAACAGACAGACTGACTTTTCATCTCGTTTTGAGAAGGGCACCAAAAATTTCAAAATAATTTATCTTTTGAGCCAGTAGTCGGATTTTGATGATTGAGGTGTCATTCGACGCGTATTTTTATGAGAAATATTAAAAAATTAAAAATGTTGACCAAAAGGCTCCAACGGCCCCACTAGCTCCAATCATTTAAATTTTGCCCCTTCCACTTACACCTGTTTATCTCACGAACCAGGTGAGTTTTCAAAAGTCTTAGTATGCACATTTGTAAGTTAAGTTGATACCTTTCGATCGGTATATAGCTCGACCTGATCGGACAGTCATAGCAAATTTTCCATTCTTCCTGTGTATATATGCTAGTCGCCTTCGCACCCTTCGTGCTGCTTTCGTCACTAGCGCGGACTGCCGTCCGCAGTGATATTTAGTTAATTGGTTATATCTTCCAAACCAATCAACAAAAATGTATGCATGATAATCATCTACTAACAAATGAATTGCATTTAAGAAATAAAAAAAAAAGTTTTGTCCGTGCCAGAATTCGAACCCGGATCCCGAGCCGAGCAAAAAGCGAACGCTCTACACTACGCGCCACTGGCGATCTTTAAGAAGGACTGTCAAATTATAGATTTCATTGTTACTGGACTGTTAGTCAAATGTAATTGCTGCTGCCGTCCTATTGCAATTCAAAGTAAAATGTATATATTTCGTTAATTGGTTATATCTTTCAAACCAATCGACTACAATTTATGCATGATACATCAAAAAACGCGAAATTGTACAAACTATAACATATTGAAAATTAAAAAAACATCGTTAGCGGCGTTTTCTCAAAAACCGCCAAAATGTGAAGAAAAATACCTTATTTCATTCAAAGTAAAATGTATATATTTTGTTAATTGGTTATATCTTCCAAACCAATCAACAAAAAATTATGCATGATAATCATCTACTAACAAATGAATTGCATTTAAAAAAGAAAAAAAAAAATTTTTGTCCGTGCCAGAATTCGAACCCCGACCCCAAGCTGATAATTCAAACAATAATCGGACGCTCTACGCTATGCGCCACTGGCGATCTTTAGGAACGACTGTCAAATTATAGATTTCATTGTTACTGGACTGTTAGTCAAATGTAATTGCTGCTGCCGTCCTATTGCAATTCAAAGTAAAATGTATATATTTAGTTAATTGGTTATATCTTCCAAACCAATCGACTACAATTTATGCATGATACATCAAAAAACGCGAAATTGTACAAACTATAACATATTGAAATTTAAAAAACATCGTTAGCGGCGTTTTCTCATAAACCGCCAATATGTGAAGAAAAATACCTTATTTCACCTGTAGCTGTTTACCTATTTACCTAAAAAAAAAACTTCGAAGGTATGCCTAAGAGCCCTTCGAAATACATTTTCAACGATATATAGATCACATCTGTGGCTTCTATCGTTTGGATGCTATGGCGGTTTTAAGTTTGGCGGTTTTTAGCGATTTCCCGCTAAACTAGCGATTTTTCGAAAAAGTCGTAGAACAAACGTTTCTAGATTTTTTAAGAGGAACAAGTCCTCATTCAAAAATTTAAGCTAAATCAACGATTTGATCCAAACAAACAAACAAACAAACAAACAAACAAACAGACAAACTGACTTTTCATCTCATTTTCGGAAGGCCCCTAAAAATTTCAAAATTAATTATCTTTCGAACCAGTTGTCCGATTTCGATGATCGAGGTGTCATTCGACGCGTATTTTTAATGAAAATTGTAAGAAATTCAAAGAAAATTCAAAAAGGCTCAAACGACCCCATTAGCTCCAATAATTTAAATTTTTCCCCTCCCACTTACACCTGTTTATCTCACGAACCAGGTGAGTTTCCAAAAGTCTTAGTATGCACATTTGTAAGTTAAGGTAATACCTTTCGATCGGTATATTAGTCGACCTGATCGGACAGTCATAGCAAATTTTCCATTCTTCCTGTGTATATATGCTAGTCGCCTTCGCACCCTTCGTGCTGCTTTCGTCACTAGCGCGGACTGCCGTCCGCAGTGATATCGAATAGAATTTGATGGAAAAATTCTTGTCACAAGCTAGTTAGAAATCTTGTCACGTTCGCGATGTCGCGTTACAAATCACTAATAAAACTTGTTAAATAAATGAAATAATAGTAATATATCAAAATAATTCCCATGAATGGAAAACTACATTATTTTGTTATGTTTTAAGAATATTTTCTTCAAAATTACTCGTTACATTTCGCTGATTTTCGCCATTTCAAGATGAAGTCAATAAAGACTTCCATTTTTTGTCGCGTTCGCAATACATTGCTTTTTATAAAAAATTTAAAAGGCTACAAGTCTTGAGAATTTGTCTTTTATATATTTAATACATATTTTTATATATTTTTATAATTTCATAATATATTAAATATTAATTCGATTACATTTTTAATTTGTTTCTTTCAGGCCTTGTCTAACTGCCTTCCAAATTCGTGTGACATCTTCCATATCCCAAATATTTGTAAAATATCTGGCGTTTGTGATTTGTTAAAAGTTAAAAGTAAACCTTTGATTGTATTTAAACTTAAAGTTAGGTATAGTTAAAATATATATAGCAAAAACACTTGAACATCACAAAAAAAAACGGCTTCAGTGTTGGCCAACAAAAGAAGAAGGAAGCGAGCGAATTTAAGAGTGGCATGAGCCATCCATTAGGACTCCGGAAACATGATGATAATGAGTGTAGTGGGCCACGACCACCTGTACCCGGAGAAGAGAGCCGAGTTAAAAAGGTAAACAACTCAAATCCTAATATTTAACAACTTGAATTTGACTGATGGAGATCTCATGATTGAACAGATGACCGAAGGGGTGATAGATACCTCAAAGAACTCACCTCCATCTTATCTGAACTGGGCCCGGACGCTTAATCATCTGCTCGAGGATCGCGATGGGGTGGAGTTGTTCAAGAAATATGTCGAGGAGGAGGCGCCCGCCTACAATGATCATCTCAATTTCTACTTTGCCTGCGAAGGTCTAAAGCAACAGACAGATCCCGAGAAGGTCAAACAAATAATCGGAGCCATATATAGGTAAGTTAAACCCCTTCCAGCATGTATTTCAAACATTTTTTTTTTATATATTGTAAAATACTTAATTTCGTTCAATTTCTTTTAATGTATGGATATTTTATACATTGACCAATAAGTATTTTAATATTTCATATCTTACAATATTGTTTTAATTTGCAGATTTTTGCGCAAAAGCCAACTGTCCATTTCTGATGATTTGCGTACACAAATTAAGGCCATCAAGTCAAATGAGATCCCGCTCAGTCCGCACATCTATGATCCGATGCAGCAGCACGTGGAGGCCACCATTCGGGACAACATCTATCCGAGCTTCCTCTGTTCCGAAATGTATATACAGTACATTCAGCAAATGTCGGCGGTGCAGGAGCGGTTCAGCAGCAGCGGTGCCACCGCATCGGGCAGTGCCGGCAGCACTGGCAGCGGCGGCAGCTGTGGCAGCAACAATGGCAGCATTGCCGGCGCCTGTGCTCTGCCGACGGCAACATCCAAACAATATGGCCCAATACCGCCGGGTGTCTTCATCAATTTGCCAGTGAATGCCAGCGGGAATACTTTGCCAGCGGGCACTTGCAGTGCCAGTGGCAGCGTCTATGGCCCCTCCACATCCGCCAGTTCGAGTGGCTCCATTAGTGCCACTGACACACTGCCACGCAGCTCAACGCTGCCCACATTGCACGAGGATTCGGAGTTATCGCTCTGCGATGACTTCGAGAAGGTGCAAGTGGAGGGTGGTGGACGTGCCCATATCGATTTTCCCATGCGACTTACACGCGATCTGTTGATAGCAACTCAGAAAAGAAGACTGGAAATTAGACCTCCCGGGTATGTTATACGATATCAGTGTCATTATCCTATATATTTTCATATTTTCCGCTTTAAAAAAACAAAGATTTCAACAAAGCTTTCTGCATGTTCAAAGCTTAAAATATTCTTTCGCTAATTACATTTAAAACTTGATTAATTACAACTTTTTTTTTACCTGTTTTTGCTGAATATTCTTTGTTTAATTTGCATAAAAGTTTTTTTTTAATAGATTGCAGTAAATAATGTACTGCTTTAGAATTTAAGCTGAATATTCGTACAATGGTAGTTACCGGAAACTGTTTATTTTAAGATTTTTACAGTACTGTAAAAATTTGAACCTTTTAGCTCTTGCCGTTTGGTCACAATTAAATAGATTATTTAAGAATGTTAAAGCTAAGTCTAATACAATATTGAATTTATTCATATAATTAGTAAATAAACAAATCATAAGCATGCATCAAAACATTATTTATCAAAAATCAATTTAAGTTTTAAATATTTTCAACATTTTCTTAAGCTAGATACTTAAATTTCTCAATTTTAAATTTTGATAGTTGGAATATTTTATGAAATTAATTTTATTTTTAATAAATGAGCTTAGTTGGCTCGAGATGTAATATAACAACAACACACAAAGGGCTAGATCAGCTTTACAGCTATTTTGACACTTTTGCGACTTATAATTCTCAAGTGGTTCTGGCGTCTATAAATGACACTAGTTCTGGATCGCTGGTCAAGTTAGCACAACGGTCCTGATGATAGGGACTGGCATCTCTTGAAACAGCTGTATGCCGTGCCTTGCTCCTTACATTCTGCAAGTGTTTTGTGTGTTTTTGTATGTTGATAAAATGTCTTATCGCCATAATTTAAACCTCGAGCCAACTAAACCCACCTATTAACAATTAGAAAGGTCGCCAAACCAACAAAAAACCTTTTTATAAAGGTATTTTGTTATATTCTGGGGTGCTACAGAAATCTCTTTCACTTGAATTTGACGTAAATTTGTATGAAATTTACGTCATTTTTCAGGTGAAAGAGATTTCTGTAGCACACCCGATTATTCTGTCTTAATTTATTTGTATATATTCATATTAATTTATTGTGTTAATTTTTTATATATTGATTTCTTTTTATTTACATATTTGTACGATCACCACAAAACGCACGTACGCACGAATCCACCCACAACAACACGAATATGATATGTGATTTATGACACTCCACGTAACGAATCCCATTCAAAAACACACACAACAAACAACACGGATTTCAAACAACATTCTGATTCTAATTTAATTTTGTGTTTCTCTTAAACATATATATATATTTTTGTTTATTTATGGAACTCGATAATTCTTGTATATAAAAAAACACAAACAAACAAAATATCATCGCATTGCATGGACCAAAAAAACAATTATGTTTTCACTTTATGAATGCATTTGCATGCGAATGCGAATAGAGCTCATGGTTATGTGTATACTGCGAGCACCAATACATCCTTTGTGCCCAACTCACGCGTTGATTCGGAGAGAGCTAGCGTCAGCTCCGGCGGCCGCACCGACTCCGATACCATGTCACTGTCCAGTTGTTCAATGTGAGTCCTCCTCAGTTTCCTCAGATCGGCACACTAAGCGAGCTACAACACACACACCACCACCACACACACATACACAAGCCATTGTTTCGCACAGTTTAAGGACTAAAAATTATTAATATACGATTTTTGTTTTCTTTTTAATTCTTTCAGGGATGGCCGACCTTACATAGAGCGCAGACACAGCTCGACTGAGAGCAAGGCCATCAGACAGAGCGCCATGGCGAATAAAGAAACCAACACGTTTCAGGTATTAAAAGCGAATGGAATGGAATTATTATTGTCATTATTACCATAAAAAAACCTCTTTACGAGGTAAAAGTCTAGTGACGAAAACATTTTCATGCCCCAAAATTTCTGATATCCAATTTTGTGACGAATAATATTAAGTTTTACACATAAATTATTTTAAACAAAATTTTGGCACTCGACACATTGCACTAAAATGCCTCAATTCTAATACCAAATAAAACTCACTGTTTTGCGCAGTGCCGAATGCAAAAATTTTGTTTAAAATAATTTATGTGTAAAACTTAATATTATTCGTCACAAAATTGGATATCAGAAATTTTGGGGCATGAAAATGTTTTCGTCACTAGACTTTTACCTCGTAAAGAGGTTTTTTTATGGGATATCAGAAATTTTTGAATAAGACATCAGAAATTTTGAAATTGCAATATTTTTTGACAGTATAGCTTTGTCAATTTTGTTTATTGTTTGTACAAAAACACACATGCCCAGCGCAAAAGCTATCAGCACTTTTCAACTCTGGCTGCTATGACACTTTGCACCTGCTGTCCTATTCCCATTCTACCTTTTTAAATAAAAAATAAACGTTGAAGGTATTCCTAAGAGCCCTTCGAAATACCTTTTCAACGATATATAGATCATATCTGTAGCTTCTATCGTTTGGATGCTATGAGGATTTAAATTTTAGCGGTTTTTAGCGATTTCCCGCTAAACTAGCGATTTTTCGAAAAAGTCGTAGGACAAACGATTCTATATTTTTGATTATAAAATGATTTATCTGCCGCAAAAAGAATTCACCACTTGCAAGCAGTTTATTTCCGCATTACGCTGCAAGCAGTGTACATACTGCATATGTACATGCAGTAGTGTAAAGGTAAAAGGTATATGCAGTTAAGAGGTAATATCTTGTCCAAACGAATTTTGACAGATATGTGTTATATGTCAAAAAACGCGGAATCAAATTGCCTATAACATATAACATATTTTAAAGTGATTTCATGTGTAGATTTTTCTTAAATCGCCAAAATGTGGAAAAAAATACCTTATTTCACCTGTAGCTGTTTACCTTTTCACTTAAAGAAAAAATTTTGAAGGTACTCATAAGAGCCCTTCGAAATACCTTTTCAACGATATATAGATCGCATCTGTAGCTTCTATCGTTTGGATGCTATGGGGGTTTCAATTTTAGCGGTTTTTAGCGATTTCTCGCTAAACTAGCGATTTTTCGAAAAAGTCGTAGAACAAACGTTTCTAGATTTTTGAGCGGGAACAAGTCCTCATTCAAACTTTTAAGCTAAATCAACGATTTCATACAAACAAACAAACAAACAGACAAACTGACTTTTCATCTCATTTTTGGAAGACGACTAAAAATTTCAAAATAATTTATCTTTTGAACCAGTAGTCGGATTTCGATGATCGAGGTGTCATTTGACGCGTATTTTTGATAAGAATAGTAAAAAATTAAACACAAATTCAAAAAGGATCCAACGGCCCCATTAGCTCCAATAATTAAAATTTTTCCCCTCCCACTTACACCTGTTTATCTCACGAACCAGGTGAGTTTTCAAAACTCTTAGTATGCACATTTGTAAGTTGAATTGATACCTTTCGATCGGTATATAACTCGACCTGATCGGACAGTCATAGCAAATTTTCCATTCTTCCTGTGTATATATGCTAGTCGCCTTCGCACCCTTCGTGCTGCTTTCGTCACTAGCGCGGACTGCCGTCCGCAGTGATACTCTCTGTGGAGGGTATCATAAGTGTTGTGCAAAGTATGTAAAAGACAGGGGAAGATTTGGCAGACCCTATAAAGTATATTTATATTCTTGATTAACAAGAAAAGGGATACTTTGGGATACAAAGAGGTAGGAAGTTAGTGACTTTCATACATATGTGCAGGGATTTTAGACAATTTTCTAATTTTGGATAGCTCCGACTATCACCCGCAAATTGATAAGGTTTATAAGAAAGTCCGGGTCTCATGTCAAAATTTTATAACAATCGAATCATAAATTTGGAAAATTTAAGGAAACTATTATATGAGGGAGATTTTGCGATCTAATGTTTCTTATGTTTTTTAATATGTTAATATCAGAGACTGCAAATAATAATTATTTGTTTTTTTTTTGTAATCAAAAAATCATTCACTTATAATAACTTTGAGACACCAAAGGAAACTACCAATAATCATTTCTATGGCTCATTAATGCATTTTCGCATTATTAAAATTTTTTAAAGTTTTATAGATTTTCTCACACAATAATGATTAATTTTAAGTTATACTTTACCTTCAACCAATAATCATTATTTTTTAGCAAAACATAAAACTTAAGGAATAATCATTATTTCATGAATTTTATTTTTTGCTCAAAATAAAAATCAAGTTGTAATTTCGACAAGGCTTTTGTTTGATGCTCTCCAAAGGATTTTTTTTTTAAATGGATTATTAATGTAGATTGTCTTGGCTTGTTGACTAGGAATATGTATCATTCTTGCCATTATTCCCTAAGTAAAAGTCGAAACTACAACTTGAGTTTTATTTTGAGCAAAAAATAAAACTCATGAAATAGTGATTTTTTCCTTAGTTTTATTTTAATGATAAAAAATATGATTATTGGTTGAGAAGTAAAGTATAACTTTAAATGTATCATTATTTTGTGAGCAAATCTATAAAACTTGAAATTAATCATTATTTCAAAATTTGTTTAATAAAACCTTTAATGATTACAGTCCCTGGCTTATATTTATGTACTTGAATTAATTTTAGGGTATCTAAGAGCCTGTGTGACGTATTCGTCATCCTGACTAAAGCTTTTTAACTTGTTTTTTAAAATGAAATTCTATTTTTACGACTTAGGTTATACCTCGCACGCAACGATTACATTCGAACGAGCATAGACCGCTTAAGGAGAACGAACTTTTGGCCTTGTTGATACCCAAACTGGAGGAGGTGAAACGCAAGCGAGATTTGGAGGAACGTGCCCGCTTAGAGGTAAGCCCATCTATCATAATCTATAAATTGTAAATGGGGATTATATATTGACAAACTATTGCAGAGAATGCCGGGAGCTGCACAAGCAAACAACGAAAGATCCAGTGCCAGTGATCGTGCATTTGCTGAGGCGATACGGGAAAAGTTTGCATTGGATGAAGACAACGACCAAGACATACTGGACCAGCATGTGTCGCGAGTGTGGAAGGACCAAACGCCACATCGCTCACCTGGCACAATGTCACCTTGCCCGCCCATACCATCGAGAAGACGCACTGCAACACATGACTCGGGCATGGTCAGTGATGGTGCCATGAGCTTGAGTAGGTTTCCAATATTCCTATCATTCAATTGCATCAACTTACCTAATTGTAATTGCTTTTGCCATTCAAAAGGTGGTCACTCAATGAAGCACTCAAAGTCAATGCCCGATCCCAGTTCCTGCTCTAGGAAGCTAACGAATAAATGGCCTTCAATGAACACAGACAGCGGCATCAGCATGTTCTCAGCTGATACCGTCATGAAATATAAGGAGACTAGGTATATAAATATAAATACAAATATTATAAGCAATATCTAACTCATCCATTTCCTTGTAGCTCCCGTTCTGGTTCAAGTACGGCCTCAAAATTGGAGGAAGCAAAACGAAGACTGGAAGACGAGCCGCGTCGTGCTCGTCGATATGCCCAACCGTCGCTGCAGTCTCACATGGTGCAACAGCAGCCCCTAGCCTCCTTCAGCAGTGGCAGCAGCGGCGGCATCCTGCATCATCAAGCAGTGGCGGGTCCACCGCCCCTGCCGATTAAGCCGCCGGAAACCGTTGTGGTATTTTTATTCTGCGAAGAGCCAGTTCCTTACAGAATAAAAATACCCGGTACTCAGCCGACCCTGCGCCAATTTAAGGACTATCTGCCCAGAAGGGGCCACTTCAGGTTGGCATTATCTACATACATATATTTGTCAGTTATCCTGTAAATCTAAAACGTCTTCGACTATTTTACAGATTCTTTTTCAAGACACATTGTGAAGATCCAGACAGTCCAGTGATTCAGGAAGAGATTGTTAACGACTCCGACATACTTCCCTTGTTCGGAGACAAAGCGATGGGTCTTGTTAAACCATCCGAATAATCTTAAGAATAAAGTGTAGATTTTTTATTAAGCTAAATTATGAATGGGGTCATAATGGTGTAATGTACATCTTAGAGATACAAATTTCAGAAGCTATTCCCAAGAAATCAAAACTTAAATAGAACTAAACTGTACATTCAATAGGCTTTTGTAAGCATCACAAACTATTGTACGGAATGGGGAAGGGGATCGGGGATTGGGATAATGGGAATTGGGTTGGGGGGGAGCAATGTGTTTCATAATTTCGTCCTTTAACATCTGGAGGTATTTTTTTAAATATACATAAATATAATTATGAATTAACACTGCAAAACAAAGTAAAATTTATATGTATGTGCGATTATTTATGTAATAAGTCGAGCAAAACGAATCGTACATATAAATATTATATATAATTTGTATTTATATGTTTATTTTAAACTCAACGAAATGGAAAGATAAACCAATCCGATATTCGTTTCCCCGTACGTACCCGAGATACAGAACAAGCAATAGAAATGATTCGAGCACAGCACAAAATATTTAATTTAAAAAAAAAAGTCAATGTAAAAAAAAACGTTCTATGGGTATTCCTGAATTCGGATTTGTTTGTTACTTTGTACTAACTATGGACTGCCTGCAATAAATTTTGTTAATATTTTTATAATGTGCATTTTATGATAAAACAAAAGAAAAAAACAAAAAAAGAAAAGATTTATATGATGATATTAACAAAGTTCTATTCAACTCGACAAAAAATCAAAATATAATCTGTTTTATTTTTGTATAATCTATAGAATTATGTACATTTGAATTTATGTATTGTATTTATATATACGTACATACGTATTTGTGTGTATGTTTTGTGCTTTCATCTACAACATCTATTGTCTATTATACATATTTACAATTGGACAAATTTCATTTGATTAACGATGAGTGCTAATTGCTCCAATAGTTGCATAATTGCTTGACGATTGATGATTAATTGATTAGTTCTACTTTCATAAGTTAAAAAACAAAACAAAAAACATACAATAAATATTTTTTTAAGAAAGCAACAAAAATGAGAATAACCGCAGAAATACAAAAAAAATAATGAATACATTTATCATAGTAAACATATTTTATTTGTGAGCAAAATGCATGTAGATTTAATAAAAACGAAGTACATAAATGGACATTCAAACTGGTTTTATTCAAGTATCAATTGTTATTATTTGTTATCTTAAAAACTGTCGTTCATTTATAATTCTTAATTATTTATAATTACTCGTACATATATGCAAAAATTTAGGTAAATTCAACACTACACAGGCGTACAATCGTCCCTCTGGCTATGGGTCAAGTAGTTCTGCTCGTTAATAAAGGTGTGAGTGCATTTGGTGCAGTGAAATCGTCTATGTCGATTGCTGCCCGGATTCTCGTGTTCCCGCAGATGCGCCTTCATGTTGTACATTTGGGAGAAGCGCTTATTGCACACGGGACAGGCAAAGGGCTTGGCGCCTGTGTGGGATCGTGTGTGCCTCTCAAGATGGGCCTTTGTTCGAGTCTTAAAGCCACAGACCTGACACTCCAAACGCTTCGACTCGTTGTCATGTATCATTTTGTGCTTATACAGGGCCACCTTATGTACGAAGCGTTTGGAGCAGACTTCACACTGATAAGGCGTTTCCCCGGTGTGCCAAGCCATGTGATGCTTAAGGCGAAACTTGCGGCTGAAACGTTCCCCACAGTGGGGACACTCGAATTGTTTGACCGGCTCATGATTCTGTAGATGGCCAATGAAGCCAGAATATGATTGAAGAGTTTTGCCGCACTGATCGCACACATAACCGGGGAAGTGTTCACGCTTTGTATGGGCATTGTAGGCACGGCGACTGCTAAATTGTTCTGGGCAGCTAGGACATTGTATGCTGACAGCATAGTCACCAGAACTATCCTGATCCTCTGCGTCTGAGATAAGGTATTCAATTGTTCCGTCGATTTGGTCTTCGAATTCACTCAACATGTCCTTATCCTCCTCTTTGTACATTTCTAACTCATCGGAAGCATGCTTCTCCTCTTCCTCCTCATCGATATCCGCTTCAGGCACCTCTTCATTTATAATGATTTCATTCTCAATATCCAAGTCCAAGTCAACTGCCTGAAATTCCTCTTCGTCGCACTCGGATGTCTTCTCTATAAGAATGTGTTCTTCCGCTTCCGCTTCTGTCTCTGCCTCCGCCTCAGTTTCCATAACGAACGTTGATGAGTCCACTGCCACCGCATCAGATCCATCATCTAATTCAGCTGCGTCCACAGTCTCGACCACCTCAACATTGCCATCAAATTTTTCAATGTCCTCGATTTTAATATCACTCCGTGAGACTGTCGTCTTAAGGTCCTTAATTATAAACGGACTGCGTATTAGCTCTAGTATCTCCTGGCGCAGCTTTCGCGCAATTTGTAGGGACTTATGGTAGCGTGACAGCTTCTCGGTGCACTTCTTGCATATCGTCGAGCCCACCTCGCTGAGCGAGTAATTTGTGCCTCTCGTACATTGCTGGACCAAATCGCTTATTAATATTGGCGGCTTTCCGATTGTTTCTTCGTATATATTTTTTGGATTGCGAACGGAAAACTGACAAATACAACAGTTCATTTTTAAGTCGAATATTTTTATAAAATATCAAGACATTAAATTTTGCTTGCCGAAAAACATTATTGCCCAATACCAATCAACAGTGTTGAACAGCTCAAAAAGCGCTGTCACTATTTTAACGCGTTTCCACTGTAACACAACTATCGCATCGCAGTAAATAAAATTCGTTTTGAGACTACATATATGATTTATTTTTTTCTCGTTACATTTTTTGGTAAAATTACTGTGCAATTCAAAAACCAGTCTCTCGTTCTATTTTCTAATACCGTTCAGCGAATCAATTGTTTAAAAAGTTATTTATTTTCCCACAGAAATTTTATAATTTTCGTATTTCTTCGTTGACTTTAGAATTTCCTTGGTTCTATAATGATCGGCTTTTCCAAAAGTCTACAGACATTTACATATGTAGTAATTTACCAGTTTTAAATTAATAATTTGCTTACCCCGCATCTACTGTGAATTTTAATTTTTTTAGCCTTCCCATCCACATCTAGCATACCCCCGCCCAGAGGCTTCATGCACAGACCAACTTCCTCCATATCGGACCGAATTTGATCGTACAGCAACGCTAAAGAAAAATCGGATGAGCACGTACAATCGAAACAATATCGAATAACTAACTATGCGAATCCTTGTGCGCACGTACGATCGTCCTTGCAAACAACGTCTCGCCATGAACGTAGATTGAAACGAGCAAATAGTTGAGAGATCCCTCGCCAATTGCAACTTTCGGTGTCGTTAACAATGCTTTTCCTTGCTTTTGGCTTGCAAAAGTTCTAACTAAAAGAAAAGTGATATATTTCATTGAAACATGGATCAAATTTAATTTAAACTTACGAAACTGATTTGAAATAAATCGAAATGGAAGCGTGGCTTTGGCGACCCTCATTTCTGGGGAATATGAATTTAAAATTTAGAGAAAAAAAAAATTCAGAATGTGTTGCCTGAAGGGAATGTTCAGCTCAACTGATTTATTCCTATGTAAATCGAAATCATTTTAACAACAAACTCTCTATTGTTACTTTGATTGTAGTAAATTTAATACAAGTTTTTTTTTTGGGCATATATAATCACATCGTATGCTGTATGTATTGATTTCATTTACACATGATTGCACATGATCTTAAAATATGCGCTCATATAAAATGTTGAATGGAATCTAATATCCCTCATCGGATGCCTCGATTTCGTAATCCTTGTATTTAGCTTGTAGAATTCTCTTTGCTTCCAAGTGATCGGCTTTTCCGAAACCCTATCATAAGAATCATATGAATATGAATATAATATGTGTGCTTGGTTTTAATTGAACTTACTGTGGAATAGCCATAGATTTTGATGTACTTTTTGTCCGGGTTGTGTTCGATGCGACCTCCACCTAAGCATTCAGTATCCAAGTCACTCTTTTTACACACAGCCTGCACTCGGTCATATATATCAGCTTAAGGGTAGTTATTCGTTCAATAAGCAATTATTATCTAAAGAAATACTAGATTATATATGTATAGCATACCATGCCAAGTACAATCTGCATATCCGCGAACTATAGTCGTGCTTGGTTCCTTGCCATCGGACGTCTCACTTCCAAAGACTTTTATTAAAATATATTTAAAAATACCCTGCTCATCTATATCCACGGGCGCAACAGCTTCTAGATTTTTTGCAGACATTTAGATATTATTGTATTATTCCTTTTAGTTGAAAATATGTTGGCGAAATGTTTAATGCAACAATAGAGTTGTCAATACTCTACAAATCTAATACAAATAGAGTTGTCAGTACTCTAAAAATCTAATACAAATATGCAACTTGCATGTTCAATTGAACGAAAGTGAACGAACAACGTCTGTGAACTGTTATAGCCTTTTCACACTGAGCAACATCTAACATCTGCCATCAAATTTTTTGATGTGCCTATAGTTTTACCCGTGCCGAAATTTCCCCATCCGTTCCACCATCTCCTACTGATGTTCCTATTTCATAGGTTTCTAATCGGTTTCGAGCCGATTTTTTTTGAATGCAACACTAGAAATTTGCCATTCGGTAGAAAAATGTAAACAATGTCAACTAAAATGAATGGCAAAAACAAATGGAAAACAAACAAAACAATGAGAATTGGCTGAATCATGTAATTAAAAAAGGTTTTAAATCATTTTCGCTAATATATGATGGCTTTCTTTTACTTAAAAGAGCTCAGAAAAGGAATTTCTAGCAGAATATATGAGATCTAAGAGGAGCGCTCAAGAGGTCCCACATTAATGGCGCATACGCTCGAAAACCAGATCTCCTAGTGGTTAGATAGATGTCCGCACAGAAATAAACTTGCCGACTATGAAAATCTGCAGTAAGTTTTTGTAACTGATTATATTAGTACGTACAGAATGTACAAGTAAAGCTCTTATTGCAGTTTTCATGGAATATATGGAAGGCTCGATCGAGTTTGATCTAGAGGTGCCTGCGTGGAGTACCAGTACCAACACCAGCCAACACGAAACCAGAGCAGCACCTGTAGCAAAGCGCGCCAAGCCGAGCAGCTTAAAATAGTTTGGATGAGGCTGCACGTAAAGAAAGAGCAGCGCAAATTTCGCGAGGAGCATTATGGGCTTTACTTGTAAAAATGACCCCCAACTCACCTTAAATAAATAAACAACTTAAAAATATTTATATTTGCTTAATTTTAAATTCATTTTTTTTATTCGAAGATTTACAGTTGGTGTATGTTATTTAAATTGGCAGTCAGCGACAAGTCGACCTCTTCGCCGTCGTCTGCATTTTGCTCAATCTTGACCATTTCGTTGGTTGTGTCGAATGCCACCAAACCTAGGCAATTTCTTATCAAAACTCATTTTATATGAAGAGCAAAATTTTCCATATTTGTTTACAAAATTTTGACGTGAAGTGACAAATTGATGTTAGATGTTAGATGTTGGCTATGTGAATCGGTGTTTCACATCTACCATCATTCCCATGCGTTCCCCGTAGATGTGCTCAGTGTAATTAGCCTATTACCTACAAGCTAGAGATGGAAAACTATCGATATTGGCGCCATTCGATATTTTCGATATTTTGAGAGGTTAACATCGATACTACCGATAGTATAGTTGAAAAATATTTTCTACTAAAAGACATAATACAAACTTTTTCATTTATAAAAAAAAATTTGTATACAAAGTAAATATTTATTATTTTGAACTTAATTTATTAAAACAATAGCTTAAAAATACAAATTAGTCAGAGATTAATTCATAAAAAATTCTGCTGCCAAGAGGTGTGCAAGTGAAGTACATTTTTCTTAATTACTATCGATAGAGGAAGTTTTTGCCATCGATAGTGGAAAAAACAGGTCGGCTATCGATGGTATCGTTGATAGTTTTCCAGCCCTGCTACAAGCGGTGTGGCAGCCTTAGGTGAGAGAAAAACGGTGACAACTCTAACACCACAGATTTTAACTAATAGAAAAAATAAAATATACTTATCCAAGTCAACTTTGTGTATGTAAAACGTGCATGGTGGAACTTATAATTTGATAAGAAGGCATTATTAAGGTCAGGAAATATCACAATTCACCATGAGTACAGCACGACCCTTCTGTTTCGTGTGTGGCAAAATGAAGACTGTTGGCGTCTTTCAGCTCATCGAAGGTAAGTTGTACTCGCAGAATTACAGATAATAAGAATTCGATTAACAATAAAGCTATATTTTTAGGATGCATAGTACCTGGCACCTTCAAGCCCATTAAAGATATATTAAAACACTTTGAAAAGATAATTAATCAGCGTTTGGAATTAACGCCAACCTCGGCTGCCTGCAGGGACTGCTTGGAATATTTATTCAACTACGACCGGCTTGTTAGGAATCTAAGTCAAGTCCAACGTCAAATTGCCGACTCATTGCTAAGTTGCCGCAAACGGAAGCCAGGCAGTATGTCGACAAAGAAGGCTGTCATAAAACCAAAAGCGCAGGATGCGAGATCAAGAATTAAAGATGATGATTCTGTGCAGAAAGCAGCTGTCAAGGAGGAGTCGACTGAAGAGGAGTTTTTAACAATGAACGAAGATCAGGATCAACAAGAGGAGGACTTGCCATTTAGCGATGGTGAGGACAGCATGGAATCGTCGGAGGAGGAACAATATCTAGAAATTCCTTGTCATATATGTGGCGAAATGTTTTCAAATCAGGATTGCCTGGAAAAGCATATTAAAACGGATAATTGTCAAAAGAACGAATATGCCACCTGCAATATATGCGGCATTAAAGTTAAAGACGAGGAAGTTCTCGATTTGCACATGAACCTGCACGAGGGAAAGACTGAGTTGGAATGCCGATACTGTCCGAAAAAGTTTTCACACAAACGAAACGTTTTGCGGCACATGGAAGTGCATTGGGACAAAAAGAAATATCAGTGTGAAAAATGTGGTGAACGTTTCTCGTTGTCCTGGCTAATGTATAACCATCTAATGCGACACGATGCCGAAGAACATGCGCTTATTTGTGAGGTCTGTCATCAGCAATTCAAAACAAAACGCACCTATAAGCATCATCTGCGAACCCACCAAACGGACCGACCGCGTTACCAATGCCCAGATTGCGAGAAATCCTTTGTGGACAAATACACGTTAAAGGTGCACAAGCGTGTGCATTTACCTGTTGAAGCCGCACAGGAATAAGAAAATATTTGATCAAATCACTTTGCACACATTAATATTCAAATGTTCATACCGTATTATTATGTTCTGGACCCATAATATGGATAAAATAGAGGTTTAAATAAAGTTTTGCCACCCTAAGAACCTACTCAATGTCTTTTTGGTAAGATAAATATTTATTTACTGGTCAGACGAAAAACTATTCATAATTCCTATTCAAAATATAAAAAATTGAAGTGAATTGAATATTTATTTATTCACTTAACATGTCCTTATCCTCTTTGTACATTTCCATTGCTTTTCCGCCTCCTCCTCGTCGATATCCGCATCAGGCACCTCTTCATTTATAATGATTTCATTTTCAATATCCAAGTCAACTGCCTGATATTCCTCTTCATCGCACTCGGAAATATTCTCTTCTAGAATGTGTTCTGTCGCTTCCGCTTCTGTCTCTGCCTCCGTATCCATAACGATCGTTGACGATGTTGCCACCGCACCGGATCCATCATCTAAATCAGCTGCGTCCACAGTCTCGATCACCTCGACATTGCCGCCAAATTGCTCGTTCCGTGAGATTGCCGTCTTGAGTTCCTTAATTATAAAGGGACTGCGTATTAACTCTATTATCTCCTGGCGCAGCTTTTGCGCAATTTGTAGGGATTTATGGTAGCGTGCCAGCTTCCCTCTGCATTTGTTGCATATCGTCGAGCCCGCCTCGCTGAGCACGAAGTTTGTACCCCTTGTACATTGCTGGACCAAATCGCTTATCAATATTGGAGGCTTTCCGATTGTTTCTTCGTAAATATTTTTTGGATTGCGAACGGAAAACTGACAAATACAACAACTCATTTTTAAAATATCAAGACATTAAATTATGTTTGCCGAAAAACAATGTTGCCCAATACCAATCGCCAGTGTTGAACAGCTCAAAGTGCGCCGTCAGTATTTTAACGCGTTTCCACTGTAGGTATCGCATTTTATTTACTGGTCAGTCAGACCTGAAACTATTCATAATCCCTATTCCAGATATATGGAGATTTAAGTGAATTGAATATTTACCTGAACCCAAATTCCTTTCAATAAAATAGCAGATGTTTTTCAATTTAGGTATTTCGGGGATTTATGTGGGATAAGCTTCCAGCTACCTGTCGGATTTCCGGACACATGCATATATACATACATATATATATATATACCATGGATTCGGTACATCTGCCATCAGTTGTCAATTGAACGTTGTAACGTCACGAAGTTAAGAATGGATAAATTATTAATTCAGTTAAGTGTCTGCACAGAATTGATTGAAATCGGAAGCAGTGGAGACATTTGTTGGTTAAATAAATTATGTGCAGCATTCCATAAGTTTGCCAGTCAATTTAAATTACATTTACCGGAGTTGGCGCCCAAATATGATCTAGAGGGCAATGTGAAGATACATGTTGAGACAATATACCTGTGTTTCACTCAGGTTCTCACTTGTATCACACAACTGGAGCGAACTATCGGCATTGAGAAATCCCTTGGCGAGGGAGCACATCTTCTGGTAATGTAAAAAGCCTGATTGGCAATTTTATAAAAGATTTAGTTTTCTTGATTTTACGGGTCTAGCAGTGTTGCCAACGCCTCTATACAAAAAAGGCTGGTTAAACCCGGACAAAAAATCTGAACAGACAATGTTTTCTTATTAATACATATATATACATATGTAATAAAAATGCATATAATAATATCATAGCTTTAAAAATATCTCTAATTTTAAAAGTATTAGCTCTTTATTGGCCAGTAAAATATTTTCCACAGGAAATGCATAAATTTTGTTTTTAAACTTCAAATTTATTCGACGATCCGAAAGTTGTATTTGATATATTCTATGAGCGACTTGGAACAAAAAAAAGGATGTGATATCTTAGTTGTATCGATATTATTAACGTTTTATTTTATCAATATTATTACAGGTAACGCGTACACATTTTCTGGATCGGATTAATTGGTGTGTGCGGCGCTTACATGCATCAATGTATCAACTATCTGAGGATGCGAGAGGCACCGAGGTAAAGCTAGAGGATCTATCTATTGTGGAGCTATTGGATCTGTCACTTGACAAACTGGAGTCCTATAATGAAATTGGGAACAAATGTACAGATGACACCAGCTATTGGTTGGATCTCAACGATACAGCTCATCAACCATATATTGAAGTGAATCACATAGTCAGGCATGCATTGGCCTTTGCCAACGTGGCATTGGAATCGGATAAAAAGGCGCTGAGTTCCATATGTGAGACGGTCTTGGATGAATGTGCCATCTTCGAGAAGAACTTTGACGAGCTTAATCCGGGAGAGCGAAAACTAGAAGCATTGTCGCTGCAACGTGCCTTATATTCATTGGAGACATACCTGAATGAAGCTCTGTTGCGGCTGATCTTCACCAGCTTCCTCGATATGGAGAAAGTCTCCGTAAGCCGTTTAAAAAATCGATTACAAAAGTGCGAAGCTTCAGAGGCTTCAGTCGATAAGCTTATCGCAGATTTTGATGTCAATATGGATCGCATTCAGCAGATTGGAGTAATTGCCATAGCCTTCTCCGAAGATGTTAAAACTAAGACAATTGTTCGCAGCTGCCTGGCTTCATTGGAATCCTTGGATTCCTGCATTGTGCCGGCATTCCAACTGCAAACATCGACCTCTGGATTTCAGCATGCCAACATCCTGGAACATCACTACAAGGAGGAACTCGTGGTCTTTCGCAATGTTATTCATGAAATCATTGACAGTCGGGCCTTAATTAGCTGTTATTTGGATATGTTAGCTGAAAGCATACACAACGCCGAGAAACTCTATCCCAAGGGCCAACTCTTAAATATTGTTCAGATGGGTCAAATTTTGCATCAACATTTTCAGCTCCAGGTAATGTAGTGTTCAATATATAACAGGACTCGGCACGGCCCTATCTCGTGTGCATAGGAAATATGCACTGCTGTGTTGGTGCCGAGCTCTGATATATAAAAATAAGTAATTTATTCGCACTAAAATTCATATTGTTGTCTTAATTTCTAACAAAAACGACCTTTCGATTACCTATCTATATATATAATAATAATAATGTTATATTATTAATTCACTCAAAACAGGTAAATTATCAGGAACTCGGCGAGGATGGCAAGCGTTTGCATCAGGATTTTTTACTTATTCTACGAGAATGTCTGGCTGTACTGGAACTTTCCATTCATGTTGACCCAAAGAGAATAATAAAACGTTTGAAAATTTTATATTCTGTTTTGGCGAAATTACGCGATGCCTTTGGTGTGTTTGCCAATCTGGGATCTTCTTGTACCAACGCCAACGCCAATGAAAACTCCCTGATTAAGTCAAAGAACTCTTCTTCACGCCATCGTTCATTCGCTAAACCACGAAAAAATACTAGAGTTCCAAATGATCGTGAAAAAATACCTTCAGATTCAGGACAGGAGAATGATCTTATAAGTTTTCAATTTACTGAAATTCTCCAAATTAGCTAAGCTTTAGTTTATCATAATGAAAATAAAAATAATTTAAAATTTTAAGTCAACGTATTTGAATGCTAAAATGGTTTTTTTTTATGAGAAGTTTCACGAACCTTTTAATTTGAAGTAAGTAATACCATTTCATCTTCCGAAGGGTGACAGCCACCATACATTCATAAAAATAATCAGCTTGATTTTATATAATTTACAATTTAAAAGTTATAATATATTTTCATCTTTTTACAAAATAAAACAATTGTTTAGTTATAATTTTTTTTTTAAATTTATGCTTGCACACCTGGTGGCTCCGAAATTGTGGCGGACGGGCGATAGCTGAAATTATAGGAAAATGGTAGCTATATGATGACCGATTCGTTCTTTTATCAAAATTGTGCGGCTGAACTTAATTCTTTAAGCATTATTCATAAATATCATATTTCGCCTGATGTCAATTTTAAATCTCTTGTCAACAATAACCATCCCGATTACTAAACTGGTTTTGATTGAGCCTGACAGCTCTGCTTAAATTTTTAATATCGATATTGTGAAAAACCGATAGCTGTGGCAGTAGAAGATTATCGTAAGTGCCATCGATTGTTTTGCAACTCTGTGCATAAGCAAATTGTGTATCTAGAAAAAGTTGATTAAAGTTAAAAATCTCTAATAGTGCTTGCACCCGCATAAAATATTATCATATCGGTCCATCCCTAAATCACTGACATCCCTAAAAGCAAAACATTATTTTCGGCATTATAAACAATAATAAATTTGCTTACCATGCATACATGCTTCTTTTGTGGTGCCGTGGACTTACGCGGCACTGCTCAATATAAAATGCTAAAGTCAAAAGTACCGTCGTCGCAGAAGCCTGTGTCTCTGGTGCTCACTCACCTTGCCAGCTGCATGAAAACGGATATGAATCTAAAGTCGGATACAAAACTATGCCCTAGGTGTTTTCACGAACTCTCCGACTACGATACTATAATGGTCAACCTAATGGTGACCCAAAAGAAACTGACCACACAATTACGGGCTGCGTTGAAATCAGAGTACGAGGAAGATTCCTTAGTTGAGGATTTGGATAGAGCGGCGCAAGAAGATGCCGAAGCTGAATCTTTGTTTGCAGAGCTCGTCAAAGAAGAGGAAGGATCTGGATCTGGGATGGACATTAAAGAGGAGTACGATGAAGACGACGAATTTGATGATGAGGACGAGGAGTTCCTTTGCGAAGTTAAACCCGACTCTGTATCCGTTAAGCTCGAGGAGGGCTCCTCCGATAATCAAGGCAAATTCATTCCAAAGCGTTCAAAACAGGAATGCAGCACTTGTGGCAAATCGTTCAATGCGCGGTATCAATTGCAGAAGCACATCAATGAGGAGCACTCCAAAACGCAGGCTCATGTCTGTCCCATTTGTGGTGTCATTCGACGCGATGAGGAGTACTTGGAGCTGCACATGAATGTCCACGAGGGCAAGACTGAGAAGCAATGCCGTTACTGCCCCAAAAGCTTCTCACGGCCAGTTAACACGCTGCGGCACATGCGCATGCACTGGGACAAGAAGAAATATCAATGCGAAAAGTGCGGGCTACGCTTCTCCCAGGACAATCTCTTGTACAACCATCGACTGCGCCACGAGGCCGAAGAGAATCCCATTATTTGCAGCATATGCAATGTATCGTTTAAATCGCGCAAAACCTTTAATCATCATACGCTAATACATAAGGAGAATAGACCCAGACATTATTGTACCGTCTGCCCAAAATCATTCACCGAACGTTACACACTCAAAATGCATATGAAGACCCACGATGGTGACGTTGTCTACGGTGTACGAGAGGAGGTGCCGACGGATGATCAAGTGGTCGAGGAGCTACAAGTCGATGTTGATGAATCCGAACAGGCCGTCACAGTGATAATGTCCGACAACGACGATAATTCTGGTTTCTGTCTCATATGCAGCACCAACTTTGAGAACAAAAAGGAACTCGAACATCACTTGCAATTTGATCATGATGTCGTATTAAAATAAATGCAACTACAATTATAGAAACCTAAATCACACATAATCGCTTTTTATAAAAAAAACTTGAATGCTAACTATCCTGTATCGCAGCACATTTAACTTACAAACAAATTTATATTTCTTTGTATAAATTTGGCAATTAAGCAAATAATAAACGTAGTTTGACTAAATAATCCAAATGCATTTCTTTACTGAAATTTCAGCATGCAATATGACCCACATACCACACACACAAACAAGATTAAAGATTTGTTCACTTTTAACGTTTTTCCAATTTGTATTCCGGCGACGTTACAAAAACTCAAACTCGATAAAGCGAATTTCAAACTTAAGCTTATTCGTTCTCCTGAGAACGCAGACGACCGTTGGGATTTGTCACACGCACGGACAATTGCTTGGCGCGCTCAACAATCTCCTTACGCTTCTTCGAGGAAACGCCGTGCGCAATTTCGGCACAGTAGACGCGATTCTGCATCAACAGCACCTCCAGTTCGCGAACATTGTGAACCAGGAACTTCTTGAAGCCCGTGGGCAGCATGTGACGGGTGCGCTTGTTGGAGCCATAACCAATGTTTGGCATCAAGTATTGGCCCTTGAAGCGACGACGCACTCTGTTGTCAATACCCTTAGGCTTGCGCCATTTGTGCTGAAATAGAAATGGAAGACGGCGAAAATTAATCTCTGTTATCCATATTAATTGTATTTAATTTCTAAACTTACCGACAACTTGGCATAACGATCCGACTGATGGCGGATGAAGTGCTTGGTGCGCTTCTTAACGATATCGGGCCGATATGCTGGGCGAATGGTCATTTTGGAGCTGCAATTTGAAAACTTCCATTAGCCTTGGATTTTTTTTACTGCTTCTTAGTATATGCAAAATGTCAACAATGTTTGATTCGCTTGAACACTTTGGCAACGCTTTGCTCAAACGTAATCTTGGCACTATTAACATATTCAATCATTCAATTGTTGTTTTTATTTGAAATAATTTAACACTTGACGATGATGTTTATGAAATTTATAGATTTTAGGAATTGTACGAACCGCTAATATGCTAAGAGCACGTCAAAAAGAGAGAGAAAAGACGCGAAGTTGGCCGCGCTTGGTATTTGTCAGTGCGACCAGACCTGCCAACTTATGCTTCCGCTTGGAATTTTGTGGTTTGTCATACATGTTTGACAAGTTTCAAAAATATACATAATTTAACTTAAATAATTTTAAATATGTTTATGATTTTAAAAAATTATTTCTGACAATTAAGGTGGGTTCTCACTGCTGCACAATGTGATATCACATTTTGTCATGCTTTGTGATAATTTGCAGAATACGTCAAAGTGTTTACATTGGCAACACAAAATTTGTACTTCACAAAATTGTGGAAAGCCTTGTGAAAAGAATTGTGAAAGACTTCAATGTAAACACTGCCAGTCAATGTAAAGAGCATCGCAAAAAATCAAAAGGAATCAAAATGTTCACAAAATGCTCGCAATTGAACAATAACAAGTTCCACAAAAAGAATAAAAACAAAGAAATGTCACTTTGCACATGTCCTTTAATTAAAAAGGTTGCATTTTTTAAAAAATAATTAATTTGGAGCAGATAATCAGCCGTGGACGTCGGGTAACAATCCAGTGGCATTCTGATTCAATCCACAAGCTAATTGAAGCTGTGGAGGAGTCAGAATGCCTCTGGAATGTATGTAGTGAAAACTACTAGAACCGGGGGGCCAAGGAAGCAAGTTGTAGCTCAATTGCTTCGAATTTGAACGAAAGACTTTGCAGCTCTCCCGTTAGCTTTGCATACATTCCCTCTTTTCCACGAGTCAAATTCATTTCGTCGATCCAGCAGCAGCGCTTTGCCTTGCAATGACCGCCAAAGCAGCAAGCTCAGTTTCATCTTGTGAATCCACTTCTTTTTTAAAATTCAAAATCAATGCTAAAGGCCCGAAAAAACAACAAATAAAATATTAGCTTTGACGTTTATGTTTTCACAAATGTGAAAGAAAACCAACTTGCTCGATGTGCTTTCACAATGGGATTGGGCTCAATTGAGCTGCTTCAACTTTAACAGGAGTTAACATAGTTTTTATCAAAATTGTGTCAGCCTCCTTCGCAAAAAATGTTTAACAGAATGTGAAAGTGGTGTTTACATTGGACTGTCACATTTTTGTGACTTCACAATTTTGTGACTATGCATTTAGTGTTCACATTGCCTTGTGACGTTGTGAACAGCTTTGTGCAGCGTTTGTGAAGCGTTTGTGACGCAGTGAGAACCCACCTTTACTGTAAACAATAATAGGGTATGCTTCTTTAAGTACGTCAAATTTAGTGTTATTTAAATCATTGAAATAAATGTATATTAAAATTTAATGCAAGATTGTGATTTTCTTTCAAGTATATTTCTTTTTATTCTAAAACAAACACATATTTCAAAATCGTATAGTTCATAGTGGTCTTAAATACTAAAAAAAAAATACTGTAAAATATATGAATGTAATTTGACAAGTTATCGACTAAAATGTGAATGCAAATACAAGAGTTGTAAAAACAGTGTTGTCGCATTGTGTGTAAGCTCAGTCAGATGTGTCTGCGATCTATTTATAAATATATAAATGCAAAATAGTCAAGTATTTAATATTTCATAACGAAGAATCAAATCCAATATTGTCAGCAATATTCCGCAGAACTGAATGTTAACTGTGATGTTTCCATTGCTAACTATGTGAAACTCTCGACCACACTGGACTTTCGCCGTAATATTTGCATTCTATTATATAATAAAATTAAGCGAATTCAATGTGAATGCAAGACCAAAACAAAGAGCAAGCAAACAATAAGTGTGCAACCAAAGGCTACCGCCCATAAACAATGGTAACAAGGTAGCAAACGCGCCCACGACGCTTACTACAACATGAAATCCGATGTTGCTGTGGTACCAGACGACGACAGCCAATGCCAAACAGCGCCGGTGACAACAGTGGCAACAGCTGTTAATAGATCCCACCATGCAAACATCTTTCTGGAGCGCTTCTTTGGCGCCTTCCAGTGGGAGGAGTTTGCGTGTGGATGTGGTTCGGCTTTTGTCAACATCGCCGTCACATATCCCATCTATAAAATTATATTTCGGCAAATGTTGCATGGAGTTCCGGTCGGATCTGCTTTGATGCAAATTCGTCATGAGGGTCTTGGATTCCTATATCGCGGCATGTTGCCGCCACTCGCACAAAAAACCATCTCGCTGTCCATCATGTTCGGCGTGTTTGATGGCACTAGACGTTACCTCGTCGAAGATTATCGCTTAAATGATTATGGAGCTAAAGTGATTGCCGGTGTTGTGGCTGGTAGCGTGGAATCAATTTTATTGCCATTCGAACGCGTTCAGACGCTGCTAGCCGACTCGAAATTTCATCAATATTTCTCCAATACGCAAAATGCGTTTAGGTGAGTGATAACAAGAAAGACGATTATCTATGGGAGGTCCAAAATTTGACACCCCTGCACACTGATCGTTCCTATGGTTACCCCCATTAATACTATGTTCCATTTTCAGATATGTAGTTACCAATTATGGATTTCGGGAGCTATACAGGGGCATTGAACCAGTATTTTGGCGCAATGGCTTGTCAAATGCATTGTTCTTCATGCTACGCGAAGAAGCCAGTGTTCGTTTACCAAAGAGGGCAAGTATTACCATCACACATACAATACAGCAATGTTAAGCTTTATAATCTAAATAAATAATTTTGATTACAGAAATCGGTATCGACGAGAACTGCACAAGAATTTATTGCTGGTGCCGTAATCGGTGCCAGCATAAGCACATTGTTTTATCCGCTCAATGTGATCAAAGTGTCGCTGCAGAGTGATATGGGTCAGAAATCGGAGGGCAGTTGGCATGCCTGCAAGAGAATCTATCGGGAGAGGGACAGCCGGATTGGTAACTTCTATCGCGGCTGTGCCTTCAATACAGGTCGCTCATTCATCAGCTGGGGCATTATGAATACTGCCTATGAGAACCTCAAGAAGATGTTTGATCAACGAAGGCTATATCCGGACCCGGTGCCGATGGCGTCAAGCAAGTAGGGAAATTTCAATTGCGTTACAGGCTTAACGTGTATCATGTGCTATGTATTACGTAATACGTAAACTAAAACTAAACTATAACTATAACTAAATAAGCATATACAAATGTTTCCTTCTGCCTTTAACTAGCAAATTTTCGTTTTTAAGTCATATTTAAGTCGTTTGTCGTTGACACGAGTGCTGAGTTTAAGGCATTCATTGTATGTTCACATACGCTGATAATATATATATATATTTGCTTATCATGCATACATATATTTTTGGTAAGTGCATACAGACTGCAAAACCCTTAGCAAATTTATTTCATTAAGTTCGAAATAAAGCCGAGAGTTTTTAAGAATCCAACGAAATTGCAATGCAAAGCCAATAATTGTAAAGTTTGGTATGAGTACAATAATTGTGAGCATTTAAAAAATCCAAAAAAAAAAAGAACAAACACAATTAGTAATAATATAAATATTGTATATACAAATTGATTGAAATAGTTATGTTGTTAATGTATATACTTACATAATGTTTACGATTCACTGAAATTAATAAATTATATCAATTTTACATTGAACATTGTGTACTTTTTTTTATCAGATATATATATTTTTGGATCAATTAAGAATTAGAATTCAGCATTGGTTTTTACAACTAAATTGACTAACAATAAATTATTTACAATAATTACTACAAAATAACATATCACATAAAATTAAGAAACGGGCAAGATTTCGAATCCTAACGTTTCTTTAGCGAACTGCGATATCTTTGATAAAAGTCCTCCATGGCTCGGTATTCCGGCTCCAAGATATCGGGTATTTCCTTGTCCAATGAGGCAAAGTAAATCATGGCAACCGAGCAACTGCCTCGCAATTCCTGCTCATATTCCCGCAGCTGCTGAAAGAATCCTGAATTGGGACGAACTTGTGGTCGTATAGATTGCACATGTGTATAAGCCTCACGTAGACTCATTCCGCCGTATTTCATGAGATAGGCCAGGCACAAAGAAGCCGACCGACTGACGCCAGCAACGCAGTGGACCAAGGAGCAGCCACCACTGAGTCTAACCTCTTCGATCAGATCGGCAACCTCATCAAAATGGGCAGCCAAATTAACTCCGGCCCGATCCTGGGCATTGATGCGTAGATATAATGGATTGCTAACACTGGACAGCGGAGTGTCTGGCAATTCGGGTGCCACATTGACCACACAGCTGACGCCCAGCTTGTCCAGATTTGAGGGTACCACAGCCGCAGCACCGCATAAATAAAGTGCCGGAGTTAAGCGTGAGATGCCCGGATAGGGTGTATGATTCTCCGCCTTCACCTGACTGAAAGCAAACGAAAAAAATGTATTTTTAAAAATTACTCACTCTACATAATTATTTAAAGCCCATATACATGGGAATATACATGGTAAACCAACTGTCAAAAATATATATCTTATTTCTTATTTTTAGTGAGTAAAAAAAGCATTAAAAAACAATTTGAAGACGTAAATAAGTGATGCGATTGTAAATAACATATTTGCGTTTCATTTAACAAATTTCTCTCCCTGACAACGTTTTATGAATGGGCATAAAAATAACATCTTTTTTGTTTTTTTATTATTTTTGCTTTGGTCTTTTATACAAAGCGTATTAATCCTATAGATCTCTCGGCGATGTACGTCATTGTTTTTGCACTTTAAATAATAAACATACATTTGTATACATATGTATATGCAGAAAAACATATGACCCTATGTACATGCGAATATTGGTATGTGTATTTAGAAAGGAATTTGTTTATAATTAGTAGCTTGTATGTGTTTAATAATGCGCACTATAAAAATAGATTTAATTTATTATGTTATTTGCTTGAGTGGTAAACAAAAAAAAAAAAACAAAATAATCAATTTGTTTCCAAAACGCAAAGGTAAATATGTTGATAATGGATGTAAGAACATCCCACGCATCTGTTAACACACTACAGTTTCGATAAGATTCAAAATACATACCAAACAAATTTTAAAACTAATTTAATAGACTTATAACAATCGATTATAATTTTAACATATGGGCTAATCCTGAGTTGCGGACGTTACATTTGCACGCATATTTTCATCTTTAAACTGATACAACTCGCGTTCAGACTGGTGAATTTAAATGAAATTTTCTAAAAAATGCACTTCATTGAAAGTACTCTCAATCCTATTTTAAGATAAAAGCCTGTTTTTGAAAAACAATTAGGCTTGCTGAAAGTTCCGTTGCGGCCGTTACAAAGAATGGAAGTCGATTTGAGGTTAACGTACATTTGCACATAGATTAGCAAATTTTGCATAGTAAACAAAAAATATCCAAATACAAAAAATTAAGTGGAATATATGACCATATCAATCCATCATCAAAAATAAAAATAAGAAGTCTCCTTAATTAAAAATTTTAGTTTTTGTCTGTTGCGGACGTTACGTTGCGGACGTTACACTTTTTACACACACACTTTTGATCAAATTATGAATATATATTAAATATCTTTCGGATATATTTTTTATCTTGAATAAAAGAAAATGAAACAAACTTTAAGATGAGCTAAGCGCTAAACACTCAGACAATCGTTTCGCCCACTTTTTTGGCCTTTGAAAATACCCTTTTTTTTACAAGAAATATTGAAATTAAGAGACAAAAAGAGGAATTAATTAATAAGGCTCGGCCATGAACAACCAAACCACCGTAAAACCTTTTTGATTTTGTAATTTGAAGCCTAAAAATTTATTCCATTTCAACAAAACACAACTATTATTAAAAAACATGCAGTTTTTTCACAACTTTCGATTGTTGCCCTTGGTTTAAAAATTTTCGGATTAGCCCATATGAATTAACTAAACTTTAAAAACCAGGGATTAAAACCGACACCGTTACCGATAACCGGTATTAACCGATTGAAATTTGCAACCGTAACCGAAACAAAACTATTATATAACTGAAATATACGTTTAGAAACCGATTTATCCATCGGTTTGGGTTTCAAAAGTAAGCTGATTTTTTTTTACTTATGTGTAAATTAATCTGAAAAAAAGATCCTAATTTTTTAAATTTTTGAATAAAGTTAAAATTTATACGTTCTTAACACGTTTTTTTCGGTTGTAAACCGAATTCATACCGGTAATTTGTTACCGAACAGGTTTGATACCCTTTTAAAAAAAAAATTGAAAATTTATTTTTGAGCCACCGAAAGATTAGTTTTTTATTTTATGAAAAAGGTTTGATTCTAATTTGAAAAAGAACATTTTTAATTTTTTGAAAGAAGGAATTTAGAGTTGTAAAAATAATATTTGTATGAATCGAAGACATTACTCAAATAACTAATACAAAAAAAATATTTTTGAATTTTTTGATCGACAATTTGGCAATTAGTCGTATTAGGAGCATTTGCGGAGTGTTTGGGTTTAAGTGCTGACTGGCAATTTGGTTGACAGATTCATTCGCACCTTTGGCCAAAGCTGTGCCGAGCTGTAAGGAATGTTAATGTAAAAACAACATAAAACTAATTTATTTATAAGTTCAATGGATTTTTGTATGGCGACATTTCGTCGTCATTAAATAATAATCACAAATTCCGCTGGAACATTGCCAAAATTAATCATCGGACACTTTCACTTGACCAAGCCAAAAATGCCAACCACAAAAATATGTATGTATGTATAAATTGTATTTATAATTCTACTCCTGTGAAATGAAAAACAAAAAAAAAAGAAAATGTTGAAAACAAAAACAAATACGAAATATGTTTATTTCGCACATTTTGAGACTGTGGGCGACACAATGATGATTGTGTTTATTAAGCCCAAATAACAATTTCAGAATTCTTTTTTTATCTTAAACAAAATTTATGCTTTTGGCTAAATTTTTAGCAAGGAAAAGAGAGAGAAGTGGGATGGGGGATAAGAATATTATTCCTAGAGTGCTGTTGACACTCTATAATTTTGCGAATAAAATCATGTGACGACTGACAAAGGGAAAATGGGTTAATGCCAATTTGAATTGAGTTCGGCCTTGTAGCATTTAATAGAAAATATTCAGATATATTTACCTGACAATATGTACAATAAATATTGTGTTACAATGCGGATACACACCTCTTTAGACTATAGAATATAGACATGTGTTTTGGGAAGTCACCTAGGCATTTAGAATATGCATCTCAAGGTTGAAAATGTTGCCTATTCCTCTTGCCAATTTTTTTTTTATTTGACAGACAGACAGTCAGCGAAAATACAAAACCTTCGTCTGCCTCATTATGAATAATGCTTTTATTTATTTTTGCAATTATTGTGTCCTTCAGTTCAATTGTCAGAGTCACGGCTGTCGATAATTAACGCCAAAAAATATGCAAAATATATTCTTTGTTCAATTTTTCAACAAAATTTGCAACTATTAGCTATCATAGACATAGACATAGACAGGGAAATAAACTCACTACGAAAACTATTTTTTGTGTATTTCAAAATATTTGTAAATATAATAGAAAAAACTTAATTCTATGTAGAATTTAATTCTCTTCTGATTTATGTATTATTAGGTATACGTCTTATTTTAACCAGGTGTGTAATGATCTACTCTAGAAATACCTCAATGCATTGCAAATAAACAGGGGCAGATCTGCAATGGTATTTGGCATGTAATTTAGCACAAAGAATCGAAATAAAAGTTCTTGCTGTATTGGCACATTTCAGTATAGTTTTTCAATGAAAAGATGGCCATATGTTTTATAAATCTGAATACTTATTTGTACCCTGTTCCTGTCAAACATGAGTGAGCAATGAAAATGTTACATTAAATATACAACCAATTTTTGTGGAATTAATTTTAATCAACGATATAAACATGATAATTCAATACAAAATTTGTAAATCATTCAGTCAAAAAATAATAATTTGGGGCGAAATTCCTGGGAAAATTCCTTAGACCGAGCTTAAGCTGAATTCGAAAGTCAACAAATTGTAAAAATACTAAATAAAATATTCATAGCTGTGAAACTATTATTTAAAACTTCAAAAATTAAAAACTTAAAATTTGAAAAAATTTGAAAAGATTTTATATAATTATAGTTTTACTAAAAATAATTTAACTATATCTTAAATTGTTTTTAGCTTTCAGTTCTATCATAAAATCACTTGTTAAATTGTTTTCAGCTCATGTTAAAAAAAGTTAAATATAACGAAAAAATTTTATTTAAATTTAAACTAGTGAAACTAGTTCAAAGTGAAATTTGAAAAGAATTTAAATAAATAGTTCTATCATAAAAAATTAAATTATTTCTTAAATTGTGTTCAGCTTGAGCTTATATTAATAATAAAATATTAACTAAAAGTAGGGATTTCAATTTAAAATAAAAAGTTCTATCATACAAAATTTAATTAATGCTTAGTTTTCAGTAATATTAATATATTAACTTAAAAAATTTGGTTTTCAATTTAAACTAATAAAAATAATTTAAAGTAAAATTTAAAAAAATTTATAAAAAAAATTTAATAATTTCTAAAATTGTGTTCAGCTTTAGTTGTATACAATGAAATATGTGTTTTAGACACGCACACCTATCAAATGAGAATTACACACACAAGCGTAGGACCCACCTACGAAAACAAATTAAAATGCTGCCAATCCCATTTAAAACAGAGCTTTGGGGGGTTCATGACATAAGCGCGACCTTGACTTGTATTGTTGTGTAAGTTAGCAGGGAATGAAACAGTATTGTTAATGTTAATGTATTGTTAATAGGCCTTTCCGCACTGCGATTAGTATGAAATGGTACTAAGTAATTTAAACACTCACATTTGACAATCGGTATCAACGTTTTCAGCACCATCACAATTATCAGATAAAACTGCTTTCGATATGTTATTAATGTCGTCGAGAATACTTCGAAGTTTATTTTGTGTGTCTGTTGTTGCCAAGCTATTTGGCAAATTGGGAATGGTAATTAACTCTTGCATGTTTATGGTATTTTTGTCCGGATTTCGCAGCTTGCTATTTTGCGCCAAAAGATATAAAAATTCCACAAATTCCAGAACGAATATATAAAAACTATCTGGTAGCGTTTCAATTATTTTCTCGTAGCTGCGTAAACAAATCTCAATTTAAATGCTCGGCAAATACTCTGCTGAATTTTCCCTCGCGACGTGCAAAAGTCGACTGACTCATTTAGACGCTTAACAGCAAACACATTTCGAAATATGTACGAAACATTTTCAGTTGTATCTGTATAGTAAACAGACAAAAGGCGTGGTGAGTTCCCAGTGCGTAAGGTGTAAGGTGGGATAAAGTCTAAACGGAATTTGTACCTGTATAGGTAGAAAAATAAATATTTTCATGCAACACTGCGCAGCAGTAAAATTTAAATATATTTTTAAATATTTTACAGGGATGAAAACCGTAACCATAACCGTGACCGTTAGCCGGTATTAACCGACTGAAATTGGTAACCGTAACGGAAACCGTAACAAAAACAAAACTACCAAAAAACCGAAATTATTCCAACCGAAAGACCGTTAAGAAACCGATTCATACATAACGGTGACTTTCGGTTTGATCAAACATAAAATTCAATTTTGATGTCATAGTTCTTTAAAACTAAATTTAATGTTTATTTCTGCCTTAATTTAATTTATATATTGATCTCAACAAAAAGATCTTAATTATTGAAATTTTTGAATATTTGTTTTCAAATTTACTTATCTTTAACATTTTTTAAATTTGATTTGTAGACCAAAATCATACATGTATTTCAAAGCCGAGATATACAAAAAAAAAACCTAAATGCGAACATAACCGAAACCGTTCTGGAATCCCAAATTCGTTTTAGTTTAATACCCTGACTTAAACTTACAATTTTAAAGCATTTAATCAGTAAACAAGATTTTTTTTTAAATTTGAAGAGACAGACATTAAAAGTGTATTCATGAAAAAATGTACCGTTATTATACATGCCAAAACCAAATTTTGGGTTGCCCGCTAAGTGAATTTGAAGAGTGAATTATGGCATGAAAATCGTTTTTGAGTAGTCGAAGATTCATTTTTAAAAATATCGCACGCTTTCAATATCAACATAGAATAGTAAAAAATATATTCGTTTATGTGCTGATAAGTTTGTTGTGAAAAACAAAGTATTTATTGATCAAAATAGTCACATTTTAGAGAAAAATAAGATATAAATTAATGATTTTTAAAATTATTTTAAAACTGAATTGCTAACGACTCTAATGTTATCATTTTCAGAAGTAGCGAAATGATATATTGTCAAGCACAAAGCACGAGTAAAATAACTTACGTATATATTTTTAATTAATTAAATGGCGATATTCAAATTGTACGCGCGCTTTTTATAAAAAAAAAAATGCTTCTTCTTACATAATGCCATTCACCTGACACGCAAAGCTGTTAGTTATATTTCCGGCGCGCGTAAATGAAATTCACATTTGTAATTTTTTAAATTAGCAGTAATTTAGCAAAAAAGCAATTTAATGAAACCAAATAAATTATAAATTAGATAAAATAAAGGAGATTATTTTAATGAATGTTGGGTGCTTGTCAACCTTCGTGTGAGTGAAGTTGATCAAATTAATTCTAAATCAAAAATTAGGAAATTTTCGAAAATATAACAAAAATTCATGTAAAATTTTCGAAATTCCTAGCCTTGAAACTAAAATGTCTACCAAAAAAGGATCCTTATTTAATGTGGTGTTAAATGGTTGCCACTCATTATTTGGGAATAAGGCTGCCACTTTAGACGGTCGTTTGGTTAATGCTCGCTGTTAATAACAGTTGAGCAAATGTTACGTTGTTGTCATTGTCAAATAAACAGCTGACTGTTTTCCGTGTACAGCCACAAGATTTTGTTAATGACAGCAGCTGTGAATTGTGATTGAGCAAGAAGAAGAAGAGCAAAGCGCGAGTTTATTGGGAATGAGAGAAATAGCAGCAGACGCCAAGTGACTGCAAACAAATTTATAATTGAAGTAAATTTATAATTGCAAATATAACAAACAATAACAATGGGCAAAGAAAAGGCTGGCAAGTCGTTCAACATCGGCGATTTAGTATTTGCCAAAGTAAAGGGCTATCCGGCGTGGCCAGCGAAGATAACAAAGTATAACAACAAAAAGTATAATGTTTACTTTTACGGCACCGGAGAGACGGCGAATATAAAAATCGAAGATCTGTTTACCTATGCGGAAAATAAGGAAAAGTTTGCAACCGATAAGAATATGAAGCGCGCCAAGTTTAATGAGGCCATCGATCAAATTGAGAGCGCGCTGCGTGGCGAGGACTCGGCTCCAATCGATTTGCCAAATACCGATGAAGTCAATGAAAGCGCGGCCGAAGCAACTTCAGAGGCAGCAGCCGCTGCGCAAACAGCGACAGCAGCAGCGACGACAACAGCAACAACATCGGAAACATCAAGTGTTGCGGTTGCTGAAGGCGGCCAACAACAAAAAGCGCGTGGCGCTGCTAGCGGAGCCGCCGCAGGAGGAGGACGAAAGGCAAAAATGCAAGCACAACGACATGTTGATGGCGATACAGAGGATGCCAGCTCATCGGATGCTGTTGATGCGCCACCGCCGCAAAAAAAGCGTGTGCCGCCCGAAGGCATTGGCGCCACAAACACGCAAACGAACAAAAAGAACGTAAAGAAATCAAAGCCCACAGCTGCCGTGACCCCGATGCAAAAACGATCACGTCAAGTAAACGTAAGTGGATTCAAGGAACATCAGTTATAGTCATCCTTGCAGATGATATTAATGAGCAAATAAGTATATATATTTCTGATTAGGAGTCGCTAAGTAATGTTTGTCTGTTTTTTTATGCAAGCTATGAACTTGATGAAACTTGCTATAAGGTAGTACCAGTGCTGCCATATCAGCCTTTTTTTTAGGACAGATCTGGCCCTTTTTTTTAAATGAATTTGCCTAAGCTTTTCAGAAAAGTCGCCTATCCCGAAATCTGGCCTTTTTTGAATTTTTGCATTTTCAAATAAAAAGCACAAAAATTAACAAGATTTTATTGCAATACAACAACAAAAACTTGATAAAGTGGCAAAATATTGAGAATTCGGTTCAGATTTGAGCCGAAGTAAGAAAATATTCTCATTTGCAATAACATTTACTTATTTGAAAATTAAAATAAAATAAAGATACTTATTAAGTATTACTTTAGATGACACTAAATTCATATTAATCAAATCATAATAATTCAAATTAGTTATATAAATTTAAACTGAAAGGATAAACACGCAATTATAAATCTAAAGGAGGATGTTCAAAAAAAATTAAAATGATCCAACATTTGACCAGAAAAATGCAACTAGATTAAAAAATATTATTAGTAGTCATTAGTGGTAGTAAAAGTATTGCTAAAAGTAAGGTCGGGGAATGTGCGGTTGGAGGACCTGGCACTTTTCCTAGACTCCACTGTGTGGGCCTAGAACAAAGGGATCGGCTAGAGGACATAGACCAGACCCTCATAACCCCTTCCCTATATCCTATAACCCTCCTCATCCTAACTAATCCTACAGCCTATCAGACATCACAACTTCGACTGAGCTGTCTGATCTACCTAACTTAAGGTCAGGGATTTCTCGAAAGGAAAGGCTCTTCTACCGATCGAACTTTAGTATGTTCCTTAGATAACTCAAACATATCACAGATTATGTGCTTGGTATTGCTTTAAGCATTTTCACCAAGCTTAGAATCAGACTACAATATCATATAACTGCCAATAGTTATTAAATCTTCGGCTTGCTGAAGTTAACTTTGCTTTCTTGATAATGTATATATTTATTGAAATTCTTATGCCTTCGACAGATCATACAAAATAATCTACTTATGGTCTACATGCCCACGGCCAAGTGTCTGGGGATCAACATCAATTACAAGAAACCAAACAGTTTCGAGAACGCTGCCGCGGAACAGGCCTGGTTGGAGAAAGCACGCAAGGAGGCAATTGATTTGAAGTTAAAGTTGGAATCAGGCCAGATCGATGCTGAATCAATGCCCGAAAGGATTGTGATTGAGCCAGTGCGTAATGAAATACCCAAACAGGAGGCGGTGCGATTCATTGAGGAGCTGATTGAACAAGAGGATGCGCTGTTCATGGAGCGTGACTTTATACAACTGTCACAGCAATTGCGGGAGTGTCTGGGACTGCGACGTGCCAATGTGGGCAGATGCCTTGAGATACTTGAGCAGCTCAAGGAGATCGAGCTGAATAAACTCATGTTGTTACGTAATCCGGAATGTGTGGATATAATGCGACGATTACGTCGCTATGTTGGCAATTTGGAGTTGTGGAAAATGGACATATCTGATGAATTGGAATTTAAAGAGAAGGCGCAGGTAATACGTAAAGTTTCAACTGCCATATATGATGGCTTCAAGACACTCTTCAATCCTGAGCCCGAGCCAGAAGAGAATTTCTGGGTGGAGTTTTGCGAGAAAGTTCGCGTCTACAGGAACTATACGAAAAACATCAATGATAACCTGCGCGTCTCGATGAGCGAGCTCAGTTACGATAATCTAGTAAAGGCAAAAGAGGTGGACGCTGCGTCAAAGGAGAATGCCCAAGATTAAAGGGGCACAAATAGGCGGCGTTAAGTATTTAAAACTGACCTTTTTGTTCCACATTTTAAGCATAAGGTGAGTAATATTTAAAAACAAATGTATATTCCAATTAATATAAAATTTTTAATATTATTTTCAGTTATTTTAAGGCAACACCCATCGTTTAAGTGAGACATCCCTGAAATTGACACGACAGCCAATGGACTGGTTGCAATTGCTTTTGTTTGCTATTAGGTATAATTTCAAATTCTGTTATTTCTATTTCTATTTTATCTACGAGAAAGCACACACGTCTTGAAGCTGCTTCAGAACCCAAATTTAATAATCACATAAAATACAATTAGTTTATGTTAATCACAATATTATGAAAATACGTGAAATCAGATCCATTAAAGAATAAACTCTTGACGATATTTATTTTTGTGTCATTTGTCTATTATGTGTATAAACAAATTCTGTGTTCTTTGCCCAAGTGGTAAGAGCTAAATGGTTTAAATTCACAGTGAGCTAAGAAAGCTAAGCAAGATATATTTATATAAGGTGACGTCTACAACACTGCTGCCTTCTTTAAGGTAGCTATTTTGACAGTATGTCTATGCAAATTTGTCCAGCGTCTTTCTCTCTCTAACTCTGTGATAGCCGAGAGAGCAAGTCAAATTTGCTGAGCTAAGTCAACTGTAAGCAGTCTTGCCAATTTAGCTATTTTCCCACCATTTCGATTTACAAATGCCAAAATCGGGAAAAATATTAAAATAGCGGCTGGCGGGAATTATAGCTATATTGAGATTTTAGATTTTGATTACTGACAACATTGACAGACCCAGCAAATCGGAATTTTCTGTTATATATAGCATGCACCGGTGAGCAGCTTCCACAAAGAGAGAAACAGGAATAACAGCGTCGATGCTGACGGCTAACAGGAGCTTAGCAGATCTCCATAATCACAATTAATTAATTGGTTACCTACGGGTCATTACAGGAGCAAAAAGACAAACATGCCATTACATTTTATTTTGATTTATATATTGCACAGCGCACAAAACGAAAATGAGTGAAGAGTATAGAAAACAAAACAAAACAAATTTTCTATATATCTATCTCTGTCGTCTCTCTCACGTCAGACTCTTTTTGACAGCTTTGCCCCGAGAGAGAGCAAATACATCACCATGTATAAATCCACCTTGTTCTGGAGCCCTCTAACTTCGCAAATCAAAAAAGTTCGTGATCGTTTGTTAAATGGGAAAAAATTGACAACACAGTTATTATTTGGGCCGAAGCTAATAATTATGTGGATTTACAATCTCATTATTAATAAAATAAATACTTAGTCAGGCTTGTTCAGGTTTTCACTTTCGCTAAGACTTTGCGGAATTGAATTTCTTTAACCTGCTTTAATACCATTTCGGCGAAATTCAGCGGACTGATATCACTTTGATCATTTTTCAACACTCAATTTAAATGCATATCACTAAATGCTAAAGCATAGTACGCAAACTAAAAAAAAGGCCTGGCGTAAGCCCAAACTCCATATAAAAAAAACGCTGGCGTAAAATCAAGAAGAAGAAGTCGACATTTTTTACGCTCGGGTGTCCGCAGACTAAATAAAATAACAGAGCTGTTAAGTAAAATAACAGAATGGGCAGCACTGCTGACAGGCCCAGCGAAACATTAAACTGTTTAGAGTTTCGCTGGGTATACTGGAGATAAATGTCTGGCACACAAGTGAAAACTATGAAGACTAATTAAATTTGGTCAATAACGATGACAATATTGGTAGATTATAGGCAAGAACGTAAGCTAAAATTGCTTTTATAGATATTTTGGTATTTTTTTCATTAACACAAATGGTGAATCCTCATTAGAAGTTCAAAATCGATGGGTGCACCCAACACGCGCTGTGGTTGCGGGGCATCGCATATTTTTTCTCTATAAACTTTAATTTGCATTTTTCACTGCCTATTCTCTCCTCTTTCATCCAAATCAGTTCAGCATCTTCAAATTTAAAATAAACCGCCGCTGACGCATAGTGTTACCACTCAACTTTTTGTTATTTTTCCGTGTTGCATTGGCAACACTGGGCTTACGCTCGTCGACAGCTAAATATTGAGCACTTTACGCCGCGTAAAATTTAGTTAGCTTGCGTACTAAGCTTAAAGCTTAGTATAGCTGTCAATATTTAGCTGTCGACGAGCGTAAGCCCAGTGTTGCCAATGCAACACGGAAAAATAACAAAAAGTTGAGTGGTAACACTATGCGTCAGCGGCGGTTTATTTTAAATTTGAAGATGCTGAACTGATTTGGATGAAAGAGGAGAGAATAGGCATTGAAAAATGCAAATTAAAGTAAGAAGTAAAAGGTAAAAACCGAAACAGGCCTGATTCGCTTTATTTATAGCTTTTTTCTAACATCTAGCCTTTTCTAGCTTGTTTTAAATGCAGATCCAGCTTTTTTCAGGCCCTAAAGGGTTGGCAGCACTGGTTGTCAGTGAAGACGTCACCTAAATCCATCTTGAACCGTTGCGTTTCCCATTGCTTTCTCTCTCTCTCTCTCTTCGTCTAACATACACACTCTCTTGCTCACACATTTAAACATGTATATTTACAAAAACTTTATGGGTTTACGATTCTTGCTATATAATCGTTGGTATTCCTGTCGCGCAGCCTTTTGCTCAGGAGTCTCTGTTTGTCGTCTTCTGGCCAAATATCGACGACCTTCCTCACGTTTTTTGCCCATGCGCACGGCTATCTGTTCTGCCGTTTCCATTTCCCGTTGTGTCTTTGTCCTGGCTATTTTCTTGTCGGTTTCCTTGCGTCGATAGGCAGCGTCGGCCCTTGCCGCCCTTTGGCGACTCTCCCTCGTCTGCTTTGCGCGCTTTCGGCGTCTCTCCTCCAATTGGTCAGTGGACAGTTTCAATGTCGCCAGCATGCGCTGTTTCATACGTTTGATACGTTCACGCATTCTCTTCGTGATCGGAAATAGTGCTGCTGGCATTACTTCAGCAGGATTCGTGCTTTGAACTTTCGCTACAGGAACTTTGATTTTCTGCAGCTCATTTTGTTGCCGTTTACTGCGTCGTAGTGGACAATTTGCTGCGCTCTTGTGTTCATCGTCATCGCCGTACTCAATTATAAGAAAAGAGTTCGCTTGCAATGCCAAAGGATCGGAGTCGCCATAGTTCAAGTCTATTGCGTTCGGCATTTGCACTAAAGTTAGGGATGGGTATCGATATGGCGATATCGATATTATATCGATATTTACTAACGATATCCAAGCAGGAGACGATATGATATTTAATGCGATACCATTTAGATATATCGAGCTTTAATTCGATATATCGAAAAATACATATCATCTCAAAATTTTCGTTTTTCCCTTCTATTCTGTGAGCGGTGATGCTGGTTGCACCGTGCGTTCGCGTTACACATTTCCAATATGCCAAATTAAGTAATTTTAAATCATTTTTAAACGTGATTATTTATTTATTTCGAAGTGCACTCACTTTCTGTTCGGTGCAAGTTTTAAGTTTTTGAAATTCTGATATTCTCTTTCCTTTTAAACTGCTTAAGAAGCATTTCTTTATTTAATTTGTGAATTAATAAATATTGTTATTAATTGAACAAACTGTATCAATAAAATTTGATGTTTTTGTTGAAAACATAAGAATATCGTTTTTATCGATATTCATGGCGATATTTACGATATTTACTACGATATGATATTTTCGATATGATATTATATACGATATTATTTTGGATATCAATATCGTCACTATTTTGGATATCGCCATCCCTAACTAAAGTTATCTTGTTTGTAAACAAACGCAATATACAAAGGGACATGAAACGAATGGAATTGAAACACTATTAATGTATATGTGTGGGTGTGTGTGCGTGCGTACGTCAGCTTGAATGCAAGCAGTGCTGGCAGACCAGCTTGTTTCAGGCTAGATCTAGCATATTTGAAAATGAATTAAAATTTGCGATGATTTGTGAACTAATTTAATTTAAATAAGATAATTTACGTTTTCTTTAATTTGTATCAAGCTTGTTTTTAAGCATATTTGTTTTTATTGTACACCTGGCAATTCAAATTTTTTTTTTATAAATTGTTGGAATTTCTTAAGAGAAATAAAAAAAAAAACAATGGATATGCTATTTTGTATTTTATTTATGGTGTCCATAATAGTTATGTTAGATTTATAAATTATATTCTCCGATATCAGTTAAATGCATTTAAAAATTAGTATAAAACATTTTATTAACAAGCTCCATCAATCTTTTTCCTGAACATCGCCGATACCCTCGGGTAGAATGGCGAACATGGCTTCAGATTCGGGTAAACAAGGCGAGTCGTATATTTTACAAATGCGCGCGTCTCCCTTTCCCTTGCGCAGATACAGGCGAGTGGTCGATGCGTGGGCCATGATGTGTCCACCAATTGGTTTCTTAGCATCCGCTTGGAACATGGCAGCGCCGCCATCGACCTGTGCTGTCACCTGGTTTGTTATGACCACTGCCACACCGAATTCATCGGCGAGACGCTGCAGCATTCGCAGAAATAAACTCAAATGATTCTGACGGGCAGCGAGCTCGCCGCGTCCAACGTATTCGGAGCGATAGAGTGCCATGGCACTATCCACAATAATCAGGGCATATCTAAAAGACAAGTAAGCAAGGTTTTAGTCGAGAGTTGCTAAACGGGAAGAGCTCCTCCAGACGCACCTCGATTCAAACATCATGCCTGCTGCCATTTGAACCAGTTTCGTTTGCTGATCCGTGTTATGGGCACGGGCACAGGCCACATTGTCCAGCACATCTGCCTCCTCCATGTTGTAGCGCTGTGCAATGGCCGACAAACGCTCCGGCCGAAACGTGCCCTCCGTATCAATATACAATGCCTTGCCCTCGCCGCCATTCTGGCTAATAGGTAGCTGACAGGTGACGGCTAGCGTATGACAAATCTGCGTCTTGCCACAACGAAACTCGCCAAAGATTTCAGTTATTGAGCCCGTCTCAATTCCACCGCCAAGCAGCTTGTCCAGCTCCTTGGAGCCAGTTGTCAGCATAACAACCTCCGAGCGCATTTGATGAAAGGTGCGGGCACTTGTGAAGCTTAATGGCACCAGCTTGGAGGCCTCCTTCATGATGTGATCCACCTTGGACTCGCCCAGACCTTTAATGTTCAACAGTTGCCTTCGCGTCGCGTATGTCACAGACTCCACAGTGTGCAAGCTCGCCTGTTGCAGCAGCTTAATGTCTCGGGGGTTGATATTGTTGCCCTGCCATAAGACAGCACATATAGTTGCTAGCTATGCAGTCTATTCCATCGATTTACCTGCAATTTCAGGACATCCAATGGCCCCGCGTCCTCCTCGTCTTCGCTGACAACAGCCGTTGATCCAGTGGCGTCCGCTTGTTTTTGAGCCGTGCGTTGCTTTTGCTCCATTTTTGTCTACTGACTGATATACAACAGATACTAAGTCAATGATATTTTACTTTCGATATAAATTCCATTAAAATTAATACAATTTTGTTAAAAGTACGCGCGCTTTGTTGTGAAATGTTGCAATCGCTTTTGCCATTCACACTTTCATCATCATAATGAGCTGTTTCTGTGTAAAGGCATTCAGATTTGAAGAAGAAGAAACTGAAACGGCGAAAACGAAACGTCAAAAGACGAAAGAAGCAATTACATAAATAAAAAAAATATTCGCCGGCATTTACAACGTGTTTTCTGACACAAAACTAAAATAAGACCTTGCCGAAGCAAATCGGTCAGAAGAGCAGCCTGTGTAAAAAGTATGATCAAGCATCATTACTTTGATGTGCAACTGTAAGTACATGTTAATGCAAGAATGGACACAATTCGTAGCACACGTGCGTGTTGTTGTACCAATAATTTTCAATGATTTGTAAATAATGATTTGTTATTGTGAAACACTAGGAAATTTCGTGATTTTGATTCCGTTGTACTCACACCAGTCTTCTTTCGGGGCTGCGTTCAAAACTCGTTGGAGCGATTCTTTGGTGAAATTGGTGGCGCAGCCAATTTGGAAATTATCAAATTCAGTGCAGAGCAGCGACGTGTTGTCTTCCGTGTGCCCGAGGAGTTCTACGAGCGGACGCGTGCAGCCATCACTTTGATTGGATATTATCAGGAGGTTCCTTGTCACTTTCAAGTGCTCAAAACATCGAAAACCCCTCTGAAATTTGTGAAAGACGGAGAAGACGAGAATTGTGAAGAGACAGAAGAGCAGACAGACGACCTTTAACTCAAAAAAAATGGCATTCTCTTATTGCAAAGTTTTCGGTAAGGATAAGGTGATCTTTGCCACCAAAGAGGATCATTCTACGCCAAGCACAATAGAGCTGCCACCACCAGAGGCGCCACAGGGTCTAATAACAAAGGATGGCAACATCAATTGGAGTTGCCCTTGCTTAGGTGGCATGGCCACAGGTCCATGCGGCGTTGACTTCAGAGAGGCATTCTCATGCTTCCACTATAGCGAGGCAGAGCCCAAAGGTTCTGATTGCTACGAGGCATTCCGAAAAATGCAGGATTGCTTCCAGCAGTATCCTACGGTCTATAACAAAACCAGTAGTGGCGATGATGACGACGATGCGCTTGGCGATGTCATGAATGCAGACAACGGGTCAAGTGTCAAGGATGTTGATGAACTCTCGGGTGGTGCTGGAGCAGCCGCTGCTGTTTCCACCACCAATGCCATCTCTAAAGCTTAGTAAAATGTTTCAATAAATATATAATCCAAAAACAAACATTTGTTCATTTTAATCAGTGTTGCCAGGTGTTGAGCGCCCGCGTAAGCTAGATTCTGAGTAAAAATAAGCTATTTGCAAAAACGGGCAAAACTTTTCTGTTTAAATAATTTTTATAATTTCAAAATAAAAAAGTACAAAATAAAAAATAAAATAAAAAAAGTAAATATATGCCGTGCTCCTCTGATTGCGCTTTCTCCAATTTCAATGCTGCAAAAAATTCAAATTCGAAAATTTATTAAATTATATTATTTGCACTACTTACGACGAAGAAGCGACGCATATTTTGGATCCTCCAGGATCCTGCATCCTCAGGAGATGCATGAACTGAAAAAGTTACCTGCAAAAAACAAAATGACAAAATGGCTTGCAAGTCGAGACGCCGTTTCACACTCACTTTCACTGTGCGGCTTCATTGCCGTAAATTCAGATATGCATGCCTATTCCTCCGCCTTCTCCTTCTTCTTCTTCTCATGGTATTTGAGAGTTTTGGCCTGTTTGGCCTGTTCCTTCCTTTGTTCCTTCCGGATTTGTTCTTGCCGGATTTTTGTTAATTCAATCTTAAACTCCAGGTGAGGATGATGAGTCTGGAAAGAAACTTAAAGTTAACGGACGCGGCCTGCAAGTCCCCCCCCTTTCTTACCTTCACATGCCTGTACAAATTGCCAAGTTGGGCAAGGGTGACTCTGTACTGCTGCATTCGCAGCATTCAACTAACAACCTGTTGTCGTTGTCAAACGGACCATATTTGACTTTGAATATTCCACACTCTAATATTGGCGGCATCATTTTCGTTTGTTGTGGTTGCAAAACTCGACCGGCACAAGGGGATGAATATAATCGCGAGCTCTCTCTCCTCTCTCAAACTTACTCTCACGCTGCAAAATGCAAAACAAAACAAAGTATATACAAGAGCACGGTTGCCACAATTGTCGTTTTTGCGCCAAAACTGGCTCTATTTTGTTTGTACTGTTGGCGCAATGGCACTTATTTTTTCGAATTTTCATCATTTCAGAATTACGTTTTTGCTTGTTTTTCTCGTCCGCGCTGTTCCGCTCGGTCCGCGCACGTCAAGCGCACTTTTTCTACTAAACTTAAACACGAAAGAAGAGGGAATGACAGAAAACAAACAGGCGGCCATTAAAACTCATACACCAAGATAGCCGCACCAGTCACTCCAATGTGCTGTAAAGCGCACCCTCTCGCTCTCGCTAAACGCAAAACGTTTTCTGCGTCGTCTACCTGCTGCGTTCTGCGCGCCTGGTGCAGCTGGGCGAAACGTAAATAAACTCTTCTGAAATTTTTGAGAACAATTTTTTCGGCCGAAAAAGTCAACTTTTTTGTTTTTTGAGCTAGAGCTTTGAAATTTGTGTCACAGAATTTGTGGAATTTTTCTCGAATTATTGACATTTGTTGTTTCTCAAATTTCCTGTTATTTCTCAATTTTTTTGGGGTTTTTTCTCAATTTTGCCACCAAAACCAATTTCTAAATAAAGTTAATTATTTTACCTAATTTTGGATTTTGTTGTTTTTTTGAAATTGTTTCTCAATTTTTTTAAATTAATTTTTGAAAATTTCACGTTTTTCCATTTCAAATTTTGCGCGCTCGGGCTGCAGATTAACAGAGAAGAGTGCCAACACTGTTGGCCCAACAGTGGCAGCACTGACCAGAGCACTGTTAATGTACACTGTTAATACAGTAGCGCAATGTTACTAACATTCATCGCTTTTTTAGTGAATTTGGCTCATTTGGCCAGGTGTTGAGCGCCCGCATAAGCTAGATTCTGAGTAAAAATAAGCTATTTGCTAATTTTATTTATTCCATTTTCAAATAGCCTAAAATAAGCTAATCTGGCAACACTGTTTCTAATCAAAATAAAAATCTGTTATCTGCAATTTCCTCAGCATGAGCGAAAGCTAACAGTGTAGGGGCTGTTAATTAACATTTAGTATTTGTTATTGGTATTTCTTGCCAGAAACATCTGTGACATGGTTGCTTGTCATATTTATCGCCCGACCGCCACAATGTATCGGCAGACCACATAAGAAAAATAAGAAAAGTTGTGAAAACCGTGACGAAAATGTTATTAAACGCATTGTAAAATGCTTATAGTGCTAATAAATTATACATGTGAAACGCTAAAACGTGAAGTTAATTTCAAATCTGTGCAGAATTTCAAAGTGCAATAGCAATTGGGCTACAGTGCAATCAGTCCTGACCTGAAGGCAAAATACATAAATAAAAACAAGCAATAACCTTGTGGCAATCGGTTGCAGTTCGAACGCGCTCCAAATCAGTAACCAAATAGAAAGTCCAATTACCAACAGCCGCCAGTGTAGTGAGTGTTGTGCGAATTGCTTTCGTCAAAATACCAATAAATATATTCCTTGCATCAGTGTTAACAGTTCAACTTTAATAACCTACGCTAATAAATCAACAGTTTTAAAAACAGTTTCATTTTCCGTGCAATATAAATTTGACGGTGCTTGTCTCGCACACTGACAAATATATAACGCACACCAACAACGAAATACATACACATACAGTTACGTTTATACGCAGTTACGTATTGGTGTGCCTACGAAAGTCGTGCGCAAAAGAATTCGAAAAAATACAAAGTAAATTTGAATAGTTTAATTTGAAAATAAAAAAACAAAATAGAAAAGCAATATCAATAACCAAGAGTCTCAGCACGAAAGCAAGAACACAACAAAAACAACTTTAGCAGTAACTGGAACAACAACAACAATAATATTAGTGATTAGCAACGAAAACAGGGAACGGAAACAGTTAGCAGCAAGCAACAACACATTGATATATTTGAATGCTGCTGCGGTTTTATCATTTCAAAGAAAATGGTTTCGTTAATTGATACAATCGATGCGGCAGCGGAGGCTCAAAAGCAACGTAGCGCCGCTGCCGCTGCAGCAGCAACGTCATCGACAACGAGCACCAACAACGCTGGAGCCAAAACTACGCCCGCTGCTGCTGCAGGTGCAGCTTTGACCGCCAGTGGCAAGCCAAAGGAGAAACGAAGGTGAGTTCTGGCCCCCATTTCAATCGAATCTCAAATATTAATAAAAAATAGTGGAAAAAAAATGAAGCAAACATTTACAGCTCCTGCCCATGTGATCTGTCTGATGGGCCGTTGCTATTGCATAAGCGTTTTGCTTTCTTTTTTTTTCTGTTTTCTTCAGCCGCAACTGCTGCTGTTGCTGCTGCTGCTGCTGCTGCGTTGTCTTCGACGTCAGCGTCAGCGTCGTTAGCTGTTCATATTTTCTATTATTTCTGTTAGGGTTGCGAGACAAATTATCCCCACAAATTGCACACTATGCCGATATTGGAAATCTGTTTTTGCCTTTCAATTGACTATATTCATAAGGGGTTTGCATCATGACGCTTCGATATATTGAGCTATAGTAAGTTTGATTGGAAATTGACAAGAGATTTAGTTAAAATAGGTTTCCCAGCTTGACAGTCCCTTCTAGCAAATAACGTATTAAATAAGTTAATAACTCAAATCGATCAAATATATATTAAGCTAAAAAACCAGGATACAAGTAGAGTAAAAAAGTATTTCTTAAAAGATAAATTGATTTTAGCACAAAAAGTAATATTATATACCAGGGAATAAATCCTTAACCATAACCGTAACCGTAAACTGGTATTAACCGATTGAAATTTTTTAACCATAACTGACAGCGCAAACGAAATAAAACCTTTTGAACGATTCATGCTTATCGGTTAATTTCACTTTTGGTCAAGCATAAAATTTAATTAAGTTGTTAAGGAATAATCAAAGGTTTTTAAAACTATATTTAATTTTCATTTGTAATTTTCATATTGATCTCAATAAAAAGATCGTAGTTTTTGAAATTTTGAATATTTGTTTTCAAATTTTAACATTTCAACGTTTTTAATTTTTTTATGGACCGAAATCATAGCAGTATTTCGAAACCGAAACATAAAAATAACCTTTACGTAACCAATATACAAAAATTTTCGAAATTGAAACTGAACTTGGTTTCGGTTTGACACTATGTTACATATATATGAAAATAAAAGACAGAAATGCCTTCTTTGATATACGATATATCTTCAGTTTAGTATCAGTTTTTTAACATATCTACGACAGTATTTACCTCTGCTTGGGGTTTCAAGTTACTTACGTCATAGCTCCTCTTTAGGGATAGGAAATAGCTTATCACATATTTATTTGATTTGTGTAATGATTGAATTTTTGACTCGTGTAGATGATTCAGCTAACAAACCGACAAACATACATATGTATGAAAAGCAATAGGGCACAAAGCAGAAAGAAATAAATATAAGAAAACTTAACGTAATCATTAATCACGCTTGGTGTTTTTGCATTTGCGATAATTATATAGCTTTGACGAAGCCAGACAGTAAAAGAGAATGAGTTGACCGAGACCTTACCTTGAAAGTCAAAAGAAATAAAAAGCTAAAACCAATCCAAAAAGCACAATTTACTCGTTTAAATGAACAACTCATAATTGTTTTCTAATTTGGTCAAGTGTCGAGTATTTGAAATAAATCTTATTGCACCTGTTGCTTCTGCTGGGCACTAGGAAGACTATCAAGATATCCTTGAACCAGCCCATATATATTTTCTAGTTTTAGCCCAATGCATTTAACCGCTTCCTCTTGGCTTCCTCTCGACTACGCATTTCTTGCGTTTGGTTTATTTTTAAAAATACCAACAAAATAATAACAAGAAGAAAAATAAAAACCTGTTGTGCTCGCCGCAGTAGCATAACCAGTTTTTGTTGTTTTGTTTTATCAGTTGGTTTTTTTTTTGGTTTTGTTTTGTTATTGTTTTGCTTGTCTGCCCCTCTTGGGCGTGTCTCTGACCCGCCCCTTAAGTAACGGCCACGCATTTACTTAAATCATTAAAAACATAAAATTTTATGTTTATGATGTTTTCATACATATATATATATTTTTTAAATATGCAACATTTGCATTAAATCGAAACATTTTTCATTTGGCCTACGTGACTTTAGTTCGTTAATCATTTGCTGAAAAGCCGTTCTGTAAACGATTTTAATTTTAAAGAAAACTGATCAAGTTTTCCATGTTAAAATTGTAAACTGGTTTCTTGCATAGATTAATTTGTATTTTGGAATATTATCAATTGATAGCGACAGCTGTAACAGTTTATGATAATTGTGCATGTCTTTCGGATTAAATTGAGATTTTTGTGTTGCCTGGGGATGGTCACGTGATTTATTATGAAAATTCTGATCTTTTGGGCTCACATAATTCTAATGAAACATTTAATCAAATGCTATTTATTTATTTTATTTATTTAACAAACTAATCTTAAGGTTGAAACCCTTAAAACATGCAATTTTTTTTTAGCTACAATGGCTGCTGTGGCATTTTAAATTGCTAATTGTATTTAAAATTTTAACAATAATGTATATTGTTTCATGTGTAAATTAGCCATCTCTAAATTTATCTATATTCCAACTTTCAATGTCTCTTACGATTATTGTTTATTTAATTTTGATTACGATAGACTCACGATTCTATCAGGATTTCTTTGTCGTCTTTTCATCTCTAGTTCTAGATTCGACCTCGTTCTGAACTTGCCTGTCGTTCATTTGATTTACTTGCGAGACATTTTAACCTCGTTTATAAAAAATGATATGTAGATTCAATTATAAAACAAATACAACAACAACAATAACAAGTCGGGCTTTAAAAAGATTTTATTTGTTTAATGAGAATTTTAATTAAGTTTTAGCTAAGAAAAAACAACATAACGAAATAAAATTGTATATCATTTTTTTTTGAAACTTTTTAAAAGTAGAAGTATAAGATATTTAAGTAAACAATATTGAGTTTTGTATACTACACTCAATTCGATCGCTACACCATCTAAAACACCTTGTGTTACTTTTTGGCTACCGGGTATTTAAGTGAAAATTGAACAAAACAATAAATACAAATTGTACATTTGTAAATATTTCAATACCAACGGCAAAGCGAACGCACAAAATTAACAGAAGCTTACGCATACAACAATGTAAAATATTTAAATGATATGCCTTATTGTTGTTGTTGTTGTTTATTTATGTTGTTGTTGTTATTTTTGTTGTTGTTGTTGGCCGCGGCAGCCTCTGTCTGGCCACGGCGACCTACTTTTTGCGCAATCGAACTAAAATGTGACGACACTGACGGTATGCGGGGCATAAAGTGTGTGTATGTGTTTGTGTGTATAAATGGTGTGCCTGTGTTCCGTATATAATACCATATGCCTGTGGTTGTTGTTGGTTTTCTTTAATTTTATATAAAATACGCAGCTGTTTTTGTTGTTGTTGCTCCGTATAATTCGTCTTGAGACCTGAGATAAACACGCAACTCCAAGAAACGATTTTATGTTGCCATGCAGTCGTCAAATGCAGCAGCCTCACGTGTCTTTTGTAACTATGTATTGTGTGTATGTGTGAGTGTGTATCTGCCGATATTAAATAATTTCATTTTGTTTTGATATTTATGATCTCTTTTAATACCCTTTAAACATTAATTGGTTTGAAAAGGGGTAATATGGTTGCAGAAATAGCTCGGCAGTTTGAATTACATAAGGATGACAACTTAAGATAGATTTTCAGCATCTCATACTATTCACACCTTTTAGAATATTTCAAATCTGGCTACAGGGTACCCTCTAGTCGTGCATACTTTATCTACTTTTTGTGAATTTTGGCAGGGGAAAGTTAATTTATGTAGCCTTTGCCTTTGTCAGAGACGCTGCCTTAAAAAATGGTTCATAATTCCTGTGAGTTGCGCAAAATTTCAGTTCACATTTTATATCTGTAGTTGTCCTGATGATTCGTTGTTGTAATACGGGTGAACTAAAAATTAAACGCCCCATGATTGTCTTTCGTAGGCCATAAAATATACAACTTTATAAGCTGGTACTGTGTACTTATATCTGACCCCATTTCAATAGATGAAAACAGACTTTTGGCAAATGTTTTGTTCTTACGTTTTTTTTTGGAGTATTTTTCAGTGAAAATAGCTTCATTGTAGAATTTTCAAATTGATTTTTGTACATATATATTGTTATTATGCAATTTAAATTAATTTAATCTACTTTCGATCTTTTTTTGATTTAATATATTTTTAAATATTGCATTCCTTATCACATTTGACTTGACAGAATGAGCTCAAATCAGGTGACTCAGTATTGAAAAAAAAATTATACAAGCAGGAAGGGTTAAAGTCGAGTTCCCTACTATAGAATACCCGTTACTTGTTTAAATAAATTTAAAATATTTTTTATTGCATTCTTTTAGGCACTTACATTGATTGAAATTTAAAAAAGCCATTATTACCGTCCTTTTTGGCCGATCTTTTTGCGTTTAAGTAGAATGAAAACTTATAATAATAGTTTAACATAATAATTTATTGTGGAGACATAAAGGCGTGGCAAAACTTGGAATAAAATAGATTTGCGTGGAGTTTATAAAAGTCTATTTGGTTGCTTTTGACGGACGGCCTGGCGGACATAGCCATATCGACTCGGCTGTTGATACTGATCAAGAACATACATATTTTATAGGGTCGGAGATGCTTCCTTCTCCCTGTTACATACGTTTGAACGAATACAATATACCCTTTTACTTATTTTTAAATGTAAATCGTCAGTTTAGTTTAAATTTCTCTGCTGGTTATCCGATCTAATGTTTTCCCATTACTTAATCGCCCAATTGCTTGTACTCGAGCTTTTTTTTGATCTCGTTATCTTGTTTCCCTTTCAGAACATGTTTGCCAAAAAATATAACAAGTCAAATATTTGCCAAATAATATGTTATTATGTTATCATAGATGAGGACAATTTTGTGTCTGGCATAAAAACGTTGCTAGTTTTTTGCCATTCTGGTTGGCCAAGTCGTTTCAGCCAGTCACTCAGCTGTCTTGAGTTAACGGCTTTTGATTTGTAAGCGGTTTATTTCATCCAATATTTGGCTAAAAAAACTACTGCAGCTTATGACTCACTTTTGCGTATGTAAATAAAATGCTAAGAGTCCTTCAAAGGCAAGATTACAAAATGAAAAGAGAAAGAGAGAGCGATAACATTTGTTGCGCTCAAAAGTATGCAATACTTTTTGGCCAAGTTAATTACAAATTAGCAACAAATTAATAAAAGTAATGCCTTTTTTTTTGAATTGAATTTGTTTTCTATTTTGCGCACGCAATTATCTGTCTTATCTGGGCAATTCACACATGAATAATTTGTCCGTGCATATAACCTGGCCAAAAGAGAAATGAGCGGTTGTTTGGCTTTTATCTTATCAGCTGTTGAGTTCTAACTGATAACTGATAGCTGGCAAAGCTCTGATGTTAATGTCTGTTAATGTATAGTGTAGCGATTTCATTCTAACCTTTGGCTGGGAACATTGGATGCGTTTCTCTCTCACCAGTTGCTACTTTGTTGTTGCCTAGGATTTTCATGGGCTTATAGCCATGTGTGTGTGTGTGTGTGGGTTGTATCTGAGTTTTGATATCAATTTGCTGCTATTTGCGATTTTCGCTTGTGAGGCCTATAAATATGAATTTCGTGCTAATAGAATTTTCTGTTCATTTCAAATGTTGTTACTCGACGGTTGTTTTTACCAGTAAAATTAGGCGATTGTGTTTGTGTCTGTGTTAGCCTTTAATATATATGGCTTAAAAGGCATTCAATTTAATAATGTATAATTCGGACAATGCTTGGGAAAACTGTGATTTTTCCTGCAATGATAATACTTTCTATGGCGACGATGCCAACTCGTTTTACGAATCGGATGTGAAACCACAACAACCGCAAAATATAGGAAATGGCTCGCTATATAGCTGCCGGCCAATTAATGAGCCAGCTGTGAACTTTAATAATGGCGGTTTCTATAACAATAACAACAATTCCATGTCACGGTCTCAGTTTGTGGGTCACAATGGTGACAATGGTGGCGCCATCTACAATAGTCCGGCTGGCATGGAAATGGTTCGATATCATCCATACCAACCACAACGGCATCCTTCAGATTTTGGACAATTTCCCAATGTCTATGTTGGGCAGCAGACGCAGCAGCAGAGCATACCCTTTATGCAGCCTGCAGGCATGAGGTTGCTCAATCTACAGACACCTTGTCGTGAAAATCAGCCCTGGAGCTATGAATATTGTAATGGCTATGCGCCCAATCATCCGGAACCTTGTCAGTTCACACAGTTTGTGGATATCGAAGACTTTATGTAAGTCTACGAAATTATTTTATATGTGAAATGATATAAGTTCTGTCTACCAACATGTTGATACTTAGAATGGTTAGCATTTCCCTCTGTGTCGAGCACTGTCTGTACTCATAACTCATAACAAACAGTAAATGACACAATGCTCTTATCACAACAATAACAACAACAACAGCATATAAGTAAACCAAGTGGGCGCACATCTTATCTGCACTCATTCTCTGTACTATTATTATACATTTTACATATGTATGGAGCACATTTCTCTTTCTATTATATATGTATTTGTATATAAATATTAATGTATACTTTGTATCAGCTTTAGATTGGGAGTCAGTCTGTTAGCACTTAGCATTTGATTAATCGAAATAGTAAATCTGTTCATATTTTCATTAAAATAGCGCATTTCTAGGGAAAAAGCTAATTTCGTCCCAAATATTTGAAATAAGGCTTATAATATATAGAATTTCGATCAAAATTATAATAATTACAATGCAACAGGCAGCTGTGAGTTTGGGATATCTTAAGAAGCAAAAAAATTGTCCATACTAAGCAACTTCCTGAACTGTGACTCCGAATTTGACCCACTTACTGGTCGAATTATTGAATGATAAAATTGTCTTAGCTATGTTGTGTGAAAATTGCAGCTTTCTACCTTTAACCGTTTGGCCTACACGTTGATTCTCAGTCAGTCAGTCAGTCAGGACAAAGAGTTTTATATATCGATTGGAAAAACGCCCAAGATGTCGAGGTATATATTCAAATATTTGTGTACTGCAATTATATTAAAATACTATTCCATTTTTAAATGTCGAGCATGCCAACATTTATTCAATTTGTTATCATTTTAAACCATATAATCTATGAGGTTCTGTAGTATGTTATTGATATCTGGGAAAAACCCTTTTAATGCTAGCGCCAAGGGTAAACTTGGAATGTAATAGGTTTAAAAAGAAAGTGAGAGAGAGTTTATAGAAATATCGCAAGAGAGAGAGAGAGAGAGAAAAGAGAGAACACAGAGATATCGCATAGTTCTAAAGTGAAAAACCTAAAATCAAAATATGTAATCTAAAAACGATAACGCAAAATGGTCTATAGTGCAAAATGCCGAAAGAACTAGGCAAGTAAAAAGGCGAATGAGCAATAGTTTTGAGTGGAATTGAAAGTTAAATTTAAATACATTAAATTGGCTAATATTAGCTTCCATATTCAATATTTTTCCCGATTTGTGACTGGTACATTTCAAAAATAATGTATTCTAAAAGATATATTCAGTTTGTCGGCTCTAAACGAAGCTACATTTAATAATTGTCGTTTTCCATTGACGCAGATGCTTTCAGTTCTCATTCTCATTCTGGATGCCATTGGCGTGCGAACGCTTTATGGCAAACACTCAACATTTGAGCTAGTGTGCACGATTGATATTGTATGTGTGTGTGTGTTAGCGTGTATGTCTAGGCTGCGCGTGCCTTAACAAGATCTTGTTGACATTTGGCAAACCGCAAACGAACCGCGCACGTTTAGCCATAATATTTGCTTATCTATTGCATATCCGAATCCCATGAAAATTTATACTTACAAACATTTGCAATTAGCATTAACGTCACTGGTTTTTTGTGGCTTAAAACAGGGCTTAGATCTTGCCCTATTTGATATTAATATAATGCAATAAAATAAAATAATAATATAAAATAAATAAAATATAAAATAATATAAAATAAATAAAATATAAAATAATATAAAATAAATAAAATATAAAATAATATAAAAAAAAATTAATATATAAAATAATAATATAATTTAATAATATTTAATAATAATATAAACTAAAAGAGATAATCCAAAATTTAACTCAATTAATGGCAAAAAAAAACTATTGCATTCTTAAATCTCTAGAGAGTATCTTAAAGTCGATCACTTTTTATTGTAGAGTTTTATTTGCTTTCTAATTATTACTTTGTCTATAAAAAAAAGTTGATTGATTGATTGTCTGCCTGATTGTTGCAATGTTATGTAATAACATTTAATGACTTAATTTAAAGTTCAAACTGATTTACAAGCTATTCGATTAAATCACACTTAAGAGGACTTCAATTAGTTTTAAACAATTTATATTTTAATTAAACGATTCTGTATTCAAAGCTAGAGCAATTACATATGTAGATGCCTATATTGTGTTGCACGTGTCAAGATCATGCAACTCCATTAGCCGGAAATGCTTCAAACAACAAAAGCAGCAAACAGCAGCACAAATAATAACAATAACAACATGAGTAGCAACTACCACAAATATATGTGTGTAAATATGTATTTACATACAATATAAAAAACTGCAGTCGCTTTGTGAATATTTAAAAGCAATTACCTTCTATTTTATTGAATTGTTTAACCGTTTTCGCTCCTTTGCTCGATGAGTCGTTTAAAGAGGCTATTAACATGCAGCTAAGCATTCAGTTAAGGCAATCGAAACTTGTGGTATGGGCGGAAAAGGGGGTATATTATTGAACTTATACATATGTGTATATTTATGTACCTTATGATTTGTTGTGTTTGAATACATTTATCATTTCTTATGTGTGCAAATAATAAAATAATAATAATAGAAGAAGCGTATAGATCAATAGAGCTCAATGGGATCAATTAAGGGGAAAACCAGCTTAGATGGCTCAAATAATTATTGCATAAATTTATAGCACAACTATTCAAGAAAATTCTTTATTCAAGTACGAAAATATGAACCAAACTCTAGAATGATATTATTAAGTAAAATATATTTCTTTTATGTAAGACAACTGATATAAAAACATGACATTTTGATTAAGCACCTCCGAACATTAAATTTTTAACACTTTTGGTCAGAGTTTTGTTTATATTCTTAGAAAGTATTTTACGAAAGAAAAGGAAATTAAGGGTTTCCGATCAAAGCTGCGACCTCCAGGTGTCCCGCAAGCAGTAAACCTTGAATCGATCGTCAATGGACATAAGCCTTTTACTTCACTACTTCCTGCGGAATCTTCTTCGAAAAATGTTTATTTGTAGCTCAAAATAGAAATAAACAATTCTCCAAGTTTCAACGAATTATTATTATTCTTTCTCAGTTAAAATTAACCACAAAAACACAAGAATTTCGGCCTCCTAAACTGGTTTCCCCCTTTAATAACCGTAGTAAACCCTTTGTATTACCTACCTTATCTTTGCCACTGTTGCTGCTCTTTTCAACTTTTGCACTGCAACTTTGTAAAATATTTGTTGCCAATTGCCATATGGCCTAAAGAATTACAAACTGTTTGTAGTCTGTCAATTTGCTTGGCCACACGTCGTATGAGTAATAATATGGAAATGTTTTAATTTCCAATGGACAGCCGCCACTTGCTACCTGCCAATTGTTATTTCTATTTTTGGTTTTGTAATTGTTTTTTTTTCTTGAGTTTTTAGTCTGTTGGCCTGTCTGCTTGTCGCACTGATAGAGCGGCGTCTTTTCATACAATATTTGTTTGACAAGTAAAGCTCGACAAAAGCCAACAACGGAGACTTCAACCTGCAATTTGTTACCAAGCGCCAAATATTTCAGCTGAAGTTTACACACATGTGCCTTTTAATTTGTTATCTTTGCTTAGTTTGCTCTTTGTCTTTTTGCTGGACACGATAATTAATTAATGCCAAGTAAAAAGCACCAAAAATTTCATATTCAAATTTCACAAATTTTGTTACAATTCCGTGAATATTTCATATGTGTATATAAAATTTTTGCTACGTGACAAAGTCGTCGCAAATTCGCGTATTTATATATTAAATGTTCAACTAATAAATACATTTATTTGCGATCATATTCTCGCGCATAAGCATATATGTATATTAATTAAAAGACACATAAATGTTTTTATTGCTAGTTTTCGACAGCTCACGAGTTTTTCTTGGCAACTGCACCAACGACTTACTGACAAATTCTTGTATTTAAAATTGGCAGTGAAATGCCTTTGCGTGAGGTCAGTGCACTCTCCAACAACAAGTGTATATACATTAATCTATATATACCTAATGTGTAGCCAACTTCATAAGAAATTGTATATGTTTGCTGATAAGAAAATAAGCTTGGCATTTTATAGTTTTTTTGGTGTAAGTGCAAACTTGTTTGAATTTTGCTTGTTTTATTTATAATTATTGTGTGATGAGTAATTCAGTTGCCGATTTTGAACATTCTGAACTTGCAATCAGGTTCATTAACATTTCAATGATTTCCGCCAAAACCTTTGGAATTGTTAATTGCATTCACATGCGTTATAAAAAACTGCATTACGAAGTATTCCATTTTAAATGTATTTTTATGCTTCTGTTCTTAATTTTATTTATTTTTTTTTGGAAACCACTAAATTGGTGTCAAGGCTTTTGTCTTGTTATTATCTACTTACTTAGTACATGTCAGCTGGCTTTGGCTATCTTAGGCCACTAAACACCGCAACTTGAGTTGTTTAGTCCAGATGCCAGCAAACCAAGTGTATGGTGCCACAGTGAAAGCCCCTTAAGTGCGTCAGAGCTCGCTACGAACAGGACAGTGTAATCACACATGTTAATAAATATTCAAGACATTTCTGCCATTAAAAATGTTGCTATAAGTAAAGAGTTTATTTTGGTTTATTTAAATAAGAATAAATGCCCACATATTGGTCCGTTTTTAGTCTCCTAAACAATAAAAAGTTGGAAGGCCTAGAATCACTTATATTACCTATTTTTGGTAACATCTTAGTCTATTTTTATTATAATAATTAGCTAGATCTTATTGTTAAATGAACTTAAACCATTTATGTTACCAAATTTCTGCTAATTATTTTCTGTTCAGTATATTTTTGACAAATAAACCAGGAAAATATTCAGTAAAATCTTGTATTATTTGAATAATAATTAATAACTTAATTTTGTACAAATAAGCATTCATAAAATGTTGGTAGATCTAAAAGTACTCGACTTGTTCATTTAACCATCTATAAAATATTAATCAAGTTTATTGTCGTCATTTTCGCTATGATTAAAATGCAATTGGAATATTCGAACTCGTTATTTAGCAAATATTCAGCAAGTATTTTGAGTGAAATTTAAATTCGATTCATTTCCATTTGATATTGGGAATCCAACATTCAGTTTGCTTGGCAGTTTCAGCGTCTGCTGCCATGAACTTTGGCACCTTCGCCTTGCCAGCAAATGTGTTTGCGAATATGAGTGTTTTGCTCAATTGAAAAATTTGTGCGCTGACCGCAACAATTGAATCAAATCAAATCAAATAAAAACGCACGAAATCGCAACAATTGAAATGTACGCATTTCTGTGCCATTTACCATACTCAAAACGATCCCCTCGAGTCCCTGGAACTCGATGGAAATTTGCAAACTGGCAGGCAGTCAAGAGTGGACTACGTGATTTGGCGATCGAAAGCCATACAGATTTGGCATCTTTACAACTACATGTTTCATGTTTAGATAACTTATGCAATTCTTTCGCTTTTTGTCTTTGGCAGGAACAATGAGAAGCGGAAGGAAAAGTCACGAGATGCGGCGCGTTGTCGTCGCTCCAAGGAGACTGAGATCTTTATGGAAATGTCGCAGGCATTGCCTCTCAAGCCCGACGATGTCAATCAGCTGGACAAGGCATCTGTAATGCGCATTACAATTGCCTACCTCAAGATACACGAGATGCTGCAGTTGGGTACGTATTTTTTATTGTATTTATTGTAAATCAATTATCATATTCATCAACTTGATCTATTTACAGTGCCTAAGATACGTGAGAGCAGTGAGCGCATTAAACCGGATATTGACTTGATGAAACCCAAACTTGAAAATGAGAACGAAGATTGGCTCAAGTGTGCCGAGGCCAGTCAATTATTGAAACAGACCATGGATGGCTTTCTGCTGGTGCTATCCAATGAGGGCGACATCACCTATGTGTCTGAGAACATTATTGATTATCTGGGCATCACTAAGGTGCGTTATCAAGCTCATCAAAATGTTGAAATCTTTACTAATCTTTTTAATGTTTTGCAGATTGATACGCTGGGCCAACAGATCTGGGAGTATACGCATCAATGTGATCATGCTGAGATCAAGGAAGCTCTCAATCTCAAACGCAATGGCATCGCTGACAAGATTAAGGACGAACAATTGCTCGAATCGGGGGTCAGCACACATCATCGGGATCTATTTATTCGCATGAAGTGCACATTGACCAGCCGCGGACGCAGCATCAACATCAAGAGTGCCTCATATAAGGTTTGTGATTTTCCCGATTCAGAGGGTATGATTTTGATAAGGAAAGAAGTCGTAGCAGGTTCCAATTTATTCTTGATCTGTAAAATTGGTTGAATCAATATATTTATGTCCGTCATCTGTTTCATTTATCAGCCATTAGGTATTCAAAATTATGTTATTAATTTGCTGAGATATTTCATTCAATCTTATAGATAATATATATTTTGTATTTTCCTTTTCAACCTGACCAAATTTGGTTAAAATTAAACGAACTGTCTTTTAGTATAACAATCCTTGTTGTTTCTTGAGATATCTCAGATATTGTATATTTGGTATTGTCTTAAAAACTGAAGAAATTTTTCTTAAATTTAACTACAGTCGAGTTTCCATATCTTGAACTTATATAGCTCGAATTTTTTCTAACTCGAACTAAATCGAGTGGCAAAAGCACATAATAAACTTTAAAAAAAGAATTATATTTGCCAAAGTTTTCATAATTCCAACATTTTCTTTAGATAATGTTGATTCGAGTTAGGGAAGTCTCACTGTATATCATATAGAAACGATCAGACTAAAATTTAAAAGAGAGCTTTGCAGTGCTCTAAAAGTTTTGGCGTGCCGAAGCTAAACTTTATTTCTTGTTGTTGTATCCTTAACTAATGTTGTGTTTACTTTCTCTAGGTTATTCACATAACCGGACACTTGAGGGTCAACAGCAAAGGCGAACGTGTGCTGATTGCCATTGGTCGGCCCATTCCGCATCCCTCGAACATTGAAATACCACTGGGCACGAGCACATTTCTGACCAAGCATTCACTGGATATGAAGTTCACCTATGTGGATGACAAGTGAGACTATATGCCATCCACTTTCCATTACAATTTGCTAATTATTAGTTTATTTAATGTTTGTAGAATGCTCGCACTGCTTGGATATATGCCCGGTGATCTATTGGAGACATCGCTATTTGAATGCCAGCATGGCGCCGATTCGGAGCGACTAATGGCCACCTTTAAAAGCGGTAAGTGCTCGACTAGGGAAATGTGTTTCGTCGTTTCTTCATTAAAACTAACTGCAGCTAACTAATGTTAAACTAATTACTTTAATGTACAAATTAAAACGGTTTCCTCGTCGTTTCTGACGACAGGAAGAGTAGGAGTTGGAGGATCTAGAGTCGGAGTCGGAGTTGGGTTGAAGTTGGACTTGGTGTCGTGTTAATGTCCTTGGACATCAAAACAAAGTTGTCACTCGTTTGCTTTGGCTGCCGCCTTTTACTGTGCGTCACTTCCTGTCCCGCCCTGTTCTGTGTCGTGGCAGGACCATGTCCAGCAGTTGCCGCCTGGCTTATTGCATTTAATTAGTTGTAGCACACCGTTGCCCATCGCCTTCCTCTCCGTATCCGTCTCCAACTCAAACTACAACTACATCTATGGCATGAGTCCATTGTCGTACTCTGGCTAGTCTGTGACTTTGCTTTAATTTCACTTTAGTTGCTAATTAGCTTTTGCAAAACTAAATAAATAAATTGTTCAGGCACCTTGCAGTCAGTCTCTAGGCGGTTTCCGCTTCAGCTCCCAAAAAAAGTTTCGTTCGCTGTTTATTAACTTTTTTTTTTATTGCGCTCGACGCATACTCGTCAAATTTGGTTTATTAGTTTACACACTTTATTGGTGCTAATTAGTCAAGAATTTCTTTTGACAGATAATTGACTGTGATATAAGTACATACTATTTATATCTATATCTTATTTGTTGGTCTGATCTGTTTATGGACACACAACGGTTGTTTATTTATAATTTTTATGTGGATGAAAATCCCAAAATAAATGTAGGATAAAACTGTATAGCACGTAGAGCTACTTAAAATTATGTTAAATTAACAATTCACTGAGGAAAAATTTGATAAATAAGGTTGAAAAACTTTATTGGTCAGTTAGTTAGCTCTATGTCTAATATATGTCGATATGACACTTTATTGACATACAACAACACACAAAACACTTGTAGAATGCAAGGTGCAAGGCTCGGTATACATTTGTTTCAAGAGATGCCAGTTTTTATTATCAATACCGTAATGCTGACTTGACCAGAGGTCCAAGCCTAACGTCATCTTTGAAACGCTAAAACCAGTTGAGAATTCTAAGTCGCAAATGTGATAAAATAGCTGCAAAGCTGATCTAGCTCTTTCTGTGTTGTTGTGTTAATGTGTTGAAACGACGTCGACATTCAATAACAAGACAAGTCTTGCTTAACCAACGAAAAGCATCCTCTTTTTTTATATTCACCCCTTGACCCTTTTTCAAAAACTTGCATATGTCATCCGGTTTTCAAACTTAAAGGACTTTCTCGCGAAATTTTAATTTATTCATTGTTTGACATCTGCATCAAAATGTGATTTATTTGGAAAATTACATTATTTTTAAAACGCGGTTTTTTCAAATTTACGCTTTCCTGATCAAATTTTCTCAAAACTTGATGGATTTACTTGCGGAATGTAAATTAAATTATTGCTTGACGTCTAGCTTGATTCGGCGTCAAAATGTTGTTCATTTGAAAATTTATCCTTTTTTTAATACTGCCCTCTTTCTCCCATAAAAACCTCTTGATAATTTATCAAAAATTAAACCTTTTCTTATCTTAACCTCATGTAGGCATATATTTTGTCATTAAAATTAAGTTTTCAAATGAATCTTAGAAATCTTGTGATTTGATCGTTATGTCGGCATTATTTGCCGTCTTAAACATACTTTCACATAGAGACAGCAACAAGGAGTGAAGTAAAGTGTCTGTCTGTCTCGCTCTAGCTAATTAACTAGTCTATAAAGTGTCGTAAATGTCGCGGCCATTATTTAAGCGCAGTGCACGAAAGTATGCAACGAAATAAAGTAGAATTTCAAGAAGTGCAAGAAACTTATTTTGATCATCAGCTTGTGCTGAGCATTTTTGGGTTTGTTGTGCTTAAGCGCCTTACTAATTTCTTCCCTTTACTCAACTCTGGTTTTGTGTCCATATCCTGAGCCAAAACTTGCTGCCATTGTTTGCTTATTTGTTGCGTTTAATGGCCGCGTCATGTCGTCTACATTGACCAAATAATGTTGCTGCTGCTGCTGCAGCACTTAAAATGCCAACGTTGGGCAATAAAAGCGTTGCTGACCATTGTTGGGTACATTGTACCCAAGATGCGGGCGCATCCTGAAAAAAACAAGAATGCAAGAAATTGTCACTGCACTACAATTGGAATTATTATTGGCTGCAATGACTTTGGCTTCTTGGCCGACAATCGGACAACTGGCCAACGACAGTCAACGTTCATGGCCCAGACACGTTCTGTTTGAAATGACTTTCGGTTTTATGATGCGACATGCATTCGCGACCGTGCCGGACCACGGACTGGACCTAACACTCCGGATCTTTGCTTTGGAATGCAACTGTGTTCTCATGTTGGTTTTGGGTTTTTTTTCTCTTTTTTTTTTGCCTTGCATATCGCATATCGTTAGCAAAGTTGGCAGCAAGCTGTAAAAATGTCTTCGAAAGTCGTAAAAGTATTTCATACATTTTTGTTTTTATTAAGTTCTTGGCTAAGCAGCTGCCACGCCCCACGCCCTACGCCCCACAACACCCACTGTTTGTAAGAAACTTTATATTTATTTTTAGTTATGTTACTTGTCTTTCTATATATATGTTTGCTTGAAAGCTTCATTCGCCATATTATTGTTTATGAGCGCTGTCCATTTTTATTTCCATTTGATTTTCATAAAGTTTACATGCTTATGATTTTATGTACATATATGAGAATCGAGGGTCTGGCTTAAAGTTCTCTTGCTCTTTCTCTTTCTCTCTCAGAGTGACAAACAGTTCAATAAAATACAAAATGTGCGGAAAATCGCAAATGTCATGCGGGTGAGCATTGAAATCTCAAAACGTTCTCCACGTTTATCCAAAGCTGTCACTGCACTATGGGAAAAATTCAAATTTTTCGGGTTGTAATTAAAAAAAATTGTGGGGCGGGGATGTTGACAAAAATGTTATTGAGAAAAAAAACCGCATCAAAAAATCTGAATCAATTTTTAAGTTATTAATACTTTAAAAACTGGAATAATACCTTATACGATTAGCGAACAAATCAGCATTGGAAAATGGCGAGGTTACGTCTTAAAAGATCAAATTTCTCCAAAAAGTGCAAAGAAGCGCAACTTGAGATAAATTGCCTTTAAATTACAGTTAATTGATATACAACATACACTTGGACGTACACTTTTGGACCCTTATTGCCGTTTTATATGCCTCCGCAATGTTGAAATGACCTTTGAGGAAATTTGCTAATTTTACAAAATATTAATATAACAAGCACAAATACAAAATATTAGTACAACCAACACATAGTACAAGCTCGTATAATTGGTATCCATTTTAAATTTCATAAAAAATATGTTTTGGTTGAAAAATATTGCAATTTTAAAATACGTGCTTTTCAACAGCAACAGCTGACTTTAACTTCTGCTGTTAGGTTTAACATTGGTCTGTTATATAACATTTTTGGTGCTGAACTTTACAGTTTAAAGTTTTTTAAGAAGTTAACGCAAAACATACTAATTTTAATATTTTGAAAAAATGACAAAGTACCCGAAAAACGGAAATTTTTCCCATAGTGCATTGCTGCTGCTGATGCTGCTGCTGTTACTGATGTGCATTGAAATGGAAATGCGAAATGGGTAACGGGAAAAATGCGAAATTGTGCACAAGCATTTCCATTTCCATGCTGCAAATAAAGACGACAATTTGGCCTCAAGGCGAAAATTATGAAAGAAGCAAAATGAACGGAAAAAGAATTCGCTAGCTTCTCTATATTCTCAGTGTGTGTGTGTGGCGGCAAAGTAAATTTAACGTGGCAGATAAATAAACCCGCCCAGAGAGATAAAAAGAAGCGCGTGGCAAATGTTGTAATAAATTTGCAACGAAAAACAATACGAAAAACTGACTTTGGCTAAGATTTTGTGATTTTTTTTCCTTGACTCTGTTGCGTGAGGAAAAACTTTAGCAGCAGGGATTGCGAATGAGAGAAGGAGAATGAGAGGTGGTGAAGGAGGGGGGGTGTCAGAAATGCATTTTTGTTAGTGCAGTTTTGGGGGCATTGCCGCATTGGCATTTGCCAGGCATTCAACTTTCAACTTTTGCGTGTGGCAAGCCAAAGTTCTTTGAGGGGTAAATGACAGTTGCTGTTGCAACTATTTGCAGTATCTAGTTCCTGCTGTTGCTGTTGGTTTTTGTTTTTGTTTTTCTTTTCATTTTTTGACAGACACGTACGCGGCAAGTGTTGCATACTTCTTGGGGCGTGCCTATGCGAATATCAGCTTTAAATGTTGCTAAAAATAAAATAAAAGCAGACAACATTTTGCATGGTCTGTGCAACATTTTGAGGCAACGTCTGCTTGCCTTATTTTCAAGCTCAACTTTTGGCTTTTAACTTTATTTTCGATAGTTCGCGAGCGCGCTGTTCGTTGTGTAATCAACATAACAAGCAACTTGGCAGTTTACGACTCTGTTAATGCCTCACACACAAACACAGGCACACACACTCACACAAACACACATAGACACGCAAATACACCTACACATCAGCATTTGCACAGACACCCACCTAGACGCGCTTCCTGTCTAAAATGCCGTCATGTCTGTGCGGGCAAAACGCTTCCTGTCGAATGTGTCAATTAGAGATGACAGCGTGACAGGCAAAACGATGTCAACCGATATCTAATTGAATAAAATAACTAATTAACCAAATTCCAAGTTAACAGCTGTGTAAATTAACAGTTGAATGAATTAACAGTAGAGTAATTTAACAGTAAAACGAATTAACAGTATGTCAACACTAAATAGTGTACACTTATTAACAGACGAATGCAACGAGAAAGACAAATGAAGTAGAATAACTATAGAGTAGAGTCGCGAATAAATGTAAAGATATATAGATATATTTAGATCAGCTATCGGCACGGCCCTATTCCCGTTATCCTGCTGCGATTTGTTTCTGTTACGTCGCTGTTATTCCGCTGTTAGTTGAACAAAAATGCACACTAACGCAATGCAAACATATAAATGTGTTTTTTTGTATAAATGTAAATTTGTGTATATTATAGTATACTTGTTAATAAAAAAAAATGGAGATTTAATTGAAGCACTTTTAAGGTCCTTTAATAGTAGCTTATGCCTTAAAATTGAAAATGCAATTCACTAACTGGAAGATCTTTCTAAATTTTCTTGCCTTATTTTATAATTAATATTCACTAGTCACGAGCACATCTCGAATTCTGCAGTCAATGCTGTCAAGTCGTTGCACTCATCAGTTCTATAAGCCCTCCTTCTGCTCCTTTGCTGCTGCTGCTGCCTCGAAAGTTTATTTATCTTTTCTGGCCGTTTGGGGGGCGGCCGCCAGTTTATGTTAATGCACTTAAAATTTTGGGCGTGCGACAAGAATGGGCGTGGCAGTGCAGTAGTGGGCGGCATTGCAGTTGCTGATGCGTCGCCGCATTTTATTACATGCATAATTTCGCCGTGGGATCGGGCGGCGACTCCAAATGTCGGAGCAGACCACACCAGACCAGGGTAAAACCAAACGAGACGCGACCGTGGCTCGTTCGGGCTCGATGCTCGTCTTTTATTTATTTTTCTGTAGTCTGGTTCTGTCTGCGCCATGAAAAGCGCCAACTAATACCGTCAAAACTAATGGTCCAATTCGAGTGGCTCGACGATGGTGTTTTGGTGTCCTTCACTTGGTTCACTCGACAGCTGTTGCTGTTGCTGTTGCAGCTCCTGCTGCTGCTGATGATGATGATGACGTCGGCGCCGTTTCTAATCCTTGCCTTGCTGCTCGTGTGGATTGTAAAATTTACTAGTTAATTTCAGCGATGTTGTTGACGTTGCCGTTGCCATCGCATGCATTTGACAAATTAAAATTGCATGAGCGGAAATGCGGCTTAAAGTTGCCACCGGATGTGCCACGCAGCGTGCGGCATTTCCTGTGAGAGTTTCACAGAATAAATTACTTTTTCTACTTAGCTGCCACACACACAGATAGACGTACGTACTACGTATAAACGTGCAACAGACACAAGTTCAAGGCTAATGCAACTGATATCAACTGATTCCATTTATTACCGTTTCTTTTATGATGGATTCCTCCATTTCCTTAGAAGAGAACTGCAGTGCACTACAACAAAGCGATCCTTTAAGACCTTTTGACACAATTTATCCAGGCAATCGTTAACCAGAAAATGCGCATTAATTTTGACAAGCGAATCAACCATCCGTTCTACTTCCAGGTCGACTGGATGTCAAGTTGAGATTTGTTTCAGCGTTTGTCAGCATCAATTTCAAAAAATCAAATAGTCGTGTGTCTTATGTGCTCAATCAGCTTCAAAAGTCGTAAATCCCCAAGAATAACGAAATGTCTGATAGAGTTCGGTAAAGGAAAATAAAAAACGTTTTTCAATGTGGTCAGTTGATTTATTTATTTGTCTTTCTGAGTGTTTGCAAATTTTTATGATTTACGAGGGTTTTGATAGTTTAAGTAATAACTAAGTTAAAGTGATATGTTCCTAAGAAAGGAGATGTTTTGATTGGTGTGTGAACATGCATCACTGCGGACGGCAGTCCGCGCTAGTGACGAAAGCAGCACGAAGGGTGCGAAGGCGACTAGCATATATACACAGGAAGAATGGAAAATTTGCTATGACTGTCCGATCAGGTCGAGTTATATACCGATCGAAAGGTATCAATTTAACTTACAAATGTGCATACTAAGACTTTTGAAAACTCACCTGGTTCGTGAGATAAACAGGTGTAAGTGGAAGGGGCAAAATTTAAATGATTGGAGCTAGTGGGGCCGTTGGAGCCTTTTGGTCAACATTTTCAATTTTTTAATATTTCTCATAAAAATACGCGTCGAATGACACCTCAATCATCAAAATCCGACTACTGGTTCAAAAGATAAATTATTTTGAAATTTTTGGTGCCCTTCTCAAAACGAGATGAAAAGTCAGTCTGTTTGTTTGTCTGTTTGTTTGTTTGTTTGTATGGATCAAATCGTTGTTTTAGCTTAAAAGTTTGAATGAGGACTTGTTCCCGCTCAAAAATCTAGAAACGTTTGTTCTACGACTTTTTCGAAAAATCGCTAGTTTAGCGGGAAATCGCTAAAAACCGCTAAAACTGAAACCCCATAGCATCCAAACTATAGAAGCTACAGATGCGATCTATATATCATTTAAAAGGTATTTCTAAGGGCTATTAGACATACCTTCAAAGTTTTTTTTTTAAGAAAATAGGTAAACAGCCACAGGTGAAATAAGGTATTTTTCTCCACATTTTGGCGATTTAAGAAAAATCTACACATCAAATCACTTTTAAATATGTAGTATGTTGTAGACAATTTAATTCCGCGTCTTTTGACATACAACACCTATCTGTCAAAATTCGTTTGGGCAAGATATTACCTGTTGATTGAATATACCTTTTTCCTTTATACTACAGCATGTATACTACTGCATGCACACTACTTGCACTGCTTGCAGTGCATGTGGAAAGATACTGCTTGCAAGTGGTGAATTCTTTTTGCGGCAGATGAAACATTTTGTACTTTCGATTACAGCAAGATCGAAATATATTTATAAATATATATAATATATATTTTTTCTGGAGTACATAGGTAAAAAGCTACAGGTGGAAAAATATTTCTTTGGCGATTTAAGAAAAATCTGCGTTTTAAATCACTTTAAAATATGTGATATATAGGCAATTTAATTCCGCGTTTTTTTTTACATATAACACATATCTGTAAAAATTCGGTAAGGCCCGAAATTACCTATTATCCTATTAACTATATAGACCTTTACTTTCCTTGATTAATTGCATGTTTACTGCTTGCTTAAAGTAACCAGTGCTGCCAGAAAGTTTAGTTTTGTTATGTGACAACGCGACTCTAACTTCTTCAAATAAGTTAATAATTGTCGTCTCTCTGTAAATTTATTTTATTTATTTGTCTTTACTATATAATTAATTAATAGCTTAATATTGCAAACAGAAAATTTATCTTTATACTTGTGCATTGCATGTGTACCTAATGTTGCCAGACAGTTCATTTTCGTTATATAAGAATTTGGGCTATCATTTATTCAAATGAATTAATATATTCAAGTTTCCTGCAACGCATTCTAATTGTATGTGTTTTTATTCAGTTATTAAAATGTTTTATTTTAAATTAAAAATTGATAACAAAAATTTACGACAAATATATTTACATATTTATATGTGTGCATTATCGATATTAATATGCGTGCTAAATACGAAATCTATGTATCACTGCGGACGGCAGTCCGCGCTAGTGACGAAAGCAGCACGAAGGGTGCGAAGGCGACTAGCATATATACACAGGAAGAATGGAAAATTTGCTATGACTGTCCGATCAGGTCGAGTTATATACCGATCGAAAGGTATCAACTTAACTTAAAAATGTGCATACTAAGACTTTTGGAAACTCACCTGGTTCGTGAGATAAACAGGTGTAAGTGGGAGGGGAAAAATTTAAATTATTGGAGCTAATGGGGCCGTTGGAGCCTTTTTGAATTTTCGTTGAATTTTTTACAATTCTCATCAAAAATACGCGTCGAATGACACCTCGATCATCAAAATCGGACAACTGGTTCAAAAAATAATTAATTTTGAAATTTTTAGCGGCCTTCTCGAAAATGAGATGAAAAGTCAGTATGTCTGTTTGTTTGTTTGTTAGTATCAAATCGTTGATTTAGCTTAAAAGTTTGAATGAGGACTTGTTCCCGATCAAAAATCTAGAAACGTTTGTTCTACGACTTTTTCGAAAAATCGCTAGTTTAGCGGGAAATCGCTAAAAACCGCTAAAATTAAAACCCTCATAGCAGTCCAAACGATAAAAGCTACAGATGTGATCTATATATCGTTGAAAAGGTATTTTGAAGGGCTGTTATGCATACCTTTTAACTTTTTTTCTAAAGTTCATAGGTAAATTGCTACAGGTGAAATAAGGTATTTTTCCCCACATTTTGGCGGTTTTTGAGAAAACGCCGCTAACGATTTTTTTTAAATTTCAATATGTTTTAGTTTGTAAAATTTCGCGTTTTTTGATATATGACACAAAAAACTTTACCGATAGGTTTGGAAGATATAACCTATTAACTGAATATATACGTTTTACTTTGAATTGGAACAGGGCAGCAGCAACAAAGTGTCATAGCAGCCAGTTTGTTTGTTTGGATCAAATCGTTAATTAAGCTTAAATGTTTGTATGAGGACTTGTTCCTGTTCAAAAATCTAGAAACGTTTGCTCTACGACTTTTGCGAAAAATCGCTAGTTTAGCGGGAAATCGCTAAAAACCGCTAAAATTGAAACCACCATAGCATCCAAACGATAGAAGCTACAGATGCGATCTATATATCGTTGAAAAGGTATTTCGAAGGGCTTTTTGCACTGCTTGCAGCGTAATGCGGAAATTACCTGTTAGCTGAATCATACATTTTACTTAGAATGGGAATAGGATAGCAGCAGCAAAGTGTCATAGCAGCCAGAGTTTAAGAGTGCTGATAGCTTTTGCGCTGGGCATGTGTGTTTGTAAAGGGGACCAGTGTTGCCAGACAATTTGCTTTAGCTTGTACAAACAATAATCAAAGTTGACAAAGCTATACTGTCAAAAAATATTGCAATTTCAAAATTTCTGAGGTCTTATTCAAAAATTTCTGATATCCCACAAAAAAAACCTCTTTACGAGGTAAAAGTCTAGTGACGAAAACATTTTCATGCCCCAAAATTTCTGATATCCAATTTTGTGACGAATAATATTAAGTTTTACACATAAATTATTTTAAGCAAAATTTTTGCATTCGGCACTGCGCAAAACAGTGAGTTTTATTTGGTATGAAGAATTGAGACATTTTAGCGCAATGTGCCGAGTGCCAAAATTTTGCTTAAAATAATTTATGTGTAAAACTTAATATTATTCGTCACAAAATTGGATATCAGAAATTTTGGGGCATGAAAATGTTTTCGTCACTAGACTTTTACCTCGTAAAGAGGTTTTTTTGTGGGATTTTACAACACTGTCTATGCTTATGCTGCACTATGGGTAATTTCACGAGTTTGTGAGGCCATAATTAATATCTAGTAAACTACTCAAGATATTTTGATGCGGCTTTTTTTCTAGTGCTATGTATTTTCTTAGAAGTATTCTGGAAAAGTGGGCGTGTCACCACCCCACTCCTTAATTTTTTTTTATTTTTATCGGTAACAATTAAGCTTAAGATTTCTATTGCAAATAATAAGTTTTGACCTTATATATTATTAGAAATGAAAAGAAACCTTACTTGTTAGATATAGAAAGTTGTAAGCTCTCTTGGATGCCTGTGAGGATAAAATTAAAAAAAAAAATTGGGGGCGGGGGTTGTGACACGCCCACTTTTCCAATATAATTCTAGTAGTATGTATAGCACTATAAAAAAAACCGCACCAAAATATCTTAAGTAGTTTACGAGCTATTATTTAATGCCATCTAAAACAGGTGAAATTCCCCATACGGCATGCGAACAAATTGGCATACGAAATTGTGAGGTTAGTTGCTAAAAATATAAATATCACCGATGCCGGGTAAATGTGGGTTTTCTAACTACAATCATTTGAACAAGAATTAAATACTCTACAACACATAATATGTTTCAAGGATGGACTCCACTGGACTCGCTTTAAATACCTTTTTAAAAATTAGACTTTATGAAAAATTTTCGTTTGCTAGACTACTTACATTTTTACATGAGTATGGGGACACAAAGATTAATTTCTACATTCAACACTCACAAACACATAATACAAACCACACTGATTCGAATTCAATTCAAATATTTTAAAAATGTTGCCTTATTGCTTACTTATTGGCACATTCAAATCGCGAACAAAATTTTACAATTTTTATAGCGCGTGCTTTGCAAATGCAACCCAGTGTCTAACAGCTGATTTCTTCGAAGTGGCGTTATCTATTGAGATTTCTGGTATGCAACATTGAAGAACCATCTATAGTTAATGAGTTGCACTCAAAAATATTTTAAATTGGCGACTTTCAGAAAATGGGTTTTGGCCTCACAATGCTACAATGGACTACTGTTAACATACTGTTAAGCTCTCATTAACATAGGTTAAGCATGTTATATGATATAACTTATATCTATAAACGTAATTTCATATTGAAATTTTAGTTATTCTAGTAAATATTTTCAGAACTAAGTTTATTTCTTGAGGCTCCACAGTTTAGATTTCTGCAATATATTGATTTTAATAAATACTCTCGTTTAAAAACATGAATTCCCAAAGATTTTCAGGTTGAATTGTTATTTTATGAGCATTTTATATAATTTCCTGGAATGCTGTTTAAATTGTTCAAAATTGTTGAGCAGTTCCAACGAATACCTTACAAAATGGTAATGGTTAGGGGCCAGAATAGCAAAGTAATTTGGCTAATGTTAATGAATTACGTCTGCCATGCGTTAGCACAAAGAACGTCTTATCATTTAACCTGTTGATTTATGTGTATCCCCTGATGCCAAGTCGGAGTCGAAAGATGCCAGCACTCACTTCATTCTGCCAGTGTTTATTAAATATGCCGGCATTTGCTGGCATTTGTTTTGGCATTTTTGCTGTGTCTGTGTCTGTGTGTGTGTGTTGTATTATGACTGTGCAACGCGGCTGCAAGTACGTGGGGCAAATGTTAATGGCTGCCTGCCACAGGCGCCGTGACTTATGCAGCACTTTTGTGCATCCTCAAAACGTAGCGCAGTTGATTTCATTAAGTTCATAAAAAACAACTGAAATTGCTGCAGATTAGGTCGGTACGACTATGTGACACGCTATACATTACGTTTAATAAAAGATATAACCTTCTGACTCCCTTCTGACTATAACAATTAATATTTTATAATTTTGTTAGTACTTAAATGGGAAGACATCCAAAAAACGTATCTAAAGTTTGAATTCTTTATGTTGGCATACATTTTAAGCCTCATACCTTTGAATGCTGGCAGATAACCCAGTAAAAAATTATCACATTTATAGAAGAGTTTAGTTAGCTCGAGGTCTAATATATGTCGACATGACACTTAATCAACATGCAATAACATATAAAACACCAGAATGCAAGGAGCTGTTTTAAGAGATGTCAGTCTCTGTCATCAGCGATTTAAGCCTAATGTCATATCTTTAGACTGTAGAACCAGTTGAGAATTCTAAGTCGCAAAAGTGAGAAAATAGCTGTAAATCTTATCAAGCTCTCTGTGTGTTGTTATCACATTTGGCAATAAAGGCTGCTGTTGTTAAAGCATAAAATCTTTAACAAATATCCTATAGTATCTATAGTACCCCTTATCTTTGCTTGCTTAAAATATTCTCTATAACCAGTATCAAAAGAGAAATAATACTCAGCATTGTAGCAGTTCTAAAGGGTCTTCTACTTCTAGCTCTTACATACTTTTTATCGCATAAAACAGTTACAACTTTTATTCACTTAAAATTGTTTACAGGGTATACTTACAGCAGAACGGCCGTTGCATTGGCTATCGTTGTTTGCTTGTTTGTCTGTTTGGGTTTTTGAATGGAAAGGGCAACAGTTTTTGCAGTTGGCAAGTGGAAAATCTTGTTGCTTCCTGGCAAATTCCCAATGGCTGCAGCTTACCGTTCTCACTTTTGTTCTGGTTGTTGTTGTTCCTGTTGTTGTTGTTAGTTGGCTTACCTTTACAGCTCTATTTGATGGTTGGCAGTCTCGCTGTTTAATCCTTGGCAACAGTTCCGCGGGTGCTGGGCAAATATTTCATTTTATTTCATTTCATTTCGTTTAGTTTAGTTTCATCTACTTATTTTGTTGTGCGGGGCAGTGACTTATGATGATGAATGCTAATGGCAACACCCAACCACACTTCCAACTTTCCCCCCTCGCAAGTGTCGGCCTTTGCACTTTGCACTTTAAAGCTGCCGTATTTGATGGCAACTTTGAGTTTGAGCTGTGCAACAAAATACGTGCTACTTGCAATTGTCACGTCACAATTGTTGGGGAGAACGAAGGAATAAGAATGTTGCAAGCATTGTCAGCTCTCGGCCGTTCCCCTCTTCTTGCACTTAAAATTAGATAACCAATCAATTGAACTCTAAATACACTGCATTTCACTGGGCTCTGAATACGTTAATAACATTTAATGTGCGTGAGTTGAATGTGGCAGTCCCTCTCCCTCTTCCCTCTTCCATTCTTCTCAAATACGCCATTTAGCCAAGTTAATTTCGATTCTTGTGCGCTTTTATGGCACAGTTAGTTGGCTAATTGACTTTATCGCCGGGCAGCGTTCAATGGCCGCTCAACGATGGATGCCAAGGATATGCATACATAGATATAGGGACACCTAACGATGAATCCTGAATCACTGTCAGAGATTCTCGCGCTATCAGCGTCGTTGCATACTTTTCTTCGAAAACTTTGCCGTTTGCAAGTTTTTCGCAAGTCTTGCAGAAAATTATACAAAAGGCAGAAGTGTTAAGGATGGGAAGAGATGAGAAGAGGATTGCAAAGGGACGGGAACCACTGTGGGTGTATTGCTGCATGCAAATATGCATTTGATTACACGCCAAAAACTTGCAGCCAAACAAAAGCAATGCCCAAAGTTGCGACAATGGGCAAAAGGCATCCCAATCACTGCACAGTGGGATAAAGATAGAAATTCTAATGAATATAGAAAAAGGAAACTTAAATAGAAGATTTAGAAGTAATATCAAATTAAGTATTGTATTATTATAGACAGACTAAATAAGGCAAACGTATCTGATTATTCAGCTTATACAGCTGTGGTCATATAAATAGCACAAAAAAATATTCAACTTGTGGAATGGTTTTTTTCATTAAAAAATATTTTTAAAAAATCAAACAACTTTGGCTCGTTATAGCTTAACTTATTAACTAATTAATTCATAAATAAAAATGTATAATTGTTTTAAAACAAAATAGTAAAAATTCAAAAATTAAAAATTGACGAAATATGTGTGGTCACAGAAATAGCACAATTTTAAAATATTCAAAATAATTCATGGAAAATAAGCTTAAAAGTTATAATTGTTGAACAAAATTAATATTTAGTTGAATATCGATGATTTTTAATAACGGCGTAACATCTCCGGCCAATACTTTCCACAAGCTTCCAACATCTCTCCTTCGGAATGGAATTCCAAGCTTCTTGAACACATGTCCACAAATCGTCAAGATTGTCAAATTTTATTCTGGATATCATGACCTTTACATCATTGCATAGATTCTCTATTGGATTTAGGTCAGGACTTTGAGCTGGCCACTCCAAAACTTCGGTGGATTCGTCCTTCATCCACTTTTTTACGACTCGAGATGTGTGCTTTGGGTCGTTTTGGTGTTGATACATACATATAACATGCATATTCTTAAATGTAAATGGTTCCATTTGATTTATGAGAATGTCCACATACATGAAACGATCCATTATGCCATTGATTCGGTAGAGCGGACCCACACCATGCCAGGAAAATGCACCCCAACACATAACACATCCGCCACCGTGCTTCACTGTATTCATAGCGTACCTGGGGTTAAGAGCTTGGCCTTTTGGACGACGAACAAATGTTTTGCCATCGGGTCCTACTTTATTTATTTTGGTTTCATCGCTCCATGGCACCTTTTCCCTGAAATTCAGACTCTTATCCCGGTGAGTCCGTGCGAAACTCAATTTTTGTTTGATGTTTCGTTTTGACAGGAGTGGCATCCTCCTGATGATGCGTCCAAAGAGCGAAGCTTCGTTCAGTCTTCTAGCCACGAGTCTTCTGGACACATTCCTACCACATTCATCATTAATTTCCTTCATAATTTCTCGAGAGGATTTAAAAGGGTCCGCTTTGCTTTTCCGCACCATGAGTCTATCCGTAGTAAAATCTGTTTTCCTTGGTTTTTTCTTACGATTTTTTTTATCCGTCAAGTAGGTTGGGCTTAACTTTACTACTATAAGTGCGTTATACTCCAACTTCCTGGAGAAATTCATTATTTCGGCTATTTCAGAAGGTTTTTTCCAGATTCACTAAGTATGAATATAATCTGTATTTCTTCAACCGAGCAAAGCCTTCCACGACCCATTTTAAAACGTTTTCGACCAAATTTGTTAATTATTAATTTTAAATATTAAAAAAAAAAAAAAAGTCTGCGAAAACAACTTTTTCTAGAAATTAGCTATGGTACCATCAAAATGTGCTATTTCTATGACCATGCAAAATAAGTGGTCGCGATCGAAAATCAAGAATAAAACAAAAGAGAAAAATGATAACGGTAAATTGTTTGCCTGTATACCATGTGAAAGAGTGCAATAATCGTTTGCGATCAAAATTTTTATAATCGGATGTAAAATATTGTCCAAATGATCGATCCAAACAGTCTGTTTTGGTTTGTGCTATTTATATGACCACGGCTGTATATTGATCAGGCATGCCACAGAAATCTCTTCCACTTGAATTTCACGTCAATTTCATTTCTCCGTGCCACAGTCCTGAACAATTTTAGGTGAAACGAAATCATCGCTCAATTCACTGGCGTCCGATGCCATGAGAATAATGTCACATTTTTTGTCCGAATTTTTGAATTTAGAGTTGTCGAGTAACTTTTATTGTTTGCCGCGCCAATAACTTTTAAATTTATTTAAGATACACAATATCAATTATTATATAAATAAATTAAATAATATTAATTAAAGAAGAAATAAAATAAAATCCTTCTATTCTGCAATAATAAACTTAAAAAAGTTGCTAAACAAACCCTTGGGAAATTTAATCTGAGAAGGGGTCAACCCTAGCAGCCTAGTTCGAAAAGGTTGGTGAACATGCTAAAAACTATAAATTACTCGAAGTTCTGTGGCACGGAGAAATTTTCGAAGTGGAATTGCTTTTCTCTGAAATCGCTCTCACTAGTGATTTCTGTGGCATGCCTGTATATGTTTTTTATCGAATTATGATTTATTTAAAGTCAACATTTCTAGCCGAGCATTACCAATTAATTCTTCTTTTGCCACTTGCTTTCATTAATTCTTCTAAAAGAAGTGAGTTCCATGGTCAATGTGGGCAAAACATTCGTCCGAGTGCTATTCTAAACATTGTTTCATTTTCTTTTAAGATAAAAATCTCATTAGAAGGATACTTAATAAATACTTATAATTTGAAGTGAAAATGTGTAAACTAAGTGTAACGTCCGCAACGTAACTTTCGCAACAGACAAAAATTAAGATTTTTATTTAACGAGACAACTTATAAATTTTTGTATGTTGGATTGATATGCTCATATGCTCCACTTCAATTTTCGGTATTAGGATTTTTTTTCTTTACTATGCAAAATTTGATAAAAAATGTGAAAATGCACATTAACCACAAATTGATTTCCATTTTTGGTGACGTTCGCAACGCTGGATTAGCCCATACACAAAATGAAATAAAACGACTTGAAATTTCTGCTTTTTTTCTTTCAATATTTCGATTTCAAATGGTTACTTGAGTGGTTTTTTGGCCAACTTTTTCTACGATTTGGAACCAGTGTGCGGCAGAGCCGCCGCAGCCACAGTGTGGAATGACTTTTTGCCGTCGCTGGCGGGCGGCATTTAAGACGACAGCCAAGCAAAGTAAATTTGTGTGTTTATTTGCAAACCCCACGGCGTGCATATCGCACTGTGTGGCTCAACTTTGCACATTTTGCACCGCAAGCAGCGACTACAGAACTACAGCAGTTTGAGCAGAGATAGAGATAGCTGCAAAAGACACAAAATGTCAATCGGCGAAGTGGAAAATTTTCATTAAATTAAAAAAGCGCACACTTTTCACATACACACACACTCGCAAAGCGAAAATTGTCGACTAAAGAACAAACGAAGAAAAGAAAAGCAAAAATTTCCAATGAATGTGCAAAGTTTTATGTTTTTGGCTGCCGTCGGGCGGAGATTTACCAAACTACATTTTCTCTTTCCGTTTTTATTTTTCTTTGTGCATATATATATCTAAGTTGAGGTTTTCCTCGAGTTTTGCCAGACGAAACGTATGTATATAAATGTGCTTAGGCAAGCGAAAAGGGGGCGACAACTAAGCGGCAAATGCTGTCAAAAACGATGAGCCTTAAACTATGCAACAATTTTATTCTTCACACACTTTTGCCTCATAATTGACTCAACTTGGCTGGCAAACCCTTTACAATCGAAGTCAAAGTCGAAGCTGAACAATAAATGGTAATCTGCTGAGGACCCAAAGAAAGAGAAAAAAGCAACAAAATGTTTTGTCAGTAAAGCCTGTGAGCCTTTTTTTGCACAATGTCGCCCACAATTTGTTTAACAGAAAGGCTTTTGACTTGGCTAAGGTCCGAAGAACTGCTGCTGCTGGCTCAATCAATCAAATGCTGCTTGTGGCTTTGGCCTGTGGCGTTAAACAAGTCGTGTAAACTGGCTAAATATTTGCCCGTTCTGCTTTATTTTTTGTCGAGAAGTTTTCATGATTGCTTTAATGAGGTGTTGTATGACAAACATTGCGCATACGCCGCGTTGTTGGCAAATTATGACAAAATCTTTTATTTGCTGCCATCAATATCAATTTTCCTGCTCTCGACTTTGATATTTTTCGTTTATGTTGTTGTTGTTTTTTTTGTATAGATTTTTTCTGGTTTGTTTATTTGGTTTACGGGCTTTGGAGGGACATTAATGTGCTTACACGAAAATCATTTTAAATTGTTGATTTTGGCGCTGTCCACGCTCTGTCATTGTCAATTACATTTCAGTTTTCTTTTTGTGCGCTCCTGCTGCTAAAAAAAAGCCGCCTCGAGCTGTGGCCTGTCTTTGGGCTCTGGCCCTGTCCCTGTTTCCTCCCCCCCCCCCGTTGACTTTGCTGCTGCTCTTCTGCTCCACATGTTGCGTGTCAGCTGCATTGCATTTTCTGTTTTCTTTCTTTTTTTCCGCGTCATTTTCTGAAATTGGCATTTAGTGTGCGACGAGCGGGATTTACACACACACACAGACAGACAGATAGACAGACACACACGCACAACACCCATCTAGATTGAGCTGCCTGTTTGGCTGTCTCGCAATGGTTTAGTTACACAATGGGTGCATTCACCTACGCGACATCCCGCTGTGGATGCCACAATGGCTTTGGCTCCAGCCACAGCTACAGCTCTGACTCCTATTTGTAGATCTGCCCTAGAGATGGGCATCGATATGTTAGTATTTATCAATATTGTATCGATAGGGATTAACAATATTTTAATATAAAATATTTGATATCTAATACGATGTAGCGATAAATATTCTCATCTCTTGAATTACTATTATTTTTTTCACATTTAAATAATGCCCAAGTAAAAAAAATTTGGATCCTATCGCGTGAACCAACTTCGGAACAACCTACAATTTAGGCATAATATGATATTTCATTTTATAAAGATTTGATACCCTTTCTGATCGTTGCAAGTAGTACGATGTTTACTAAAAATTAACGGATTTTCCTTTAAGAATCTCCTTCGTAATATTGTTCAACTCCTTTTGGGAAACTTCATTAGAGATAATTTAATTATTTATAGTTTATATATATAAATTAAACTGACTATTTTTGAAATTTATTGCGATATGCCTAAAATTTATTACATTCATGCTCTTTTGTTACATTTCAATATCGATACTTTTTGTCCAAAAACCCATCCCTAATCTGCACTTTCTGTTCCGTTGACTGTTTGTCTGTCGCGTTTCCTTAACATGACTAGCTTTTCTCTCTGTATTGTTGTATGTGTGTGAAAAGTGTTGCCAGTATCTATTACTGCATCGCTGCATTTGTCTATTTGTGTCTCTGTCTCTCTGGGTGTGTGTGTGTGTGGGCAACCGCTCACATTTCGTTTATTAAATGACAGCACGATATCTGCAAATGAAATTTTCCTTCAACGCATTTAGACTCTTTCAACATCGTTGTCGTTGATGCTGCTGCTGCTGCTGCCGCTGCCTTCAATTGCTGAAATTGACAGTCAGACAGATAGATTGACATTTAAGCAACACTTTTGCATTGAACGCATTTCACATTTAGACGGATCATAAAATTTTGTGTTGTGCTCTGCGTTTTTTATGTGCCTCAGCACTTTCAAACTCAAGTGCCGACAAGTATTGCATACTTTTTGGCTTTCCAGCTGCTCAACATTCCCCATTCACAAAGTGGCATTTTGATATTTCTATTTCTTGTCTAACCAAAGTACCAATATACTTATTTTCATTACCTTATCTATTCCTCTACGTAAAACTGAAAAAAAAAACAAACTATACAATTTAAATGAATAAATTACAGAATGGTTTGATATTAAATAAAATATATAAGCATTTACATATTTGCTGCTTAACTTGCAACTAAAAAAAATTTCCCAATTTGGTTAATTTTGAAGATAGTTATTACTTTTGAAACTCCCTCAGAATATAATAGTGACATTTTGTGTGGTGTAATTAAATACTATTCCTGTCTTGAGCACAAAATCAATATTTGGGCACACGCAACAAAGTCACAGCTGGACATTATTAAGTAAATATAAATAAATATTTAAGTTATGTGTTAGACGTAGCCTTTTGTTAGGTCACCCGTTGCGTGTTGGCTGGAAGAGCTATTGAAAATTAATAAAATGAGCCAAGTGACGGGATATTTTGGGATGATTAGGCAGAGTCATCGAAAAAGCCAACAACTCAGCCCCTAGTGAATTATTGGTAAATGAAAAAAATGAAGAAAACTAACAGCAAATCTCTGTAGAAATCTTTAGCAAGTCCAATTAGACGTTTGGCAAATGGACAAATAAACAGCAAGCCGGGCCAGGACCAGGACACGACCAAACGGAATGAAGCAAACTAATTGTACAACATGAAGCAGCAAAAAAAAAAAAAGAAAATGATGAGAGAAACACCAAGGAATATTGCAGTCAAACTTTTCACTGTTTATTTCTCTTTTTTTCTCTTGCAACAATTGTTGCAAGTCAGTTGGCGCCGCTAATGAAAAACGGCAGCACCGGATACATGGCGGAGCAGGACGAGGGGCGCCATTAAATTTTGCTTAATAAAGTTGCAGCTGGCGAAGGGCAAGCAAGAAAAAATGACCAAACATCAACACTTAATTGTTTGCCTGTCTCCCAAAAGAAAAAGAGAGAGAGAGAGTGACTGGCAGTGACTGTTAGAGCGTGACTAAAAGTGAACGGTGACTGGGGAAACTCTGTAGATGCTACGTGCCGCAACTTTATGCTTCCGCGCTGATTGACGGCCCGTGTTACAACAACAATAGCTATGGTTCTGACTGCATAAAACACAGCTGCTTCCTATAACATGTGAAACTATGTTAGACGATCAATTTGATTGTATAGAAAATATATAGGAAAAAAAATATGTTAGATCAATCTTGGCGTAGATTAAAGACAATAGAAAATGTTGGAAGAGTTAAATTTGGTAACAGGAAAGAATTTTTGAAAAGCAAGTTGAAAATGCTTAAAAGTCTTGCTGTGTTTTACGCCTACAAATCGAACTTAACAGTAAGCTAACATTATGTTAATTCTTAACATTAGTCAGATTGAAGATTGAAAGAATAATTTGAAAAGCAAATCTAAAATGCTAAAAAGTCGATGTGATTTACGCCTGCAAAATGAACTTAGCAGTAAGTTAACATTATGTTAAATCTTAACATTGGTGATATTGAAAATAATACAGGTTTAAAAGAATTGAATTAATTGAATGGAAAGCATTCTTTAAAAAGCCAATTTACAATACCATAAAGTATTTATATGATTTCAGCCTACAAAATGAATTTAACAGTTACTTAACATTATGTTAATTGTTAACATTGCTGAGCATATAGTGACTAATTTAGCTCACCGAGGTCTTGTACACAATTTGGGCTTAAATAAAAGAAAAAAATTAAAATGTTTGAGTTATCAAATTCTCTTTGAATGAGGTGTTGAAGTGCGTACAATACACATGAGTACATTAAATATAATTTTTAGGGTTGACATTAAAGGAACCTGCTAAGCACCTAACATTTATATTGGTTTATAAAGAATGAATGCCCGCCTTTAAGTATGTCGCCATGGAGATGGCAGGGTCTCCCTCTTTAGACTCGTTGATGATGTCTTTTAACGCTCAAATTGAGTTAATTAAAACGCTGGATGCAGCTGAGATACATACAACAGAACAGAACTTACACCTACAATTTTAGACAGGTGCGTGCGAGTGTCGCCCACCAACGAATGGAATTAATGAGCGTTGCTCTCGAGAATGGAGAGGAACGTAGATTGTGGGATAGGAGTGAGTAGGAAGTGAGGATGGAGCGCCTCAATGAATGAGTGTAATGAAATTGAAATACTCGTTGCCAGCATTGCGGCTATTTGGCTTATTTGATGGAGCAAAACTGTTGGCGGCGGCAAAATGATTAAGTTGCTGATTTCAGCAGACGTTGGCAAAAGTTTTCAATTACCCCGCATTTATTTTTGTTAAATTTTAATTAGTGCACAGTGTTTAGATAAACAATCTCTGAAGAGTTTGCATCTGAATCTCTTAGAAGCTGTACAAGTTATTGCAATTTTCGGCATTTAATTATGAGAGAAACACATGCTGTGAGAAGAAGAAAGCTGGGAAATTAATTTAAAGTTAAGCCTGATTACTCCGATGTCTATTTTCTATTTTTCATAAAGTCTCTATTATATATTCAAAATACTAAAAAATTTCCAAAAAGTCGAATCCACTTTAACCTTAAAAGTCTTTTAAAGTAACTTTTCAACAGACTACAGAGTATCTGCTTGTTCATCACACCTTCATGCCCCTTATGTCTTGTCTTTTCTTTTTGTGTGCTGCTTTTAAATGATTTAAATTTGCCTCGCGAATAAATAAATATTGACTGTGGCACGTCGCAAAGGAAGCAAAACTCAAATAAATATGCAAATTCTTCGACTTTTGTTTTCAATTAACTTTTTTTTTTTGGCTTGCCGTAGTTTGTTTTTCTTCTTTTTCTCTGGATTCTCACTTCGCGAACGCGCGGCGACAATGGTGGAATTCTTAATTCTGCCTTATAGACAATTTTCCGCCTGATGTGCTAAGATTTTGCTCTGTGTGTAAAATTCCGCAATCGGAAGTCTGTCACATTGGTTGTTGTCGTGTGTAAATTAAACAAATTTGTTATATGTTGTGGTGTGCAGAGAAACCACAAAAGGACAGAGAGAGAGTGACGAAGATAGGGTAAGAAGAGAGAGAGGAAATTCATTCCCGTTGCGATTGTGCAACTTAATGGCCGTCCAGCTGACATTTTGAGTAGTTTTTAATGGATTCACCACAAGTAGCCACAACGAAAGGACTAAACTTTCTGACTTTGAGCCGCCCTGGGCGGTCTTAGCATACAAGAAAGATTCATGTGTTGTTTTTCTTGGTCATTCAGTCGAGGCCAAATGCGGCGTAAACATGTGTGTGTGTGTGGCCAAATGGGAGCTAAGCGTCTCGGCCTAGACCCAGTCCTAGTCCTGGGCTCGGGTGTAACCGCATTTCCTTCTTATGGCTTACACGCTGTGCTATATTTCCATTCATTTTGGCCTCCTTTGCATTTGCGTTTTTCCCACAGACTCATAAAATATGCCAACCAAGCCGCAAAAGTTGTTAGACGGCTTGGGATGATTTGCTGAGTGGTTGGGTCCTATTTTACGGCCTTGTTTTTCGAATTTGACAACGCATAGAACGCATGAAAACGGCATCAAATACAAATTTGACATTTTATTATATTGAATGATAAAAATTCTATATAATTTTATTACGCTTGTTTTGAATTGCGAAAATACAACATTTAAATTAATATTAACTTCCGGCTCCTTAAGCATCCTTTCTTCGATTTCCCTATATCAAACTTTAACTGAATTTATGTAAATGTGAAGTTTGTGGCAATGTATCAGAAGTCATTCAAGAACTTGTTATTAAATAAACTAATATTTATCTATAGTAAAGATCGGGAACACTCGTGCTGTTTTAATTTATGAATGTTCGAAAATGCATATTACAAAATAATATTAAACAGAGGGTATCTTAAGCTTTGAATAAAAACAAGTGGCAACAAAGGCTTTAGTCGAGCTCCCGACAAAAGGATACCCGTTACCAGAGCTTGCAAATAACAGTCGACCGTTTTTTGTTGTTCAAAAATAACTGTTATTTACTGACTCTTTGCTTAAAGTGTCATAAATGAACCGTTCACACAGTTTTTTGAACAAATCGGTCATTCTCAAACCACAATCAATTTTTAAAAAGCAAAGGGCTCGGGTTGTAAACTGTCAATTTAAAATTGAGCGAATTAAATAAAAGTCTTTTCATTTATTTTAGTTTGTGACTTGCTTTCAATAACACTAGTTTACAGCCATTTTGCTTTTCATGTCTGAGTGCACTTTTCTTATGGATTTTGGCCCACTTAACACGAAAATCGCACTTAAAAATTTTTTTATGGAAGCGTTTTCGAAATATTCAGGTTTTTCCAAATTTTCGAAGTTGCTCTCACATTTTAGAGTATACCACGAGATCTAATTTACGGATGCGGTCAAAAAAGCACTCAAGTTGAAGGTAACTAATCTCTTTACAACTTTCTCTCATATAGTTTTGAGATCGGCTAAGTAGTTCAGAAGCTAGCGACTTTTAAAAGTTCCAAAATCCTGTTTTTTTGGGATTTTTTGAGCTCGAGAGCTCACAAATTGCTCTAGAAAAAATATATTTCGCAAAGGTAAAATTTGTTTTGAGTATTTAGCGTAAAGCTAACACAGTTACAAAGAAAATAGGCAACTTTTTATGAGAATCCATGGATAAATGGCGGAGATATACGCTTTTCAGTGAAAGAATATAAATCATCTTTTTATCGATTTGCTAGTTTGTGTTTGTATGGCAGCTATATGATACAGTGGTCCGATTTCAACCAAACTTGGTCAGAATATGTAGGACCATAACATATGCTGATTGAGTAAGATTTGTTAAGATATTTCAAGCAACCAAAATGTTTTTCATACTAAGACTTGGTTTTCGACTGATCGTTCCTATGGCAGCTTTATGATACAGTGGTCCGATTAAGTCCAAATTTGGTGAGGATGTAAGGGACCATCCCAGATGCTGATTCTGCAAGTTTGGTGGAAATATCTCCAAAAACAACAAATATTTTTGCACTAAATCTTTATTTTCGATCAATATTTCCAATGGCAGCTGTTTTTTGTGAAAAACTTCTTTGTTGTTTGAAATATTTTAACAAATTCTACTCAATCAGCATATGTTATGGTCCTACATATCCTGACCAAGTTTGGTTGAAATCGGACCACTGTATCATATAGCTGCCATACAAACACAAACTAGCAAATCGATAAAAAGATGATTTATATTCTTTCACTGAAAAGCGTATATCTCCGCCATTTATCCATGGATTCTCATAAAAAGTTTACCTTTGCGAAATATATTTTTTCTAGAGCAATTTGTGAGCTCTCGAGCTCAAAAAATCCCAAAAAAACAGGATTTTGGAACTTTTAAAAGTCGCTAGCTTCTGAACTACTTAGCCGATCTCAAAACTATATGAGAGAAAGTTGTAAAGAGATTAGTTACCTTCAACTTGAGTGCTTTTTTGACCGCATCCGTAACATAGACCTCGTGGTATACTCTAAAATGTGAGAGCAACTTCGAAAATTTGGAAAAACCTAAATATTTCGAAAACGCTTCCATAAAAAAATTTTTAAGTGCGATTTTCGTGTTAAGTGGGCCAAAATCCATAAGAAAAGTGCACTCAGACATGAAAAGCAAAAATTTTTTTTGATTTTGTAAACTAGTGTAATCAAACATATCTTAACAATTAAACTATTTTTGTAAAAAATGGGCCGTGAGCAAATAAAAAAGTGCAACAATTTTTTAAATTCGACGCACAACAAAAAAAATCCCAGTGTACCGTATGCGGCGTAAAACTTGCAGGATCGCACTCAACAAATTTAAAACGGCATTTAAATTCAAAACATGCTGTATTAGTAGAAGAAGTTGAGAGCAACGATTACATTGAAGTGGAACCCGTTATAAAAAAAAAAAAAATTTCATACGAATCAAGTGAAGAGGCAATCGTTTCTTCGCTAGTTAAAATAGTGACCACGGACGGAAAGCCATTACTACCGTTCTGGTTTTCTGATCTTGTTGTGATTGAGTAGGACAAAAGCTTATAATAATAGATAATGTTAAATTTCAAAAAAAACGTAATATTTTAAATTCTGCGTGTGGTGGCATTTCGCGATTTGCGGAGGCGGGAAGGGGCATTACTTAAAATTTGAAACAAAACTAATCTACATATGGCTTATAGAAGTCTGTACGCCAAATTTTGTTGCTCTAGCTCTTATAGTCTCTGAGATCTAGACGCTCACACAGACGGACGGAGATGCTTCCTTTTTCCTGTTACATACATTTCAACGAATAAAATATATCCTTTTACTTATTTTTGAAGTAACGGGTATAATTATTTTCAATGCTAAATTTAACGCCTGCTTTTTAGTTAAATTTAAAGTTAAAAAGATACACAAAAATTCAGCATTTCGAGTATTTCGAATATTTCATGGTTATGGCCAAAATAGCCATTAGTCAATTTATGTCCATTATGACCATAATGTAACCTTTGTGTATTGACAACATTTTGAGTTATGGCCACTTATTTGGGCTTTTGGTTCAAGAGACGAGACACAATTTACGGTAGCTGCGAGTTGGCCACGTTGATGCAGGCACAAATCCATGCGCTCCATGTTGAAAGTCGTAAGTTGGCATTATGGCCAAAACCCTTTCATGTCGTTTGGCAACTTGCTGAGCTACATGGATTTGCACGTTAGCTTGGGCGCGGTCCTTGGGCCTTGGCCAACAACGAAGTGAAGCTGTAGGTGAAGTTGAAGTGAATGCAATTTAACGCTCGACTGACGGTTATGAACGACGACGACGACAACATTGAAGACGCTTTTCAATAAGCCGCAATTGAGTTTCTATGTGCAACGTGTAGCAATTTGCATAAATTGTGCTTTAGACACTTTCGTATTTCGTATAAAACTTTAAAATGTTGTGCGCTTTAAGATATTTCAGCTTGGCTTATGTCACGGCTTAATTCAATTAAAAAAGATTACGTATACGTCACGTGGTGCGGCGAGGCGAACAGCAGAAAAGTAGAAAAGGTCAATGGCAACCGAGACGTAGCTGTAACTATTTGAGGAGTCAAGTCAACTACCTTTTTAGCTGAGAGAGGGGAGAGTGGCAGTGTGGGAGTGTGAGCTGTGGCCAAGAAGAAAACAATCCGCAAACAAATCCTTGATTTATGCGCACATCCTTGCGCACAAGCCAAACATTTATTTCCTTATCCACTTGTGCCAATGCGATTTGGCCCTGGCCAGCAGTAAAAGTCGCACAGACAACACAAGACACACACTTCGCACACATACACACCTACTTATACGAGCAATCAAATGAAAGGAAACTAGCGAATGGCTAACTGCCATTGTCAGGACAGCAGCACATTCCTGACTCCTGGCTTTGCTCCTGTTCCTGTTCCAGCTTGTGGTCAGCTTGCTTGCCGTTGCTCGATGCATTGACGATGATTTAGTATTATGGTTGCTTCAAGGATTTAGTCGTGTACTCGAGCATGTCTGACGACTGCCATCCTTGTGTGCATCCTTGCAACACAACCAGCGCTTGATACTATTTATATTTGTTCAACTTTGATACATAACCTTGAATGCGGTTTGAATGTTTGCCTTGCATTCATCTCAATCTCAATGCGGAATGAACTTTTGCTGTTTGCTTATTTGTACAAATGGCTGACTCCTTGTCTGCTCCTTGCAGCTATCCTTTTTGGCCAAAATGCATTCGTGTTCATAAATTCGCCGACTGTAGGAATGTTTCGAAAAATTCTAGATAAATGATCTTTTGTCGCTGTTGTTGCCAGTGCGCGTAGATATTTTAATATTTTTGCCTTGAAAGTTGAAAGAATGATGCCGTCGCCCGTTTGCCCGACACTGAAAAAAGTCCTTGACTAAGGGCAAATCAAGTTCATGGCAACATCAGGCAACAGCAGCTGCACTCTGTTAATTCCATAAACACTGGCAAATCGTCTGAGCTGCTGTTTCTCCTCTTTGCCAGCTCAGACTTCGCCGCGTGCTCGGAATGTTTGCTGCACAATTTTCCGTTGCGTTGTCGGGCAAAACGTAATCCCAACAGCAGCCAGACTTTGGACTATACGTTAAGCATAGAGTATATAAATTTGTGATAAAACTATGACCATGCCACATGTTGCAACAGCAAAGCCTCTTCGATGCTGCCTTATTAATGAGCTGGTGTAATTATACACAGAGCCACAACCCAGCCCAGCATTTCACGCACAGTGTTACATTTTAGCTGTAATTAAGTGAACTTTATTATTAATGTATTTATTAGAAAGATGTACTTTCATTTATAAGCTCATTTAAAAAAAAAAAAAAAGAAGCTTAATTTATATATATAATTTGCTCTTCACTGTCATCTTTAGGCTAAATACTCGTAATGCCAACATTAAAAAAGGTCAACAAAATACATTATTTAAGCTGACAACTGTATTCTCACCAATGCTCAGCAATAAGTACTTTTAAAAAATCAACAAAAGAATTTTAAATTTTTATTTTTAATTATAATATTATGTAGACAATTCAAGTACAATGTTTAGACTGTCTTTATTTCACCATCTCGATCAGAATATATCGAACTATGAATATGATCGACAGAGATGCTTTTAACATTTATCGCTTATGTTAAATACGATCGATATATGTATTTGCAATGGTTCTAAATATCTTTATAATATAACTATATTTACAATTGTTCTTACTTAACTAACTAATTACTAATATTTCATACACCTATCTTATGTACTACTACAATTATTAGTATTTTTTTTGTATATTCAATTATACTTGCTATTTTCACAATAGTCTTCTGATCAATTACTTTTAATATTAGAAACATAAAATAAACTATAAGAATTAACCCTCTAGTGCCCAAGACCGCCTCTAGACGGGTAAGGTTAAAAACACCGTTATTTTATTCTTTTCATTCCTTTTGACTCGGTTTTGCGTTTTTTCTAATTCGGGGAAGTCCAAAAATTAAGTTCGTTGCGTTTGGAATACATACTAGAGCTTGCGCAAGCTGCTGTAGTCATTTGAAGCAGAAAATTTGTGCAACTCGGACGAAATAATTATTTTGTAAAAAGTGCAAAATATAAATATTTTTTTAAAATATTATAAAAAGTTTGCTGCTGGAAAAAAAAAATTGTAACGTGTTGCTGATAGTCTCAAGTACTCAAAATACGAAACCCCTCTAAAAATAAGTTTTCGTTAGCTTTCTATTGCTTTTATAAGGTATCCCGTCTAGAGGCGGTTTTGGGACAATTCGGGAAAAAAAAATTATCAGGTAAGTTTGAAAGTGGAACAACCTATGACATATTTAAATACAAATAATTGCTTCAGTAGACATGGAACGACGACAAGTGAATAAGCTATCAGCTCTTTCCGACGTGGAGATTGAAAAATTTTTAAATTCAATTGATTTTGACATTGATACGGACGGAGAAGAAGAATTGGAGGACGATTTGACTGATGATGTTTGCGAGGCAGCGCTTCCTGTCAATGAGAAAGATGAAGAAGCTGTTGAAAAAGTGCTACATATGTCGGATTCTATGTTGGCTAGAGAGATTTGTGTAACTTCAAGCGGAAGTCCTACTCCTTTTGCAAAATTGTTGTCACCCTCAAGTTCGATTGCATCCAATTCACCTCAAGCACAGAAACGCAAACGCAAAGCGCCTGCTGAGCATAATATTGCTCATGTTAAAGAAAGCACAATAGCTGAATGTGTAGGATCTGTTTGGGCTATCGACCCAAAATCACCGCTTTTCAAAAAGATATTGTGGCGCCAAACGAACCTAGTCATGGATAAATCTGCAATATCCTTTACTGAGCCTGACCTCGGAGTTCTTAAAAATCTGGATACGCCATTCAAGTGTTTTCAATTCTTTTTGAATGATACTATCATTGAGCATATCACCCAGCAAACAAATTTGTATGCTGCCCAAAAGGATGTCAATACTTCGTTTTCTACAACCAATTTAGAAATTCGACAATTTATTGGCATTTTATTTTTGATGTCAGTTTTTCGCTACCCAAATGTTCGTTCATATTGGGGGGAGTACGCATTTGGAACACATCAGAACACAATGTCAAGAAATCGCTTTGATAAAATACGAGGTAATTTGCATTTTAATGATAATAGTAAGTTGCCCTCCAAGGATTCTGCCGACCACGATCCTTTATACAAAATACGGCCGCTCGTGAATCACTTCAATGAGAAGTTTCAGTCAGTTCCGATGCGCCAACGCTTATCTGTGGATGAACAAATGTGTGCAACGAAGATGAAGACGTTTCTTAGACAATATTTACCAAACAAACCACACAAATGGGGAGTGAAGCTCTTCAATTTGTGTGACTCTTCTGGCTTTTGCTATAATTTCGAGATATATTGTGGAGCAGGTGACAACGTTGTTCAAACTGGCTCACCAGATCTTGGTGCGGCAGCAAATGTAGTTGTTCGATTGTCACGTAATGTTCCGGATTTCAAAAATCAGATTATCTACTTTGACAATTATTATACTTCCTTGCCGCTTCTTGTATATCTCAAGTCCCGGGGAATATTTTCTTTGGGAACTATTCGCTCGAATCGCATTCCAAATTGTAAGCTGCCATCGGACAGCGACCTCAAGAAACAAGATCAGTATCAGGAGTCGAACTGTCTTTGACGATTTGGAAGGACAATAAGGCAGTACGACTTGCTTCGACTTACGCGGGCACAAAGCCTTTCCTGAATGAAACTAATTCAAAAGGTCAGGTTTCACGTTTTGTTCGTTCCGAAAAAGAGTACGTTGACATAAATTGCCCAAATGTTATCCACGAATACAACAGCCACATGGGTGGTGTTGACTTAATGGACGGACTTATTGGAAGATATAAAATTCCCGTAAAGAGCAACAAGTATACAAATCGACTATTTACACATATGCTTGATTTAGCCATGGTAAACGCTTACATTTTGTTCCACCGAATAAACCAGCCCGACGCTAATAACACAAAATACCAATTGCCAAACTTCCGATCAGAGGTCGCATATGTGCTTTGCATGCTACAAACTCCTTATCTGCCAAAAGGACCCGGGCGCCCGCGACAAGTTGATGGAAAGGAAAATAAATGCACAGGGAAGAAAACTTTCCTTCCGATTAATGATGTACGTTATGATACCGTCGAGCATTTTCCAATGTTTTTATCACGCGCTGACAAAAAAACCTGTAAGCTTCCTGGTTGTACTTCCGAAACTCAAATTGTCTGCCGTAAATGTAATATAAACCTGTGCTTTTCCCAGAAAAAAGACTGTTTCTATGATTTTCATCACAAATAAGTAATCAAACTTTTTGTACACAAATATTTGAAGCTTTGTGAATTTAAGTAACTTTAGATTTAATTGTTATTTTATTTGTTTTTGGAGCCTTTCTTTATATCATTTATAATAAAACGTGAAAACAAAAGAATTGATTACCTAATTTTTTGTTGGCCTACCTTCCCAAAGCCGCCTCTAGGCGGTCCAAGGATTTAGTCCTATAAAACTCGATCCGTGCAAAAGTAAAAGTTTTTCTAAAACAAACATTCACTTTTGATACATACTGAATCCAAAAATAATTTTTTTCTTGGAAAAGAAAATTTGGGCACTAGAGGGTTAAAGTACACTAGTCGGCATATTTATTTTGACAACATTTAAATTTAAATCTACTCGTTATTTGAACCTACTTCATGTACATTTTGGCATCAATGGAAAGGTAATTTCAATTCCGTTTGAATGATACAAAACTTTCCTTAACCCATTAAGTACCCATTGAAAATTTTGAATTTAAAAAAACCCCATTTTTAAAACTTTTTTCCTCGATTTTTTAAAAAAAATTTTTTGATGCAAAAAAATTCTTCAAACAATTCTAATAGTGACTGCAAAAACAATTTTTCAAAAATCTTTTCGCTAGTATTTTTAATAATTTTTTGAAAACTGCAAAAATGGCACTTTTTGTATGAAAAGTAGGAAAAAGGGGTTAAAATAGTCATTTTTTGCAGTTTTTAAATAATTATTAAAAATACTAGCGAAAAGATTTTTGAAAAATTGTTTTTGCAGTCACTATTAGAATTGTTTGAAGAATTTTTTTGCATCTAAAATTTTTTTTAAAAAAATCGAGGAAAAAAGTTTTAAAAATGGCGTTTTTTTAAATTCAAAATTTTCAATGGGTACTTAATGGGTTAAGGAAAGTTTTGTATCATTCAAACGGAATTGAAATTACCTTTCCATTGATGCCAAAATGTACATGAAGTAGGTTCAAATAACGAGTAGATTTAAGTTTAAATGTTGTCAAAATAAATATGCCGACTAGTGTATATTTGTGGTTGTCTAATTTTAAAGTTCTGAAAGTTTTTCTAGCTTTTTATTTTAACATATTTAACTTTTAATACATATAATAATATATAATACTTTTCGGCTAAATATCACAAAGGAAACTGCTTATTTATTTACGTTTTACGTAATTTAATTTTCATCCAAAAACATTTTTTTTGTGTATTCATCAATCATTTTTTAAAAAATATTTTAATTTTATTGTGAAATTCAATTCATTGCTATATGCAATCGCCTTCCGACCAATTGAGCCCAATGCTTCCATATAATCTCACAGAAAAGGCACAGAATGCCAATACCACATAAAGATCCATACGTCTTAAGGGGAAGAGCGAAGTCTTTAAAAAGCACGCCCCTAAATGGTATTTTCTCGTCCCGATGCAGCTTCAATAAACCCATATTCTTGGCCTGCATAAAGCTAAGCTCAAACCATTTCGCCATAAAACCAGAGCGATGCAATGAAGCATAGAAATAGGAGAAATTCTTTCGAAAGGGCAAATTGCGTTGAAATGGAATAAGTTTAAAATATTTTGGAGTGCAGATTTGAGAGGTAACTCGAAAGAGGGGACGGGTTAAAGGTTTCTGTTGAAAATTGATAACTTTCCAAGTCTCACTGGGGATGCAGTAGGCATAGCTGGTGTTGAGATTATTCATATGCTCCTGCAAGGTTGATGCATTGACTACCACAAGGCGATGTTGCAACTCAGGTGGCAAAAGTCCACGATTAAAGTACATGGCAACCTCTGTCTCGGTGAGCATAATCTTTAGTGAGGATTGCCGAAAGTCCTCGACGGTATTGATTTGTCGTCCCAATCGATTAGTGCTTATCGTCGATGACATATATGCGCTCCTTATGTTCCATAGCCAAAATGAGCCCAAAAGTGCAATTATATGGATGCATTTGTAGGCATTGAAGAACCTACGAAAGACTCTATCATCCAGGGATTGCAAAAAGAATGTTGCAACAGCGTAACTGAATCCTCTACCTCCATCTCTCATAAAAAGCTGCCATCCCAGTGTCATTGATAGCAACAAAAACAAAAGCAAATGTCTATTGATACGAAACGAGGTGTGTATGATTCTATCCATATGAAGCTCCCATTGCCAGGGCACCATCAAGCAAGTATCGGTCAGAAATCTCGTCGATTCCCCTTCCACCAGTTCGGAATTCAAAGTCATTTGGCTGAAGGTATGTACACCAAAATCGATCTCATTACGAACAGTTGCAAGAAGTGTGTGGGCGTGATAATTATGCTGGTTGACATTGGGCGTGGCCTCAACTCGCAGTCGTCCATTGATGTGAGCTATATAGGTGGTAAATACCAATCCAAGAACTCCAGATAGCTGTCCATTAGGTAGCTTAATAGGAATGTAGTTTTGGGAATAAAATTATTATAAGTAAATAATACATTATTTAGTTAATAATAAACTAACTACATAAGAATTATATTCCAAATTTCGCGTAGAGTTCGGGCTTTGAACCTTCTCGAACATTTTTGAGGCTTACAGATTTGGTCTAAAATAAAAAATGTATTGAAATTTTAGAATTGCAGAATTGAAGGGTGAGATTGAGGAAAACTTTAAAAGTTTATCTTATAAGCTACTGTAACAAACAATAAAAACATTAAATTCCAGATAATCTATAATCTCGATCGACATTTGTTTATTTGGACAACACGAAATTTTTTTCTAAAAAATATTAATATTATTTAATATTAATAATATCTGGACATTAGACAATTTTTCGGAATTTTAACTTATATTGCTCGGTCTCTATCAACAATTGATGCACTATGAAAGACAGTCTTTATTTTATTTGCCAGTTTTTTTTTAATTTTAAAATTGGTCATGATGTTATATTCTGAGATATGCTAAGAAACAAAAAAATCTTTTCACTCTAAAGGTTAATTTGCAATCCGATTGTTCCTATGTTCCTACTATGCATTAGTTATCCGATTTTAACCATATTTGTCTCAGTTATGTTGTGTGAAAATTTCAGCTTTCTAGGCTTAACCGTTTGGCCTACACAATGATGTGTCGGTCTGTCATATATAAAGATATTCATACACTCACCTGAAAAGCTGTGATGACATCCGTAAAAACGGGCACATTAAATTGATACAATCTCACATTTTTCAAATCAAGAAGTTCCCACTCATAATTGACACCAAGTTTGGTCACATTTAACAATCTCAATTTCGGAAATGGAGTATAACTGAAGAGCTCGTTTCTCAACTCACATTTATTATTCGAAATTGTGAACCACTGAAATGTCAGCGCAACATTTATAAAATTACGCAACCAACACCATGTGAAAAATTCCTTCAATTGATCTTTAGTTATCGTATCATTTTGCAATCTTTTCATTATAAATAAAACGCGTAGATCATGACGACCGTCGAGAGTTTTATCGAGTACTTCCAGCATGGGTTCCGTCTTTGGTGACAAGTGATCTATTTTAGCAAGAACCAAAGTATTGCTCGTTAAAATATTGTACAAAGTGACATTGCTTTGAAGACCCCAGATGACTAGCGGCATTCTTAGATCCTCCATCAATGTGCGGTCCAATGAACGTAAAATGAGCTGAGGCTCTGGAGATTTTTCTAGTTTGCGTTCGTTGGCGAAAGTAACGAAACTGTCAAGTTTATGTTTAGCGCACAGTTGCTTTGTCAAATTGAAAATGAATCCAGTTTCGTAATATTCCCGATTGCTGCCCAATATTGGCGGGAATAATCCGTGCAGGAATAATATTGCCAGAAGAATTGTCCTTTTAGCTAACATTCTGTTTATTCAACTGAAGTCTCAAATAACTAATTCGGCTTATTAATAGTCTGTAAGCCTAAAGAGCTGCATTTTGAAAGTCATCGCAGTCAATTGGATTATGTCTACAATGTCAATTAGGCTTTTGCGAATTGATCTAATAACAATGATGGAAATGTTATGAATCAGATGTAAGTTTGATAAGTTAATGAGTAATATTAGTGCGAGCTAATTTGTCTAAACAATTGTGTCTGCAATTGATTTTTAATCAAATTTGTTATTGGCAATTGTAAGAAATTCAGCAATTTTTCCTAATGAGAAATCTATCAACATTTTATATGGTATTTATGATGAAAGGTGTAATTCTAAAAATATTTTTTATAGAATCGCAGATTTTCAATGCAGTTATTGTAAGTTTTTTACTCAGCTTAAAAATATTGGGGAAATTAGAAAACAGTTTTATTAGATTTGAAAATGCCATTTAAAACAACTCCTAATTTTGTTCCTAATGAATTTTGTAATGCTAATGATCTAAATAATTGTTCGAAATACATTATTGAATATTAGATGCCTTACGAAAATATTGTTAGCTTTTCTTTTTTCTTAACAAATTTCATTTGTACCACTGTGTTAAAGGTTTCTCGAGAGAAATTAACATACAGCCGCTAAGCTTCAGCAAAAGCGCTAGCACCATACAAAAACTAATTTTCTGCTGATGATTTAAATTAACTGAGCTAACACACAGTTCGAAATTGAGATAAATATTGTACAATCTAGACATAATTCTATCTAAACATCCAGCCGAATTTTTTTTGTTTTTTCTGCTTCTATTTTAATGAGTACATACTTTGATTCGAACGTACTTTTGTGCACCTGTGTCTGTAATTAGACTGAGGCACTTATGTGAGCTGCCCATTGAAAGTTGCCCAATAAATTGGATTATATCAGGTACCATGAATTTCAATTGCTTTAAGCCAAGTACCACAGTAAATGTTCTATTGCAAACGACAGACTCAGCAGGTTATGAATTTTCATCAAAAACACGCCACGTGCCTTTTTTATGTCCTTGTTGTGCGGAAAGCATTTAATTTTTATTGAGAGCAAAAAGTGTCCTTGCAACATCTACACAAATATGTATGTATATTGATTTAATTTTTCGACTGTTTTAATTAAAATCAAGCTGATTTTGACGCAGATCGCTTGGCAACAACGCGCTCGTGTTTATACCCTGTAAGCATGTGGGCAATACAGTCAAATTAAGCAATAAACCACAAAAGTGAGCGACTTTGTGAGACAAACACATTTTGCGAGCGAAATCTGTGGCGTCTGTGGTTGTTATTATTATTATATAATTTTTTATGCTTGAACGCATTTGACACCGTCATTTAATACTTGACGAGATTTTGTAAAACATTTCCACCAAAACCAATGCCAGGGATGGTTTATGATTCAGAAACTAGAAAACTAATTTATGGTAATTTCTACTATGTACTAATCATAGACCCGTTCTTTCATAATTAGCATCAAAATGTATTCCAGTCAGTGAAACTTTAATTAGACATTGATTAAATTAAACTTAAGTAATTTTATAATAAAGCATGTTTTTATATTCCGATTTCATTTTCCCCTTCTAAGAATTTTCTTACAAGATTTAAGGCTCAGAATCTTAAAAACATAATCTTAACACTAATTCTTTAGTGTAATGTATCCCTAATTTTGATTTTTAATCAACGCTTTTGCAAATTTGAAAAAGAAAAAATTGTCGCAACTGAAATAAACCGCAAAACAGTTTCAATTGTTATGACTTATGACTTTATTGTCGGTTATGTAATTTGATTTGTTTGTCAAGTCGAAGATTTGTGTACTTACTTTTTGGTCGCATTCATAATCTAATGAAATCCCATTCATATTGTTTATTTACAGTGCTGAGCAAGGGACAAGGCGAAACCTGTCGCTATCGTTTTCTGGCCAAATGCGGTGGCTATTGTTGGATCGTGACTCAGGCGACGATTGTCTACGATAAGCTGAAGCCGCAGAGTGTTGTCTGCGTTAACTATGTCATTAGGTAAGTCGACTCGTTTACAGTTCTATTACTAACCTGTATACCTTATATATATAAATTACATAGATCTGTACAAGTTTTTTGTACTTGTCTTTTAATGAGTCTGAATTGAGCTGGTAGCTGGAAGGGAAACAATGCCAAATATTTTCTCATTACATGCGGGCTGGGTTCAATCTCATTTTCTCAGCATTTTTATCTCTTTAATTAAATGCTGATGTTGAAGACGGTAATTTGTTGCCGCAATTTATTATTATTAATCAAGCGAATTTAATTTCCCGTTGAAAATCTATTAACAGCCTTTTTATAACATGCCCAACACCCACTTCTCCTTAACCAAACTCAAGCACAAATCCAATCCAAAACAGCTTCCGCTGTCGCTTCATTGAACTTAGCTTTTCACAATGACGCACTGAACATTTTCCGCTTTCGTTTTATGCAAAAAATAAAAATCTCAAATAATTGTGTCAGTCAGTCAGCGGCAGGCCGCAGTCATCAGAATTGATTTGATTTGATTTGCTAATCTGTCTTTCATTCACTTTTTCTTCTTTACGGTATTTTGTTTTTTTAAATATTGTCGTTCTAAATTTGTATGTAAACTTGCGTGGCAACACGGCCACATGGCGTATACGCAATCAGTCGCAAAATTATCATGCGTCTGTTTCTGAAATGCCTTTTCAAGTTTCAAAGTCTCATGTGCACGTGTCCTTTATGCGATAATAAGCAGCTTTTTGAATCCATTCTTATAAAAAGTAAATACATTTTATTTATAAAGTGCATAAAAGAAAAAAATATGTTAAATATTTAATTTAAAATGAATATGTCGACAACTACACACAGTTGTTTGAATTGAGTTAAAAAATAAATTGAGATAATAAATTCTAATGTCTATATGGAACAACTTTCTGACACGAAATTGATTTGTAATAATTGTTTATATTTTATTAAATCATTTGATTTTCTTAAGCTATAGTTGGGTGCTCCATTTTCTCCCTTTCCCTACCTAGAAAACCAAACCATTCCCATTTCTTTTTTACCATTTTCAGCTTGCGCGTAAGTAATCACTAAATAATTTGATTTTGTTTTCTTAAGTTAAGCGTAAATGAGCAAATATTTGTGCATTGTTTCCGGTTGTCGTGTTTTCCCATCTCTGTTTCATATTTTTCTTTGTCGTTCCAAAAAGGAAAATTAGTTTTTAATTGCCGTATAAGTTGATGTCAATGCTCAAAATATAATTTCATTGAAGAATGTTAACCACGTGGCGTAGTTGTTACATTTTTGGTTGATCTAATCAAATGTTTGTTTACTCAGTTGCCTACACAGCGTCGTCATCACATACAGAAAGAGAGTGAGAAAGAGAAACAAATCAGAAATTCTCTTACAGAAAAAGTTTTCAATTTATTTGGCATTTGATTGGGATAGGTTAAGTGCTCGGGGCTATATATGTATTTGGTTTCTGTTTGATTTTATTACTCTCAGGTGCAATGCGAGAATATTTCTGTGTTTATCTTCATTTCGTTTGATATGTGAGAATCTGTGTGAATTTGTATTGCCTTAACCTTTTGCCTTGGCTAATGAGTTTGGCACTGAGTCAAGGCCATCAATTGTGATGCGTAAGCAGCATTTCATTCTATTTATGGCTTTATGTCGCAGTTGTAATTGCCAACATATACTCTTAAATAGTGTAAAAATTGCCACAGTTTTCATGGTTAATCGGAAAACTTAAAATCAACTTGAGAAATTTCATCTTTGACTTCTTTTTGGAATCGCTAACTTTGTTTGTTATTTTCCATGAATTTAATTATAAAACAACAAGCGAGCCTTTTTCCTTAAAGTCGCAAATTATGCATAGAAATTAAAAGAAATTTGTCAGGCGGTCTAATTAGCATTGATTAGCTTAGCAGGTCTACAGAATTTGCATATTTATAGCGCGTGTTGCATAATTTTTCGACGGCTTAAAGTTGCCTTTAATTGCCATTGTTGTTGTTGTTTCTACACTTGTTGTTGCTGTTGATTTATCGCGCTTGGCAGTGAGCTGGTAAAGAAGGCCTAGTCAACTTTTTTTAATGGAATTTACACGAGTTCTTAACACTTTGGCAAAAGTTTCATGAGTTTCCCTCTCAAAAAACAAGCCTTAATGTTGGTTGCGACGTTGACAACAGCAGGCGGTTTTTTTGTGGCAAGACTAAAAATTAAAACAATAAATTAAAGCAACAAACAAGAGGATTAACAAAAAAAAAAAAAAAAATTTTGAAACTCGACACAAAAAATTCATTGCATAATTTTTGGGCAATAAAAATGGGTTTTTATTGTCGGCTGGCCATAAACTGTAAAAGGAAATCCATTCCGAGAAGCCGTTTAATTAAATTAAAGAGTTGCTTTCTTCAAAACTTGGGTCCACCTCAAGATATATCAATTTTGTTAATTATGCAGCAGTGTCGAACCTTTTTCGAAGACTGCAAAGAACATATATATTCTTGTACCACACGGCGAATGGTTAACACAACCTATGTGTGTGTGAGGAATTCAATCAGGCCTAGTTGTGGTTGGGCTTGTATTGGTCAGCGTGTTTTATCCTTTTTTTTTTTTTTTTTGTTATCCTTCATTGCACAAAATTTGTGTCGTTGCTTTGGGGCAGAAACCCAAAAGTAAAATTTCGTTTCTTTTCTTTTTTTTGAGGGGATGCTTCTTCTTATACCCGTTACTTCAGAAATAAGTAAAAGGGTATATTGTTTTCGTTGCAACGATTGTAACACGGAAGCATCTCCGACCCTACAAAGTGTATATATTCTTGATCAGCATCAACAGCCGAGTCAATATAGCCATGTCCGTCTGGCTATAACGTTATCTATTATTATAAGCTATCATTCTTCTTTATTTTAACAGGATCGGACAAATAGAAATGTGGTAATGGCTGATTTAAGCTTCAAGCAATGTGTATGCCTAAAAGTATGCAATAAGTATTTTTTTTTAAACAAGTTTCGGGTATCCTATAGTCGGAAACTCTACATTTTTTGTTTTGTTTTTTTTTTGCTCCATTTGAATTTTTATCGCTTGTGGCATTGTGAACGTTTTTCTGTGTCATGTCAACCCCTGATTCCCTTTGCGTAGGGCTAATTTCGATTTCTTTCCAAGCGATAACTTTGGTCAGTTGTTCAAATTGAAAAAGTTGAGGTAGTTACGACCCATCAAAGGACAACAACACAGTATTGACCTTAATTGCCTACTTTTTTGTGGGTGTTTCTTTTTCAAATCGATCGATATTTTTAAGACTGCGTATGCAGTCACACTTTTATATTGCGCGTTGTCTCTTTAATTTGATGCCAACATAACTTACGTAGCAGCAAAATAAGCCAAAATACGCGCAGACTTAGGATTTATGGCCACACAATTACCCCAAAGATTGACCGTGCTGGGATATCCTGTCGAATTGCATGCTATATGATTTGGCAACTGGCCGAAAAGGACCATAAATGGCCTAATAGGCTTATCTAGTCACGTACTCAACACAGCACAGCACATGTATCTTTTACCTACAATATAGACATACATATATTTTCGAGGGCTGCTTGTTAAATAGGGAGACCTACGACTCATTAGGAAAAACAGTCAGGCAGTGAGTTAGAAACTGAAGCATTTTTAGAAATTTAATGTTTATTAAATATTTTTATTTTTACTAAAATCTAATTTTAGTTTATATCAGTTGTATAAATCACACAACATTTTTATAACGGGTCACAACTAAAATTCTGGACTAATTTCAAAAGTCCACCAAAAATTTATTTTTGATTAATACTTACAGAATTTATTTTTTTTATAAAGGTCGTAATAATATAAGTTTATTTTATTTAATGGACTTGATCAAAATGTTCTTTGTCGGCCACACTACGCCGTTTTGTGCAGACTCTCGAAAATGCACGTTGTACGCCCTTTGGGTCAATTTTCTTTATGCACTTTCGGATGCGACGTGTCAACTGATTAAATTTTGGCCTTCCATCCATTCTTATACACTAATCTTTTAAGTTCAACAAAAAAAACTGCAATTGATGTGGAATATCTGTCTTTGGGAACAAATTTAATATTTTTGCTTACCAAGAATCAATGATTTTTTTTGTAATTTTTGCACATCCACCTGCATTGCGATCTTACTAGCTGGATTTGCGTCTCAGTGCAACCTGGTGACCGCTGCTTTTTTCTGGCTTTTATATTTAATGATTTTAATATTTTGCAGATGTGTTGCAGTGAGCATCCGAATTTTCGGGCCGCTTCAGCTTGGCTTATTCCATTTTTATTGTTAAAAGCAGTCTTTAGCTTTTAAATGTTTTTTGTAGTCATAATTGTTGATTTTCTTTAAGAACCAGACTGCCTTCCTATTTTCAAACTGCTGAGAATTAAATATAAAGAGCTTTTTGCTACGCCCTCCACCATAAAATGGACACAGGTGTAAGTTTTTCCATGCTCTTTGTGATCTTGGTAAAAGCGTACAATTCGTTTTCGCAGCTCTGGCTGTTTGGAAGCCATTTTGAAGTCTAATATAGTGCACATAATTTTTTGGAATTATTTGGTAAAAAGATCATGCAATAGCTGATTTTAGTACCAAATATTATTGTTATACGACAAAGCATGCCTAAGCTGCAGGCACTCAAAATCTGTCCAGAATTTTAGTTTTGACCCGTTATTTATAGCTGTGTTTATTAGAACACATTAATCATCTATCACCCATCATTTAAGTTGTTAATGTTTTTGTGTTGTTAGGTTTATCTATCTATAACTATCTTTATCTGTAGTTATATTTATGTCTCTGTTATTCGATCAAAAATGATTTGAAGCTGCTCTCGCAATTTGTAGCCAACTGAGGCCACATGGCGTATGCGTAATATGTGTGGCTATGCAATTGAAATAGCTATTTAAACTGAATTATTAATATGGCTAAGTGAATAAGTAATTTGCCTGCCTTTTTTTTATTTTACTGGCTTGCTGACCATTTGTATGTTTACATATGCAAATGCCAGAGGGGCTTGAAATTCGATTGCCACCGAGCGCAGAACAGGAAGTGTTTGTGCGTTTCCGGTGTGGACTCAAAAGGACGAACTGGACGTCAAAACTCTGACGTCAGCATAATTAACAGTAAATACATATAGAGTAACTCTTTAACAGTTAGTGAGAGTAGGAGTAGGAGTGTGTTTGTATGTGCTTGTGTGTGATTTGTGTGTGTATTAATGCTGGCTGCCATTTTGCTTTATTTACCAAAGTCGTCGCTAGCATTTTACACACGTGTGAGCCTACGAATTAGAGCCAAACGAATTGGACAGGCTTTCACTCATCACCTCTCTATCCGACACACTCTCCCTCTCTCTTTCTCTCTCTCGTTTTCTTTCCAAGTATTTCGCTCACTTTCAGAGTTTCCTCGAGCGTTTCGTGCCTAAAAACTTTTATTTTCTGTTGGAATTTCATTTGTGCCACGTGTATTTTGGCCTGCTTCATTGTGGTCGTTGGTAAACGGCATTAGAGATGTGTACGTGACTTCATATTTTATGAGAGTCACGCGTGAGTCACGACAATATTATATAAAAATAGCAAGCAGTGAACGTTTTTTTTTTATGATTTAAAGATTTATAATTTGCACATAATTCTTAAAACTCAAAATCTGTTTTGGGACATTCTCTCTCTTTCGCCCACGAATCACGCACAGGCATCAGGCTGAGTTATCGCATTCATAATGTAGCAGCCTTTTAGGCGACAATGTCACTTGTGTGGTACAAGTATTTATATTCTATATGTATGTACTTAAATGTTTGTTTTATCAGAGACGCAGCTGATTCTATTTTGATGAACTTGCCCTAACATTGTGACAGCCGTCGGTCGACTGACGGACTGACGACTGAGGACGACCGACAGTCAGTCAGTCAGCTAACAGTCGACAGTCAACGGTGCGTATACGTAATGCATAATGGGTGGGCGCGTAATTCGTTTAGCAGTCAAACGAAAATGACAAATTCATAGACAGCGTGTGCAACAGCAGCTGAGCTGTGGAATTGCTGTTGGAACCTGAGCCAAATCAGCTTGTTTGCATTTTGATTAGATGTGAATAACAACAAACTGGGAGGGATGGCAAATATAACATACGAGATAGCCGGGAATCACCGACGGACAGAGACCCTACACAAAAATATTGTAGAATAATAGATTGTAGAACAAAATTTAGATTATTTTTTATTTTTGTTTTATTTATGAAACTACGAATATTTTAAATAAAATAAATAATTATTCATTTTTATTATTATTAAATATTAATATAAAAATACATTAAATTTAAAATTTTGGAGTATTTAAAGTTTTGAAATTGATGCAAAAATTGTTAAGCGAATTATGAAAACCTAGAAATCGTTAACAAAATATGATTGATAAATGATGATTTCATTTATAATTATTATAATCTATTATTTAGGTGTTTTTTTTATTATTTAAGAAATAAAAAATATTTTAAACTACATTAATAACTTGGAGGAAATGTATTAATGTTCTACATGTTCTAAATTTTGAACTACAATATTAAAGTAATATTACAAAATATTTCAATATAAAAATAAAAAAATAAACGATTCTGACGTTTTCAAAGCTGTAAAATTGATGGAAAATCTTTAAAAGTTAAAGGATTGAGGAAATCTAGAAATCGTTAACAAAATATATTTGATACTAAGAATTCATCTATAGAAATTTGAATTTCATATTTAGGTGTTGAATAAACCCTTTTAAATCAACAGCTAAAATAAAAAAGAGTTAAACAAATGTCAGTCAGATCTATGCTATCACCTGTTTGCTTTGTTAACCCAAAAAAATGTGATGTGTTTTTTATGAACGGAAATTGCATTTTGATTGGTTTGTTGCGGACGCTGATAGCGCAGCTTTTTCAGCTAGATAGAAGCGGGGAAAACTGAGGAATTAGGGCCATAAAGTGAGGGAAACGCGTGTTGCACATGGAAAACATGAAAACAGATTTTTATGGCTGCGTGTGTCATATAAAAAAACGCATTGTCTTTTGCAATTTATATGCTTTTGACTCATAATGTAAAACAAATATGTATGTTTAAGCGTTGTTATTCTTTCTATGCTAAAATGGGATATTAAAAGACGGTTTTACATTGCATAAACTGGAGTTGAGAAGAAAATTACAATCTTGAGGCTGTATGTGGACTCATGCTGAGTTGAATTGAGTCCCTGTCGAGTTCAAGTTCATAATTTGGTTGGGGCTGTGGACTCTTTAAGCTGCCTTAAAAGTTTACGATTCGACTTGGCTCAGGCCGCCATATTAACATATCTGTGGTAAAATGCCATGTTTCTCTGATACGCACAATAAAGCCCGATAAATCCGCTGAAAATCACAACTCAACTTGAGGACTCTTTCACACGCACATCCAGGACAACAACGAGCCATATCACGCACTTGTTCAGTCGCTTTTCCTTACTCCACTCATATATATATTTAAGTGAATATGTATGTGTGATATTCGTGTGTATATTATGCTGCCAGCCAATGTCAAAATATCCTGGCGACGCTTATTTGAATAAACGTCAATGTAATTGACACTTAAAAAAAAATGGAAGAAAATTCTGTGGCAAAAGGTAAAAATCAGGGAAGGTTTTTGGGCAAAAGACCAACTCAAATTGTGGGCACTCAAGGATATCAGGATGGCCAGGATATAGTCGGAAGTCATTCTGTGTCTGTAGTATATGTGTGTGTGTGTATCTTACGCAATTGTAGCCAAACAAATTTTTTTTATTTTTTGAAGTCCAAGAAAAAATAAAATCATGATAAAGTAAAAGAAAATTATCAACATTATTTCTATGGTTGGGAAACGCGCGTTTATGACTTTATCGCGCTCAATTCGTTGTTGTCGCAAGGGAAACACAACGCAAATACTTTACAGCATATTTTTAGGCGCCTGTTGGGCCTTTTGACTGCTCCCTCCATTTGGATCCTGTGCCATCACACTTTATGGCTATAAATACACGCGCCACAATTTGGCCGCTTAATTTTTTTTTTGGGTCAGGCGTTGCCTCAACATGAGAGGTGAGAACTTTCACATTTATTTGAGTTTTTTTTTTCGCTCAGTTGATGAAGGGTCAACAAACAAATCTATTTCACTGGCTACATTACAAAACATTTGCATCCTTCTCCTTGTAGTGTTTCAATACAAGGACAACGATAATTATAGCAACAACAACAAAATATCAAGGAATCATATGTTTTATTGCTTTGCAAATATTGCGTCTCACATTTTTTGGCGTTTTTCTGTATTACAACAGAGCTGAAAGCTGTTCACACATGCACATACACACACACAGTCTAGAATTTACTCTCCTTGCCTCACTCTCTCTTTTTGTTGCTCTCTCTTTGCATGTGTAGGCAGTGTCGTTGACTGCTGAAAGCGAAAGTTTTTGCTCATTTTCCATGCCATTTGCACAGCCTAAATGCTCAAGCGTTTGTTTCTTCGCTCTCTCACACACTTGCTCTCTTCCTGCAGCGAATTACATAACACAAACAGGCGAAAGCGAAAGCTAAGCGACAAAAAAAAAAAAAAAATTCGAGTTCAAGGTCTCACTAAGGCCGCATGCTCTGCTCACGCTCTCTTGCTTCTACGCTCTCACTTTCTGTGTCGCTCATTTTATTGTTTTGTGCTCGTCGAGCCTAAAAGTAGGCTGCACGCGCGTTGGCTCGCACTCTCACTTGCTTGAGTGGAAATGGAAATAACGGCTGCCCGGGCTGTGGAGAATTCGTGGGCCTGGCTAACAAATTTTTGTTTGTATCTGCGCCTTTGCATGCCAGCTGAACAGCTGAGCTGCGCCAAGCGACACCTGTGTGTGTGTCTATTGCAGCTGTTGACTGGATAATAGGGGGAAGGAGAAGATAGAGAGAGATGGAAAAAGAGGGAGAGAGAGAAAATTAGGTGTGAGTGGGCACGTGTACGCTTTATAGCAGTAATTTGAAGCACGAGGGCCGGCTGATGAGTCAGTAATCTAAGTAGGAAAGACAACTTCTGAAATGGATTCATAGTTTTGTTAACTACATTGCTTAACAAAACTATTAATCCATCTTTGGAAAAGTTTCACTCTCAACATATTCTTCAGACTTAGATACTTAAATAAAAATTTAATAAATTAATAAAGCTTATACTTTGGAGAGTAGTACTGATTAAGTGTAGTACCCTAAAAGAAAATTCTTTTTGGAAAGTGATAATATTTCCATGCCAAAAAGGTTTCGGTTTTTGACTTAATAACCTATCAGCCCAACCTCGCAAGCGATTGTAGCTATCTTTTCTTTTCCTTCATCTTTTGGTTAAGGCAGTTGGCAGGAAGTGAATTTTCCTTGCACCCCGCCGGCTTTTCCAAATGTGTCGCCAAGCCTTGATTTCTTGTATCAATGTTTGTTTTCTCTTGTATTTCTTTTATTTCGACTACAATTTGGCGCATTATCCCTTTTTTTTTGTCGACCCTGTCAATGTTATCGACCACAAGCAGCTTGACGCTGTAGCTTCAGTTTGTAGTTTTCCTGCTGGAGGATAAAACTTTTCGGTGTAATTGCAAATTACGCAAGAAAACAGACGAGAAGCAGCCCCAAAAGTTTCCCGCTCCTTCACATAGAGTTATTAAACTAAAAATATGCGTGGCTCCAGAGCGACTACAAGCCGGCAGGAAGTCAGAGAAGGAGTATAAGGGAAAGAAGTTTTTCCATTTTCGAGTAGGTAAAGAGAAAAACAAAACACGCCAAACGTACATAAAAATAAAGCTATTGGTTTGCTCGACAAATGTTGACATAAGCCCATCATACAAAACACAGTTGAGCTTCTCTATAATGAACGTCTTATGAAGGGAAATAATATCAAGTCTTTTATTCAATAGTCATCGTTATTATCACAGATCAAAAATTAAATATTAAAATATATTTGAATCTCAAAGTCATCAGCAAAACCATAAACAATTATGCCGTATTAAAAAAATGTTTTGAAATCCAAAATATTCAAGCACAAATTTTGTATTTAGCGAATAAAATAAACTAATTTGTAACACAGTGAAACCCACAATTTAATATTAAAAAAATAATGAAATAAATGGAAAAATTACTTTAAAAAGATATATTAAAAGCAAGATAATAATAGAAATTTTCACTGTAACTTTAATTTGAAGTTTGCAAAAGAAAATGAGAGTTAATTGTATTGCACAATTTGATTGTTAGCAACTGGACCCTGGGAAACTTTCAATTTGTTCAAGGTTCGCAGGCAGTCAAATTGTCAAACCGTCAGTCAGTCAGGCCTACGTGAGCTGGAGCAATGCCAAGGCCTTAGCGACAATTCAAGAGCAGTCAGAATAAAAAAAAAATATAGAATTGGTATTAGCCAATTTACAAAAGGAAAGTGAAGAAAATATAAACAGAAATTCCGTACGATTAAGCTATTTTTATTAATGATAATTTGGCACTTAGCATCGGGCGAAAAAAAACACGAGCATAAAAAGGCATCGCATAAATCTTGAGTTTCTTTTCTTTCTCTCATTTTTTTCTGCTTAATTTCATAAATGTTTCTCTTACTTTTGTTTTTTTTTTGTGTGTGTATATTTTGGCTTGCAACATGTGACAAGTGTGGCCCACGCCATTTTCATTGACATATATTTACTTTTAATAATTTCTTTTATATATTTCACTATTTCACAGCAGCCACACTTGCCACTTGCTTTAAATAGTGAGTGGTGGTGGTGACCCATCCAATTTTTCTCGTTCAATTCAATAAAACTTGTTTACACAAAGCCGAAAAGCAAGAAAAATTAAACGGAATTCGTGTGAGGTTTATGTCAAATTTATTAGATGTAGTTACCCTAGAAAAACTGAATAAATTGGCTGGGTTAGTTCTAGTTTTATTTTTAAAATATAAACAGTTTTGTATTTCTTTTAGTTTCTTTTCGCTAATATTTACTATATATTTTTTTAGTCAAACATGATGATGAAAATCGTTAAAAATTTTTGATATTTTGGGACAATACAATTACAAATATAATCGCAAAAAGTGACCACACGCAATATTACGTATTTTTCTACTTTATTGCAACAAGATCCGACAATCAGAAATGTGGTAATGGCTGATTTAAACTTTTAGGCAATGTATGTGCCTAAGAGTATGCAATAAAAAATTTTTTATATTTATTTAAATAAGTTACGGATATCCTATGATCGGGAATTCGACTATAACCTTTCCCGCTTTTTATTTTTAAATAAATATTAATGACATTCCAGCCCTTCCTTTTTTTAGGGTATTTCTATAGTCGCATGGATTTTCGCTGAAGGTGTTTTGTTGTTTAAGTCACATGAATATTTTGTCAATGTATGCATATAGATTGATTTTATTGCTGTTGTAGTAGTTGATGTTGTTGCTATTAATGATGAAACAGTGTGAGAGAGAGATAGATGGTGAGATGAATAGAGCTTAGTAGTATTTTTTATGGGAAGAGGCATTCGCGCGTGTCATGAAAAAAATTTTCCAGCAATGCCGAAAATATAAAAAATAATAATAGTATGAAGTCACATGCATCCAAATCGCTCAGCACGTGGGCCACTTTTTTCTGTGAATTGTGTAGGCGTTGTTTTGGCTTCAAATCGAATAAATGACCACAGCCGGTACAGATGGATGTGTCGGAATGGGACAGACACTTCCCAAGATGGCAGGGATAAGGAATACAGTGAGGCACATGTTCTTGAGTGACTTTTGAAGTGAGCATGTCAAACTGTGCCCCAAATCAAATCGACTGACAATAAGTTTATGCCTCATCTCCCCCTTTCCAAAGTCAAGCGACACATATGTGCGCATCATTTGCAGGACACTGGACATCATGTTCTCTGTTCTCTGTTGATGTTTGTTCAACTTATGAGCATTTCGCATAACAATTCAAGTTTTTTTCCATTCGGTTCTGCGTTTGTTTGCTTGTCCTATTCCTTATTTGACCTTGTTGTCTTTTCAATTTGTAAGCGAATTTATTAATATTTCGGCTGGATTTGTTTTTTGTGACCTTACGCATAAATCAAAGTGCTTTTTGGCATATTTTTTCATTCTGTCTATCTTCACACGTGCGGGTCACGCACTGTCAGCTCCGTTTATGGGGGGCGTTCTAAAAAAAGTCAGCCAATTTCCAAAAAGTTTAGCCACATTTTATACCCAATAAAAAAAGAGTAACAAGGCAAAGTAAGCACACTTAGGGAGCTTTGGACTTTGGCTAAAAGTCAGATTTGGCGGGAAAAAGCTAATTTTGACGGAAGAGTCCAGATTTGTAAAGAAAAGCTAGAACAGCAAGATGAGCATCCGATTGTTTCTATGACAGCTATATGATGTAGTTATCTGATTTTGACCAAAAATTGTCAGGATGTGAGAGGTAGTCCCAAATGTACAATCTGTGAGTTTGGTTAAGATATCTTAACTAACAAACAAATTTTTTCATACCAAGCAATTCCCTGAACTTTGGCCACGAATTTGACCCACTTACAGGTAAAATTTATACAAACGCATTCTTATTATACGATAAAATTGTCTCAGCTATGTTGTGTGAAAATTTTAGCTTTCTAGGCTGAACCGTTTGGTCTACACGTTGATTTGTCAGGCAGTCTGGACAAAAATGTTAATAAGATTTGTTATTTAAGAATTTACAGACAATAGCTAATTTTTATAACCTTAAAGATTGTTGCTTGTCTTTAAGATTAATGCAAATCACAGTTGGAACATTAGACCTTAATTGAGCTGGAGAGTAGACCGTCTACCGAATTTGTAATCTCTGATTACTTAATGCTCCTTCTGAAAAATAAATTTTAGTAGCTTTAAGAGATTTATTTAAATTAAGAGCAGCTCTTATTCGTTGCTTTTACAGGGTATGCACTAGTTGACTACTATGTACTATGTTGTTATTTATTTGCAAGCATTAAAATGTTTATGTCAGTTTACGAGATCCTTAAATTGCGTGCTCCTACGCCCAAAAGTATACTACAAAAAATGGTCTGTCTTTTGTCTGGTTTGTTTACTTGTTTATTTTGTTTTCTTGTATATTTTTCAAAGATGGCTTAAATGATAAGTCATTGAAGCAGGCAATTTGATTGTGAAGCCACACCCAAAAAATGCCCCAAACTGAGGAACCAACAGAGCAAACAATTTTTTGGACATTGCGTGTCGCTTGGTAATTATTTGATGGCTACTTTATGGTGAGACTTGTTTAAGCTTTTGTTGTTGTTGTTGTTTTGGCCTGTGCAAATAACACAAATATATATTAATTCAAATATTGGTCGAAATGAAAACGCAACAATCAATGAACCAACGACGAACCAGTTTTAAAAGCCAACTAACTGTCATTCATTTAATGGCTTTGTTCCTTTCAGTTGGTCAAGTCGACGGGGTGGTAATGACTTGGCCGGCAATGATGACGTTAATTTCCTGTGTACTGCGTTTCAATTGTTACCATTTTTATTATTCATTATTAATATAAAAGTACTTGGAGTGACATTAGAGAGAGACACATCCATCATCAATCATAACACGAACCCAACATTTTGTATTCTAAAATAAATGTTGTTGTCATTGTTGTTGTTGTGGCGTGTCAGCTGTCAACTGTATGTTGTTGTTGTTGTAGACGGGCTTGTTATTTTAATTAAGCGTTTCATTATGATACTAATTTGTCGAATTTTGAGTTTTTTTTCGGAATATAATAAGGGCAATTACAGCATCTCTGTTCGTTGTGTGTAAATTGTTTTTAATTTTTTTTTGTCCAAAATTAATCATGTTAATAAAAAGCATATTAATCTTCTGGTTGGTATATAGTGAATAAAATATTAAAAAATATTTTGATTTTAAAAATGAAATTGAAAAATAATATTATAAGCTAGCAATTAAATTGGGACTAAAAATATGAAATTAAATGATTGTTAGGCATATTTGTTTAAATACTCTTCTCAATTTTACACCTTTAGGGTATTTCCAAGTCGATCACATCTTTAAATAGCATTTCTGCTTGTTCTAGCTTTGTTTTCGGTCATGTCAACAAATGTGCAAATAATTAGATACTTTCATTGTTGGATTCACACACTGCAAACTATTCCATCACTTCGTGTGTGTGTTTGTGTCGTATGTATCTGTGAGTGTTTGATATAATTTATCGCTACCAACATGATTTCTGGCTGAATAGAAGGTGCATGTGCTGGATGCCTGCTCAACTTTGTTTGCCATCGGCTTTTGTGGCTTTTTATTGCTTGATGCTTAGCTAAAAATATCTACAAAGCAGGCGTTAGCTTCTACTAAAAGATACACAGTAAGCGCAATAGATACAGATGCAAAGATAGAGATACAGATACTTTGAATGAGCCTGCTTTCTTTATAAAAGCTGTTTTAAGCACTCCAAGTCGCATTTGTTTGTGTATTTTTGGGATTGCACTGCAAAGTGCGTCGTTTAATCAAATTTATAGATGGAAGTAGACATTAGTATGGAGAATTGTGCTGTAGATACATTCTAGATACTATAAGATACGCCACCCAAAGTTAAGATACATTTATAAATATTCCTTAATTAACACTCAAATCAAAATTCAACTAAAAGCGTTAAAAACAAGAACATGTTTCTGCATTTAATTAAAATAATAATTTAAAAGTATCTTAATTGTCAAGTGAAGTATCTATCACATTTTAATCTTTCCATTTAATACGAATTAGAAGTCCATCAATCAGCTGCCTTCTCTTTATATTCTCAATCCTTAATCAGCATCGATTGACAACTGTTTTCACATGCTTCTGGCTAAATGTATTCTTGGAATCATAACACTTGCCACCTGTTTTGGGTCAAAAGTCTTTAAGTCATTTGATATGTGGCTTATTGTGGTATCATTAATCATGCGAGGCGTCAAATTAGGTGTTATGCTCATGTTGAGATACAATATCTACACACACGAAATACGAGTTCATCTATTGGTCCTGTCTCTTGAATAGAATACAAGTAGTGGTATCATTATATATACACGTACGCTCACTTTGCCAGCCCCTTTTACTCGGACATATGTTTAACAAATACTACCAAAAACAGTTAATACACAAATTCTCTCTGTATCTCATCGTTATTGTTTTTGTTGTGGTTGTTGTTGCTTCTTTTTGTCTTGAGAAACTTGATTTTTGGGCGTCACAAAGCTACGCTGCTGTTGCTGCTGTTCTCTCTAATACCCTGGAAACTTAAATAAAAAGTGTATATTACTTAAAGGCAGTGCTTTCAAATAAATTAGAAATATTGACTTATAAACTGAATTGGAATATATACGTTTATTAAAAAATTAATTTCAGTGAAATTTTTAACTTAAATTTTTAGTTGTTCTGGAGCAGTGGTATCTAAAATGCTCATCTTTAAGTATTTCCCTATCCCATGGGATAGGAAAAATATTTTATAGCCTTCCATTTTATTTGGAATGTTAAAGATATTTTCATGTGTTTCTGAGTCTTCTATTGTTTTCTGTTTTAATTACGGGCTATTTTGTTTCTGATTTAATTGTCTGCTTTACTTTTCTACTGCAATTTTTGCGTCATTTGTCCGTTAAAATCTTAAAGATATTTCCTTAAATTCTACACTCTTTTCAGTACATTTTCTAGGGGATCTTGTAGTTGAATTACTTGTTTATTTCTCAATAATTTCATTAATTTTTGCCTCAAAGGTAAAAAATTATTAAATAAAAGCTCAATAAGTATCTTAAGATATTTATACATTTCCCTTGGGTATCTTATAGCTGATTTAATTGTTTTCTTTACATTTCTTCTGCAATTTTTCCGTCAATTGTCCGTCAAAGTTTTTAAGCTATTTCCCTAAATTCTACACTTATTTTCTCTAAATATTCTGGGTAATTTTGTAGTTGAATTACATTTATTTATGTATTTTTGCAGCAAGTGTAAAATATTTAAAAATTAAATGATTAAGTAGTTTTTTAAGATATTTAGTTATTTGTCTAGGGTATCTTGTAGTTGATTTACTTGTTCACTTTGCTTTTATTCTGCAATTTTTGCGTCTGGCTGCGCCTTTGTTTTGCTTATCATATTTTGCACTGCCACAAGCAACTCTACACGAATATGTGTGCCTGTGTGTTGTGCTTGTTTGTTGTTGTATATTGCCAAATCAGTGGCGCTGCCTGTTTGGTTTATCTTTTTTTTTTGCCAAGTGAAAACCAGTTCCAACTACAACAACATGAAGAAGTAGAGGAAGAAGAGGAACAGCCGCAGTCGCAACAGATGCCGGCCGGCACACATTTTGGGTTATTCAGGTCTGTCAGCCGATCAGACGATCGAACGTCAGTTTCACTCAACAAAAAAAAAAGACAGAGAGAACAAGAGCGAGAGCCTGTGTATGTGTGTCTAAATGAATGATGCGTTTGTCTCTTCCGACTATATCGCTCTCTTGAGTTATATTTATATGCTCGATCAGATTTCTACTCACTTGCATTGCAACTGTCGCTTTTAATTGGATTCAAACTGATCTTAACTCATTTGGCATGGTAAACTGGGGCAGCACGCACGTAGACCAAAAGCATAGGCAGACAGAGAAAGAGAGAATGAGTGAGAGAGAGAGAGAGATACACGGCGACTACTTTCAGTTTTTACACCTGGTAACCCAGGTGTATGACGTGATTTTGGCGGCGTTTTCCCCTTCATTGTGAATTTCATGTTACTCACAAACATTTCGCAAATTATTTGGTAAATTACGTGGCAAGAGAGACAACAAAAAACTACAGCAGCAACAATGCGGCGCAATTGTAAGCGGAACTTATGAAATGTTCTCCTCCGGCCGCAAATTTCGATGCATGCCAGAGACTTGCGACGTTGCACAAGGCATCAGGGGACTGAAAGAGGGGAGGGAAAACAGAAGAGTGAAGTGGGTTGGAGTGGGGTGGTGTGGGGTGTGGGGTGTGTGAATAGTTAACTCGATTTGCCACTGCGCAAATTGTTTTTGCTAATTCGTTGCATTTGGGTCTCTTAAATGTCTCAATAGTATTGATGTTGGGCGTTCAATTGCGAGTTGAGTCCGTAAATGGCAGTTTACGTGAGATTTGTCAACAAATAACTGAATAAGGTTGGGCCCAATTTATACAGCGAAACAAAAACAAAAACTATTAATTCACTTGTCAGTGCGGAAAAGTACAAGTTGATGAGTCAACACCGTCTTGGCTGCCCCTTTATAGGGAAATATAAAATTTGTATAACAAATTTAAGATACATAAATAAAATAAGCTAGAGATATTTGTCAGAACTAGAATCACAAATGGATTACTATTGAAATAAATACAATATAATGATAAAAGGTGAAATAATATCACAAAATATAGAATTTTTCGGTTTTTATAACAAATTTAAGATACAATAAAAAAAAATACTGAAGATATTTGCCAGAATTAGAATCATAAATGGATTACTAATGAAGTAAATACAATAAACAATATTATTATAATTGTAAATGATAAAAAAATGTTATACAATATTGAATTATTTAATTAATGTTATTAAGTTAATTAAAGTAATTAAATGATAAAAACTTGAGATATTTGTCAGAACTAGAATAGATTACTAATGGAGTAAATACAATTATCATTATTATTATAATGGTAAAAGAAATATCACAATTTATGAAATCTACTTGGATAAAACTGCTTTTAACTTTGTTCAAATAAAGAAATAATTATTTATGCCGTTAGTAAATATTCCTGAAATTTCATCAGCACAATTTGGCAGACAAAATAGCTGAAATTTTTGTCAATTTTAAACCAGTTTTCTGATCATTTTAGAGCTCAGTTTTTTTTTTTTGTCATACTCGAAGCTCTGAAGAAGTTGATTAGGAAAATAATTGATTTTATAATTAAATAATTTTCAGAACTCAACAAAAATACAAATAAACCATTTTTATGTTGAATAGAAAATTTAAAAATAAATATATAAACTAAAAATGTTATAAAACTTGATAAAATTAAAATAAAAATAGTTAAAATAGAATTCATACAAAAAACATGCAGACAGTTTGGTCATAGATAACTTTTAGCTGCTTTTGTTATTGTTGTTGATATTAATCAGAGTTGTTGTTGACTTTGAATTGTGTTACCACTGAATGTTGACTGTTTAACTATTTGTATTTTTTTGGGGGCTCGTCTGACCCACGCTGACGGCGCATGATATGGCAAAAATGTGTGGAGTAGAGGGAAGAGAGAGAGAGAGGGGAGAGGGTAATATGAGCTGTGATAATTGAAATACACAGACACACACTGATCCACACCAACACACACACTCAGTCATATGGTTATTATAATTTCATCGCAATCAACGAGTCGCATTTTTTTTTATATTTTTGCCCTCATCTTTCTAGGGAACTTCACGTCTCGTCTCATTCTCTGACGCTGTCTCCGATTTTTGTGCAACCTTTTAAGGTGATTGAAGTCCGACAGTTGATTTGCATTGTGTTCTGTTCTGTTTTGTTTTGTTGTAAATGTGTTAAGTGAATTGCAACACATTTCAATGTGTCTGCTGCGGTGAGAGTATATACTATATGTATGTATCCATTCCAAAAATAAACCAAATATACCCACACATTTTCACCCCAACTCAAAAAGGGGTGCACATTTGTGAAAATTCTGTCGCTTTTGCTCAAAATTCCAGCAAAAGATGCGATGCGTTGTCTTTTGTCTTTATGTATGTTGGCACAGTTTGTATTTATTTTTATCACATTATTTTTGCACTGCCAAAGAATTGCTTAATGTTTGCGCTGACAAGCCTTTGATAACCGAACCGGGTTTTTATCTACGTATTTATAATGCAAACATTTTAAACGGCATTTCCATACACTCACCGTAAGGGTATATCACTTTTGTCAACACTTTTGATACACAGTAAAAATAAAATAGTTTATGAATAATTTGTATTATATGAATAATATATTAATATTGATAATATAAAACCATTACGGAATTTTAATTCTAAGATAAATACATAGAAATAAATTTATGTTTTAAAATAAACTCTGACCGAAATCTTTAAAAATATTAAATACTAAGTTTAATACCATTTGTATTTAAATATTTAAAAAGAGTATAACACATTTATAAAAGCCCAACAAATTTCGACTTTCTTGTTTAATTTTATTATTGTTGTTTCTGGTTGTCAGTCTGCTGTCGTTTCAAGTTGTTTTAGCATCTTGAAATTGAAATTTTACTTTAAAATAAGTAAAAATGAATCAGATTATCAAATTATGTATACAAATTATTCGTGTGGCAAGTTTAATCGGTTTAATAATAGAAAGCCAAATTCTATTGGACATGGCTCTGATGCCAGTTTTGATTCTATACATTTTATTTAAATTAATTTGTAAAATGTTTGCTTGAATTTTTTGGCTTTTCAGCCTGTATATAAATCGTATTTATTTTTGTCCCTGTCCGTTAAGAAACTGCATAAACATTTTGAATTTATTTGAGTGTTGAACATTTGTTTATTTATTTACATACATATACATACATATTTCTTTTCATTGACTGCAGCAAGAAATTTGAAACAATTCGGCAAAGTTGCTGATAACAAACAGTTTGACGGTGAAACGTTTTGAATTTTTTCCCATTTTTATTGGCCTTCATCAAGTGTGAGAGCTGTTTTCCCATCCATTTTCATATCCATGGTTACTTTAACTAACTGACGCAATTTTTAGCACACCGCGGATCATTAAAATTTCATCAGAGTTACGTAAAACTTTGTGCTGAAATTTCCAGCCTAGTGTGAGAAGTGTTCACATGCATTCCTTCTCTCTCTCTTTCTACAGATACATATGTACGCACGCAAACACATTGACAGTTTATTACATTTTCAAGGCAGCCCATCAAATGCTTTTCAGTCCTCCCTCCCTCCGTCCCTCCCTCACCCTATATCAGGCGTGCCACACGTGACCGAGTTTGTTACTCCATCGCCCCAGCTGAAAACTTGGTAAATTTAATAGTTAAAAGGAAGCTATAGAAAACAGTTTTATTGGAAAACTAAATTAAATATGCCATTTAGAAAAAAAAAACTTGCACTCGTAATAAACAATGAAAAAAACGAAAGAAGAAAAGATCTATATCTATATTTTGTTTAAATAAATACTGTTAAATATCAGAAAAAATTTATATTATCACACCTTTGCAATTCATCTTTCTATTATTTGGGTTCTTGGAAATATAGAAATATATATATCTGTGAATCTAGGTAATAAATTTGTTCTTAACTTGTTAAGAGCCAAAAGTGTTTAAAAACAAAAACATGATTTGAAAACTTGCAAAATAGGACAACCGTTTTTCGTGGTGGTTTCTTTATATACTCAGCATACTCATCTTCACATACACTGTTGTGATTAAATAGCAAAAAGTACTTTGCAAAATAATTTTTCTAGAGAAAATATCGGCTATTTTAAAGTTTTTCTTTCTGTACCTGCTTGAGTACGGTGGCTATAAATGGGTTAAATTATAATATTTATAAAATCAATAGCACGATAATTTATAGAATTACTTTTTCAAATCATAATAACTTTCTTTTTCATTCGCATTTTCAACAAATACTGTGAATAAAGTATGTTGCATTCAGTGTGTTTTTCACGCAGTTAAGTGCAACTGGGCAGCGAGCTTTTCTTCTATGGATGTGTGTGTGTATGTTTGTTGAGTATGTATGTTGTGTGTGTGTCCTTTTTATGCCCATCACGCAATGGCTTTAGTTTTATGGCGAAATTAGCGAATGTCTTTCTGGAAATTGCGCAGCTTCGGCAATGGCTGTCCATATTTGTGAAATGTTCATCTAAACACGTGGATGCTCTTCCCACACACTCAAACACACTCACAAGTGCGTGCTTCACACAATATTTAAAATTACACTCTCTACATCGATATGCACAGGAAATTAGAAGACGAATAAGTTGCTTGGTTGTAAATTTGCTTGTGGCTTTTAAAGTTGATTTGTGCTTATGACTCTCTTATATTCATTATGTGCGAATTTCTCTTCCCTTTCACGATTTATTGTAGTAGCATAATTTTTGGCGCTGCAGCAGCGACTGATAACTGATAACTAAAAAAAACTCAAGCAAATCGCTTGAAAACAAAATAAAATGAAATAAAACGTTAATTGACGTTAGCGTTAGCCTTATCACGGTTATCAGCGCATTGCATAGTTCAGGTTTACAGTTAGATTAGGTCTAGCACTCGGCACATAGTTCATTCTAAATATATGTATATATGTATATAGACGATGTTGACTTTTCCGCGTTATGCAGTCGATCAGTTCACTTTATCGCCTTGTTCAAAAAAACAGTCAACAATTAGCGCAAAGTTCTCAATTGCTGAAGCATGCAAATTGAGTATCTCGATGCGAATGCGAAATGAAAAGCAGGCAGAAAGAGGCTGAAACATCAAAACAACAAATATAGTGACAGCGCACATTTGTTTGGCATGCAAACAATAACAAAAAAAAATACAAAAAAAAAAAAACAATGAAAAAAAAGAGCGAGTGTTTAACATTTTGTGTTTGGCCTCTTTTATAAAGCGACCCAACGAAAGTTTGCACTCAATTGCCGAATGACTCAAGCTGATAGCAAGCTAAAACACTCAATGACAGTGCGCCGGCGCTCTTTCGAGTGCTTTTCCTATTATTATTATTTGAGTTTGTTCCGGCACACTCAGAACATCAGCAAACAGCATTGCGCTCTTCGCGCGGCCGACACTCTCTCTGGCAGGCGCAGGCGGCAGCGTTCGACAGCGCCGCCAACAGCAGCTACAAGCTTTCAGCTGCGCTGGCATTCCACTCATTCGTCTCTGGTACGTCGTCGTTTGTACAGGCAAGCAGCGCTGTCAGGCGCTCGAGTTTTTCCGTGTGCACTTCTTAACTAAATCTAAATACTGTAACTGGACTCGGCAACTTTGCCAAAAAAAAAAATAAAAAGTATAAAATAAAGAACTAAATAAGAACAAACTAAATTAACTATCAACTACGCTGTCTTCTATAAAAAGTTAAAAAGCAATCGTCGAATTTGTTATTATATTTTGTTACACTTCGTCAACTTGTGCAAAAATAAATAACACACCATTTAAATATCAAACACAAAAGCAATAAATAAATAAAGTCAAGAATTGGCAACTTTCGTTGGCTTCTTTAATGTAAATAAAACTTTAATCAATTGCATTTCAGTTGTAATTTATAATAATTATAATAATTAAAACAAAATGTTTTGATTTAAAGGTAAATTGATTAATAACAAAAAAACACTTAATAAATTACATAAATTGCAAAACGTAAAAAGAAAAGAAAACGAATTGCTTTTAGAATTTTGTGTGTCGTTAACGCGAAATAAAAGTTTTTAATGCTCCATAAAAAAAATATACAAAATTTAATTAAGTATTATATATTTGAAAGCAGATGGAAAAAAGAAATATAATTTTGACAAAAATAAACTTTTATTATGCGTGAATTTGACAACGGCAAACAAACTCACACACACACACGCATGCATATTCATCATTAATATATAAATATACATATATGTATTTGTATGTTTGTATGTTTGTGTGTGTGTGTGTCAAAAAGATTATCAAAAAATTGTTCAACTTTCAAAACAAGAAACTGAATATTAAATAGAAAAAATAATATTTTGAAAAAGTGCGCACGTTTGTTACACGCGGCTAACGAAAACCACAATAAAATCAACTTATCATAAAACAATGCATATCAATTAATAAACAATTACAAATGACGAGCCAAAATGTTTTACACAACACTCGCACCTAACCTACAAACTGAATGCTGCTGCTGCAGCGGTAACGACAGCGTCAGCGGCAGTTGCAAGCGCAAAAACAACAACAACAAAAGTTTTATTGCAATCTGCGTTTTAGTCGTCGCAGCGTTGACGCTGACGCGGACGCAGACGTTGACGTCGACCGACCCCCACAGCGAAACGCACGATCTGTCTACCTCTTCGCTGCCCACTCTCTGTATTGACGCCTGTCGCGCTCTCATTCTTGCTCTCTCTCTGAGTGCACACATACACAAACGCACACACATTGCAAATCTCACTGCAAAGCGGTGGCGTTTCATTTTGTTTCGTTTTTATTTTTATTTATTTTGGCTATCTGGCATTTCTTTTTTTTTTGTTTTGTGGTAGGGGGAGAGCTGCAATTTGCATTTGCATTCACCGCATTACATAAAATTGCTGAGCGAGTTAAATTGTTTGATGAAAACTAATTGAATTGCGGCTTAATTAGCATTTGCATTGAATTATTAACCGACGCTGGGTGCGAGATTCCTTTGGCTGTGTGACAATAAGCCTAATACATACATATGTATATTGTATACATATAATCCACCTACGCATCTGCTGATTACACAACTGGACTATGTGTATGTGTGTGTGTGTATGTTGTGGCTAAAAGGCGTGTGTCATGTTTGCTAGTCCGCTGTTTATAGTCAACTTAATTCAGCTTCTATTATATACATACATACATAGCTGCCTCTTTTGCCTACTGCTTTTTATTTTCATTCAATTTAATACACATTGCCTTTTATGTGCACACACACATACACATACAAAATGTACTAGCGCACTCACTCGCTCTTATAGGCACACTTACTTTAGCAAAAAAGGTTCGTCAAAAGCAATTACTGCTATTTTACGTTGAGTTGAGTTTCACATGATGCTGCTGCTGCTGCTCCTCCGTTATAGCTCTGCAATTGAAATCAACAGCAGTAGCAGCGACAGCGGCAGCGACGCCAACAACAGCAACAGCAGCAACAACAACAACCACATTAAACACAAGTGGAGGCATAAGAGCCTCAGCATCAGTCTGACTGAATTCATTTGTTTTTATTCTTTTTTGTTCTTTCGCTCGCTCTCTCTATATCTGTCTGTGTCTCTTTCCCTGATTGTCTCCTTGTATCTGTGTTTCGCTTTATGCGTCTCACTTTGTTACACAATAAATTTGTTGCTTTAATTTAGCTTACAGTTGATTCAACTTCTTCTCATTAATACATATTTACATATCCATAAATCAAGTTTGTAAACAATTATTTAAGTAAGTGCTTACTAATTTAAAAATGAGCCTCTAACTAATTTACACAGCTATTTACACTTTACCCCCATCTTAGTCACACTCTCCCGCTTTCCACCTTTTTTTCTACTCTCACTCTCTCTCTCTCTCTCTGTCTTACTCTCGCCAGTTCATAATTAATTTTTATGCATAAGCACAAAAGCGTGCCGCTGAGTGTTGTTTTCTAGAGAGTGCACAAGTATGCGTGTGTTTGCCCACGTGTGTTTGTGTGTCACAGAGAGAGAGAGAACAAGAAAGAGAGTAACAACAACGACGCAATCGTATCACGCGATCAATTTCTACACTAAACTCGACTTTGACTAGACTTGAAGTTACACAAAGTTCAAGAGTTAAAGCGCTCTCGTTGGCGTCTCTTATCAGCGCTTTCGTCACAGCTTTAAAACTTCAATTAAAAGCTCAAAAGGGTTGACAAACATTAAAGTTAAATGATCGCATGCCGCATTAGCCTATTTTAATTGATAGTTGCAAGTTTATTATAGTTGTATTCAATTTTTGTTTTTGGCAACTTAATTAAAATGATGTAAGCTTAGTTTTTGGGTTCTAGACGGCCTGACTGCGGTTCTAACCGGCTGCAACTGGCGATAAAATAAAAACGACTACAAAAGAGCAAAAGAAAGAAAAAAAAATGAAGCAATTATTTAAGTGTGTTCTGTTTGGTGCGATTTATTTTGCTTGTTTGCTTTGTTGCTATTGTCGCAATTTTTTGTTGTTCATTTGATTGCCTTCCGGCTTGTTTCTGTCTCTCTCACGCCTTGCTGGCGTGCGTGTGTACAGGTGCGTATGTGTGCGTGTAAGGTTTATCTTTAATTTTCAACAATTTTCCACTGTCAATAACCCCAAATTGACATTGAATCCACTAATTCACTATCTTAGTGGGCCGGTCACTTGGCTAATGAGTGTCGAGTGCTTCCAGAAACCTTCATGAACATCGCAATACCTTAACTATTTCACCAGAAAGACGAGCCCCCAAAATGTATATATTTGTTTGTCATGGTTGACTTTGAATTATAAATTAAATTTGTAATAGAATGACACTTGAAACAAAAAAAAAGAAAAAAAAACCAAAAAAACCCAAATAAAAATCAGATATAGAGCAACAATATTTGCACAGTGGGTTTATCGCGTAAGACGAAGTTTTATCTCTAGTTGGAAGACGGCATTCCACGACTTTTTCACGGAACTTTCACGGGCAGTTCACGTGCTGTTCGCACTATGCTCAGTCGGTTTGTGCATGCACAGCTGAGTCGGCCGATTGTTCAGTTGTTCGGTCGTATCTTATCAATGGGTCGATGCCGGCAGGCAGCAGCAGGAAAGACGTCGTCGTACGACGATTGATGACGATGTCTAGAGACATACGACTTTATAGTGGGAACACTCGAATTTCATGCTCACATCCAGCTTCAGTCACGGGCGCAGTGTATGCAAGATCAAGAATCTATATAGTATATATATGTTATACACTGTTGACTCTGATTTTGTTGCCATGATGTCGACTTATCAATATGTTTCGTTTATAAATTCGCTCGTCAGACACACCCACAAAAAGCTTTGCTTATCAGTAACGCCGTCGTCTTGTCTTCCCCTGGATATTGATAAGCTCGTCCAGTCAGACAGGGAGTTGGGGTAATCGGGGAATGTAGAACAGTCTAATAAAAGCGTATTTACGTGCTGCAAATAGTTTAGTTTTAGCTTATCGTTCGGTCAACAATGTTGAAAATTTTCCAATAAGAAATGCGAAAAACATTCAGCTCCAGCTCTAAGACTCATTAATTGAAATCTATATCCTGTTATTAAATAAAATACGTTTATCAATACTAACACAACAATTGACAATAATTATTGCACATATATCATATATCAATTTGCATTAAAAAGAAATTTAAAAAAAAAATATATTATGAAATACGCGCGATTTTGTTTTCGGTCTGTGGTGTAACAAACGAGTGCAATACAAAAAAAATATAAAAAACATAAAACCTAAGAGTTAGAAAAAAAAGAGAGCAAGAGAATAAGGGAGAGAAACTCTCTTAATATATTAAATTTGATTATCATTACGAATCGCGTTTTGTGCATCACTTTTTGCAGTAATCTTGAGAACAAACATGAGATTTATTCACTTGCACAACAAACGGCGGCAAGTGAGCAACAACAGGAACAGCAGCAACGTGAAACTAACAAAAATAACAACAACAACGAATGCAACAACAACAACACTGAAACTAAAGCAGCTGAGGAACAAGTTGCTGATACAACAACATCTGAAGCAACAGCAACATCAACAACTTTAGAGCTGATTGACAAGCACAAAGTGCTTGAAACTGTAAACGAAACAACAACAACAGAACCAACAGCAACAGCAACAAAATTAACTGCAACAAACCCACCAGCAACAGACACCACAACAACCTCAATTTTAAACAACAAACAACAAATAGAACAACAACCACAACAATTGCAAAGAGAGCTGTTTATCAAACGTGAAAACATTTCTCCTGGACCGCGCACCATCACCGCTCAATTATTTACCAATTTGCCTGTTAACAACAATAGCAACAACAACAATTGTAACAGCAGCAACAACAACAACTTGCTGCGTATTGAGGAGAAACGTCCAAAATCTGTAACCGCCTCATTGATACGCCCCACACCACCCACAACAACAGCAATCGGTGTTGGTTGCGTGAACGTGAACATCATCAAGCGGAATTCATCGATAAACGTCGCCGCTGCAGCTGCTGCTGTTGCATCGCAAACTTTGCCGCCCACAACAACAGCAACGGCTGCAATTTTATCCTCAAGCAATCAACAACAACAACAACAACAGCAGCAACACCAGCATCAGCAGCAACAAACACAAGAAATGAATAAAGATTTCTTATTATTTGCTGATGAAGGTCGAGGTTCAACAAGTAAGTAAAGCATACATACAACTTATAATTTGATTATATGATTAAATGTTGATAACCTTAAAGGTGTAGAAAGGAAAGAAAAAAGTAACCGAACAACTTACGTGTAGTGCAGTGTAGGCAGTTGTCAATTTGATAAGCGCCAGCTGAATGCAATTAGTGCAGCTGGAATCAAACAATTTCTGTGATTAGGTCCCGATGCAATAGGTCAGTGATTATACGTTACATAGAAAAACTATAAATGGGGGAAATTTAAATTACACTTGGTTGCTCGCTAGCTAATCATGAATATTAAAAATGGGATTTAAACTATTTGAATCATCAGCACCCTATTCATATACTACCATTATTAAAATAAACGTTTTTTTTTAAATTATTATTATTTGTAGCTGACTATTAGTTGACTCGAGGTCTTTATATCGATATGACACTTTATCGATATGACACTTTGTCAACATACAATAACACACAAAATACTTTCAGAATGCAGTACCGTTGTGCTGACTTAAGCAGCAGTCCAAGACTGTTGTCAACTTTTAGACGCTAGAATCAGTTGAGAATTCTAAGTCGCAAAAGTGACAAAATAGCTGTAAATCTAATCTAGTCCTTTGTGTGTTGTTTTGTTATTAATTTTTAGGATTAAAAGGTTTTGCTAGCATATATTTTCTAATATTTGTTTGTTTTAACAGTGTTGCCAACCAATACAAAAAATAAAGAAAAAGGCATTAAATATTCTTCGTCAGCTGGAAAAACTAAATTTAATTTTTATCCAAAATTAATTACACATTAATTGATAGCTTTAAAAAAAAAAAGGCTAGTTAAAAGCTCATTTAACTAATTTAATGTATGGAAATAAATTTAAAATTCAGAAAATATTGTTTAGTTAATATTTAACTGAACTAAACATCAAAGATTAATCAGGCATGTTTTAAAAAGCAATAAAAAACACAAAAAACAACGCAAATGTCAAATGAAGGAATGATATTTGTGAGCCGCAAGATATTGTCGTCAAAATCTCTAGTGATTTGTGAAACGCGAAATTAATATACTCAGTTGCTGTTATCGATAATCCAGGGTATTAGCAGGTACAAGGGCTGTGGAAATAATCCAGAGTATATGCATTAGCTCGCATAGACCTAGGCCACAGTAGAGCCGTCATCTAATTTGCATACTTAGTATACTTACATATGTATATAGTATGTATGCATATGTAGTATGTATGTATATATAGTATGTATGTATATATAGTACGCATATTCATACTGCATATTGTTAGTCGTGCCTGTTTATAATGTAATATGAAAGAAACAACAATTGCAAAAAAATAACAACGTGACGTGCGCCGTTGATTTGATGTGATTTGACGCATTGTCGCAACGTAAAGCGGCAATTGAATTGATCAAGCTGTCGTTTAGTCAATCAGTCAATTGTTCAAGTAGACAATTAGACATTTAGTCAGTCAGTCATTCAGTCAGTCGATCAGTTAGTTAGCAGTTGGCTTATCAACGTTGCGCTGGCCGCAATTTGCGCAAATCAAACGATTTATTTGTAATAACAACAGCAACAATAATAACAACAACAACAAAAACAACAACAAATTTTTGTAAACATCGTGCATCAACTCGCCTGATATTCAGCTAAGCACATAATAAATGTACATAGTATATTACATATGTATTTATATAGTATGTTACTTTTAGACTTATCAGCATTTGCCGGTTGGCAATTTGTTTTCCTATTTTTCTATTTTCCTATTTGTTTGTTTGTGTCATAATTACATGGCATTGCTGCTGTTATTACGCATACGCCGCGTAAGCCACATTTGTCGTCAGATTTAGCTTCTATGAATATTTTGTTGAGCCAATTAATATGTTAAGTGATGTGATGTGATGTGTCTGTCGTCCAGTCCAGTCAGTGGTCAGCCCCAAAGTTGGCGCGTGTGCCAAGGTTCTTTGGCCAGCCGAGACATGTGTCGACAACATACCCCCCCTGCCACATGCCACAGTTATCTACTCCCACACATTATCATATCCCCCTCCCAGAAGATGATCTACCTTATTCTCAACATATTTCTTTTGATTTGGACTGGCGCGTGTATTTTTAAAAGTCTGTTGCAGTTCGCATGGAAACTGCCCGACAATTGGTTTCGTTTCTTCTCCTTAATTTTTTATTTAGCTTCTCGTTTTCTGTTGACATTTCGTGTATTGGCTGCAGACGCCGCAGATACTTCAGCTTTTTTCTCTTCTCTTTACTTTTCTTTACACGTCTTTTATTTTTGTTTTGTGAGTAGTGAGTCTATATTTATTTTCGTTTTAAAAGGAACGTAAATAAACAGGAAAACGTTTATAAATGATATTTGTTTTTGTTTGAGATAACTGAATAGAATTTGCCAGTTATAGCATTTGATTTGTCTTTCGATCAGTCTATGACTAAATAAATATTATGCAACCCTCTTGATGGTTTTTCCGCCCCTGTTTTTTTTGTAATTTTTTGTAGTTGTCCAAGTGGTTGTAAAACTTCCACTCATTACAGAGTTGATGAGTTGTTGTAATTGTAATTGTAATTGAATTGCATTGCACAGAGTTCATATTCAAGGTAAACAGATAACAAACTGATCAATATCTGCTGGATTTACAATTGTTTTTTGTTGATAATCTAGTCAAATATTTGGTATATAAGATGTGGTTTAAACATAATAGCACTTAAATATCACGACAAAAAACAGACGAGCTTCATGCGTTAATCATGATCAATTCAATGCTCAAAGTTGTTGGTTTTTTTTAAACTCAGCTGATAGAAACACCAGACACTAGAACAACATCATGAGGGTGTCTTCTAATCTTAACCTCTAGTCTTCTCTAGTTGATTGAAACATAGCTCTTTATATGATGCTTTGTTTTTATTAACTCTTAAAGATCTGTGTCCGCTTAGTTTGCTTTTGTTTTTTGTAGTTTTCCCAATTTTGACTTGGATTGCCACAATACAACGTCATGATAATAATAATCATAATGATCATTCATACTCGCACCGTCTTCATTATGATTTAAACGATTTCAATTGAAACTGTGTCGAGTGCTCCAAGTGTTGACAACGGCCAAGTCACGCGTCGTATTCACTTTGTGTTCGGGGTCCGTTCTAGAAAAACTTTCGAAAAGTATTTCAAGTGCATCGAATGTGGCTCAAGTGCAGCTGCAGCAGCAGCAGCAGCAGCGAATAGGCCTGGCCAGAACCGACTCGGCCAGGTCTGGACTGGTCTGATGCTTGAGGCACGTCACGAGATGCTACGACAATCACTTTTATATTAGTAACGAGCACATTTTACTCAACTAATTACCTTGTAAACTGCCCACAGCCCATTCTCCGTTTTGAAATTAGTTGCTGAAAATTTTCGCATTGAATTTAGTTGTTTTTTTTTTTACGTTTTTGTAGAGGTCTCTGGCCTTGCACTTTATACTTACATACATGTAACAAGAGTTGTAGTAAATAAATGGCAAAAAAACAAACATTTACGAATGGCACTCGAATCTCTAGGCCTCGATAGAAGGAAGAAACCGCATCGCATTCTATTATCATGTGCCATAATTTCAGTTTGTTTTGTTTTTTATTTTTATATCTCTTATTTTCTGTTTTTATTTTTTTTTATTTTCTCTCTTTCTGTTTTTCCCGCAAATCGTCGTTGAGTAGCACTTGTGTGCCATAATTATAAGTCGCCCTGGGGGATCAGGTGCTGCAGGGAGGTGTAAGTTTATGTGTGTGTATGTGTGAGTGTGTTTGCATTGTTAATTAATTTGTTTGTGCCGCAACTGGCAACGATGTGTGTGTGCAAGCGAGATAGCCGCTGCATATAGAAATTACGAGTACCTGCCATAATATACAACCACAACCAAGTCAACCATACATAAGTATAAAGTGCAGTAGATCGCTTGGATCAGTAAAGCCTTCAGCTTTGTATTTTTTATGCCCCTGCAGTGGGCCATATAACTTTGTTAGTGAGTAAATTAATAGAGTACCTTGTATAGCACATTGAATAACTTTCCACTGTATGTAAATTTGTCATAAAATTTTTAAACTTTTTTATCTACTAAAGTTTTTAATACCAAAGGTCAATTCATATCCTCATATTCCTATGGCAGCTATGATATAGTAATCCAATTTTGACCAAATTTGGTCAGGCAGTCTCAAATACGCAATCTGTGAGTTTCGTTGAGATATCTTAAGAAACATAAAAGTTTTTCATACTAAACAATTCCCTAAACCTTGACCCCAAATTTATCCCACTTACAGGTCGAATTTCGGACGATCAAATTGTCTCAGTTATGTTGTGTGAACAATTCAGCTTTCTAGCTTTAACCGTTTGGCCTACGTTGATTCTCAGTATAAATATAAATTTTTAAAATTTTCTTTTGTTGCAAATTGTTCAGGTAAATTGGAAATATTTTAAAATTAATTTAAAACTAATGTGATAATTTTAAAATATCACCTTATTAATAGTTTCCTAATTAACGTGTTAAAAATGTTTTTTTTTATTTGTTTTTATAATACTTTTGCCAACTTTTTGTTGTCGTCATCGGCGATTGCAATTGTTGACAGAGGAAAAAAATAAAGAAAAATTATCTGAATAGGTGCTTATAATATGATTGAAGGCAATGTTAGCGATTGTTGTGTGCAGAGAACTTGAATAACTATTGATAAGATAAGCGTTTAATAGATATGGAATTAGAAGTGCATCAACAAACTGCAAATTGGTAACACAGTTACAGTTAAGATTAGACTTGTTGGATAGGCCCGAAAACAATAATAATGTTACATAGTTGTTGCCGATGGGGGGTACTCTTCACTTTAGTGCAAATATCATAAATAATAGAAAACCCTTATTATACAACTATTATTCTTTATTCTATTCTTTTCTATATACTTGATTGTAATCAAGTCGTGCTGCCAGTTTATACCGGTTTTTATAGGCGCTCCCTATAATAGATGTACTATATAAAATACATATACTATGCATATATGTAAATAGTGTATTATGATTGTTGACTCAAGTTGTGACTCGTGACGCGAATCCAAATCTCTATGGATGACGATAAGCATCCCAATCAAGCACCTTTCGTTGTTATGGGGCCTTGACTCTGGATAACCCCTCAGGGTTAGGTTAAGGATTAAGGTTTCTGCCTTCGGTGCATTACAAATAGTTGCATTTTTTCTGGTCAGTACGTCAGTAGTTCAGGGATTTCAGGGCTTTATCAGTTAATGTTTGAGATGCCAGCACTAAAAACTTTTCCGATGCTGATTAATAAGACAATTTAAATAGTAGAAAAAGTAAAGATTGTCAAGAGGCCATTAAAATCATGGCTTGATTTCTAACAACCAGTCGCCAGCAATTGTAGCACACATAAATCAACTAATTCACCCCAAAATAAAGGAAAAGAAAGAGACGAGAGAGGAGAGTAGAGAGAAAAATAACTTCAATTAGTCTCAATTGAAAGCTGTCAATTGAAGAAACTGAAAATATATATATATTTTTTTTTGACAACAACAGAGCGACAACTTGTGTCGTCTCCAAGGGTCCGATGATTGACTTGAGGCATTAATTAACAGCGAGTTTTTGGGCGACGTTTGCACTTAGCACTTAGTTTTTGACACCTTTCAACAACTGCACGAAAGTTTAAGATAATAAATACACATATATAAAATTATTAAAAGAAACACATGTCAATTAAATTTCATTCATATTAATAATTTAACTTCCCTTTTTTACTCTATCAATTTGCAGTGCTGAAAGAGGAACCCGATGATTTGACACATCATTTGGCCATGCAGTCGGATGAGATGACGGCTTTTGGCGAGATGATTGTGGGTCTAATGGGCACCGGTTTTCTGCCCGACGAGATTTCGCTAGATGCCACAACCTGCTCGACAACGGCGAGTGCACAGCATTATAATGGCAGCAACAGCAGCAGCAACAACAGCAGCAGCTACAACAGCAGCAACAATCGTCACAGTCTTGTTGGCAGCACAGCAACAGCAACAGTCAATGCCAACAGCAGCAACAACAGCAGCAATGGCAGCAGACCTAACAGCAACAGCAGCAACAGTCATCAGCATCAGGACAACAGCAACAGCAGCAGCAACATTGATCCTCTCTTCAATTATCGCGATGAATCCAATGACACGAGCTGCTCACAGCATTTGCATTCGCCCAGTGTCACGGCAAAGGTGAGATTATTCTATTCCCTATTAGAATTTTCACAAAACATTTTTAAACAGTACCAAAATTAAGGAATAGAAATGATAAACGCAAAGTAAGGAAATTTGAAATTAGAACAATTTAAAAATGAAAAGAAAATGAGTAAACAAAAATATGGAACATTTGTCTGTTTGTTTGCTAATATTATATTTAATATTTTGGTCGATTAAAAAAACTCTTGAAAAAATGATATTGAACTAGAATTTTTTTCACATGGCAATTTTTACAAATTGGGGATAAAAAATAAAGAGCCCAAAATTAATAAAGGCACTTAAAGTTACACATTTGAAAACCGAAAAAAAAAGGAAAATTTTGCCAGTTTTTTATACTTATTTTTAATATTTTTTTTGTTTAAAAAAATCTTAAAAAAATAATGTTTTTTTTCCTAATATTAAATTTTTTTTTATTTTTTCGAGACATTTTTTGATTACCATTTTTTGTAATACTTATTTTGGTTTCCTCAAATGTTATTCAAAACTTGTTGCCCTTTTTTTTTTTTTTTTGATTATTTGCTTACTAAAATTCAATTTTCTTGTTCTTTACAGAGTCCTGAGGTCAGCAGCCTGCCGTCGTTGTGCAGCCCCAATTCGTTGACACAGGAGGATGATTACTCCTATGTGGACTATGAGATGCGTGCTCCCTATATTCCCATGGGCGATGATATGCCGCTGTTGACGGAGAGAGATCTCATGTGGTGTCCGGCTATTGATTTGCATTCCGCCTTTCGCACCAAGGATATCGATGCCATGCAGCAACAGTTGCCGCCGTTCAAGCCACAACAGCAATACACCAGCTATCATCAGCCACTGCAACAGCAGCAACTACAGCTGCAGCAGCAGCAGCAGCAACAACAACAGCAGCAACAACAGCAACATTTTTCCAGTTCGCTTTGTTCCTCGCCCGCCTCGACAGTCTCATCGCTGTCCCCATCGCCCGTGCAGCAGCATCAACATCAGCAACAACATCAACACCAGCAGCAACAGCAGCAATCGAGTGTTTTAGCAACTGGCGCCAGTGAATTGGCAGCTTTGCTTTGTGGCACTGGCAATGGTACGCTCTCCATTCTGGGCGATGATCGTTTGCAGCAACAGCAGCAACAACAACAACAGCAGCAGCAGGAGCAGCAACAACAGGTGATCAGCGACATTCGCAGATTCCAGCAATTTGAGCAGGAACTGCAGTTGCAGGTGGAGGAACAACAACGTCTGCAACAACTGGAGCAACAGCAGCAACAGCAACGCCAGCAACAACTGCAGCAACAGCAGCAACAGGAGCAGCAGGAGCAGCTGAGTCTGAGCGTAGAGTGCAAAAAGGAGAAATATGATGTGTCATTGCCGGCCAGTTTATGTCATTCCATTGAGGATGCATTTGAGAATGACTACAGCAAGGATTGTAAGTATGCGTAAAGTGTGAAATTGAATAAATGAAATATGCAGCAAGTAAGCTAAAGACACTTATGAAGATACAGATACATCCTTGTAAGAACGTAGTAAAGATGTAGAAACATATTTATTTAGAAAGAGATAAAGAAAACATTTACAACCACAGATACATAAACAAGCTCAAAATTAAGATACGCATCCATATAGATAAAGATGCAGGCACAGATACAGATAAATGCAGGTACAAAATTGGATACATTTAAATACGCAGATGCAATACTGATGTAATTAAAGATACTTACTCTTGGATATAAAGATAAACTTAACAATAAATTTAGATATATATTGATGCACATATAGCTACAGATACAGCTTCTTTTTGGACTACAGATACAAATACAGACACAGATAGATAAATATTAATATGTTATAGATGGATTGCCGCCACGAGGCATCGATAATAGATTTACCCTCTCTGCTGGCCACGACAGACAGACAGACAGACAGGCATAGTGTCCCGGCTAATTATGTAGTTTTCCCAAGCTGCCAAACAACATTTCCACCGAGGCATTTTCTACATTTTCCACGCGCTGGTGACAAGTTTTTCTGTGTGTTTTGTTTTTCACATTTACTGCATTTGGTTGGAGAGGCCTAAATTTTCGATAGATATGCGGGATTATAAATAGAAACAGAAGCACACAGAGGAAATACTCAAGCTTTCATATACAAATAAATATTTTTAAATATGTGTATTTGTGTGTGTTTGTGTAAAAATAGATGAAAATATAAAGAAAATTTCCACAATTATTTGGCAGTTTTTCGAGAGAGAGAACTGACAACTCGAGGGGGGTGGAGGAAGGGAAGGGAAAGTTAATTGATGCGGGTCCTTAAAGCAGCCACAAATAATGTCAACTATTTATTACGTATTGTTTGCCACAATTACCAATATCAGCAGCAGTTGTTGTTGTTGTTGATATTGTTGTTGTTGCGGCTCTTTAGTTAATTATGCGTAATTTTCACACATCCTGAGCGTGACACGACTTTTCTTTTTACCTTTGACACATGTCACAACTTTGATTGATGCCTCTGTTGAGGTTCAAATGGGAATAGAGCATGAGGTCGGGGACTGTCTGTCTGTCTGTCTGACTTTTTAGACTTTTTGATGATTTTGTTATTGTTTTTTGTTTTGGTTTTCATGTTTGTCAACTCGACAGCTGCCCGTGGAGTCCACTTTTTCACTTCTGTAAAAGTATCTCTAGCTGTATCTATATCATCTATATATTTTCAAAAATTTGGCAAAATATCTAAATAGAAATTCGCTTGTGCCGCGAGCTAAATATTATTGTTTTAAATTAGCATCAATGTCATGGGCAAAAGGAATTAATTGCTCGTCTGTCTGTTTGTTTCAACAACAACAACAACAGCAACAACACGCACAATATATCAATAAATAACGTGTATCTGTATGTGTGTGGCAAGTGGCATAAATAATGTGAGGAAAGCGCAAGATTAAATCGACGAAACACACGCAAAAAAACAAAAAAAATAAAAAATTGTTGCTGCATATTTCAATCATTTAATTTTGTATTCAACTTGTATTATAATATTTTTGTTTTAACATTTTTGTTTAAACTTTTTTTTAGCTGCAAATTTGGATTGTTGGAGTGATTTGTTGCAGATGAATGTGGGCGAGGCAGCGGCAAGTCCAGCGGTGTCGCCAGCGCCCAGCAAAGTGACAACGTTGCAGTTGTTGCAGCAGCAACAACAACAACAGCAGCAGCAGCAGCAGAATATCATATTGAATGCAGTGCCATTGATAACCATACAAAACAGCAAGACATTGTTGCAACAACAACAGGAGCAACAGCAGCAGCAGCAGACGGAGGAGGAGCTGCAGGAGATGTTGCTGCCGGGCAAGCTGCCAGCAATGAGGCTTTTAAATGGCACAACCCTTGGCCCACTCAACACCAAGGCAACCATACGTCTCGTTGAGAGCAAGACGAGCAGCACGCCACTGGCAAAGGCAACCGTGTTGCAAGCACTGGTGCCACAACAACAACAACAGCAGCAACAACATGGCAACAAGCGCCATTTAAACAGCGCTTCAGCTGCTGGCAATCCAGTGGAATCGAAGCGTCTGAAGAGTGTCCACCATGACTGTGGAGCTGGTGCAATCACCACAATTGTTGCAACAACTAATGGGCAAGGATCAACAGCAGCAACAGCAGCAGCAACAACAATTGCAGGCAACAAAACGACAGTCGAGCAGCGAACGTTGGTCAGCCGCAGAGGCCAAGCAACAAAAGCAGCAACATCAACAACAACAACAGCAGCAGCAGCAACAACAGCAGCAGCAACAGTCGAATTCGGTGCTTAAGAATCTGTTAGTCAGCGGACGTGATGTAAGTGCCGGCTATTGCATTGTGCCAATGCGGCCAAAGAAGCAGCTGGCCAAGGTCTAGAGGAGGGGCAGCGCTGTCAACTGCTGTCTCAACCTGCCTCAAAAACAACTACAACACTTAAACCACTTTTGACTTTACTTCAATCAATTAGTTAATTGACAAAACGGACAAACCCATTTCTACAATTCGTACTTGTAAATGGATCGATTTTATAGAGCCTCCAAATAACATACCCCACAACCCAACAACCCCACTCCTATCCCCACCACCAAACTAGCCTAAGACTATCCTAAAACCCAACTAGAAGCTATCCTTGACATATTGCGTGTGTCGAGGAGCGATTAGTCAGGTCATAGTTATATACATACATTAGTTTAGTTCTAGTTACATATAGACATATATACATATAGATATCTACCTTATAGAGTTAGCTTTATGTTTAGGACTAGACGTTTAAGTGCAGCAGTGTGGACTTTAAAATTATAAATTTGTAGACTATTTAAAATAGTGCGACGTCGTCATTTTAATGCATCATTGAACTATGTTTAAGACTCAGTTTGTAGCGCTTTTAATTTCATTTCTCTAAATATTATTATTTTTATATTTTAATTTTGCTTCTTTTTGTTGTTGATTTCATTTTAAGACAAATGTTGTTATATTTTGTTGAGCAATAATAATTTGTTGTAAATATATTTACTTATAATAAATGCTAGCTAATAGTTTACATAAGTCGAGCGCGTTTTGGGCTACTACAGTGACTACCAGAAGCATCACCACAGCAACTTAAAAAAAAGAACAATAATTTAATTCAATTGCAATAAAATTGTCGAAAGAAATTTATACTAAAATTTTAATTGAAAACATGACAACATTTAGTTAAACTATATCTAAACTGATTTTTTTTTGTTTTGTTTCGTTTACTGTGATAGCATTTTGCGTTAATATTATTAACTAAATTTCACTTGATTTTTTCAATTTGATAAATGTGTAAGCATTTCGACTGAGACAAAAGCAGCGCCAGCTTTAAAGAGTGCGAATTAATTGTAAAAAAAAAAAAATATGTTCAGGAAATGAAGAAAAGTCGACAGCGTTTTGATTCGAATTCATTTGATTTTGTGTTGAGAAAAAATAAAGAAATATGAGTAAAGATGAGAATACCCTGTAAATTGTAAACATTGTGAAATGAAAAAGTAACAAAAAATTCAAATTCGAGCGCTGATGGTACAAAAAAACACAACTACAACAAGTAATAAAATTTAAAAATTTAATAAAACAATTAACTAGCTAAAATTAATGATAGTCAAAAGTCGAAAGAATCTGACTGTAGGCAGACAGAGATTACCAAGTACTAAACATATATATATATACATATATTATACATAAATAGCTATAGATAAATCTAGAGAAAACTGTTAGCAATTACAACAAAACTACGTTTTTTTTAATGCGTTTCCTAGTGCAGCGCAGTTCAGTCACATAACATAACAGAAAAGCTAAAAGTTAGTACGTATTTAAGATGCGAGTATGGAGCAGAAATGTAAATAGAGACAATATTCAATAATCCACAACGAAAACTAGTTGAGAATTTGACGAACAAAACTCATTGCGTGGAGATTCCAACTCGTATTTAATACAATGACGACGGCCAGTTTTTAGCCACGCCTCTATGGAACAACGGTGTTTTATCTAATTTTAAGTATAAACCATTTTTTGAAAAGTTAAAAAAAAAAACAACAAAAAAAATCACACAATTATTTTGTTTTAATTTGTTTGGTTTTTGGTTTCCAATTTTATTTTTAAGCAGTATTGATTTTACATAAATACTGACCCACATTGCGTGTTGCCCAACAAATTTCGGCTTGTGACTTTAATTAAACTTTGTGGGCAAGTTGCGTGTCTAACGCGCATTTTCGTTTGCCTATTGATAAATACAAACACAAGCTCTAGCCCCAAATGGAGCTATCATAAATAAGCAGACGACATCAATTTACACGCAAGAATCTAAGATTTCCTTTTACTATGTCTATTTGAGCTCTCAATACCCCATTTTTGTTTTAAAATCGAATGTGCGCCTGCAGGTATGCAATGGTTTTTTCTCTCTGACTCTGAATCGTGAAAGTTCTTGAGTCGATTGACACTGCTTGGTGCCAGGTTATTGGGTTTCGATTTTATACCCGCCATAACATTAGCATTTTTATTATTGCCTATTTAATGGAGTTTCGAGGGCTTAAAGACAGCACGTGGCATTATTTCGTATTGATTTTACACCTCGTACCTAAATGCTTACGCTATCTAAATATGTGTGTGTGGGTCTCTATCCTTTTTTGTCGTTATTCCCATTCCCATTCGCTTTCGCTTTCATTTTAACTTTCACTCTTCACGCAGAGCGCACAGCTGATGCGCTCTCAACTTTTGCTTCTCTCACGATTTTGTTTGCTCTCTCTCTCAGTCACTCGTCCTATCTTTTGGCCTTCTTTTTATGGCCAACACGAGCCGTGCTCATTTGTAGGCTGACTGAGTAGCTTCCCATGCCTGCTTTTGTCAGCCTGCAGGAAGTTTCTGTTTATTTCTCTTGGCCACGTCCTGTAAATGTCAACGACTGCTGTGCAGCATGTTTTGGCCAAGATGTTACGAAATTTGCATTACTTTCGGGACACTTTTGTTATGTGGGGATGTTTGTCTTGAAATTCTTCAAAAGTGCTGCCTACTTTTGTGCGCACATTATATTCATTTGCCTCTAAGATTCCTTTTATTTAATATGTTTTTTATACACCGTTGGTTATGTTTGGACGAAAGAATCTGGCGTAAATTCAAGTAAATAGTAAAATTGTTGTTGATGCCAAATGAAATAACTGAACCGTAACTACCTCGCGTATATGGCAGTCACAGGACCGTAACTACCTCCCAGGACAGCGACAACAAGTCTAAAACAAATGTGCTGCATATAGGAACAAATAATTAATTGTTAGCATAGCAGTAAATTGAAAATTGATAAGCAATCCACTCAAAATCCTACTACACTACACTTCTAGTGTTAGTCGTTAGTATTAAGCTAATGAGATTAATCGTAACTATTTAGACAAATACCAGGACAATTAAAAAGTATTTCCTTGATAATCATTTAGAATTTCAGAATCCCAAACTGATTGCAAGATGGTGCAAGTTGAAATTAATGAAAATAATTATAGCCCGAAAAGACTGCGAGCCAAAAACTCTCAAAATTATTATTATTATTATACATAGCAAAAAGCCTATAAAATAACTAACAATATAAATAATATACAATACAATATAAGGAACAGAATAAAAGAGTATATGTAAATAGAAGCGAAGGGAATGTGAAGCAAAACACCAGGCATACTTTTTGCAATTGCATTTTGCCTACAAAATCGACTAGAAAAACTCTTAAAACTTAATCGACACTCAATATACATACATATAAATTAAATTCAAAGTCAAGTCAAATTTGTTTAGCATTAATTATAGCGATTAATCGTACATATATTCCATGCATTCATACATACATAACATATACATATAAGATTTAGTTGAAATTTTTACGCGTTTCGTATGAGAATGTGAATGAAAATGGGAACGAGAACGAGATGGGAACGAGAACGAGACGATATAGCTTTATCGAGACTTAGTGCAAATCGAACGAGTCCAACTCGAGCGAGTGCAACTTGAACGAGTGCAACTCGAGCGAGTTCAGCTTAAGCGAGTGCGAATCGAATCGAGCGAGTGCAGTTCCAGCGAGTATAACTCTAACGAGTGAACGACATGAGAATCGAGAATCGAGAACAGAAAGTACATACAATTACCAACAAATATACCACATATACCTCAGTACATGCATAAGTACATCTCTCTGTGTGTGTGTGTGTGAGCCCGACTCCGCACACTACAAAATTATATACCTCGTGTATAACAAATACATATACATACATACAAATACATACAATACATACCTATAAACTATTTAAAAGTTTATAAATTATTTAACTAAAATCTACAATACAAAATAATAATAAAAAGTATAAAGTAAATATGACATTTGGATAGTTGAATACACCTTAGTGAATGTTGTGCGATCATTTTGATAACCCGAAATCGAATACAAAATGTTTTTTACTACCTCCCAATCTTGTTGTATGTGACTCGCATTTATAGTAAAACAAAGCCCAAGCATAGCAATCTTAACTAAAATCGAAATCGATAACTAAAACTAAACTAAAACCTAAACTAGTGCAAGTAAAGTAAACGTAAACTAAATGTTGTGTAATTTTTATAGCATTGTATTAAGTATCTGGACATATGTCCGGGTATCAGTATCGTATCAGCCGTAGCAAATACCTCAGAAATGCTTTTCAAACAAACAAAACATAACTCTAACTCAATGTCAAAACTAACTAAATTATAGCAAAATATTTGGAATGTATCCTACGATTCAGGACAACAAAATTAGCTGCAATTTTATGGCTAGCAAATTGATAAATAAATAAATAAATACTTTTACACATATATACAAACATTTATAAATATATATATATACTTACAATCTACAGCATCAGCATACAATATAATAAGTACAGAAGACATGTTACATTTTCCCTACAACATATCCGTTGGCCAATTTGTTGACTCATCATAACTCAAGTCGCGAAAGGCTGACAAGGCACTTTCAGTGCGCTGCAATTGATTTGGGCCAAGTGATTGGACAGTGGTTTGATTAATGGCCAAGCATGAGAGAGTCAGTTTTGTTTACTCTCGAATACACTTGTATTTGAAGTCAATCAACTGCTGTCTTCAGCGACTTAATTTCGAGTACATTTTACTTCCACAAATGTTGCTCATACGCCCGGTTGCCGTTTTGGCCTGCCTTGATTAATTGTGTGTAAATTATGTAAAATTATCAACAGGTTCCACATACAACACATTTAAATTGTATGAGTTGCGAACTTCTCTTAACCTACTTTGCTTTTTCCTTTCTCCCTTCTTTTCTCTTCTCTATCTGTTTAAATTGCAGCTCATTTGTCAAAGTGTCGACGCGTCGCATAAGCAAATGGCCAGCAATTTTCATGCGGCATTAGTTTTATTTGCGTAGCCAACAAATTTTCACACACAAAAAACAGACAAAGGCCAACAATTATTTGTGCTTTATAAGCAGCTTAGAATAGCAAGTTTTTGGGTTATTATGACGACCCTCCCAGAGGGTACAACAATTCAGTCGACAACAAAGCTGAAAAATCAGTTTATCTAACTGCCATAACAATGGTCTGTAAGGGTATTAAAGTCTTCGGCAACTCAAAGTTGTCTGTATTTTTTGATTATTATTTTTTGTATTCTTTTTGTTAAACAACAAGAAACCAGAGAATACCTCCAACTAAGTCAAATTTTACACAAACGAACAAATAAAATACCACGAAACGAAATGAGAATGAAGAGAGAATTATAGCATAAATTTAACTAGCCTTGAATTTGACTCCAATAAATGGATTATACAAGCAGCAGATTTGCGAAAAATAAATCTAGTTATAAACGCCGCAAAGTATGCAATATTATACTATGTACTAAGTATATACACAAATACAAATATGCCGAAATAGTAATTAAACATCAAGAATACGACATGTATATGGATATTGATTATAAAAGTATTTTAATAAACTTTTAATAAATATTTTAGCAAAAATAAAAAAAAAACGACTGCAAAAACCATCAACCTCAAATCCAGCTACATAAACATATAACAAACATAAAGTTTACTCTGTGTTTCATTGGGAAATTGATAGTTTTTACATCGATGGCTTCTATTTTTCTGCTCGTGTTTTGTGTTTTAGATTTATGTGCATAAATATTATGTTTGCCGAGCAGAGGATTCTTACGGTTGTCGTATTTGCCTGCCAGCATATTTATTGAGATGCCTAAAACTTGATTAATCTCGTTCACTTTCTATGAACGCCACGCCCCAAAATGAACGTCCAGATGAAGTGAGTCCATTTATAAAAATCTTTGATTGGAATAAATGATGCTGCCTGCCTGCCATTGAGCCTAATCAAGTTGCCTCAACTTTTCGCTTTTTCTTCCGCCCTTCCGCCCATCCGCCCTCCAGCCTCTTGCCTCTTGTGTGTCTTATCAAAGGCAGCCAAAACAACTTGTTCTGGCTATTTATTTGCTCTTACAAAGCAACTTGCGACGCACTTAAGTATGCTAAGCACACACAAAGATAATACGCCTACGCACAACCTCACAAAAATGTATGAGTGTGTATGTGTGTGTGTGCTTCTGCATGTGTGCGTAGCTATTCAAGACACCCAAGACAACTTTAAATATTGTCATCAGTGACAAAAATTTAATTTACCAAGAATTTGAGAAGGCAATAATTCTTATTACGTATACGCTACGTTGCCTGTGATTCTTGTTCCTGTTCTTGTTCTTCTTCAGTTCATATTGATTCTGATAAGCATGTCTGCAGGCAAAAACCCTTGGCAATCCTTTCGAGCACAGCAACATCAATTTGAAAATCTGCCGCTGACAAAATCAATTTCAAGTTCTGCTCGTGCTCCTGTTCGGCAGGACCTTTAAGTACGCCGTATTCCCTGGAGTCTGGCAGCCTGTCGTTCAAATTACGCAACGTAAGTGGCAAAAGTCAAATGCCTCCTGCGCCAGAATTTGAACAGCAAGTCTAACTGTATGCCATTAAAAACTAGAAGCAGGTAAAGAAGTCGAAAAGAACTTTGCCAAGATGTAGGCTAACATTGGGTGTTGACCCATTTTGGCAGTAAAAGTTTCGACTTTAATTACGTTGAGAGCAGCCCACGTGACTCATTTCGCTTTGGCACGTAATGCCAATGAACCGAGTCCAATATAAAATAAAACAAAAACCAATTAAACGGCTTTAAACAGCTGCTGAGTTCAGCAAAAATTCATTTTTGTCGTCTCCCCAAGGATACTTTAACAATTATTGTAAGTAATAATGCTACGCCTATTCAGGGCTTTAATAATTTATTACTGTGGCATATATTAGGTCGATTGGCGAAGTCAATGTCGATATATTGATGCTTATGAATGTAAGCCGAACAATATATCAAACAATAAAGCTATTACAATACATTTGGCATTTATGTTGGCAGTGTCAGTCGAGAGGGAAGATGGTGGAAGAAGGTGGGCGAATTGGGCCTAAAGGCACATGGCGCGTGCCAAGCGACAACAATGTGTGTTTCTGTTAGAGATGGGAACAGGTAGGATTATTTAAATAATTTTCACGACCAAAGCTGCAAAATGACAAAAAGAAGTTACTTACATTTAATTGAGTCTTAATTTAGATAAAGTTTTATAATTAATTTTCGATGTTTCCGAATCCCTGAGAAGTACAATTATGTATAGTAAAATATATTAAAATTTATGCATTTCAAAATGAGTAAAATGAAACAGATCTAGTAACACGAACATTAGAAGGCTCCTAACTTTTTACTTAAAGGTCGAAATTAGGATAAAATTTTTACAATTATTTACGACTGTTTTCAAATCACTGAGAAATAAAATTATACGGGGGTGCCACAGGAATCGCTTTCGCTTGAATTTCACTTAAATTTGCATGAAATTTAAGGGTAATTTTTGTGGCACCCCCGATAGATAGTAAAATAAATAAAAACTAATGCAAACTTATAAAATTAACCAAAAAATTTAAAAATTTTCTTAAAATAAGAAATAATTTAACAAATTTAGTAGCATGAACATTACAAGGCTCGTAAGTTTTTATTAAAGGGCCAAATTTAAAATAATATTTTTTTTTTATTATATATTAGATTTTTACAAAATTAGTAAAATTTTAAAAATTGAAAGTTATCTTATAGATAGTAAAATATATTAAATTTATGCAATTTAAAATGAGTAAAAGTAATTCGATTTTGTAGTACGAACGTGAGAAGGCTTTTAGTATTTTATTAATAAATCTAAATGAGGATACAATTTTTATAATTATTTGTGACTGTTTTCCAAATTAATTTGAAGTAAAATTTTAGATAGTTAAACATACATATATATTAATGCAATTAAAATAGTTTAACAAGAACTTGACGAACTCTCTCAAAACAGATTTAGTAACACGAACATAAGTTACGATGTCATTGCCGAATCACGTTGCCATCTCTAGCTGGTATCATCGTATCGTATCTATTGTCTATCTATCGCAACTTTTCATATGAATTCCAGCTAAACAGCAGCTGTTAATGTGTCGCTAAAGGGCACAGATTTTGTGCCCTGCTGATGTGACGCAAAACTGTTGCCCCTCGAATGGCGGCAGCCACGCCCATTCCAGCTGCCACTGCCTCCTTTTGTGTTCTTTGCTTTTGTCTATGGCTTATTTGCTCATCGATCCATTTACAGCACTTTCGCTTTCAGTTTCCATTGACTGACGAAACTGCAGCAATTAGCGAAAGCTGTGAAAGCATTGCAAATATGGTTGGTTAAATGATGCTAACAATGGTTCAATAAACTGCACTTGAACTTTGACCACCAAGTTGAAACATTTTTGGCAACATCATTATTATCATATCATACTCATTATTGAAAATTGCACAGCTCCCTCTTCGACTTTCGACTGTGAGATTGATATGTGACTGATTTCCTGTGGCGGGCAGAGAACTCCTTTGTGTATCATAATCATATTCCTTCCATCATCTTGGTTGTGGTCTTTCTCGTTGTTGTTGTTGTTGGGCTGCCGTATTCTATTACAGGACGTAGAACAAGGATAAGTGTAACGAATTCCGGCTGGGGCCATCATTAAAATATGATTTATAGCAAGCTACTGTGGCGACCTCCGTCGGCTCGACTTTTCGGATGATGGACTCAAGTGTTGGTTTTCCTTACTCCCAGCGGCTGTTTGACTTTAAATATTGTCTCCCTCTCTCTCCCTCTATCTGGCTTAGGCCCAAATCTTATGCTAAATTTTAGCTGAATTTCAAACTGGATTACTTGGGCTGTAAACTCTTGTGGGTTTTTTGGCCTTATCAGCTCTCGGTTCGTCTTCTTCTTTGGTCTTCTAATTGTCCGTTCATGTTTTGAATGCGAATGATTTTTAATGAGCTGATTGTGCTCTTAGATTGCACTGAGCATAATTAAGCTATAAATTGTTTAATTTAAGTTGAATTAAGCTATGATTATTGTACGTTAATTGAAGCTAGTTTATTATTATAAATAAGCAAATTAAATTTACAAATCGATTCATTTACAACGACAAATCAGACTGTTACCAAGTGACGACCTGAAATCAATTAATAATTTGTATCTTTTCTACAGAACAGCCAGCTGCTTCTTTTATTTTTGTATTAAGCAAACGTATTTCTAAATTTATCAGAGTTAATTTATGCGATAAATTTAGAAATGCGATAGTCAAAAACTTAAACTAATTGCGTACTTTTTCTTTTCTCCATTTTCTCCAATTTCCCCCCATAAAACAGGTTATTATCACTGAAGATGCTGTCGAACCCATGATCATTGACGACAGCTCCGTGGATCAGGTCATGTCCTCCACTTATGGATTGGACGACGCCTCCAAGTATGCAATGCCGCTGCACTGTCACACATCGACGGCTTCGGTGCTGCGCAACTATCGCCACAATCCGTTGATCAGTGGCGTCAATCTGCAGCTGTCGCCGGTATTCCAGAGTCCAAGCTGTGGGGATGGGGATGCCAGTTCGGTGGCCTCATTGGACGACTCGATGCCGCCGGCATTGACAGCCTGCGACACAGATGCCTCCAGTGACAGTGGCATCGATGACAACAGCATGGTTGAGTCGCGTGCCGTGTCGCCGCAGAAGCCCATCCACCATTTGAACAACAACAACAACAACAACAATGAGATCCATGAGGAGAGCGAGGCGGCGCCACCACCACTGGATGTGGCCTCTGCGCCGCCGGCACCGCCGCCACTCGAGGCGGACATCGCCGATGAGCAGGAGGTGACAATCGCCAGTAATGGGACCAGCCGCAAGTCCTCAATATCTTTTATGGACAGCAGCAATCCCCTGCAGCATCATCCACTGTGGAAGGAACTCTGCACCGCCGACTACAACATGACCGACATCGAGTTGACCGAGAATCAACTGGAGACGGTGCTGGGTTGGCCCGAAATAGCCTAAGCCCAGACCCCCATCCCTCCTGGAGGTTCTAGCTGCATTTTTACGTAGGCATTTTGTGGGTCTTGTTTTTTTTTTTTGTGAGTTTAAATTTAATAAAAAATCAAAGCATAAGCAAAAGATTGATTTTGAGCCTTGCGTAAAAAGTAGAGAAAAAAAAGAGAAGATGCAAACAGACAAACACAGAAACACTTGAAAACAGGAAAAGTTCAACATATTTTGAATAGTTTTTGTAGCAACTTTAACTGCCTAGAACAGATGAATATACGAGTATGTAATTTAGTCTTAATGTTTCTACATGCAAAAAAAAAGTTGAAAGAGGAAGAAAAACCATAAAAAAAAACATACACATATATATTTGCATAAAGAATTCTACAACAAAAACACAAAAAAAAAAACAAAACAATTCATAGTTCTTGCTGAAAAGGCTCAAGTAAATTTCTGGTGACGGTTGTAATCCGAACAACAGTTAATCGCAAAAGCTGTGAATTAAAAAAAAATTAAAATATTCTACAAAAAGAAACAAAAAACAAAAAAAAAATAAATTTTATAGAAATAACGTAGCTGTAAGTTCAATGTTTTCAAATGATACCAATTAGTTTAAGATTTAAATAATATTTCGTAATTATGTTAAAGATTTTTGACAATTTCAGTTCAATGTTTTTTATGTTATTCACAAACTTTTCTTTAAATTACAATACTTACCACACTTGTCAATAGCTTAAATAGTTTCCTGTCTTGTAATTTGTATTCAGCCTGTTTTGAAAAATGTAAATTAGATTTTAGTTATAAAGGACGCATCATTCACAATGCATCGTCTGTTTAGTTAGGACTCCTTTATTAATACAAATACTTTCGATTCAAGACCTAATTTTGTTCAATGTTCTTTCAAAATTGATGTTCTGCTAATAATATTGATGAATAAATTTAGAATTCGTTTCATGATGCCGTACATAAATATCTTATATCTTTGGGTTGGGGATATTAAGTAATTTTTTACAGCTGAATCCAAGATTCTTGATAAGGGTGCCGACTGTTCTCTCAAATTGAGGCCTTCTTTCCATAGCTCGATCAATAAATAATAAGCTTAAGTTACGCTTAATTAAACTGCACATTATTGTGCAGAAGATCAAGGAGTTGCTCATCTGGAGATGTCCACTTGCAGCGAGGATACTTGGCATTGCAATAATGTGGAGCACTCACTCTGCCCGCTTCAATGGCCTCTCGCAGTGCCGACTGCTCTAGCCAGGACAACAGCCAGGACCAACTGGACGCGCCGTCCAGCATCAGCTCCAAATCCGACCCTTGACCACTGCGCACATTCCTCATGGACTTGTGTGTGAAAGTGCAAATGGACTTGAGCAAGCAAATGGGCAGATCGATGTCCTTGTCCAGAAAACTGCTCTCAATGGTGCTCATGAGACTGGGAAGTGCAGTCTCTGTGTTAAGATGAAATAGTTGGATGAATCACTAGAAATTGTATAGAATTTATAGACTAACCCACACGCTCGCCACTGGCATTGCGATAAACGAGCTTGAAGTTCTCGAAGATCTGCAGAAAACTCTGCTCGTCATCGAGTAAGCCACGAGCTGTGTGTTTGGCGGACTCCTCTGACTTGGCATCGGGTACAATGGTCTCCAGACCCATGCTCCTTATCAAATGACCAGCAAGTAAGCCGCCAGCGGCAACTAGGCCACAACTGAAGATAGCGGCAGAATTGACAACGAGCAGAGGCTGACAAGGAGGAAAATGGAATAAAGTAATTTGATTTTGACTTTATTTATAGTAGAGAAATAACTATTAACGGGTCACAACTAAAATTCTGGACAGATTTTGAGAGCCTGCAGCTTAGGCATGCTTTGTCGTATGACGATGGTATTTGGTAATAAAATCAACTATTGCATGATCTTTTCACCAAATAATTTCAAAAAATTATATGAACTATATTAGACTTCAAATTGCCTTTCAAACAGCAACAGCTGCGAAAACGTATTGTACGCTTTTACCAAGATCACAAAGAGCATGGAAAGACTTACACCTGTGCCCATTTTATGGCGGAGGGCGTGGCAAAAAGCACTTTATATTTAATTCTCAGCAGCTTGAATATAGAAAGGCAGTCTGGTTCGGGAAGAAAATCAACAATTATGACTACAAATAACATTTTAAAGCTAAAGACTGTTTTTAACAATAAAGATGGGATAAGCCAAGCTGAAGCGGCCCGAAAAATCGGATGCTCACAGCAACATATCTACAAAATATTAAAATCATTAAATATCAAAGCCAGAAAGAAGCAGCAGTCATCAGTTTGTACTGAGATGCAAATCCAGCTAGTAAGATCGCAATACAGGTGGTTGTGCAAAAATTACAAAAAAAATCATTTATTCTTGGTAAACAAGAATATTAAATTTGTTTCCAAAGAAAGAAATTCCACACCAATTGAAGATTTTTTTGGTGAACTTTAAAGATTAGTGTATAAGAATGGCTGAAAGGCCAAAATTTAAGCAGTTGACACGTCGCATCCGAAAATCCCTCCAAAGAAATTGACCCAAAGGGCGTACAACGTGCATTCTCGAGCGTCTGCACAAGACTGCGCATTGTGGCCGACAAAGCACCCTTTGATGAAGTACGTTAAATAAAATAAACTTATATTATTACTACCTTTATAAAAAAATTTAGCCCAATAAGTATTAGCCGAAAATATTTTTTTGCTGGACTTTTGAAATTAGTCCAGAATTTTAGTTGTGACCCGTTACTTTTGCTCATTTAAAATTTTAATTTTTATTCAATCACTCAGAAAATATAATAATAGTTTAGAATTTGTTTTTGTTTTACATTAATTTTCTTTATAAAAAGGTTTTTGCTTCTCATGTCTCAATGCACTTTTCTTCTGGACTTTGGCCGACTAAACACGAAAATCGCACTTAAAAATTGTTGTATGGAAGCGTTTTCGTTGAATATTCATGTTTTTCCGAATTTTTGAAGTTGCTCCGACATTTTAGCGTATACCACGAGATCTAATTAACTAATGTGGTCACTCAAATTAAAGATACCTGATCCCACTACATCTTTCCTTCATATAGTTTTGAGATCGGTTTCGTAGCTCACAGAAGCTAGCATCTTTAATAAGTTCCAAAATCCGGTTTTGTTGTGATTTTTGGGGCTCGAGAGGTCACAAATCGCCCCAGAAAAAATAGATTTCGCAAAGGTAAAATTTAAGTGAGTGTTTAGAGTATAGTCGACACTGTTACAAAGAAAATAAGCTATTGTTCATAAAAATCCATGGATAAATAGCGGAGTAATACGCTGTTTAGTGCAAAACCAAAATTTATGTTTTTAACAACTTTCAAGTATGTTTTATATGACAGCTATATGATATAGTGGTCCGATTTCAACCGAATGAAGTCAGAATGTATAAGACCATCCTATATGTATATTCTAACAGTTTGGTTCAGATATTTCAAACAACAAAAATGTTTTCCATACTAAGACTTGATTTTCGACTGATCGTTCCTATGGCAGCTATATGATACAGTTGTCCGATTTAAACCAAATTTGGTGAAGATGTAAAGGACCATCCCAGACGCTGATTCTGCAAGTTTGGTTGAGATAGCTTTCAAACTATAAAATCACAAAAAACGGTCATTTTCGAACATATTAAAATCGCTACCACCTGAACTGCTGAGCCGATCTTAAAACTGTATGGAAAAAAGTTAAAGAAAATTGACTTATCTTTATATTAAGTGCTAATTTGGCCAAATCGGATAAGTAAAAATGGAAATATACTCAAAAGTATTGGAGTAACCTCAAAAATTCGAAAAAAATTTGAATATTTCGAAAACGCTTGTATAAACAAATTTTAAGTTCCATTTTTGAGTTTAGCGGGCCAAAGTCCATAAGAAAAAAATATTTTAATTCACTTTGCATTTTGGCTGTAAACTAGTGCTATTATTAAAAAAAATCAGCAATAAAATTTATATATTGACTTTTCTTACAATAATTTGAATTTTACATTTTTTAAGTTTTTAATAAAAATTTTCTGAGTTGAAACTATAAATGTTTCATCTTTCTTTAATAACAAGTGGAAATCAGCTTTAACCATAAATTAAATACATCAATGAATTAAAAAAGTAACTTATCTTTTAATAGTTAATTGTAATTTTCTTACCTTTGGCGGTTCGTTGCGTTTGCGTTTGATGGGCACCTTGACAAAGGGCAGAATATAGTCCAGTCCAATGGCAATGTCCTTGTCCACCGTGTCAAAGGACACCAGCTTAAATCCCGGATGGTTGTTCTGCCTTGCTGAAGCTGAGAAGGGTTTGGAGTGAGTTGCCGTCTCCTCTTCACCAGCTGCCAAAATCACAGCACAGCCAGACAGAATAAGGATCAGTTCAGTTGGACTTAAGATCATAATGCTTCCGCCTTGACGTCTGCTGTCTTGAATAGCTGCGACAGTTTTGAAAGCCCACTGTGATCTCGACTCGTTTGGTGTGGAACTGCTTAGTTACGTGTCGTTATACAATTTATCGCTTGCTGCATCGTTGCCTCTTGGCTGTGATAATTTGCGGCATGCTTCTGCCCACTTTGTTGCCGTTTTCCTTGGCTGTTGCGCATGCGTGACATAATTCACTGGGCTGAGGTGTGAAGCCATTTGCTCGTTGAGGAACAAGTCCAATGCTTCTCCTACATTTTTTTTAATTTCTCAACAATGGAATTTTAATTTTCAACCTGACATTTTGACAGTCTTCCGTTAATTGATATTAGCTGTTACATTTGTATTTATGAATACCAGGCGAACAGAAGTGAGTAGAAAGCAACCAAATTTTATTATATTTATCTTTAAATTAAGTGGAAATATGACCTTTAGTTGAGTTATCACTTGAGCGACAGGCAAATTTAAATATTTTGCTGTAACGACCTACTGTAGGCTGGCGAAAATCTGTAAATTCTGTTTGCCTAGTATTTAGTTCAGATATTTCTTTGTAACGCGCCATCTGAAAACAAAGTCATTTCAGGGGGAAAAAAAACACAGTTTAATCTCAAATTTTTAGATTTTTTATTCCTAAAATCCTAGCCTTAAGAGTAACGTTTACATATAGTTTCTATGTTTATTTGCTGATTTAAGTAGAATGTACAATATTAGAATGTTATACATTATTACTTGTATTACCTTAAGAGCTCTTTAATTTTAATTATCAAAGAGTGTTACAAAAACTGATTTGTAATTTACAGCTGCACAGTCGCCGGTTATGTTTATGCGTGAAGTTCTTGACGGTTATGCCGAGTCCATTGGTTACCGGTTATCAAGCCTATAGACATTTCCTGTGTAAGAGAATAAGGAGAGCTATTCAATGTTTATCATGTATAATGTTACCCGCTTACTGGAATGATCCTGCACTCATGCGTAATATTATTAACGTCCATTTCACTAAACTACTGAATAACAGGGTAATTGTGTTTTATATATTGTGCAGTGTTTTATAGAATTACTACTTACACTAGTTTACAGCCATTTTGACTTTCATGTCTGAGTGCACTTTTCTTATGGATTTTGGCCCACTAAACACGAAAATCGCACTTAAAAATTTTTTTATGGTAGCGTTTTCGAAATATTCATGTTTTTCCAAGTTTTCAAAGTTGCTCTCACATTTTAAAGTATACCACGAGATCCAATTAACCGATGTGGTCAAAAGAGTACTCAAATTAAAGGCAACTAATCTCTTTATAACTCTCTCTCATATAGCTTTGAGATCGGCTTAGTAGTTTAGAAGCTAGCGACTTTTAAAAGTTCAAAAATCCGAATTGCTTACTAATTTTAATGTTTTTTTATTGCATACTGTTAATGATTGCAAAGTTTTTTATGGCATACTTTTTGGCTTAAAAAAAAAAGTGTGACTCCTTCTTTGCCTTTGGAACAGCCGCGCTGATGATCTTCATTATAAACAGAAGAAATGGCCAGCACGAATAAGCACCGTGGTTGGCGAAGCCAATATTAAATACGATCCTATCGTAAGGGGTCACACTTTTTTTTTTAAGCCAAAAAGTATGCCATAAAAAACTTTGCAATCATTAACAGTATGCAATAAAAAAACATTAAAATTAGTAAGCAATTCTATCACTACATAGCGTATTACTCCGCGATTTATCCATAGATTCTCGAAAGCAATAGCCTATTTTCTTCGTGACAGTGTCGGCTATACGTTAAACTCTTAAAAATAATTTTACCTTGGCGATATCTATTTTTTCTAGGGCAATTTGTGAGCTGTGGAGACCCAAAATTCACAAAAAAATCGGATTTTTGAACTTTTAAAAGTCGCTAGCTTCTAAACTACTAAGCCGATCTCAAAGCTATATGAGAGAGAGTTATAAAGAGATTAGTTGCCTTTAATTTGAGTACTCTTTTGACCACATCGGTTAATTGGATCTCGTGGTATACTTTAAAATGTGAGAGCAACTTTGAAAACTTGGAAAAACATGAATATTTCGAAAACGCGACCATAAAAAAATTTTTAAGTGCGATTTTCGTGTTTAGTGGTCCAAAATCCATAAGAAAAGTGCACTCAGACATGAAAGTTAAAATTTTTTTTTGATTTTGTAAACTAGTGTTATTAAGAAATATACAACAAAAAGAGAAAAATTTCAAAGTCCACGCCAGTGAGGAAAGCATTACGAAGGGTGCGAAAAGCGACTACCAAGGAATACTAGAGGAATGGACCATCAATCAGATATCAGCAACTTTGGGACAAGGAAATATTTTCGCCTCGTAAAGTATTTTTTAGAAGATTGAAATTACCCTTTGGAGTGCTTTTATATAATTATGTTTTTTTTAAGTAAATGTCTACAACAATTAAATAATTAATTCTATGAATTGTTCTTTAAAAACATTTCGATTAAAGAATTCACAAACTTATAATCATTGACTGCAAATAATGATTATTTTTATTTTTTTAAGTAAAAAAATCAAACACTTATAAAAGACCTAGAATATAATTGTATGAGTTTTATTTTTTTTTGATTAAAAACAATGATTTTGTCTAAGTTTTAAAAAATTACTTAAAAATAATGATTAAAAAAGTAAAAAATTAAAATATAATCATTAAAATGTAATTTTTGTAATATAACTTATAATGATTACGGTCCCTGCTAATAATAAATAGACATCAATTGAAAATTTGTCCAAATAACATATGAATCACTTAAAAATAAATTTAAAATGATGTATTATTTAATATTATATTTTTATTTTATCTCTAATATTTTTATAAAGTATAGGAACAACAAATAAATAAATTACAGCTAAAGGATCAATGAAATAAACGACCATTGAAATACTGTAAGACACTTGGCCAGGATCTCTGCAAGACGCCGCCTTGAAGTTGCGGCCAACTGCAGCTGCGATAGATGTGGTTGCAGCTGCCACTGTTGCGTGCCACGTCGATGGCACTGAAGACAGCGGTGCCGTTGAGCAGCGAGTCCGTCCAACGAGAGCTGTGAGAATGTATGAGCTTAAAATAAGACATATTTAAAATAGAGTATAGGTCACTTACTTGGTCAAAGTATTGATTAGTCTGACAGTGGTTGGAAGAGTTAATCCGGCATCGTGGCGCTGCAACTGTGCCGCATTGTGTTGCAAGTAGTGGCAGATGGCGCGTTGTGCGCAGACAGAGACATCTATGTTGTGCTCGTCCAGCTGCGACTCTAAAACTTGGCTTAGACTTCGCACTAGAATAGATAAAGATAAGGGGAAATGATTAAGGCTGAGAGAAACTCAAAGTGATCATACACACTTCCTCGTCCACTCTTGACGGTTTCATCGTATTCCTTGGCATTGTAGCCTGCATAGTTGCCGGCCATCGAGGTGAACACTATGGGTGCCAACACCAGACGCACAATGCCCACAATAATGGCGCCTGCAACCACAATAACAGCCGTGTTGAGCAACGCTCCCTTCTGCAGATTCAACACACTCATCGCCGCCTCGCGGGCGAGTTTAACGCTACGCTTTACAGGCACCTTGACGAAGGGTACGATGAACTCCAGCTCCACATGGACATCGCCGTCACTGGCATCGAAATGGAATCCACGTGCCTCACGTCCAGTTCCCTCCTCTTGAGCCAGTCGGGCAACTTTCTGCCGCGGCTCAAAGTCATGAAAACGCAACATTTTCGTGCTCGCATTGTGGTTGTTGTTCTTGTAGTAATTATCATTAAGGTTGAGGCTGGAAATGTCGCTGGTCGCGTCACTTTGCTCACCTCCGAGCACCAAAACCACAAAAATCAGTCCCAAGTTGTGGATGAAATTGTGCCACCTGCTGTGCCACATTTTTGGGGGCGTGCTGCTCGCTGGGTCGTTCGTGTGCCACTGAACGCGGCACTGTCAACGGGTCTACTCTTTGTAGAGTCATAAATACACCGAGAGAAATTTAAAGTAAGCATCAGAAATGGCGAAAAAGTCATGGTCAAAAATATATCTTAGAGAAATTAGCATATTGCCACACAATTTTTATTAAGAAAAAATATAAAAATAAAACAGATATTTAATTTTTTTTTAATTTTACTAAAAATATAAGACATTACATAAAAAAAACTTCACTATTAATTTATTAATTAAATCAGTTTCTTGACCCCTGTCAATACTAAAATTAATTCTAATGCATATACTAGTAATAAGATAAATAATAAATAATATTACTAATACCCAGGGACTGTAATCATTATAAGTTTTATTAAAAAAATTATGAAAAATTATTCATTTTAATTTTAATTGATTTAATTTTGAGTTTTATTTTACAAATTAATCAATAACCATTATTTTTGAGAGAACAAAACACAATAAATAATCATTATTTCATGAGCAAAAAATAAAACTCTTAAAATAACAATAATAAATATTTGTTGAGTAGTAAAGTATAACACAAAATTAATCATTACTTTGTGAGTAAGTCTTTAAGGCTTAAAAAACTTTAAATAATGGTGGAAATGCATTAATGGACCTTAAAAATGAATATTGGTACATTTCTCGCTGTCTTAAAGTTACTATAAGTAAATAATTTTTTAATTAAAAGAAAAAACCAAATAATCATTATTTGCAGTTCCTAGTCTTATTAAAATTTAATTTACTAAAAATATATGAGATAAAAAAAAAAAAAAAAGTATTATTTATTTATTAAATAAATCAGATCCTCGACAATATGTGTTTAAAATATTGTTGACGTTAAATAAAATAATACTAACATGGAGAGAGTTGCAACATGAGATTTTTATTATTTTCAATGAACGTAGAGTTTATTTATACAAATATTCAAATCGGTGTTGTAGCTAATTTCTCTCAGTGCACTTAATGTAGCAGTACCTTGTGAATTTCATGCACCATGCGTCTCTCCATCAAGATACCAAAATCCAAAATTCATTACAGCTGAAGCGCACGAGTTGAGTGAGATTTGAACGCTTTTCAGTGACAACAAAACAGAGCACTATGGTAAAAAAGTCCGATATTTTGGCATTAACTCAAATTTTCTGTTGTTCAGTTTCTTAAAAATTTTTATAGTTCCTTAATCGAAAAACTCCAAAGCAAACAAAAATAATTTTCTTAGATTTTTCGGGACTACCATTAATATTTTAAGCGCGCTCAAAGTCAGCTTATTGAGCGATGCCATGTGAACTGAAAAAGAGCGGGGAAACAAATTGCAACTTTCGGATCGAATTGTGTGTGTTATGTAAGCATTACAAAAAATTATAAATATGAACAAAGTTCATAAAGGTATTTAAAAAACGCTAGTAGCAAAGATTTTTAGTATTTGTGGTTTATTGTGCAATGGTCTACTGTGTTGTTCATGTGTATTTTTAGCTAAAAACTACCAAAGGGGTTCTGTTCCGTTAAGCTTTACTTTAGTACATCACAAAACAGTACGAGAGTTTTGAGTAAACGTTATTAACTTAACCATATGGAATCAGATGTGAATAATCCTTTTTGTTCGATTTTGTTCCTTTTCGTGAAAAATCGCATGTTGTAGGTGTGATTTTTGGCTGAAAAATCGGATTTCTCTCAGATTTAGATGGAGAGCGAGGTGAAAACACGGACAAATTTAAAAACAAACTAAATTGTAAATTCTATTTAAGTCTAATCAGCAAGCATGCAAAGTTTAAAATAAATTGATTTAAGTTTAAGCTTGAAATAATTTTTTTTACTTTTTTTTACTTTTTTTCTTAGTCGGGGAGGAAGGTTGGGATGAAGACAAGGTCCAATTAAAAAACAAAACAAATTATATATTTTTTAATATTATAACTAAGTTTCGTGTCAAATTTTAAGCCTCTAGCTATATATTTAGATTTTATATAAATATTTTACCCTTTTTTGCATAGTCGTATGTGGGCGGGGGAGGTAAAGGCGTGGTCCAAATCCGAAAAAAAAAATTCAAAATTCTAAATTAGTCTAACTAAAGGTTATGCCAAATTTCAAGTCTCTATCTTTATATTTAGAGTTTATGCCAAAATATACGGTTTTTTTACCATAGTGCAGAGGTGGAAGAGAGAAGGAGAGAGAGGAGAACTTTAGAGAGAAGGCATTTAGATCGATTGGATTGTGACATGCAAATTCGCCAAAGACAAAGTCAGATAATCGACAACGTCTGCTGAGATTGTGGGGATAGATAATCTTATTAAAAAAACCTCTTTACGAGGTAAATGTCTAGTGACGAAAGTATATTCATACCCCATAATTTCTGAAATCCAATTTTGCTACGAACAATATTAAATTTAACACATAAATTATAAAAAAAAAAAAAATTTAACATTTAAAGCAATAAAATGTGGAATAAAAAACCTCATTTCACCTGTAGCTCTGCATACCTTTGTACTTTAAAGGTATACCTAAGAGGCCTTAAAAATACCTTACTAACTATATATAGAATATATCTCTTGCTTCTATCGTTTGGATGTTTGGAAATAATATAAATCGCGACAAATATAAATATAGATATATGTATACTAAAAGTACTTTTCGACCAACAAAGGGGCTCCAGTCGACTACAGTCGAGTGTTGAAATATCTCAAACAGCAAAAAAGTTGTTCATACTAAGACTTGATTTTCAACTGATTGTTCCTATGGGAGCTATATGATATAGTGGTCCGATTCCAACCAAATTTGGTCAGTATGTATGGGAATATCTTATATTTCTGTCAGTTTGGTTAAAATATCTCAAACACCAAAAAAGTTTTCCATACTAAGACTTGATTTTCAACTGATTGTTCCTATGGGAGCTATATGATATAGTGGTGCGATCCAAAATCTAAACTCGATCTGCTTGCAATATAAACGAACCTACATACCAAGTTTGGAATCTCAAGCTCTTATAGTCTCTGAGATCTAGGCGTCAATACAGACGGACATGGCTATATCGACTCGGCTGTTGATGCTGATCAAAAATATATATACTTTATAGGGTCTGCCACGCCTCCTTCTGCCTGATACGCACATTTTTTTGGGGTCTAAAAAACTAAAAATCAAAATAGTTTAACAAAAGACTAAAACGGTCCCATCCGCAGTAATCATTAAAATGTGTTGTCCCTCCCACTTACACCTGCTTATCCTACGAACCAGGTATTCCTTTCTAGTGATATTGCTAGTCGCCTTTCGCACTCTTTGTGATGCTTTCGTCACTAGCGCGGACTGCCGTTCGCAGTGATAGTAAACACCTATCGACCCACGGCAAACAGTCCGCGGTGGATGCAACAGAGCGAGACGAAATACTAAATTATTTATTTATTGCTTGGAAAAACGCTACAATGTGTGGCATGGCAAGATACTCGTATGTTACTTGCGATGTCTATGCCACAAATTGCAAGTACTTAACAGTTGCAGTTGCTATGCTGTTATATCATCACTGGTAGCAGCGCGACAAAGGTTAGATAAACAAAAAATTTTAGGAAATAAACATTTGTGCAACCAATGAAAATTGGGCAATAAAATGAAGACACCGTGAAAAACATTTATTTATGTATTTATTTTTACCTTACATATTTAGACAAGGTCAGCTACGCTGTAATAGATATCGACCCCCTCATATGCACACCTATATTTTATATAGCCTTTTAAATTGTTATAATTGAAATAAAATTAGTATGTACATTAGGGTGTCCCTTATTTGGTCAAAGTCAATATTTTTAAACGCATACGGGCTAGTTCTGTTCATTAGGTCCTAAAGCAGTCAGAAATAAATTTTTACCTCAATCGGAGTATGATAACCCGTGCCGACTTGGATCGGAAAATTTAAAGATTACATGGGACAAAAAAAAAAAAAATTTTTTTTTTAATTTTTTATTTTTTTATTTTGTTTATCAGGTCCTAAAGAACTCAAAACCAAGTTTTCACCTTAATCGGAGTACGATAACCCATTCAAATTTGCATCGAAACATCAAAAATCATCGAAAAATGTATAATCAGTGTTAAAATACTGTTTTTTCATGTTTCGATGCAAATTTGAATGGGTTATCGTACTCCGATTAAGGTGAAAACTTGGTTTTGAGTTCTTTAGGACCTGATAAACAAAATAAAAAAATAAAAAATTAAAAAAAAAAATTTTTTTTTTTTGTCCCATGTAATCTTTAAATTTTCCGATCCAAGTCGGCACGGGTTATCATACTCCGATTGAGGTACAAATTTATTTCTGAGTGCTTTGGGACCTAATGAAAAGAACTAGCCCGTATGCGTTTAAAAATATTGACTTTGACCAAATAAGGGACACCCTAATGTACATATATTAAAATTAACTGTTTATAATACTTTTTACGCCTTATTTTTATGTTAATTTATATTCTTACTGTAAGTTAAGTTGACTGAAACTTTTTTTAAATTTTGTAGAAATATTAATAAATAAAAATGCCATAAGGGATTTTTAAAGATATGTTTAGAATTCTACACACTTTCCTCTTTATCCAGTCTAATGATATGAATAATAATATTGAAGTGCTTCTAATATTATTCAGAGTAATAGGAAACATTTTCATACTCCGAAGAATTTCTGCTTTCTTTTTTGAAAATATATTTTATGCAAAGATCCGTAAAAGAAAAGATTCAGTCGATTGTAAAAATATGAATGTTGCAAAACATATTTATTAAGTATGTTCTTTCTCGAAACTAGGATGTTCTGAATACTTTACTAAAACTGTAAAATTAAAATACCACAATTTTGATTAACTATATGATGAACTTTTCGTTCTGGCTGATGTCGAAACGGACCCTCTTCGAGTCGGGATCCCTCGACTGCTGGAACTGTGACGCTGTGGGGGGACGAGAGGCGCGATTCAGACGCTGCTGGCGGTCGTCTTGCCGAGGAGTCGCCACATGATCGTCCTGCCTTCTAAAATACTTGCGACCGATGTCGGTAGTGCTGGAGAAGCCGCCCTCTTGGCGGGGCCGAGGGGCACCCGGGAATGGTCTCTTCGTTTTCTTTTTGGGCGGATTACGCATCTTTGGAGGCTTTGGCTTTTGATGCACAAATCCCTTGCCGAAGATCCAATTGAATTTGCCTTTACGTTCGCCAACCACACAGCCACCGTACTGAACCTGGGCGTTGGGCGGATGCGGAAACATTGTGGGCATGGCCCAGTCGTTCTCATTGTACTGCGTCTCCGTGTGCGTGATGTGCACCGCCTTCAAGCGCTCGGGATGCATAAGACCCGCGGGGGGCGTGACACCGAAGTCGAACTCCGCCTCGCTGTCCGTGGTGTCGGAGAGGACGAGCTCGTGCTCACAGCTGTCCATGTTGCGCTTGTCGCACTGCCGCTGCACCTCCTCGACCAGCTGCTTCTTGTCGATGAAGCTGCGACAGAAGCATTCCATCACCGGCTTGTGGCACTTGCACTTGCTGAAGCCCATGTTCTTAAGGCAGCGCTTCATTTCCCGCACCTGCTTCAGCACGGGATTCTTCACGATGCGGAACTGCACGGGCTTCATGTTCGCATAGGGATTCGCCGAACGCTTCAAGGTCTCCGCATCCTTCAGAGGTCGCAACGTGATCAGATACTCGTCGTTCTTCTTCTCGATGTGCAGTGTTGGCACCTGGACCAGATCTTCGGGCTTCTCCTCGTGATCTTTGGCTGGGCGTTTCTTTTGCTTCTGGTAGGACATGTACTTGGATATGGGAATGCTGTCGACGGGAAAGTCCTTGAGGAAGTAGCTCATCAGTTCGCGTATGGAACGACGGATAGCGCCAGGACGCCAGCCAGGTCGCTGGGCCAGCGGATGCTGAGTCCACAGCCAACCCATGTGGGGCGGCACCTTGTGCTCATCCTCCCGACAGTGGGCGTGGCCATGTCGGCGATGCTCTTGGATGTCCACGGGCTCGTAGAGTCGCGACTTCATGTAAGTCTTGGTTCGCTTCGATTGCGGCTTGCGCAGTTTGGCCACTTTACATGAGCTGCCTCCTTTCAAGGCACCACCACGTCGCCTGGTGGCCTTGGCTAGTCTGCAGGCCTCATCGCAAATCTCCTTGATCTTCGCCTTTTTGTTCTCGTCGTTGTCCCCGGCGCGAAAGAGATTCCTCAGCTCCGTAAAGACATTGACCAAATCTGGCGGCTTGGACTTCTGCGAGGACTTGGTAGCCCCTGGACAAACTGGGGCGGACTTGCACTTCTTGATGCTCTGCTTGAGGGCCTTGTAGTCCTGCACAATGGACTCGAAGCCATCCGATGGCTTGCCCTCGGTGTGCTGATCGCAAGTCTGAGGACACGGACTAGCAGATCCTCCCTGATCCTGATTTGGATCGATGCCCAAGGAGTCGAAGAATTCTTCGAGTATATCCTTGGCCGTGGCCTTCTCATTGTAGTCCTGCTCCTCGAATTCGGGCAACGGTTTGTAGCCGCAATGGGGACAGGCGGCGATCTGTGGCAGCCAGGACACGTCCTCATGACAGACGGGACATTCCCTTTCCCTCTTTATGCCCATCTGCTTTAGCTTGGGCGGATCAATCGGAGGACACATGCGATTGGTGTTGCCGCTTCCCAAATGCGATGCAGCTGAAAACTGTCCGCCGGGACCAGCAGACGCCTTAATATCCAAGCATCCCGAATTATTGTCCGCCATTCCGTATATGGAGTAGGGACCAGCCATGTCAATCAGTTTCTTGCCCGACTGGAATCGAAGCAGCGTTAGTTCTCCGCGAGAAACTGGATATCAGACTCACCTCAGTGCCGGCTTTTCTTCGCCCAATGCCATTATCGGAGCTCTGGCACAAGCCGGAGGAATCACCAGAAGGATCCTCGTAGCTAACGAAACCCAGACAAGGATCTGTGGATGAGCTGCAGCCACTCTGTGAATTGAGGCCCAACATGTCCCCACAAGCGTCGTCGTCGTCGTTGTCATCGCAGTCGTCCGAGCTGCAAAGGTCCGTGCCCATTTCCATTACTCTATTGAATTTCAGGGGTGCGCTTTCGCCTTTAGATGGCTCCAGGCTCCAGGCTCTAGCCGAGAGCACAGGATAGCACAGGAGAGGAGAGGAGCTTACTTACACATCGAGGGACTGACAGCGCATTTGCATCGAGAGCCTCAAGGTGCACATGCCCACGGTACAGCCCTTGCAGGTCAGCTCAACGTTGGCGGTGTAAACGACTTCCTGAAGGGTATTCGTCATTCGCACAATGACAGACTCGGGTGGGACGAAACAGCCCCGACCTGAAATATATATTTGAAAATGATCAGTAATTAATACTATTTCTTTCTTATAAACGTTAGAATAAGAAAAGGGTACATTGTATTTGTTGAAATGTATGTCACCGGAGAGCGAAGCATCTCAGTTCATGTATTCTATTAAAAGCTATTATCCTACTTAATCGCAATAAGATCGGGCAAACAGAACGGTTGTAATGGCTTTTTTAATTTTTTAGGCAATGTAAGTGCCTTAAAGTATAATAAAAAATAATTTGATTTATATTTAAATAAGTTACGCTTGTTTTTTTTAATAATGAGCGTTAGCTCGCAGCACTAGGCACAGAAATAAAAAAAAAAAATAGAAACAAATTAAATATACACTGGCGAACATATCTATTGGCACAGCAAGCATCTTAAGATTTGATTTGCGCCGATATCGTTAACATATTGGTATCAATGGCAACAACTTAAAATAGCTAAAAAAAAAAGGCTAAAGTATTTGATTTTACTGAAAAAATTCTTATCATGGATCAAAATATTTGATGAGAAGAAATTGAGGATTAAGTATTTTGACAATACTAAAGTTAAATCAACTCTTAATTTAAACTCGCTTTATGTTAAATTTGGCATCAATGGAAAGGTCATTTAAATTCCGTTTGAATGATACAAAACTTTTCTTAACCCCTTAAGTACCTATTAAAAATATCGAATGTAAAAGTCTACTTTTAATACTTTTTTCCTCGATATAAAAAAAAAAAGTTGTGATGCAAAATATTCTTCAAGCAATTCTAGGAGCAAAATTTTTTTTTAAAAAATCTCTTCGAAAATATTTTTTAAGGATTTTTGAAAGTTTCTAAAATTTACTATTTTAACCTTATTTTCCTCCTTTTCATACAAAAAAGTAATATTTAGCAATTTTCAAAAAATCAACAAAAATATTTGCGAAGAGATTTTTGAAAATTTTGTTTTGCAGTCACTCCTAGGTATGTTTGAATTTAAAAATATCGAGGAAAAAAGTTTCAAAAGTAGACTTTTACATAAATCGGAGCAAATTAGCCCCCAAATCTTAAGATGCTTGCTGTAACAATATATATGTTCGCCTGTACACTTATAAATAAATGAATTCTAATATCCGTCTGCTTACCGATCTCTTTCTTCATGTATTTTACGGACACAGAGATGCCCTCGTTCAGCTCCTTTTCCAGGCACTCGGCCAGCATGGAGAACCTGGCGCTCGGCTCCGCCGGCAGACAGTTGACATTTATGCGATTGGAGCACATGATCGGCTTGCAGCCGCGACAAACGTTCGCCGTGATGCGCAATTGTTCGGGGCACTCAAAGTCCCGACCGGGCATGTAGAGTTTCATGCAGATCATGTTCGCTTCGAAACATCGATAATTGTCCTTCATGCCCTTGTTCTTTTTGCCCTTCTTCCCCTTCGATGGACCACATTGCAGTTCATCGGAGTCCTCGTTTGCCGCATCTTTTTCCTGTTGCATTCGAAATGCCTGCGCACAGCAAACATTCTTGTTCTTGTCCTTATCCTTGTCCTTCATGCCCTTCTTGCCCTTGCCGTCGTCACACGGCGGCAGTGCCTGCCTTGTGGAGCAGCGCATATAGTTCTCCTTATCCCGGCTCAAGTCATTTGAGGCCCAACAGCACGGAGCCTTCGACATAACGAATATCGTTCGAGAAGTGTTTGTTGAAAAATTAAATTTTTGGATTACTACCCAGTTATTATCAAGGAAAATCACAAATAATTTCACTGCTACAAATTTATATATTGCTAGAGCCTGGAAGCTAACGCCCTGAAATTTCAATAGAGTATGATACAAATACCAAACAAATGAACCTATCAATGAGCAGAAAGTTAAGGAAATCTCAAGGCATACTTGATGAAACGGAATTAAATATCGGTGATTACTTGATCAAATATTGTTGCGGCATAAATTTAAACTTAAGGGAAAGGGGAAACCAGATTCATAGGAATCATACGATCTTGAACTTATTAATTTCTTTTAAATCGATACACTTAAAATCTTTGCCATTGTTTTGTTCAATTTATTATTTATTTACTTCACGTCTCATTTGACAGCTCGTCATACATAAATTTTTATAATTTTTCTACATTTACTAACAATTTTTGTTTTTAATTCTGTTTTTTCATCACCAAATTGGTCCATTATCGTAGCTAATTGATGTTTTATTCGCATTCGCAGCATTCGATTTGTGCCATTTTCGTTTCATGTTGTAAACATATTGAAGACCTCCATCAAAGCCACCCTTTTGTCTTCCCTTGGATTTCTTTTCGTTTTTCGGCTTATTGATCTTCTTGGCAGGCTTAGCCTCGCGATGGATGAAGCCCTTGCCCAGGGTCCAGGGGAATCTCCCCCTGCGTTCGCCGACAACGCATCCGCCGTATTGGACGAGGGCGCTGGGCGGATGTGGGAACATGGTGGGCATGGCCCAATCGTTGGGATCATACTGGGTCTCGGTATTTGTAATATCGGGCTTGTGTAGACGCTCGGGCTTAATGACACCCGCCGGCGGCGTGACCCCGAAGTCCAATTCATTCTCACTGTCGCTCTCGGAGAGATCGTCGTAGACGAAGGTATCGGAGATGTCTTGCCAGCCACGTTCCTGGGCCAACTTGTTCACGGCATGCTCGACGATCATCTTGTCCACGTGGGAGCGACAGAAGCACTTGGCAATCGGCTGATTGCAGCTGCAGGCGGGAAAACCGCTTTCCTTCAGACTGATCTTGATCACACGCTTTCCCGACTCAATCGGATCTTTGACGATGCGAAAGACAACGGGTTTCATGTTCGCATAGGGATTGGCGGCCACTGCTAGTGTCTTGGGATCCTTGAGGGGTCTCAGTGTGATCGTATACTCGTCATGTCTCTTGCTTATGTGCAATGTCGGATGCTGCACCAGCTGCTCCTCTGGATTGGATTCCTTTGCCTTTTCCTGCTCACGTCCACGTCGGCGACAATGTCGGCGAGAATAGCCCACAGAATCGACGGGATAATCAGTCAGGAAGTAGGCCATCAGCTCGCGAATTGGCTTCGCAATTGCGCCGGGCTTCCAGCATCTGTGACGGGCCAACTCACTCTTGGTCCAATTCCAGCCCATGTGGCAGGGCACTCGGCCACTGCCCCGCGCACAGCACAGATGTGCGGTCACAGGTCTGACCGGCTCCTTTCGCACCAGGAAGGTATAGCTGCGAAGAATTGAAGATTGGATTGGTATTAAAATACAGTTTGGCTTGGGTTCACATTAAGCTAGAATAAGAAAACTTAATGTGAGCCCAAGCTAAAGAAATGTAACTTTTTAAATTTAAAATTAAAATCTATTTTTTTTTAAGAGAATGCTGAAATCATAAACAAGTCTCTATACTTGTTGCATCGAAATTATTAATAAGTCTTAATACACCCAGTGAAATAAATATACATGGATGAAGTTTTTTAAAAAAAATATATACTTTTAACACAAAAGATTTGATGCAGATTTCTTATAATATCTTATTTAATTTCCAATTAAATGACACAAAAATTTCTTTAGCCCATTAAGTACCCATGAAAAATATAGAATTTTAATAAGTGTTTTTTTCTACTTTTTACCTCGATTTTTTACAAAAAACATATTGATGCAAAAAAAATCTTCAAACAATTCTAAGAGTGACTGCAAAAAAACCTTTAAAAAATATTTTTGTTAGTAAGTTTTATAATTTTTTAAAATCCTAAAAATTACTATTTTAACCCCTTTTTCCTCCATTTCATACAAAATGTGCCATTTAAGGAATTTTCAAAAAAATATAAAAAGTACTAGCAAAAATATTTTTGGGCTAGAGAAATTTTTGTGTCATTCAAACGGAAATTAAATGATAAGACTATTATAAGAAATATACATCAAATCTTTTGTGCTAAAAGTGAACATTTTTGAATAGCTTCATCCACATATACTTAATTCCCGGGGTACTTGTTGTATTGGAAATATAGCATTAAATAATATTTATACTAGTCTATATCTTATGCCCCTTGTTGGTTTTAGTTTTATAAGCTTAACGATCAATGTTAATAAATAAATAAATATTTATAAAATCCAATAAATTATTTTTACCGTAACAATTGGAATGGTTTTTCCTGCCACCAATGTTGGATCAATAAAAAGACTCACAACCTTTTCAACTTTTCATGTTCATCTTTTCAGTTTTAAAAGTGAGCATAAAATTCAAATAATTTTTTTATTTGATTTAAAAATTGTTAATTGCTGGTCTGAAAATTAATTTGTAAATATAAAATTCAGGTAAACTAATTACTTGAATTTTATGTAAATATTTTGTTAATTTAAAATTTTAGAATTTTAATCAGGAACTTACCGCTTGGAGCGGGGACGTCGTTTAGTTTTTCGGCTCTTCTTTTTCTTGATGCTTGGATAGCTTTCGTCGATCTCCTTTAGCGTCTTTTTCAAGCCTTTTGAGGACTTGCCGGACTTGCCAGACTTCCCTGACTTTCCTGACTTCCCTGACTTTCCCGACTTTCCGGACTTTTCACACGTCTCCGAGATCTCGTCTTTCTTTTTGTCGCTGTAGTTGTCGCGCATCTCCGTGAAAATGTTGACCAATTGTTCGCGTCGCTGCGATGGCGTCGATGTCTTCTTCTTCAGAGCCTTGACTGAGGCCTGCGGCGATGCCGGAAGAGACTTCGCTACCGTCGCCTTGCTGCCCATCTTGAAGAGCTGATCGCACATCTCTCGAATGCGACAACGGGTGCAAAGTTTTCCATCATCGCAGGTGCATTCCTTGGGCAGTTTCTTGAGAGCTGCCTGCTCGGAGCCAGATCCCTCGACCCCAGCTCCGCCCCCGGCAACGCCATTTACGCAGTCGTCGTGCTTCTTTTGGTTTTCGTCCTCGTTCTCGTTGAGCAGCCTGGTCTGGATGAAGTGATTGCGAAGCACCTCGGCTGCCGTGGCCGTCTCATCGAAGAGCTCCTCGCTGGGCGGTTCCATGTCCATGCGCTTGTAGCCGCAGTAGGGACAGGCCGCGACCTTGGGCAACCAGGTGATGTTCGCATGGCACACAGGACAGAGGAGTGGCGGCTTGTACTTGGTGCTCGTCAGGGACGGAGCTCCAATTGCAGGACACGCGCCCAGGGCGCGTTTGCGGCTCTCCTCCAGCTCCTTGACCTGATGTGGTAATAGATCGACATTATCCTCATCTTGATCATCTTCATCCTCGTCGTCGTCATCGTCCAGGCAATCCGACCAGAACTCCATGGGGGAAAACGAGCTGCTGCTTTCATTGGACTTGCGACACTTGCACTTCGCACCCGCCCGGGACCGAGCATGTCCCGAGGGCGGAGTGGGCGTGTGCGCCCGGTCAATTTCCAGATCTGTTAGCAGTTTCTTAAGCAGCTTACGCTCCCGATCCTTGGTCTGGTCCAACTCGGGTGGTGGCTTCACTCCTCGAATGAAGCAGCCGCAATCCTCGCCAGCTGGCGCACTCTTTGCGTGGATGCAGTTGAAGGGAGCCCCAGCGTGAGACATCAGGCGCTGATCCGTGATGCAGGTGGTGGCCGCACATCGGCTGGATCGTCCCAGGGTGAAGATGACGTCCCTTGGATTCACCGACTTGTCCAGTGGTCGACATACATCATAGCATCCGAATGGCTGCAGACGAGTGCTGAGAGGAAAAGAGTTGCTATAATTGCCCCTAAACGTAATCGCATGATGAACTTACTCCAGATCAGGATCCGCGGAACTGAGCTTAACATTTATCTCGAGGGAGCCCACATTCTTCTTATCCTTCTGCAGCTGCACGGTGACCTTCTCGCTGGTCTTGAACGTCTGATTGGTCAGCTGGCGCAGGAAGGGATCCGACATCATGGCACTCCCAGACCCGATGATCTCGCCATTATCGTAGACTGTTACGCACACACCCTTGGAGCTGAGCGACCCGATGAGATCGCAGGGACTCGACACGAAGTTACCCAACGGCCTGCTGGGAAAGTGCTTAACCTCTATGCGACTGGGGGTCAGATCGACAAAGTCCTGAAAGAGTCGAAGACTAAACGTGCGATCCACTTCCCCCTTGTCGTCCTTGGAGGGCTCGGGCAGCTTGGCCTTCACCACAATGACATCGAATATATAATTCTGCTTGAGAGGCTCCATCAACTCAGTTATCTGGATCTATATCTGTATCTATTTAGACTAATCAAAAGTCTTGCAAAATTCCGATTGGTTTTTTGTTTACACGACTTTTCGCAATTTTTCAAATCCTTTACAATTTTGTAAATAAAATTCGAAAATTTTAATCATATAAAAATTTGTAGCTCAAAAAAAGCGTTGTGTCTTTAAAATGAAAAGAAACTGAAATGATAACTATTACTAAGATATAGGTATAAACAAAATAAAAACAGAAACAGGAATCAATTGCAGGTTGCTAAGTTTATCGGAAAAAAGTTCAAATCTTAAAGAAATCAAACGAAACTCAATTTAAATTATAAAATTGCTTTTGTTTTATATCAATAACATTTATTTTGTGATCTTAGTGTCCAAAATGTTAAATATATATTATGTATAGTGAGTGTAATTCATATAACCCTAAGAGAATCTTTCACTGTTTTACAAATGTTTTATAATTTCGAAAAAGTTTAAATAAATAGTGAATGAACAGCGACGAATTTTGAATTACATTCGATAACTATTATCAAGGGGCATCGCTAATCGATAGACAACAAATTTTAATTTGCGCTTAATGCAATAAGTTTCACATCCGGGTAACAAGTTCATCTCTTTTTTGTGGGCAGTTTTGGAGCTGCTTTTCGGTGAGAACGCCATCAAGTTGCCGTCCAGCGACTGAAATTACTTGCGGGCATTGATGATCTCAACGAACTCGGGCTTCAGGGAGGCGCCGCCGACCAGGAAGCCATCAATGTCGGGCTTCTTGGCCAGCTCCTTGGCATTGGCAGCGGTCACGGAGCCGCCGTATTGAATGCGCAGGGAATCGGAAACCGCCTGGGAGATGTTCTCCACCAACCACTTTCGCAGGAAGGCGTGCACCTCTTGGGCCTGCCAGATAAAAGTAACATAAGTAAAGTGAATTGAATAAGGGAATTCTCTTCTCACCTGATCCGGGGTGGCAGTCTTGCCGGTGCCAATGGCCCAGACGGGCTCGTAGGCCACGACCACGTTCTTCCAGTCCTTGATCTTCTTGGCATAGGCGCACATCTGGCGGGCCACCACCTCGTTGGTCTTGCCCGCCTCGCGCTCCTCGAGCGTCTCGCCAATGCAGGCAATCACCTTGAGGCCCTCGGCCAGCGCGTGCTCGGCCTTCTCGGCAATCAGATCATCGGACTCATTGAAGATGGCCCGACGCTCCGAATGGCCCAGGATAACCCAATCGGCGCCAATGTCCTTCAGCATGGCGGGCGAGATCTCGCCGGTGAAGGCTCCCTTGGCCACCTTGTAGGCATTCTGGCCGGCGACGCCGATGCTGCAGGGCAGCAGATTGCGAGCGTACATCAGATAGATGGCCGGGCAGCCGATGACCACCTCTGTGTTGGCGTCCAGCGACGCATCGCTCAGAGTCTTGCAGATCTCGGCAATGGACTTCTGGTCTCCATTCATCTTCCAGTTTCCACCAACGCAAAACTTACGGCCAGCCATGTTGCACCCGGATTCAGAGAAATTTGCAAAAAACTACAATCGCCAAGTGGCCAAAAATGAAGGAGCAGAGCAATAAAGATTGGGTTACAGTCTGGCTAACAAATACTTGAAAATTTTGATAAGTGATTCCAAAGTTTTGATTGATAAATCGCCGCAAAGGCAAAATTTCTAGCGGCAGAAAAAACAGACAGAAAAACACACCCACCTCGAATGTAATCAACTGATGTACTAACTAACCTTCTTCTGACCTTCATATGTCTTCCATTGGCACTTGAAAAGCTTTGGAAAAACAGCTGTGAATTTGCCCAACAAAGCTTGCGATACAACGCTTTTGAGCGCATCCAGCGTCAAGTCTGTCGCACTTTGGTTGCTGTCCATGATCAACTTGGGTTCATTCGGTTCCCTTCGACGCTCCAATATTTGTGTACAGATTCGCTGATTAAGTTGATTGTTTCTACTTAAATTGCAGCACACGCTCGCCGATCCCAAAAACATTCTGCTTCTAAAAGAACATTTACTAATTTTGTCAGTTGATTTTTGTAAAAACATTTTGATATAAAACAGCATAAAGTCCTAGGCTTGCTCTGGGCATAGGTTATAAATTATATAAATAATCATTTAAAAAAAGGTTCATGCATTGTTGTTCAATTAGTTCCGTTTAGCCAAGACACGCACTCACGCTAAGCTTTGAAGCTTTTGGAAGCTTGTTGGAATGGCACAGCTGTTTAAGCGATACTTCCAAGCATTCCAAACGATATGTCTTAAAAAATGCCAAAAACGCACTAAACTAAGTAATTCTTATTTAAGTTATTGTAATAATTTTTTTTGAGAATTGAGCGCAAAAATTAAGTAATTAATAAATCAGCAATTTATTTTAAAAACTCACTTAAATTGACGAAGCTGTTTAGCTAATAATTTCAAAAGTTCCAAATGATAATTGCTAAGAAAAAATACCAACAAATTCAATAATATTACATTATGTTTTTATTAAATTAAGTTTTAAATAATAATTCATTTATAAATCATTTCCATAAATGATTTAATGATGAATGAACACTGAATTATTATTTAAAATTTAATTTTATAAAAAAACATCTTCTTTTAGTATAATATTTTGAATTTGTTGCATCTGGGTCTGGCAGGCCGATAAATTTCTTAAATAAAGTCAGTGTGACCGTAGTGCGCGAAGGAAAAGATGCGCATCGTATACCATAGGCAAATAGGTGGGCCATTTTGAACAAGAGAGCGCGCGTATAAGAGTGCGTGAGAGAGAGAGTAGGGCTTTGGCGTATGCGTGGGCGGCTTGCTCGAAATGGGTCAATGCCAAGGGCGATCGGCCGTTGACTTGCGGAACCGTTGCGTATGCAGGGAGAGAGCAAACAAAAATTTGGCATAGCAACAGGCTGATTTTTCTGCAAGCGAGAGTGTGGCTTGAAACTCGAACGCAGACGGAAGCGTTGGGAGTTTGGCTGACCTGGATTTTGTTTTGGAGTGCGGTATCCGCAGAAATATATGTACATATATAATATTTAATAAACGTTAGTTCGAGCGTCCTTTTTGTTTGGTGTTAGCTTTGTTTTTTGGTTAGTGCAGTGTCGAAGTTTTGTTTATTGTCGTGAACAATTATTGTTAACACAATACAAACATACATACATACAGTGAAGCATATATGCAGTTTAGTGCAGTGGCAGCAAACAACAACAACAATATAGCAAACAGTCACAAGTTGACAAAATTTAACTAAGCTACAAATAAATGAACAGCAGCAACAACCACAGTACAACCAAATAGCCACGAGTTGGCAACAACAAAACACAGTATAAACAACCAAAACAAAGCAATATAATCATACACACATATAAACGCACAATCAAAAACATAAATTAAAAAACCCGCACCAACAAAAACAATTAAAGTTACAAATACACAACAACACAACGAAACTAAAAGCCCGCCAAACACACACACGAAGCAGCAGCGACAACAACAGCTGTAACAGCAGTGCAACGGCAGGCGGTGACGTCAGCGACCCCTGCATATCATTTAATTCAATTATTTATAATTTCATTATTATTTATTAATTTTTATTAACGTAAAATCAATTATTAATTTTGTTTAATTTATTATTTATCCTTTTGTTCAATTTATTTATATTATTTATTCAACTTATTATTTATATTTAATTTCGATTTTGTTTATTTTTTCGCTTTATAATTCATTTGTTTGTCCGTTGATTTTGTTTGGTTTATTTATTTATGGTTTTGTATTATTTTTTTTGTGTTCACTTTTCGTTCGCCCAAATCTATTTTTGACATCTTCCCGCAGGCCCCGAAATACACCCAGAGCTCTGTAGGTTAATTAGGCCCCCTGTAGCGTGACTTAATAGAAAACCCACATAAAATAATCTGGCATATAAATAAAAACATCAGACTGATCAGGAGTATAAAAAAATGAAATAAATATATGTACAAAAATTGTTACTTATAAATTAAATATGATAGGGCTAAATATAAATAAATAATAAGAGATTGAAAAGAAAAATTATGTGTGAGTAGAGAATTTATTGTGGGAGGGGGATCGCATCGTCATGGAGTAAGATAGTCGCCGGAGAACATTTTTGTTGGGTGGCGCAACTAAATTTGAATTTGAAAGTTGCCGCCACAGGTAGGGTGGGTACGCTGCGGTATAAGACCGAAGCCGCCGATATGTGTGTCCGATATTTGTGTTGTTTTTGCGATGTTTGTGTCGTGTTTAGTTTAGAAATCGTTGAGAGTGCGAATCGATGATTGCGATTGTGCGGCTCGGCGGGCAATTGGTTAACAACCCCCCCTGAGGTGACAGAGCTAGCCGGCGTTGCCCCACGGAACCAAGCCGAGTCGTAACAAATTTACATTCTATGACATTTTCCACTTTTTCCCATGAAAATGCATTAATAAAGACCAAAAAACATATGATCGCTTATAATTTTAGTATTTAATATATTTATTTCAATTGATTTTCAGCTATACAATTAAACTACACATAAACATATTTTGGTTTTCACAGACGTTCTAAGTATACTTCGATAAATACACATGCATATGAACGATTATCATACACAAATAACACCCATAAAGTTGTAAGCAATCCACATACATTGGTTTTTTCTTTTAATTTTTAATACGAGTATGCACAAAATACATTAATTCTTTGACTTAAATTCACTTTAAGCTTAAGTTTAGGCAATTAACTTATAAATAAATGTAATTAAATGGAAAATAAATGCGCATAATTCACAAATTTCAACTGGAACTGCGTTCAGATCGAAATGATCTTAAGTTTTCAGTGATCTCGGATTAACTTAAGGAATAAAAGCTTTGACTTGCGAGTATTTGCCTAGAGTTAGCCTGCCTCTTGAGAGGAGGGAGGAGGAGTTGGAGTTGGAGGTGGATTGGGAGTGGGAGGATCATTGACCTGTGGTCAACTGTCAACGCTGGCAGCGACTAGGGATGACGAGGACGAGGCTGAGGTCGAGGCCAATGCATCGATGGTCAGTCGAGAAGGTGGCGCCAGTGTCGCCATCGTCGGCGGAGGAAGAGGCGGCGGACGCGGAGAAGAAGTGGAAGCATCCACAGTTGCTTGTGGCTGGAATAGATTGAAGAGATTGGAATGCTGCATGAAGCTGCCCACCGACTTCAATGGACTGAAGAAGTGCTCATGGCTCTGCACCGGCTGCTCCGAGTGCCTAGCTCTTAGATTATTGTGGTTACCCTGCGCTGTGGAGGAGCAGTCCGCAACTGGACTCGTCGGCTTCTGTTCGCCGGTGGTGCAGGAGCAGGAGCGACTCTTCTTGCGGGAGTTCCTCGTCAGCGCCGTCGACTTGCGGTACTTGGGCTTGTGGCCCGGAGGCGACAGGGGATTCGTGGCTCCGTCGATGACGTAGACGGCGTTAGAGGCACCTGTGTGGGGCAGGGGCAAGCAGTGATCGCTGCTCGAGTTGCCGGCGAGCAGCTTCGAACGCAGCTGATGCGCCAAGGAGCCGTTGCTGGGCGAATTGCGTGTGGAGCTGGGCTCCAACTCCCGTTCCAACTCCCGCTCCCGGTCCGAGGAGGGTTCGTGGTCGTGGAGCACCCGCTGTTGGCTGTAGTAGTCGGTGTCGTCGGATCGCAGCTTCTCCCGCATGACGCAGGCCAGGGAGCGACGCAGCTCGACGGGATCGACGCCTTGGTAATTGTTGCTGGTCGGCGGCACAAAGACATCCTCGTACTCGCCGTCCTCCGGCAGACTGATGCCATCCTCGGGTCCCGTCGAGTAGTTGTGGTTATCATAGGAATAGGCGCTATCACAACGTGGCTGCTGTTGTTGTTGTTGTTGTTGTGGCGACTGCGCCGTTGCTGGAGCAGAGACGGAGATGCTGCTGTCGTGCTCTCTCTCCTGCTTGGCACTGGGAAACTCGTAGCTGACCTCGCCGAGCTCAGCACCACTGGAGGCCTCCACGATGTTCCACATGTCCCGCTCGATGTCCGTGGAGACGGCGACGGCGGCGGCGACCGTTTGATTGATGTTGTTCACACAGGGACTGAGGACGCCGCACTTGGGCAGCAGCTGCGAGTTCTTCAGCGCCTCCTGCTGCTGTCGCAGCCAAATGGGCGAGTCTGTATATGGAATTAAGGAGGATCATTAGTTCCATTTGACAAGAGATTAAAGGAAGACGACGCGCACTCACACTCACCCACATACATGCGCGGCTGCGTGGAGCGCATATTGGAGTCCATCGACTGCAGTCGGTGCTGGCTGGCCACGGAGAAGCGATGGATGGCCTCCGCCTGCTGATCGATGTCCACGCCCATTAGTCTCAGCATGAGGTTCTTCAGCGCCAGTCGAAAGTCCTTCAGGTGATAGGCATAGAGCACGGGATTCACCGCCGAATTCAGATGCGACAGAATGATGCAGAAGAGCGTCAGCTTGGGATGCACATAGCAGTCCGGACAGAAGGCCTTGATGCAGTTGATCGTATACAGGGGAATCCAGCAGATCATGAAGAACAGCACGATGATCGACAGATTCTGTGTCGCCTTCACGTCCCGCTTCCGGGCCGCTCCCAAGACCCGCAACATGGTGCCCGTGTGTCCCGCCCGGCCCGGAGTCGTCACCTGCATCTGGGCGGTGGAGGAGCGACGACTGAGGTCCGAGGCGGGATTCATGGTGACGATCTGGCGCACCTGCTTGATGATCACCCGATAGATGTGCGTGTAGAAGGCCAGCATGAGCAGGGCCGGGGTGATGATGGTGGCAAAGTAGAGAAACACCAGATAGTTGTAGTCCATGACCTCCACGAAGAGGCACTCCTGGTCGTGGGGCACGTTCGCATGCCAGCCGAAGAGCGGCAGGAAGCCCACAATGGCACCAGCCACCCAGCACACGGAGATGATGACTGCAAGAAGCGATGCACAGTTTGATTAGCATTAAACCAGGGACCGCAAATAAGATTTATGCGAAACTGGATAAACTTTTATATTCAATTTTTATTTAAAAATTATACAATAAAAGTTATTTTTGAAAATAAAAGTTATTTTTCAATATTTATTATAGCAATTGAAAATAAAAGTTATTTTTTAGTTTTTATAATAAAAATTGAAGATTAATTCTTATTTTCAATTTTTATAATAAACATTTTAATATAAAATAAAAATAAAAAATAATAAAAATTGAAGAATATTTCATAATAAATATCGAAAAATAACTTTTATTTTCAATTGCTAAAATAAAAATTAAAAATAAGAGCTAAATTATAATTTTTCAATAAAAATTTAAATATAATTTTTATTTTTTTTTATTTTTTATAAGAGTTTTCATTTAACTTTTTGGATAAAAATCAACAAATAACTTTGATTCAATAATTTATATTTTAAAAATTATTAATCGTTACGGTCCCTGCATTAAACTGACGAAGCCTTATTCCTAGCATAGTTTTGGTCCTTGACATGCTGACGTCACAGTCCTCCCCCTTGCCCCCCTGACCCCTTGACCCCCTTCAACTGTCCACTGCCCTCTGTCTCATGACTCAACTGTCAATGGCGATATGCTAATGGGAATTACAAATGTGCTGCACTTGTAGCACTCTGCTCATGCGATTGTTTGGCTTTGCATCTCCTCCGGACAGTACATTGAACCACATGCACCACCAATCAGCAACCACCATCCAAATGACGCACACAAAATCATCTAAGCCATCTACAAGTTGTTTTTTTATGGCTATTTGCCTACCTCATCAATGTCTGGCCAAAACCTTATGCGTCTAACACATACTTATGCCACATGTTTAATTGGTCTTTTTGCTTAGCATTGCTGGTCTCTATAAAATACTTTTATATTAAAGGATAAAACAAAAAGTTTTCCAAAAATAACTGATTGTTAACACTCTACTAAATGTGTTCTTTGCACTAAAATAATTAACTTAATTTTAGTGTCAGACAGTTGACTTAAAAGTCAAACTTATATTACAAATATAAGTATTAAGCTCGGTTTTTCTTTTAACTTAGCCAAGTGCCAACATATAATTAAAGTTTTATCCCCGCTTGAAAAAATCTCTGGCAAAGCTTGGATAAATATTTTGAAATTCATTGATTAAACATTAAGATTATACAAAAGATGTGCAGTAATGTAAACTCAATATTTTGTATATTTTTGTATGCTAATCATTTGATAATATTTTGATCGGACAACACTTTTGTTGCCAACTTAACATTCTTAGTTATATACTTTCCAAATTAAGAGCTAATTTTTAACTTTATTGGACAAAATCCAGTAAAATTACAATTGATTCAAACGGTACCTCATACGAATTTCGAAACTTTTTTAAGGATTTTTAAAAGAAAAAAAAAAACCAAGAATAAAAGTTCAGGAATCCAAAGTTGGGAAGAAAAAATTATGAAACATAAATTAGAAATTTTACCTTTTAAAAAAAATATTGAAAGTAAAAAAATTAGGAAAAAAAAAAAGGAAACAAAATTGGAAAAAGTATCTTTAGTTTTCCTGTCATTGGTTAAATTCCTAAATTTTTTTCGAACTTTCGTATTCTGAGTAATATTTTTCGACATTCGTATATAGAATCGATTCAAACAGTAGTTGAGATGAAACCAAAACACATTTCAAACTAGTTTAGTGTTTGTTGAAATAGTGAACTAACTAGAAAAAATTAAAATTAATTGCTGAAAGATTCAACTATGTTAACTAAATTAATCAAACCAAATTTTAATCAGCACTCCAAGCTCTGTTTAAGCTTCAATCATTTTGTGTGTCAGTCAATGTTTTATGCTGCACTTTATATACAATAAACTTTATATAGAATAAAGATACATTTAAAAAGAAATGCATTTCAGTAATAGCATATTTTATCCCATTTTCCCCCATTAAGGCGCATCTTTTGTTGCTAAATTCCTGCCACAAAGCTGCAAATTAAACATGGTCAAGTTGCAAATGAGAACAATATGCAGTTTGTTGATTGTTAGCCATTAACAGTGTTTTGTTGTCAGGCTTTCACTTTTTTAAAACAAAGACAATGGGCAGAACAATAGACAGGGAAGTTAGTCAAAGTGAAGGATGCCTTCCTCCGGATATATCTCCCCCTTCGACTCACCAATGGCTGTGCGGGTGCGCACATTGCGGGAATAGGCCATCGGATAGAGGATGGCCCAGTAGCGATCCACGGAGACGGCCACCAGGCAGAATATGGAGATGGTGCAGAGCACCACGAGCAGCGAGACGGTGAAGAGGCAGGCGTGCAGATTCTTTGGCAATCCAATGGATGCCAATATGGCAAATGGTACGCCCAAAGATCCGACCAGAAAGTCGGCCATGGCCAACGAGACAATGTAATAGTTGGTGCGACGTCGCAGTTTCCTTTCGCGTCGGAACACAATGATGACCATCAGGTTGCCAATGATGCTGAAAATGGCGACTAGGACCTCGAAGACGGTGTATGGAATGTTCAGCTCGAGGTCCGAATCCGACTCCGGCGCCTTCGCATTGGCAGCGGCATTGTACTGTGTTATTGGCAGACTTATCAGATTCGGCGATCCTTTTGTTCTGAATGCAAAATCGCTGTACGAGAAAAACCGAAACTCGGACATTTTCGAATTGACTAATTGAGTGTGTTCTTTTGGCGGTTTTCAATTATCTTGTGCTGCGATGCGCAGTGTTGGTGTTTTTATTTTTAATTGACTTCGAGCGAGCATAAAGAATACATGTGGTGAGTGCAGGTTGCGCATTCGCCATGTTGTCCATGCGCCGTGTTGTCCCACAGCAACGAAGCGTCCTTCACATGTAGTGGCTGTAGTGGAAAACAGAGAAGGAAAAACAATAAAAGGTAAATTAATCATTGTTCGGCATGTTTACACACACACACACACACACCTACATCTAAGTAATTGTAGCAATTTTTTAGAGCAATAAATTGATAAATACTTGCCAAAAATACGCTCGACGCCGCGTCGCTCAAATTCGATAAGCGGCCAGCTCGTTGTCTAAAAATATACAACAACAACAATTTGGGCTATTAGCCATTATCTTTAACGTTATATCTGTATCTGTATCTGTTTCGCGTGCAGCAAATACCAAACAATGCCCCCTTTTTTGCTCCCTCTTTGTAAGCTGCTCAGGCTACGACTTGTTTACCGCAAGTGAAGCATGAAAGTGCAACGCGTTGCAGTTGATACTTGTGGCAAATACTAGACAAGAAGGCTCTCTTGAGATCTCAAGCGGTGTGATAAATGCCCTTTGAATTGCCAGCTTTTAGCGGTGGCATCAATCAAGCGATGACAACAAATTTCGCGGCATGAAAACGTTTTCCATTTAATTGGCTGCGTTGTCCTTGGGGCGATTAATCAGCACACACACACGTGTGTGGAGCAGCTAAGTGAATTTCGTGGTAAGTGACTCTCAAAGCAAGTGGCATGCCACACTTCATCATCACTCAGGCGACACTTTAAGTGGGCACTCTCTCTCTCTGTCTCACTCTCTCTCTACCTCGCTCTCATGTCGTTGGAGGAAAGGATTGTCAAATTAACGCAGTTCTTGGCAAACAACGGACATGTCATAAACGATTGCTGTTCACTTATTGGCCTTTGGAATTTATTATTTCGGTCTTGGCCAAATCAACCCTGAACTTTAAGCCCCTGTTCCCCTGTTCCCCTGGGAGGAGTGTTGGTTGCGTGCCAGTGCCGTTCAGTCGTTTTGCGTAATTGGCTTTTGTCTAATTAATTCATTTTGAATGGCATTTACAATAACGGCCAACAGGCAACAGGCAGCCAGGACTCTTTATTGCTAAGTGCCATTTGGTATTCCAATTTCAATTTCTATTCCTATTTGAATTCACATTTTGTATGCCGGGCTAAAAAGCAGAGCAAACAATCAGCAAATGTGCAATTGTTAAGCTTTCTGCGCTGTCTGTATTGATTGAATTAATTTTGGCTAATACAATTAGCGCCTTGGACTTTGTATTTACACTTTAATAAATTGCGTGCGTGAAATTACAAAAGTGGTTGGCTTGAATATCTCCGTGTCCCAGTTCAATGCACCATCACCATCAGACAGCAACATCAAACGCCAAGTTTTGATTTGTTTGAAGTGATTGGTTATGCAATGTGAAACGCTTTGAATGACAAGCATAATTAAAATTGTTTGTTGCCTAGGACACTGCACTGTACACTGTACACTGTTCATGTGATTGCGATACGTGAGTCGCAAATCAATTCCTTGTGGTCCCCTGTGTGTGTGTGACATTATGCTATCTCAAGGCATTCCGCCCACACTGCGTATGCGTTACGCACACATAGCTCATACGCCCCATGTGTAACCCCTTTGGCGTAAGCTGTGCTCAACTTTTTGCTATCCATGTGAAATGATGAAGATGACATTGTCGAGTCGTGACTGGAACAAGCATAGCCCCTTTCCTCGCTTAAATGCTGTCAGAATCAGCACTAAATGGCTTTCAACACTCTTTGGCCTTGCTTCTTATCGAATCTTTTTTTGGCAAACACCCAAAATTCGCTTCCAACTGGCTGCATTTATCTTAATGCATTCTGCTTGCCTGCCTCTTGTTTTCCAGATGTGGCACACCCATGACCTTCAACGCATGCAGCTCTGGAAATGATTCACAGTCTCTGTCTTGGCCTACAGAAACTCAGTCTCTCAGCTTATTTCAGCATCGGTTCCTCCACAACATGGCTCTGTCTATGCAGTTGTCCAAAAACGTAGCCTCACACGATAATTCCTAGATCTGCTTGCTATAGTCTTTTATAAACTGATTACACAGAAAATTCTCGTTGAAATCTTTACAATTAATTTCCATTTCAAGTCTAATGCCAAGTCAAAATCTTTTTAACGAATTGAGAAATGTGGTTGAAGTCAATTTGTGTGCAAAGAAAAATCGATTGTAAATGTGAGATTAAAGTACTCGACTTCTAACAGACGTTTGTGTTATATTAACAATGTAAAATGCCATCACTTCAAGTTAAATGTATTAATTTGGAAGATTATTTTTCAAGGGTATCGACATTGTTTTAATAAAATCCCAACCAATTAAAATTAAAGAAAAATAATTTGAATTTAAAGTACTTAGCTGCATTAGTAAGAGAACTGCCTGAAATTTTCTTTTGGCTGCATTAAGAACTAATATTAATTTTAATTTTAGCTGCCCTTCTAGGAAAGCTGCCTCCAAAGTCTGTGCAAAGTACTAAGCAAATTAAACTGTAATAAATCACATTTTAGTTTGGTTTCTATGCATAATATTTTTTCATGCAAACAAACAATTTGTCAATTTGTAGGCATTTCAGATGCCAATAAAAACAGCCCAGATTACTGTGCCATCCCTTTTTTTTAATATTGCCAATCCATCTACATCTAAGTGTATGTATGCTAGTCAGGTACGCAGTTACTTTGTGCTTTATTTTTTTTGTGCGTCGTCATCGGGCAGCACCATTAATTCTTTTTTAATTGAAAAAGCAGGTGAGAGCAATTTAATTGGAAGTGCTTAACTACTAGATACTCTGTACACAAGTTTGACAATATTTAGCCGAGTTCTCTGAATCTATCTAAACTTTTTATTGCCATAACTTTGTTGAAGCTGTTTTATTGTCTATATTCTTAAACTTCAATGCCTCTTCTTACACATTTTCATTGTGTAAATAGTAGATATTTACCCAGAGAGCAATTAACACTCAAGTCCTGCAGAGACGAAGGCATCCAATAAAATGTAATTAATGAACTGCGGCTGTTCGCTTGAATTTTTCTTTTAGACTGCAATCGAATTTATCTTGGCTTCAATTCAGTTTTTATTTAGTAGAAGTGAATTAAATGAGTTTTAAAATGTATTTTCCAAGATAAATCGAGCTGTTCGACATTTGGTATTATAATGAATGAAAGTGCTGTCGTAATACAAGCAAATGAATTCTGTTGGCATAGACAATAAATAGCTCAAATAGTTCTTATCAGTTAATCAAAAACTACACATGTATAGTATTGTTTGTATTATCAATATCGGAAGTACTGGGCATTTAAATGAACATACTGCTGGAATTTGCATGTTTACCTCACGTGAGGATGTTGCAACTAATGCAGTTAATAAAACTACACAATTCTAGCTGGAACTGCAGCTGGAGATGGAGTTGCGTAGACTCTGAGTATATGACGTATTTCGTTTGTTTTGGACTATCCCATTACACACACACACTCACACACATACACACACTTTGTGGCATGTGCTGTTGTCCCATGTGACGCGCTTCCCATGTCAAGTTGGGCAAATAATCCAGACGATGCGGGGCGGGAGGAGGCGTCTGCTGGCATTAAATGTAGTAAATATGCGCAACAGTGTAAAGACCAGTGAGTAACCAGCGGACAATTGAGCTAACAACATGTGCCTGAGATAATTTCGGCAATTTGCCAAAGGTAGCCAGTTTTTCCAACTCTTTCCCCGCCATTTTCCATCAATTGCTGATTCGCTGTCGTTGTCGTTGTCGACGACTCGAACATTGTCCTGTCAGGGGGCTCACATGTTGCTATCAGCAATTGCTCATCAATCGTTCGTTCGTTCACATATCTCAATTGCTTGGCCGACTAACAGACCAACAACAACAACAGCAACATCAAATTCTTATCAACTTTGGTGTAAACATATAAGTAAATTGCACGTAATTAAATGTTATGAATTTGTTATCAACCGCAAGCTAGTATTTTATATGCTATTTTCCATTTCCCTAGCATTTTCCTTAGCCTCTTTGAAATGTTTGATATGCGAGGCTGTCGAATTTGCAATTCATATGCAAAAATCTGAGGAAAAATCTTTGGAGAGAATTGATTAGTTTCTAGTGTAGCCATGCTTGACCTAAAAGTCGACTGCGTATCAATCAAAACTAGTGGACGGTGCTACAGTCGAGCATACTCAACTGTCGGAGACCCCGTACTGACTATGGAAAAGCAAACACTTCTTAAAATTAAATAATATAAATTATTAATATAGTTATGAACTAAATTTACTTTTCGCCCAATAATGGGGCTCCAAATTAGATCAAAATGTAAAAGACATAGAATATTCCCAATCTGTGAGATCGGTTAAGATACTAAATAAAATTTGCATACTAAATCTATATTTTCGATCAATCGTTTCTATGGCAGCTATATGAGATAGTGGTCCGATATCAATCAAATTTGATCAGGATGTATAGGACTATCTTATATGAATATTCTGCTAGTTTGGTTGAGATAACCCAAACAACAACAAAGTTTTTCATACTAAGACTTGATTTTGAACAGATCGTTCCTATGGCAGCTATATAATATAGAGATCCGATCCAAAATCTAAAACAAACTCGATCTGCTTGCAATATAGACGAACCTACATACCAAGTTTGGAGTCTCTAGCTCTTATAGTCTCTGACATCTAGGCGCACTTACAGACGGACAGACGGACATGGCTATATCGACTCGGCTGTTGATGCTGATCAAGAATATATATACTTTATGGTGTCTGCCACGCCTCCTTCTGCCTGTTACGCACATTTTTTTTGTGAAAAAATTAATAGACCCTGTACTTTTTTCCAAGTACGGGGTCTAAAAACTTTATAAAGCCATGGCTTCGAATACCTTTCTCCATATGTCTGTTTGTATTTCACAATATTTGGTAAGCTCCCAAGGGGTGACTTCCCTGGACTGTGGTGCGTATGAGTAATATTCTATGCTTCAGCAACTTTCCAAGCCATGTTGAAAGGCAATTGAAACCATAAAACCTCTCCTTGTTGTTGTTGTTGTTTTTGCTGCTCTCGTTGTGTAATTGTGGAGCCAAGTTGTGGCCCCATTAAAAGCAACTCTGATTGAATTCAGCTTACGCTTGAAGAGTCAAAAAGTCACTAAGCAAATCCATCACAGTCCAACTTCCAGTCCAGTTCCGAATAAAAGTAGACAATGCTTGGCTTTAAAGCTGCTTAAAAAGTCCGCTGTCAAGGACACGGCCAAAAGGGAAAGTTGTGACTTTGCATAAGAAGCGATGCTTAGTCGACTTTTTGGGGTCCGGCAAACACTTTAAAAGGCTAACGACAAAAAAAGCAACAACAACAACAACAATGGCAGCAATGACAACATAAAATTGCGGAGGAAACCAAGCAAATATTTACAAAACTAATAAAGATTCTATTGATGTTTGCCTGTTTTACAACATGACGTTTCCCCTTTTTTGTGTCCAGTGTGAAGGCAGATTGGCCTTTCATTGACACTGTCTGCGCTCCCAAGACTTGTCCATGGTCCAAAAATGCCAAATGGCAAGTGGCAAGGTGGCATCCATTCACATTTACACTCACATTCACATTCGCACCCACATCGAAGTGGAGACGACAACGCACACATCGTTTGCATTTTTTGTTGATTTTGGCGCAATGACACGCATCTCGTTACAGTTGCCACTTCGATTCCAGCTCCAGTTCCTTCTCCCTTCTGTCCTTCCTTCGACTTGGCTATTTGCGCAGCAGTTTGTCCCAGGCAGCCTCTGTCCACAATAGTGATTGCGAATTCCAGAGTCAGAGTCACTGTCACAGTCACAGCCACATTCAAATCCTCTGCTGACAAGTCAGCTTACGAGCATGTCCTGTCAGCTAATGTGGATACTGCGGATACACTTTTTATCCTGACAGCTCGTAAATTTTCACGTTTTACAACATTGTTCTAGTGTGTGTGTGTGGATGGTATGATTAAATTACGTTTATCTAGCAAACACAATTCTACACAAGTCCGCCTATGATATCACAGTTTCTGTCTAATGATTCACTCATAACATACTTTATTTTCTATTCAATTAAGTAGAGTAGAGAGATTCAAAGTAGACTCAACTATAATGCTCTTCACACTTACTTGAGTGTATTTGGTGATCTCTTTGAAGTTGTCTATTTACTTTACTATAAAATAAATATTCATAACATGGTTATATATTATGGCAGAGTGGTTAATAATTGCGGAATTGTCTTAAAAATAGATAAGCTAAGAATACTATCAATTTATTTATGAATATGGGCATTTTCACACAGGTCCACCTCGCCTAAAAATGTAAAATTGAACAAAAACTTACATCTTGTGAAATTTTTTTTCTAAAATGTATTCAAGTTATTTATTTAAGCAATATACGCTGGAAGAAATTCAATAGGATGAACATATAGATTCTACATTGGAATAAATTCACTTTATCTATATTTTTGACCATTTTCTTAAGAATTTACTTCCAAAATGTGCCATTTGTTTCCAACGATTACACCAATTAAGATAGTACGTAAGATTGTAACATAGCCCATTTTAATACATATAAATATATTAAAGGTTTAATTTAAACCAATTTACAAGCTGTTTTCGATATATCGAATAAAATAAGATGAACTAATTCTTGGCACAAACTATGTGGAAATCTTGTCACGTTCGCGATGTCGCATTACAAATCACTAATAAAACTTTTAAAATAAATAAAATAATAGTAAAACATTAATGTAATACCTTTGAATAGAAAACTACATTATTTAATTGTGGTGTAAGAGTATTTTCTTCAAAATTACTCGTCACCTTTAACTGACTTTCGAATTTTTCAAAATGAAGTCAAACAAGACTTGCTTTTTTTGTCGCGTTCGCGATGCATTGTTTTCTATAAATAATTCAAAAACGACAACTATACAAAGCTTGTATTTTATAACAAAAATAGTGTTGATAAGATTGTTTAAACACGTAAAAAAAAATATTTTTGAAAATGCGAATTTTTGCCATTTTTTTTTTATTTAAAGACGTACGTACGTGTGTGTTCTCGATCCCGGAAATACCCATATGCAGAGATTAAATAAGGTCATTTTTAAATTAAGTTGTAATCATAATTTAATTTGAAGCAGACTTTAGTGTCTATTTTTTTTTATACTCGTAAACATCTATGATACTGATAATTATGGGTTAAAAAATTAGAGCACAAAAGAGACGTAGTTCCTCACAGATTTTTCCTTCACCATTGCAAAATTTAGATATGTATCTAAATCAATTTAATTCACACATTCATGCCTCTTTATGCACTCGTAGCTTAATGTTGAAATTTCCTGTCCAACCATATTGAAATGTTTGCGAACAGTGTCTGCTGTCAGTTTGTGGCTGTCATAAGTCAATGCCTTTCAAATGAGCGTTTGCTAGGCAGTTAAATTTAATTACAATGCCCAAAAGCGGCTCTTCACCAATTGCTGAAACTGGAGAATGGAGAGTGGCAAATAGTAAATGGTTCTGTGGCCAAAGGGGTAGGAGGGCGGACGGCTAATGATGTGAGAGGGCTGTTGATGCTCTTCATTAACGGCGTCCCAGCTACGTGACCTCCTGACCATAGGCAGGCATCCTTTGTCATGTCCTTCAACGACTGTAGTTAAAACTAAAACCATTCAAACAAGTGGCGCACTTAGTTGAAACTTAATAAGCTGCCTGCCGGCCTGGGAGCTGCGCAGCTGAGTACACAGCAAGAAATAACTAGAAAATCAGTAAACATAAAATTAATTTTCTCCTTTCTGCTGTCTTCTGTGCTGTGCTGTAGCAGAAGTGGCTCATTTCCGGCGGATGTGATTCGCATTGACGCTGCCACGAGCTCAACAAAAATTAATGCAAGCTGCTTGCTTGAGTGGGGAAAGGGAAAGGAAAAGGGGTGTGTTGCGACCTTGACAGTGACTGGGCCACCTGGGCAGCTAATCTCAGCTGGCCAAGTCAGCAGGCATTTGATCCGATCGGCAACAAATTCAGCGCCATTTGCATTCTGAACGATCTGAACAGCCATTATTTATATATGTAGGAGGCAACAACAACAATAATAATGGACAATAAAAATTCTTATTAAAATGCCATTTCATTTAATGTTTTTTTATACCTATCTTTTATCTTTTTTTTTATTTTTATTTGCCAAAATTGGTAATGCTGTGACGTTAAAGCCCAGGATTGTTTGAGACGACGTGCAACTGTTCAGGTACGCCATGGCGGCGAGTTGACAGCACCACAGCACCACCAACAACAACAACAGCACCACCAACAATCAGCTGTTTATGTGTTTGAGTGATTTACCCCATTTAAATGTGCGTCTTCTGAGTCATCGATTAGAACGAGGCTGATTTTAATTCAACTAGATAAATAAGTATTTTAACTGAAAATAAGCTACAATTTGTTTAGTTGTGTTAAAAGTCGAAATTAACACTTGTCCCATGAGTGCGTGTTTGTCTTCTATTTCGGTTGCTGACAGTCATGTGAATAACGAATACGAATGCGAGTAATTGGAGCTTATGATTTATTTACACACATTCATAACGACGCAATGATATAAAGATGCTGATCCATAGATTAATTGGCCCAGCAGACAAATGGCAGTTGGAACGATTGACTGAATGACTGATTGAACGACTGTGTGTCTGACTGTCTGTCTGTGTGTGGGACAGCAATTATTTCTGGCAAAATTAATGTGCAACGTGTGCAGTGACATCGCTTAATGGCTGAATTTACACACAGTACATTGAATTCTCTGAATTTCTTTGTCAGAGCACAAAACAAATGTGGGCGGTGCTGGGTGGTTGTGTCGCCAAATAGTTGCCAAAAAGTGCGACACAAAAATATTGTGCCAATGATGTGCCGTTGACATGCCCCCAACCCACAATCTCCAGTCTCCAATCCCCAAACCCCAATGTTGACCTTGCCCCAGACGTAATTTTATTTTTGTAATATTTTAATCAAGAATCGGCATGAGAACTAAAATACAGACGCAATTTGCCGGAACACGTGTAATCCACTTTAGTCAACAGTCACACACACACACAAACACACAAACACACAGATATAGAGACAGACTTGTGGCAACTTTAATCCCAGCTCTGGACGCTGCAATTGGAAAACTACGACTGTTGCATTATTACGAGCATGAAAGTTTATTTGAGGCTCAACAGCAAATGGAAAGTTATGAGTTAGACTGGCGTGTGGTGGTTGTTTGGTTGTATGGTTGTATGGGTGGTGGTGGTGCCTGATTGAGGGTGTGTGAGTGGTTGGGTGGTTTTGTGTTGAATTCCAATTTGAAAGCTGATCAATAGAAAGTTAAAGACACTGCGCGTGACTAAACAGAAACTTAAGCCCTTTGACTTAAATGACAACTTGTTGCCAGATGAAGTTAAAAAAGGACTTTATAAATAAAGTTTATTTAAAAGTCTGCATAATACGATTAGTGTTAAGTGTTCTTCGCTGACTTTAAGGCCTCCATATAATTATGTCTAACTAATTTAAGCAACTAACTATAAATACTCTAGTTTTATAAAAGGGTCTGAATGGTTTTTTCTGGTATTTCACCAAATCTTCTAATAAATATTGGGCCTACCTTTTTCGTTTTATAAATATTAAAACTTTTTTCCTTTTTAACTGTATTTTGTTTTGTCATTTAAAATTTTGTATTTTTAATTTTAAATTTTTATTTTAAATTTTTATTTTAAATTTTAATTTTAAATTTATATTGTTGGGTCGGCTGCTTATAGCATAAAAATAAACAAATAAATAAATGAATAAATATATACACTCAGACCAACATTTATTCGTACACAATCTTTTTGATAGTATTTTTTAAAATTTTTTGAAAATTCTAAAAATGACTATTTTAACCCCTTTTTCCTACTTTTCACACAATAAGTGGCATTTTATATATATATATTTATATATTTATAAAAAACACTAGCAAAAAGATCTTTGAAAAGTTTTTTTTGCAATCACTCTTAGAATTGTTTGAAGAATTTTTTTGCATCAAAATATTTTTTGTAAAAAATCGAGAAAAAAGTTTAAAAAATTTATTTATTTTAACTCAAAATTTTCAATGGGTACTTAATGGGTTAAGGAAAGTTTTGCATCAGTCAAACGGAATTTTAACGACCTTTCCAAATATATTTTTTTTTACTGTGAAGACTTGACTTACATATCTGTTATAGTAACAAAAGTGTGTACAAATAAATGTTGGTCTGAGTGTATATATTTTATTTTGCTTAGGCCCGGTTTTTCAATGTCTAAATAAGGTGTTTGATGATTATTGAAAAGACTTGAAACGTATGAAAATTAATGTCAATTTTGAAATTATATGTTAAATAATATCACTGCGGACGGCAGTCCGCGCTAGTGACGAAAGCAGCACGAAGGGTGCGAAGGCGACTAGCATATATACACAGGAAGAATGGAAGATTTGCTATGACTGTCCGATCAGGTCGAGTTATATACCGATCGAAAGGTATCAATTAAACTTACAAGTGTGCAAACTAAGACTTTTGAAAACTCACCTGGTTCGTGAGATAAACAGTTGTAAGTGGGAGGGGCAAAATTTAAATTATTGGAGCTAATGGGGCTGTTGGAGCCTTTTTGAATTTTCGTTGCATTTTTTACAATTCTCATCAAAAATACGCGTCGAATGACACCTCGAACATCAAAATCGGACAACTGGTTCAAAAAATAATTAATTTTGAAATTTTTAGGGGCCTTCTGAAAATGAGATGAAAAGTCAGTATGTTTGTTTGTTTGTTTGTTTGTATCAAAGCGTTGATTTAGCTTAAAAGTTTGAATGAGGACTTGTTCCCGATCAAAAATCTAGAAACGTTTGTGCCAAAATTTTGCTTAAAATATTTTATATGTAAAACTTAATATTATTCGTCACAAAATTGGATATCAGAAATTTTGGGGCATGAAAATATTTTCGTCACTAGACTTTTACCTCGTAAAGAGGTTTTTTTTGTGGGATTTATATGTACATTGAAAAAGCTGCCCCTTATATTCTAGTGCTATAAGTTATAAGGAACTTATGATTATGGTACTACTGACAATATAAAATATTACACTAAGTTAAATCATTTTAAAATTACTTATTAAAAATAAGTATTATTATCGTATTTTTCAGTTACCATTAGCTGCAATTTCTGGGAATCATGTCTAATAAATGATTAAGCAAATATTTGCGCAACGCCTTAAAGTGCCTCTTAAAGGTGTCAAAGTAAAATGGAAAGTAAATAAAAAACGGCTGTTGTTGTTGTTGTTGTGTTAAGCGAGCAGAGCAAAGGTCACATGGTCACGAGTGTAAGTATGTGTGTGAGTGTGTGTCAGCTTAACTGCCCTCAACATGCCACACATGAAGTCTGTTGCAAGCCGTCGCAAAGGGCGCCATTAAAGTGACCAAGTGCTGTCAACATTAGATGGACCACGCCCATGTTTGTGCCCCCCGCCCCACACAACAAAAGAGAGAGAGAGAGGGAGAGAAAGTAAAATGTTATCCATTGGGATTTGCCAGGCATCCATCATATCCCAGCACTGTCTGTTGCCTCCACTTCCCTCCTCTTCTATTTCCTCCCTTACACGTTGGCGTCGAGCGAACGAGCTGTCAAAATATTGACACTGGGTCTTTAGTTAACCCGAAGGTCAACTGCACATTAATTGCAAGCGGCAAAGGCAGCAGCAAGAGGCTGCCTGCCGCCCAGGGGCGTGGCAAGTTGGAATGTATAAATCAGCGACACTTTCAGGTCCAAGTTAAATTATTGCGCGTGCCAATTTGCCATTGTAATTAGCGTCGTATTTATTTTCTAATTGAATGTTAATTGAAGTGGCCAAAACTTTGCTCGAATTTATCAATTTGGAATCAGAGTCGCATTTGGTTACGATATTTTGCTGAATTTTCTGTGTCTGTGTGTGTGTGTGTGTGTGAGTGTTTGTTTGCCAATGGCGAACATGCTAAAATCTGCTGTCGACTGTTTACAGATTCGTGACTTACTTTTAATTCAAATAATCAAAACCAAATCAGACTTGTCCACAATTTTTGGCAACAGCAAACAAAAACAAACAAATAAACAACTTTTCTGCAAACATAACTCAATACAAATGCAAATTTACATATGGTATATTCAAATCTCTCGCAATCGATGTCCATTTTGTATTTTATTTTTTAAATAACTATCAATTACGGGAAAGAGAGGACAGGGTGCTGAAACTCGTGTCTATTCGTGCCAGCTAAGTAGCTGTGGGTGCAGATACTTTTGTATCTGTAGATAGCTTTTTAATAAAGTCTAACGTTGTCTACGTTGCGCATTCGCACCATTGCACACACGAGTTGCTCGAGTTGAAGCCGTTGGAATTTTGCAAGTGCTCAAAATAAATCTAAATAGAACAGAAGCAAATGTCTATTGATAGCACTAGGTATTTATTTTTAAAAGGATTGATAAGGTTGACTGATTAAAATTAAAATGTTTAATTAATAAGATAATTAATAGAAATGTATAAATATCATATTTATAAGAAACAGGTGCTGTTGATTCAACGTTTATTGAGCCCACAACCACAACTTTTATAAATAGCCCGAGAGTAACTATTTTTTATCCAATCGGATAACAGGGATTACAAAGCATAGAATCATAAATTATTTTTAATAATAAGTAGATTAAAGATTGCTGAAATGGAAATATAATTATAAATAGAAAGCCTGGGATGATAACATACATCAAAGTTATGTTATAAATATACTTTTAATAGTCGTGATTAATTTCCTTCTCAATGTAAAATGTTATCATAGAACCATATACATTATTTATTATAAATATAGTTATTATAGTGGTGTGTCATTTCTTTCTTAATTACAAAGCATAGAAGCATAAATTATTTTTAATAATAAGTAGATTAAAGATTGCTGAAATGGAAATATAATTATAAATAGAAAGCCTGGGATGATAACATACATCAAAGTTATGTTATAAATATACTTTTAATAGTCGTGATTAATTTCCTTCTCAATGTAAAATGTTATCATAGAACCATATACATTATTTATTATAAATATAGTTATTATAGTGGTGATTCATTTCTTTCTTAATGCTTAAATTGTAATACCCTTAATGAGTGCATAAAAAATGGGATTGTTTTGTTCTTTAGAACTGTTAAGACACTTAATCTGCATTTATGATTATAAAAACGCATGTAAATATATGTAGTTATGTCTCATTGGTTGACTCGGAGCACGTTTGGCATTTGGGAGGCTTAACCGGAAACTTTTAATTTAATTAATTTATACACAAAGGCGCAATCAACAAAAGACGATTGCGAATGCGAATGTCATCCCCTTTGACCGCAGTGAATGTGAATGCGAATGCGAATGCGAATGTGCATATGTACTCATATGTGCATATGTGAATTGCGGTTACTGAGGGCAACAAGTGCATCTGCTGGATACACGCAGAAATATATGTATGTATAAACGAATGCACAGTTTCCCAGTTGCTTTCAAGATGATTTGCCCTGGCATTGCAATGCATTATATTTGCTCGATTTGTTTTGAGATATGCAAACAGTTTTGCCATAATTCATAAAACTGCGGGAGGTGATCTTTAAATGCTGCTGCTTCTTCCTCCTATTTAGTCTGCTTTACATTCTTCGTGAGCGTGTCGCAATTTGTTGTTGGTCCACGGGGCGTATGAGCAACATGAGCATGCAGAGTTCTCTTGGTCTTGGCTGGCAACAGGTGAATTTTGATTTTCATTTTAATTTGCAGTTGCTTTTGATTTTGATTTCCTTTATACTTTTGCTGCCTACTTAGTTGATTTTTAAGTAAGTGGATTCAATAAGCTGCCTACAGAATGAATTGTTTTTGTTTTTGATTCAAGAGAAAGAGAGAACTCAGCTCGATTGGCCGGGCGGAAGCAGCAATTAGCAATTAGCAGCATTATTAATTTATCAAAAATCAACTAAGTGACAAAACAGCAGCGTGAACTGCGCAAACACAACACGAACACAACACAACGTGCAACAGGTCAGCAACAGGTGACTCGAATATAAATATTTACATTAAGCATAATATCATTTGACCACCTCCTCTCTTCCTTCCCTCCCTCCTCCCAATCCCTTGCCCATTATTGATTTTTTAGTACATTTTTTCATTGTTTGAGCTTAGCATATGTTTTATGTATTCAAACATTAACACGAATTCCAATAAATTACTGTCAAAAGTAGAGAGCATAACTATTTAAAAATCAGCTCAAAGTTATCCAATTCTGATTAATTTTGATCAATTAACAAATAAGCCCTTTAAAAAATCGCAATTTTCAATTTACAAGTTTGGTTATAACAAGTCAAAGCCAGATTCGATTTCAACAAATTTCACAAAACAAAAAAACTAATTAGAACACTCATAAACTGAACCACACAAATTGTATAAAGAAAAAAGAACCGTAAAAATGTTACCTAAATTACCTGAATTTTCAATGGAACTGTTGCACGTTTTCCCTCCGGCAATAAGTCACTTTTTATTTATTAGTATTATTATTTAGACAGACCGCACATAATCACAACTCTCTCGGGTTAACTTCCGTTTTAGATGGACGAGAGATTTGGAAGCTGATTTATTATTTCACTTTGGCTTTTAATTTGTGTAAATTTAGTGAGAGCACTTAAAATGGGGTAGCTTGACGAGGGGAAGGGGCTCAAAGGGGACAGAGCACAGTTATTGCTGCCACCTGTTGTGTTGGATTAAACAAAAGTTTCAAATACCGCTCGATATTGGCGCGCTAATTCAATTGACACTTTGAATATGCTCGGGGCAATAAATGTTGATGGAAAACTTTGGTTTCAGTTTGGCGTTTCATTGACAAAATATATTTATGAATTCTTTTACCGATTCGTATTCATATTCATTCGCACTCACATTTGCATTCGCACTCGAATTCGTATTGGCATTTGGATTTGATATGGGAGTTGTAATTGAAATTAGTTATGGATTTTGATTTTGATTTCGATTTATTATTCATTAACTGTTTAACTAATTTTGATTATTATTTCATTATATTTTTTATGACTTTATTCACTTTTTTTTGACACATTCGCGCCTGCTGCGAAATTCGTCCGCGCTGCCCAACGCTCGATGGCAAAATGCGCAAACAATTCGCTGGGATACGAATACGGCGAGTGTTACGAGTATTGCCGGATAGACAAAGTGTATTTACGGCTGCGGCTGCGGTGACGACTGACGACTGTTGCGACTGTTGCGCAGCGGCTTCTCGGAACGAACGACCCGACGCGGATTCGACTGGATTCGGGCAGGCAGGCAGGCGAGAATGAATCCCCCACAGACCCGACCCACAATCCCACAATCTCCATTGTCAGTGTCATTTATTTGCCCATTTGCCAGCCCCTTTGATGCTTTCGCATGTTGAATATTCTACACACCACAAGTGAGTTGTTGTACTCGTGGTGAGTTTCATGGCGGTTCTTTCTATGGCTGCTTCCATTTGAAGTTCACACTCTCGCCCCAATAACATAAAAGTCAAGCCGGAATAAAATCGGCCAACATGAAAACAAAAGTGGAATATGAACGTGTGTGTGTGTGTGTGTATAAATATTTACTGTATTTACTTTTTAGTAGCGCATAAAATACACCGCAAATCTTTGTATTCATATTAAGCATACGCCATGCTGGCTGCATTTATTTTTGGAACGCTGTAAATTTCTCTCTTACATTTTGAGGGACATTTGGCCAGCCAAAAATATATCAATAATATATTTAGAATAATTAAGATGGAAAGAAAATTGTATTTCGTCATAGTTGTGTGACATTTTTAATGAATGAAAGCGACCGCAAGATTTGGCGGCACTTTCAATCAGCGTCAACTTATTGAAATTGATGGCCATCTCTTTGAGATACATACAATGTTGTGGAGCGGATCAAGCCCAACTCTATGCTAGTAACATCTTGACTGGCATTGAATCTTTTTTATAGCCTAGACCCTCAGCTGGCCAACGACTCGGAATGTGCCCGACTGCACGAGGCACTTGTTCATAGCTCAATCAAATGCCTATGAATATGGCCAAAATCAATTTGTGCCATTTTGTTACTTTATGAGCGCTGTCAACGACGACGCCGACGCCGACGTCGACGCTGACGCCAGCTGAGGGTATCGCCAGTGTCTCCCATGGCGGCCCCAGTTTGTTAGCAGTTCAATCAAAATTGTTTGGCGCATATTAATTGAAGGCGTCGCAGTTGCCACTGTGCACGATCGTATTATTGTACATGTGTATATCGCATTATTATTATTGATGTCTTATATGTATGTGTATATAGAAACATAAATTTATGGACGCTTGACGCACGTGACAAACTTGCAGACTTGCGTTATTTTTTCTGAAATCGATAAACCATTAATACAAATACTGAGACAAATATATATTTGAGATTGTTTCCATTTGGCAAGGAATTTGCGTAATGCAGCTTATATGGCGCTTACGTAATCGTTCAATCGTATCTTAACGCATTTCGTGCCAATTGTCAGTCATTTGCGTCCAGAATTCGTAAGTTTTTTAAATTCTAAATGATTTGCGCACAAACGAAAGCTTTTAATAAAAGCTGACAAATTTAGCTGATAGTGTGTGTCTGTGCTAAAGGTTGTGGTCTTCGACTGAGAGAGTCAAGCTTGTAATAAGCGGTGGTATAAGTTAACATTTGGCATATAAGAGTGAGAATATGTGCACATCTAGAGCTGATTGCTATGTTATCATTCAGTGTCTGAGCTAAAGGTTGTTGTCTACGGTTGTGTGAGCTACTCCATTTATGCCTGCTCCCTGTATAAGTTTATGGCTCGCATATAAGAGTGAGAAATTTGTATTAAATCTTGACGAAAGCTGAATGCTATGTTAGTGTGTGTCTTAACTAAAGGTTGTTGTCTATGGTTGTGTCTACGATTATGTATTTCGTATAAGATGAGCATTCGTCAAGTTTATGTTGATTCGTTTAGTTTGAAACTTTGGGCGCGAAAATTTGAAATGCAATTTTCAAAAATCAATTAAAAATTAAATAAAAACAATTTAAAAAAAAAAAACAAAATGCAAAATTCGGTAAAATAATTAACTTTATTTTAAAATTAGTTTGGTGTCGAAACTGAAAAAAAAGCCAAAAAAAAATTGAGAAATAAAAATAAAATTGAGAATCAAAAGATATCGGAAATTCGAGAAAAATTCAACAAAATGTCTGGTATTTTTTTAAATTTTCTAGCTCAAAAAACAAAAAAGTTGATTTTTTCGGCCGGAAAAATTTTTCTCAAAAATTTCAGAAGAATTTGGCCCGTTTTTGCGTTTTACTTTTACTTATTTACAGCTAACCAACTGTATTAGACAGAAATGGCAGAGTTATTGAATTAAATTTCCAATTATTCCAATAAAAAAATTGCAAAATTAATTTAAAAATTTGTACATTTATTCTAAACCTGTCAACACACTTATATTTATTATTGTTGTAAAGCTGCGCCCCACTGAACCACATGGCACTAACTTGGCTCCAAAATGTCTCGTATGAGCTGCGAGCATCCATACGAAATGGGATCCCTAAGTGTCTACGTAATTCTAGAAGTGAAAATGAGAGAGGTAGAGGGTGAAGAGAGAGAGGAACGAGTGTGCTGCAAAAAACGATGAGTAACTTGCGAATATACACATAAGTGGGGTGGGGTGAAGGATGGGGCTAAGGTTGGGGTAAGGGTTTTGGGAATGCTCATGGTGTGCTGGGTGGAAGGAAACAGACTTCGAGCGTGGAAATTGTTTACAAACTGCCACAACTTGTGGGAAACGAACTGCGCCCGAGCTGAACCGAGCTGATCTGCACTTGGCTGCGCTTGCAAGAGTGTGACAACTTCTTTGGTATCGAGTTACCAGCAGGAAAAGCAATAAAAATAGCAGCAACAACAATTAAACGAGCACCACAACATAAACAAACAGTTGCAACGCTGCTCCACCCCAAGCAGTTAACATTAGTAGTGTCAACGACTAGACAATACCCTGTACTCATTTTTTGGAAGAAAAAATATATACAGGCCTGTTCCGGTTTTCACTTTCGGGAAGATTTTGCGAAAATGAATTTCCCTTAGCTGTTCCGGTTTTCACTTTCGGCAAGATTTTGCGAATTGAATTCACGTGACATTGAGCTAGTGAGTTTGAATTCGGAAGGGTTAAATCGATGATTTTGGCATGCTTAGCATAAAATTAAAGTGAAAATAAAATATTTATTAAATACTTCAATGTTTTAGGAATATTACTACGTTATCAGATAAAAAAATAATAATTTATTTGATTTTTAAATAATTATTATTTCATCATACCTCAAAATCGATAAGACTCTAACCTAACATTTTTGTCGGATTTGCTCGACCTGTTCCAGTTTCCGCAAGTATTTGTGAAAGTGAATGGCAACTTTATAAGGGCTGCCCTGGTATGTGAAGAAATTAGTAAATATATTGGTACATATTTTAAACAACAATTTAAGCATCTTTAAGTATTGCGTAAAGTGAAGAATTCAATTTCTTGTTTTTTAAATGCAAGTTTGGACAAAACAGTTTAAAATTTAATGCAAAAAAGAACAGATTATTTTTGTAAACAAACACTGTGCAACAATTGACAACTCTGCAAAAAGACGTTTCTCAACACTGAAATCAACCCGCACTTTCAAAAATACAAAAGTTATAACGAAAGTAGGTTTTACCTTTGAAAAATGTTTCGATTTATAATTAAATAAATATTTGATGAATAGATTACACATTTTAACTGGCGAAAACTCTTTTGACGCAAATGTCTGATTCGCTCATAACATTTTCCAGCACTGTTCTGCAAACAATTTCTCAACACAATGTGGAAGGGAAATTCGGAGGGTAATTCGTAGAAAATGTAAAGGAATTTTAGGGGAAATTCGGTCAAATCTTGCGAATTGAAATTCGCAAAAAACAAGTGAAAACCGGAACAGGCCTGATAATATTTTTAAATTGTTTTAAAGAGGAATGCCCATTAATTAGGTTTTAGCTCTTGTTTACTAATATTAAAAGAGGAACTCGCACAATTTTAACTAAATCTTATACGATCATATGGGCATTTCCACAGAAAGGTCCACCGAGGCCAAAAACGTAAAATTGATCAAAAATTCACATCTTTTGAAATTTTCTTCCAGAAATGTATTTAAGTTATTTATTTAAGCAATATACGCTAGAAGAAATTCAATAGGATGAACATATAGATTCTACATTGAAATAAATTCACTTTTACCATATTTATGTCAATTTTCTTAAAAATTGACTTCCAAAATGGACCGTTTGTATTTTAACGATTACACTAAATAGGACAGTAAAATTGTAACATTAACCATTTTAATTCAAAGAAATATATTAAAAAGTTTAATTTAAATAAGCTTTTTGGGCTGTTTTGGATATATAATTTAAAAATAGAGAGACAGAAAGAACATAAAAATAGTGATGGTAAAAAATGTCCCGTGCGCGATGTCCCGTGCGAATTTACGTCAAATTGAATTAAAAAAAAAGTGACAGTCATCTTTGAAAAAAATCATAACCATTTTTAAGAGGCATCAATGCACAAGAGTTTAAAATAAGTTGCATTAAAATATTGCATCTGTATTCGCTGAAATTGGCGTTTGAATTGGTTGACCTCACAAGTCACTTCCATTTCGTGTCCCGTGCGAATCTCTTGAATTTTGCTACTATCTTAAAAATGAAAAATGACCCAAAATCAATCTTTGCACCAATGAAGGAGGTAATCAAATGCTATATGTTAAGCCCTTCATCAGAAAAAAAAACCGTTTCCATTTTACCGTTTTTTTACTTTGAATGTGTACGAATGTCCCGTGCGCGAGTTTGGAAATGCCCATATCTAATATAGCTAACATCTACACGGTATATTGCCTTGGAAATTATGGTTAATATTATTTGCGACTAAGCTGCTCTCCTAATAAAACTACTCACATCGCGATTTTGGCATTCTACAGGGTATTTATATAAAAAAATATGTTTGTATATCATATCTATATGATATTTACATATGGTCATTATTCACACTCACACAAACACACACAGAGCGAGACATGAACGACAACTGAGCTGCGCATTAAGCACATTTTAATTAATAGGCACTGTGAATGTCATCCAGACGATAGCCGGCTTAGGGTTGAGTCTTTTGGCGCTCAGTCTACAAAATCGCGCGATCGTGAAAGATGTGGCGGAATGGCAACGGAATCGAACCAGAAATAGAACCCGAAATAGAAGTAGATATAGAAACAATAAACAAATCAACGTGAAGTTAAAGCCAAGATTCGAATTGGGGATCATTTCTGGAGCGAGATCATGTGCTGGTGCGCACGTGTCTATTGGACTGTTATCCAGAATCTGTTCGCGAGACTCTACAACAATCTGACGGAGCAACAATGTAGCTGCTGTTCCAGCTATCGACGACAGTCAAGTGACGATGTCGATGCTGAAGAGGCAAACAAACGGGTTTCAGATTCGTTCATTGATGACGATCAGCAGCGACCAAAACATGATTATGTCATTGTTGGTAAGTTCTGGGAGATGGGAGAGAGAGATGGGGATGTCTTTGATAACACACTCACTCAAATAACTAGTGACGCAAATTCAAACAGTGAATCGAGTTTAGTTTCAAAATATTTAAATCGACAAAAGGTGGGAGCTCAGACCGACTTCAAACTTTTATAAATATGTCAAAACTAAACAGATTTCCAAGCGAAATGTCATTTTAATCATGGCTTGGCCTCTTTATTTAGTCTGAATTCATTTATGTATTATTAATTTCGTTAAAATCATTTTTTTCCCAGAATGCGATTTTAAACAAAGTGTTGCCCCTTAAATTTCTAATTTTAAATCTCGAGCTTTAACGATTAATTCATTTCTTATGTCATAATTACTATAAATAAACACTTCAAATTTACTTCTGAGATGGCTCACTTTGTTGTAAAAATCAAGTCAAAATGATCAAAACTTTTGACTTGTAGAATTGCTAGGTCGAAAGTCAATTTCAAACTTGCATAACTTTGGCTAAACTGATCAGATTTTCAAGCTAAATGACATTTAGACCATGGTTTGGATTTTAAATTCATTCTGCATTTATTAATTTCATTTAAAAAATTATTTGCCTCAAGATATTTGACTTTTTGCAATTTAACTTTTCCTTTCCTTAATTTTCTAAGATACAAAATTGTAAATTTCAAGTTTTTAAATTTAATCAACTGCCATAATTAGCTAAACTTAGTTCTGCAAATGAGCAACGATGAAAACACTTCAGTAAGCTCTCAAGCTCAACAACTCATTTAAAATTGATCAAATTAACTATTATTTTTATAAACTACTTATCACACTCTTTGCAGACGATGTCGATGCCAACTATGTGGAGATCGAGCAGCGTCAGATTGAAACGGAATCCTACTACTTTACCGTTGATCGGGCCATGGCGGAGCGAATGTTGGCGGATCGCGAGGATGGCGCCTGTTTGGTGCGTCCCTTCAAGGCGACGGATCTGTGCATCAAATACATTGTGAGCATCTACGCAGATCAGCAGTATTATCATCTGTTTGTCCGCCAAATCGATGGAAGGCCACGCTATGGCATTGGCCAATTGAAGCCCCACGAACGTCACTTCCCCTCGCCCTGCGACATCATCGAGTTCTACGCGGAACACGCACTTCTCTGCACCAACAAACAACGTAGTCAAAGCATTTTCCTGAAGCCCATCAGTTGTGCCTAAGGATTAGCTGCAGTTCTCGGTTTAGGTTATCGTTTATTGGGTTTAAGTGTAGGATAAATTATGTACAAACTGTTTGACTTAAGCTTAGAGTAAGGCATTGATTAGGTGGCCACGACGGCCTTGAAGGCGCACTGATTGTTCTGCATGAGGGCGGGCCAGAGGAACGCCTTGATCAGATCCGACCTCCGATCCGACTGCGGGTGACGTTCGTGTTTCTCCGGACGCAGAAAGCCTACAAGGAATAGAATAAATGTAGTAATAATTAGCAGGAAGAAAGTCAATTACCAGAAACAAAAAACATAATTATACAAATATTATTTAAAAAAGATTTTACAAAAGATAACAAATAAACAGAAGTCCAATTTATTGTCTGTTGTATTTTCTCTATCAAGAACAATGTCATCTCAGAGTGTTCCGTGTTTATTATCCGATCGAAAAACAATTTTCAGCAACAAAAAAGTAATTTCAAGTGTCTGAATATTTCTTCAGCCAGATACTCAAATTTAGATGTTGACAAACTTTGAACTTTTTAGTAATCCAGAAACAAAAATCAGTCAAAAATAAGTCGAAAAATTCTCAAGTTTATAATTCTTGATTTTAGCATGTATTTTTTTTTAATTTATATTCAGAATATTAATGTTAAATTAACACAATATCTGAATTAAATAACAACCGCTCAGCATTAAAAAAGTCAAAAAAGTCTAAAAAATTATATTTTAACGAAAAAAACTACTATAATAACAGTTATAATTAATTATAATCAGATAATCAACAAATTTGCGGAAAAAAATTGAGAAGTATTTCTTACACGATATGAGAAATTTTGAGACTACCGAGCATTTGACACCTTTTAAATAATTTCTTAAGCTGTATTTTTTGTGTCTATTAAATGATTCGATCAAAGTGCTTACCCAGATTGAAATCCGTGTCGAGATAATAGGGTGCCTTCTGGTTGATCATGCGCCAAGCGAGTCGCACGCAGGCGCTGACGAAGTGCGTCAATGGAGGACACGACTCCAGGCAGGGATATTCATGCAGGGTGGACAGCACCTGGTTGAACACGGATCGCTCGATCTCGCCCAGCGGAAAGCTGTCCGTAGTCTCGTGCAGATGATGGCGCACCGATCGGTCCAGGGCGAGGGTCGTCTCACAGCTGCTGTCGAGGGCGCAGTTGAGCACCCGGCGCACCTCCAGCACCTTGCGTTCCCGCATGCCGTGGCACAGGCGAAAAGAAAGCTGTTGAAGACGAGAGAAAATAATCAAAAGAAGACGGGGAATAAGAGAATAAGAGAGAGTGATAAAGGTATGAAATATGCCAATCATTGGCAATGGTTCAATAACTGCCCACGGCGCTGGCATTAAACTCAAACTCAAAGTCGAACTCGGACCGAAACCAGCTGATCCGGCCAATAGCCATTACAGTGTCATTCATCTTGCCACTTGCCACATCTCTCAATGCACCGCGAAGATCGAAAGTTATTCCTCTATAAAACAACAGCTCCAGTTCGCCAACGTAATCTCTTGACGCCCCAAGGCGACACTTTACTTTCTTCCATGTCGTTTAATCTACGTCGATCTAATCTCAATCTGCGGCGCTGCTTAAATTGATATTTTGCAATATCAATTAACTGGCCAACTGCATTTGCCTTTTGGCTTCCCACTCAACATCATAATCAATATGATCATTTCATTTGTTGCAATCGCCGTTTCAATTTCGATTTAAGTTTGGAAATTAACTAGACTGCTCTAATTATGCGTGATGAACGTGACAATACCCTGTGAACAATTCTTCTCTTACTTGGGAGATGCCGCTCATTGCTCTCTTTTGAATAAGAAATCCTTGCTAAATTATTTCTATGCCAATCGCAATTTTAAAATTAGCTGATACACAAGAGTAGTTAACAAGGTGGAATATACAGTAGCGGACAAAGAAATCCGGACACAACAAAAAAGCGGTTCTTGGAGTTTTTTTTTTAAGTATTTATTTATTCGACCATAGGAAAAACGTATGAAGCCTAGGAACCGTTTGATTGATACACAACTTTCCTTAACCCATGAAGTACCCATCGAAAATTTCGAATTTTTGTAAAAGTCTACTTTATAACTCTTTTCCTCGGGATCAAACAAAAAATATTTGAATGCAAAAAAGTTTTTCGAACAATTTTAAGAGTAACTGCAAAAAAAACTTTCAAAAATCTTTTCGAGAGTATTTTTTATAATTTTTTGAAATTTGAAAAAAAAGAGCTCCTTTTTGCATGAAAAGGAAGAAAAAGAGGTTAAAATAATAATTTTTTATTACAAAATTAATTTAAAAAATATATTATAAGATTGATCAAAATAGAACAGAGATAAAAATTGTAAAAAGCGTTTCGGAAAGTAAAAAAACATTACGAATATACGTAAGTAAAACAACAAAGTTTTTAAAAAATAAAAGATAGATTTGTTCTTAATAAATTTGGATAAAAATTCAAGTGCTACATTTGAGAGAGTAAAAAACATAATGAATGTAAATTAATAAGATAGAAAAGACTTTGACAATTAAAGGTTAGATTTCTTCTCAATGAACTTGGATACAAACTAAGTCAAAAATATAAAATATTAATGGACAAACAAATTTACTATACAGACGATACAAAGTTAGAAGTTTCTTTTCTTCCGTCTTCTACCTGACTCAAATAATACCCTAAGTAGTTACAACTTTACAGGGTAACTTTAGTTTGTGAACTCACCACAATCATGGAGAAGAGTATCTTGCCCTTCAGACTGTGCACGTGTTTCAGCTGCGGCAAGCTGTCCAATGCCTCCAGGGCGTCCGCTCGATTCTCGATGTAGAGATTTCGATAGTGTGACACCATTTCGCTGTGGAGCAGAAAGAGAGAGAGAGTGAGAGAGATGAAAGCGTAGGCAAAGCATGAGTGAGTGTGTGTATGTGAGTGTGTGGGTGATGGCACAATTGAACCATGTCAAGTGTCGGTGTTTGAAGAGAAAACAGGTCTTTGATCTTTAGATCTCTTCTCGTCCGCTTACCTGCCATCCTCACTGGCGGAGTCATCGGAGTGGTAACCATCGCTGCAGCTGCTGTTGCTGCCCGTAGCCGTGGCCGTGGCTGTGGCTTTGTTGACTGCCACCGGGCTGGGTGGCAAGCTCTCGGGCCCCATCAGGTGGAGCACCACCTCGCAGCCCCGGGAGAAGTTCATGAGGAGGCCGGCAGCGGGACGCTTCTCGATGTGCGCTTGGGCATCGAGTCGCTTCACTTGGCCCACACAGGACAGCACCTCCTTGTCGTTCTCCACGCGGCTGCTGAGGTTCTCGACCAGGGTGTGGAGCTGCTTCAGGGCCGGCTTATCCAGCATGGTCAGCAGTGTCTTGTTGTCGATCAGACGCTGTTGAATGTCCCCATAGTTGATGGCCAGCAGACGCTGATGGGAGGAGTGTGCGGGATCCTGGTTGACCGTCACCATGCTCAGCTCCTCCAGCTTGTGTATGGCCATCTTGTAGGTATCCACGTGTCGCTGCAGCTCCGTCTTCAGGGCCACGTGCAGGGAGATCAGCTGACCCGAGACATCTGTGGTCAGGCCATGAACTCCCAGTCCTTGAACGGCATTGTCGAAGCTGCGTCGCCGCTCCCGCAGCGTCTGACGCAGTCCCGGCTCGTACTGGGCCAGGGCGTGGAGCAGCTTGGAGCAGCGCTGCCTCAGGCCGGACTCGTGGGGATTGGCGAAGAGGCGCACCAGCTGCCAGGCCACAGTCTCGCTGGGCACATCCGGTTTCGGGGTCGTGTTCAACGTGGTCAACCTGCAAGGACTCAAAGACAGTCGGACAACCAGTTGGAGCACCTCAACTTACCTGGAGTAAAAGGACTCCAGCAGATAGGCGCTGTGTGGCAAGTGTTCCAGCAGCAGATCAATGGGCAGCTCGGCAATCACCGAGTGCAGCACCGATGGCCCCAGTCGACCCACAACTCCCGCCGCCTCCCGATACTGGCGTCCCTCCGAGAGCAGCATGAGACGGCGCAGCACCTGGCGGGGACTTGTGAGGAACTCGCGTCCATCTCGCGACGGACCACGAATGCGCTCCCGACTGTCGGCCATGGGCACGCACAGAGATTGGGCTGGGGATGGGCACTGGAACTGCGAGTGGGTTTGGTAGATGGCGTCCTGGTGATTCTTCAACAGCAACTGTTTCCTGTCGACGAATCCGAGTCGGATTACAGTCTGGATATATGTATGTATATGGATTAGGTACGTTATGGGCTATGGATTATGGACATGTGCTGCTTTGTACAGATACAGATGTGGATGCAGATGCAGATGCAGATACAGATACAGATGTGGATGCATAAACAGATACAGATGTGGATGCAGATGCAGATACAGATGCAGATGTGGATGGGAGAGCTACTGCGTCTAGATGCGGGTGCTTACAACAAGTTGGGCTCCATCTTGCAAATAACGTAGTCAATATCGTTGGCAATATCGTTGGCAACGCGTGGGCGTTTGAAGTCGACGACAATCTCAGGGATTTGATCAATGCGTAGTTTCAAAGCTGCTGCTGCAAATGGAAATGGAAATGGAAATGTAACTGAAAATGAAAATGCCAAGGCAACAATTGTTAATAACAAATAGGAAATCTGTCTCTGGGTAAGAATTCGCCAGCAAGACAATTGCCACTTTCACCACAATAGGCGGGCCTCATAATTTATCATAACTTAAGGCCTCACACACACACGCACACGCATCAGGAAACATAATGCAGATACATAGTTTACCTACTCACATATGTGAATTGTAAATGTGATTGCTAAAACTACAACAAAAGATACAATTATTGTGGGAGTTTTGTTAATTTCAGAAATGACAACGAGGAAAACACAAGGCGTAAAACAATAAAACACAACAACAAGGCAACAAAAAGGAAGTGACAAAACTACGCCCAGTGTTAAATGTTTGAAAATTCCAGATATCTTCAGTGACTACTAATACAGTTTACTTTCATTTTGATTTAAGGAATAAAGGTATCAGACTTGTATATTTGGACAACTATAAAAAAGCCAATCTCAAGTCATCTCAATTGCAACGTAAAAACAATTGAAATAAACCATAAATATAAGTTTAAAATAAGATTTAATAGTTAGACAATTATTTTTAATGCAAAGATTCTTCGACTAACAGGGAATCTGTTAGTCAGGCATTCTCAGAAGATTCTTTTTATTATTTTAATAAATGTTCAAAGTAGTTCGTGTTTAATGCAAATTATTTATACTGAAATTAAAAAGCTTACTTCATTCGAATTTAAATATAATTGAATTTCTTTTATATAGCTAAAATATCATATCTTTATTTATCTTTAAGCAACTATCATCATTATATAAATTTAAAATGTGTTTATATGAATGCATATTGTTTTAACCTTTAATTCTTAAATAACCTTAAAGTGTCATGGCATAAATATGATAAAAAATTGTTTTTTTTTAGAGCAAAGAAAAATGTATTTTTATTACACAGACAAAATTCGCATATTATTTGAATTGTTTTTTCTCTTTACTTATATTTTAAGAATATAAAGTACAATAGATCTTAAAAAAAAAACCTTTTAAAGAGGTAAAAGTGTAGTGACAAAAACATTTCAATGCCCCAAAATTTCTGATATCCAAATTTGTGATGAGCAAATTTTTTTGTCTTAGACAAATGTGACGTACGATGTACGACAACTTTTCAATTAATAATAAATATTGTGTAGTTATTTCCACTAATTTATTGTTGATTGTAGACACGAATATGACATAAATAGCCATAGCAAATTTTTAAATAATTTTTTTATTACATATACCTCAATATGACTTAAGTTTTTGATATTTCATTCTTATTATTACCCATGGATACTTCCGTTAGCACATAAACAAAGTATTACTGCTCTAAAAATGAATCTTGTTAAATCTCATTTCTTATTTCATGTTCTTGTTTAAAAGTTTTTAAACATTTCTCCACCTGTTTTGGCCGAATGTACAAAACATAAATGCATTTACATGGAATTCGAGCGCCAATGCGCTCAAGCTGAACTAAAAGCTTGCCTCTATGGGGAATGGGGGAGTTGAGAGGAGACTGAAGAGCAGAGTGAAGTAGAGAAAGACAAGAAATATTTTTGTGTTACCAAGAATTAAACATTTTATGTTTGTTGTCGAGAAACAATTGTTGTTGTTGTGGTTTCTGGGAGACGACAAGATGCATATAAGTATTAAAAACGCAGCCAACCGCAGCGGTGGTTCAGGTGTTTCAGGTGGTGCTGGAAGTGACCCACCCAAAACAGAGTTCAAGCCTCGTGCATTACTTGCTCCATGCCGCCATAGCTGGTCGGCTTAACGGACAGGTAGACGCCTTAATTGAAGGCCCCTCCCCCTTCTCTACTTCCCACTTTGGTTTCGTTCTAAATGCGCTTTGGCAATAGCCTCCAAATGCCGTTAGTACTCGTACGAGGTGTGTTACTGTGAGAACTGAATTTAATGGGCTAGTTAAGATCTAAAGAAATTAATATAAAAATATTTTATGCCTTGATTATAATTAATTTATGAACAGTTGTCGCTATGGGAACCAGCCAACAACGTGTTGCCAAAACTCTGCACAGGATTTGTTTGCTCTTTCACCACATCACTGAAGGTGGCCCAAAACAAAAAAAAAGACATGTCGACCGACAAATCCACAAGATAAACACACACGCAAGCTGTGTGGGATTTTGCTGAGATCATGCAGATTCAACTTCCTCGGGGACAGAACAACAATAACAAACAAACATGAGCTGACACAATGTGCGGAGCTAAAGCAAACAGATTTCCAGATACACACGCACAACAAGAAAACAAACCACTGAAGTTATGGATGGGTCAAAAGAAAGGGCGCTGCGATTACAATACAATTACAGGGCGACAGAAATTGAAAGATGCGGGAAAAAGGCCATAACATGACACTTGAGATCGGTTCGCGCTTCGCTGAGCCAAGACTGGGCTAAGACTAGGGCTAAGACTGTGTTATGTAAGCTTAGCCACATCAAGCAACCAGTGACTGGTGACTGGTGACAATGCCCAAGCTGAGAACGGAAGCCAAGTTGTGGAGAATTCTGCGGTCTATTCGCATCTTGGGCTGTTTAGTTACACTTCTGAAGTTGATTCCAAGTTGACGATGGTTTAATGAACCCGTTCGCCAAGTGGAAATGTGAAATGATTTGTTGTTCAAGCTAAAGACAAACATAACTTTTTTTTTAACGAGTATTATTACAACAATTTGTTATGTGTTTTTGCTGTCTCTCGAGTCTCGCAGGCCAACAAACTTCTAATTGCCTTGCATGCATTCGGGAGCGACTTTATAACGAGCTCAAAATTGAGTCTGAAACTGATGCTGATGCTGATGATGGGCCTGGCGTGCGGCTGCCATTAAAACTTTATTATTATTAAGAATCTGTGGACTTTAGCTTCAGCACCTGTTGCAATTAGCCAAAGCATTCTGCCTAAAACAATAACAAAAAACAGAATCAAAAGGGGAAAAACTACCGCTAAAGTCGTAAATCAACCTTAGCTACAACTTGACCCCAAAATTTTGTTACAAGACAATGCGAAACGCTACGCAGATTTATATATTGTTTAAGTACAACACAACCCACCAAATTTAGCATAGCAAAAGCCAATTTCGGCGCTCTCAATTTTCGGCCACAAAAGCCAAGTTAACTGTTGAATCAAGCCAAAAATTCATGTGCCCATTTCGATGCGTATTTAACTAACCTTATTGATTGATTCAAGACAAAGCGTCTAGAATTTTGTTCTTTTGGCTGGAGGTGTTGCCCATAAACGGGCCAAGAGACATAACCCCGAGCAACGTTCTACCTATTTTCTTAACCAGACTGGGTTACGGCCAAAGCCAAAGCTTGCAGCTCATTATAATTTGGCAGCTGGGCTTCTTCGACAATCTTATTCATATTAACTTCTCTTTCTTCTTTGGGGACTTTGACGGGGGCCAATTATTATGAAAATAAGACAAAAGACCGCTACAAACTTACACAAAGTTTTTACAACGTCCAAAAGTGGGTTAATTTCATTCAATTAGAATAGACAGTTGCCCATCTTCATCTTAGCTCAGCTAAGATATCTTTATATTTTTTCTCGACTTTTTATCCATTTTTATATTGTTTAATAGACATCTCAAGTTGCGCTGCTAATTGGACGCGCCCAGAGAGCTAATCGAGAGTTGCGAGCTCCAAGTTGTCTATGGGAAACAATCTTCCAACGCATAAATTAACACTATTGTCAATTGGGTTGGGCCAAGACAAGCTTAAAGTGAAATTTTTTATACAGTTTTGGAATGTGAAATATTTTATATATTTTTTTTGAGCTCTTGTGGCTTACAGGGTTAAGTTCTCAGAGCTTGCAGGTTCAACTCCCATCTTACACCGATTTTTACAAAATTTTATACCTGTCAAATTTAAAAAAAAGAAATATTTACTTCAAACTTACATTTCGTTCTTGTTTTGAGACTAATCCGTTTTGCAGGCAACTGACAATTTTCACATTGAGTCTCGCTGATTTCTTTACAATTTTCACTTTGGCAGCCAAGTGGTGATTACCAGGTTCAGATTTAGGGCCGCGGTCAGGGTCAGGCAGCAACAACCGCAAATCAAAGCGTTCACAGCAATTTGATGGCACCAACAACAACCACAACAACGGCAACAATTTTAAGCAAGACAGAAACAGCGACAACAAACATTTTTGCACTTCATTAACTTTTCAAACATTTGTGGCAAATGCCACAGCATAGAAATTCTTTGCACGGCCGCGCACGTCTCTCTCTCTTTCTCTCTCACTCTCCATTCACAAGCCACGATTTACCGTTCACATGCACCGCGCACTCTGCGCACGCGCCTACACACAGCAGCAGCAGCAGCGACAGCAGCAACAACAACAACAACTGTCAACAATGCAGTCGAATCTTTCACTCAACGATTATTTGCGCAGGCGAAAAGCAAAATAATGACAAACAAAGCGTCGCGTACGAAAGACTCAACCGAACGAACCGAAATTCAAATGCAGACTGAACGAATGTCATGACCGAAAACTACCAACAGGTAGCGTGCATGGCGCCCGGCACAGCGAAAGATCGAGAGAGTGAGAGCGCCACCGCAACACTTGCAGAGAGAGAGCGACGTCAACAGCGCAGCCGCGCAGCTTGTTGTTATTGTTAAAGCCTCTAGCTTTGTATGTAGTGTGTATATGTGTGTGGATGTTGCCATCGCGCAGATGTCGCTGCGCCCGAACCACCAATTTGAAATGAGCGCGCCAAAAATACTTACGACCAATGGACGTTGTTTGTTTGTTTTTATACCGTAGAGTCGAGGAGTTGAAGGGGAGTTCTGTTGAGCTAATTTAAGAAAAATATTTATTAATTTTATTTATTATTTGTTATAATTAGGATTGCATTACCCAATCCTTCAATAAATATGCAGCAATTAAATGAAATGAATTTATAAAATTTTTAAATATAAAAATCGATGCCCATTATTGTGCTTTCTTTAATATTCCTAAGTTTAAAACATTATATTTTATTAAACATTTAATTATTAAGAAGACAATATTGTATTATAAATACTGCGTATTAATAAGAGTTTTACCTAAAACAAATAAAATTAAATAAATAAATTAATTTAAAACAAAAAAATCAATCAATAGAATATGTTCATTTGGATTTTAGATATTTCATAATATAATAACGAATAATTTTTAATATTCATATCCAACTCTTCAACGTATTCCTTAATAATATATTTATTCTTAAATAATAAAAATATCTTACTATATTCACTAAAGATAAAAACCCAGGGTACTTACAGCATTTCAGTTTTCTTTGCTTCTTTTTCTCTGCTACTTTTTCATTTACAGATTTAAGCACAAAGTGCAAGATGTTTGCAGCTGCTTGGCTTTGCCATTTGCCGATAGTTACTTTAATCTTCACTACGATGTGATGATGGGGCCGAAGACGGAAAGGCTGTCAGAGCTAAAGCCAAAGTCGAAGCCAAAGCTGAAGCTGTAGCCAAAGCGTGGCAGCCTCAGGTATTTGGGTTAGTGTGCGCGGTTTTTTTGGCTACTGAAGCTGGCCATAATCATTGGTAATTATTAACGAATATAGTTAATAATTGATTGCAAAGAGTATTTTGGTAATTTTCAAGTACAAATCAGCGAAAGATCGTCAACTTCGTTATGAAACAACTTTGAATAATCATTCGTAAATGTTTTATGCAAAATTCAAGTGCAACAACAATAACTCTTACTTACTTACTTCTAAGGTGGGCTGCACTTCCGACTACGAGACCGAGTTAGACAACAGCCAGCAACCAATTAGTCTTAATTGCCTTAGCCAACTTAATTTGACCAAAGTGCCAGACAAAAAGCCAAGTTAAGACGGAGAATAGGTGGGAAAAGGTGAAAAACAAAATACCAAACCAACTAATACAATAACAACAAAACTGGCAGGTGCTTTGCATAGAAATGCCGAAACAAAAGTAAAGTAAGTGGTAAACTCCCATCAACGAAGAGATTTCCATCAACTGATTAACACTTATTGCCAGCCCCTCAATGGCCTCAGTCTTGGCCATATTCAAAGTCTCGGAATGCGCAGCATATCAGACTCAGACTCAGTCGCAGACTGGAAAACTTTATCAAACTAAGCGCGGTAACCTTGCCGGAAAATTGCAAAATTTTCACGTGTTATTTACGCGTTAATCGTACGCAATTGAAAGACGAAGCTGTAAAACAATTAAGTCAAAACTTTGGAATAGGGAGAGGGAGCGAGCAAAGAGGGGCACTTATTTGCGCCAGGGTTGCCGCAGTGCCATTTGCATTTAGTTAGATTAACAGGGCGTTAAGTTTCGCCACAAATAAAGCTATAAAAATACCAAATAAACACATTTTGGTAATCAGTCTATGGCCAAAGTCAGTGGAGCATTAGGGGGAGGATTGGAGGAAGGCGGGTTAAAGTACAAAGTACTTCAGCATAATTAAGGTGTTACCAAGTCAAGGTTGTCGTTAATTGTGCGAAGTTTTTCACAGCAGCAACATCAGTTTCAACTCAGCTGAGACTCGCGAGTCTCAAGTCTCGATTCCTTTTCCTTTCTAAAACGCATTTCACTTTTTCGCCAACGCATTTCACTGACTGCAACAACAACAACAACAACTAAAAAAAACTGTGCAAATACGAGTATTTATGTGAAATTGTTAAACAACACTAAAGCAGAGCAACTATTTATGTACAGTCAACACTCGTAGACACTTTTTGTTTACTGTCTGGATTTTCGCATTTCGAAACCGCTTACCAAATCAAGTAATTAGCTTTTTGATTAACTAAACGCTTCAAACTGTCAACTAGCATGTTTTATTTTTCTTTTTCTTTCCTTTACCTTTTTTCTATTTTTATACCCGATACTTTAAAAATAAGTCAAAGGGTATATTGTATTCGTTGAAATGTATGTTACGCCTAGATCTCTGAGACTTTAAGAACTAGATCAACCAAATTTGTCTTCTTCTATAAACCCCAAGCAGATCAAGTATGAGGATTTTTTGCTAATTAACGTTAACTACTATAATAAGCAATCATTTTATTAAATCGTAACAAGATCGGAGAAATATATATGCGAGAATGGCAGTTTTAAATTTGTAAGCAATGTAAGTGCCTAAATGTATGCAACAAAAAATATTTTAGATTTATTTAAGTGAGCAACGGGTATCCTATAGTCGAGACTCGTCTAAAGCCTTTTTCACTTGTTTTCTTTCGTTTTCCTTCACCTTTTTACATCTTCTTTTTTTCCAAATTATATTTCATATTCGCGCACATTTCATTTCACCAGAGCGTCAACAACAACAGCAACAAACAACAACTATACGCAACCACTTGACTTAGTTATTGGCATCAGCAGCAACAACATATCTATAAGCTGCACTTGGTCAATACGCGTGGCATTTGTTGTTTATGTTGTTGTTGTTGCTTTTAACTTGGTTGCATTTTCCCCTAGTGGGACATCACGCCAATTGCCGATTTCTCTTTCTCGGAAAAGTTTTGCAATAATCATAAAATTTTAACACAAATATTGAGCAAAAGTAATTATTATACATAAATGCCGCAGTCTGCAGATAAATTCGAGATGTCTCATGACAATGCAACAAAATGTTGGACAAGAGGCATCGAAAAAAATGACTATACTAATAAATATGCCAATTAATTAATCACAGAAAGAAGAAAAGGGCACAGAAACCTTTTTCCATATACAGAAAATCAATCAGTTGTGAGTTTAGGCACTTGGAATAAGGCTAACAAATATTTACTAATTTTTGAGCTATACAAATACTCTATAATATTTGAAATATTCTAAAAGGTAATTGTTTAATCCTTGGGGGTATATTAAAAAAAAAAAATAAAAAAAAAAACATCAGAAAGAGGGAAATTTATGATAAATTTTGGTGAGAGAACTTTTAGGGGGTAACATATTTCATATTTCTTTTTAATTGAATTTTTAAAATTTTATGTAAAATGCACTGTTTTCATGTTTCTTTTATGTTTTGCACGCTTGTTTTGGGCTTTTCATTGGAAAACGTTCCAATTTATTGAAATCAACCATTAAAAGCCCAAAACAACCATGCAAAACACAAACAAAAAAAAAAGTTATGTTGCTTTAAAATTTTAAAATTTAATTTAAAAAAAAATAGAAGAGACCCCCAAAAATTGATACGTCAAAATTCATCATAAATTGCCCTCTTTCTGAGGTTTTTTTTTTTGAAAATTATCCGCGAGGATAAAACAATTACCTTTTAAAAAATAGTTCTAATAAAATAATACTTTAATAAGTAATTATTATACATAAATGCCGCAGCCTGTTGGTAAATTCAAGATGACTCATGACAATGCAACAAAATGTTGGACAAGAGCCAACAAATAAAATGACTACTAATAAATATGGCAATTAATTAATTGAGAATCACACAGAAAGTAGAAAAGGCCACAGATACCCATTTTCATATATAGAAAATCAATAAGTTATAAGTTAAGCTACTTTAAATAATGCTAATAAATAATTTTAAGTTTAAACACTGTGTCCAAAAAATACTCTTAAGCATACGAAATATTCTAAACAAAAGTTCTAATACAAAACTCTTGAGTAAGCAATAATTACAAATGCTTAAAATAAACTCAGCCCCATCAACTTTCGTATGAATCACGTCATATTGACCCAGGTTATGGCATTTGCGTACAAACAACAAATATTACACCATTATCTGAGCCATGTTATCAGCAAACTTTTTCGTATTTAAAGGGCGATTCGCTGTTTAGCAGCACAGTACGAATTCTATCAGTAAATCGTTCAGATCAGAGTTTAACGAATTGTTAAAGCTTTTAGTCAGTATAACTTAAATACGAAATTTAAAAATGATGTGTCCCAAAGAAGAAGAGAATACTTCACCGCCAAAGAGCTGTGACGAAGACAAACCTTTTGCTGCCTGGTGGAAAACTGTGCACCACAATTACCAACATCATTTTCACGACCTTCAATTCAATGGACTGAAATGGAACGCAGAACCAAATAAGAATGATGAACACTGTCAAAGAAGCAAACGTTTTAAATCCTGGTGGGATCATCGGAAGGTCGCCCAAGAATCACAGCCTAAGGAAGAGAATGCAGTTTCATCAAAACAGAGATGCTATTTTCGTGAATTGCTACACAAGGAAACAAACCAGGAGCCCGATTTCCTGTTTGACTATAGCGAAAACTACAATTAAACATACACTATACTTATCTGTAATATTTATATTATTTAAATTGCTGTATAGAAGTTAAGTCCATTGATCTTTTCCTATATTTAAGTCACGTTCAGTCTTAAGCTATTATTATGTGGAAGCAATAATTATATCAATCTGTCATTAAACAAAAATGATAAATGAGCAGCAAGCGTTGTTAGCCCATTAAACACTTGAAACAGAATGAAGATAACAAAGCATTCATGAATTTCACAATCTAAACAACTTGTGTAGTCAATGAATTTTTTGTAGGCAGGCAAAATAAAGTTTGCCTGGTATATAATAAAGCAGAACTGAAATAAATTATACACAATATATTTATTTAAACTTTAAAAAAATAATTGTTTTTATTATTTATTATCATTTGTTGTTTGCTTGTTTTAAGATTTCTTTTTTGAAAAATATGTGTTGTACATAATTTATATACTACTAGATTAACTAATGAGTTCTTAACATAGATCGAAATCGCTTAAGAGTATAGAATAACAGTGGATAATAATATTAATTATGTGTAAATATAATGTTAATCATCTTATTGTATCTTAATTACTTGTTTTAAAAAATCACAAAAACTACTATATAACAAAATGCTTTAAAAAGCCGAGAAAAGAGTTTTTCTTTTTTGAAAAATAAATGTAACACATATTATATTTTGTCAATACAATAACTTGTCATTAACATTGATCGAGCTTATTTATAAGTATTGAATATCATAATTTTCAATTAAAGTAGATTAGAAGCCGAAACGCAGCTTAAAATAATATAAATTATGAAATCTTAATATATTTCGATTAAATTACACACTTAACAACTTATCAGTTAATTTATAAGTTAATTTTTGAATAGTGCTAGTCATAAATTCACTTTTCAAATTGGGTCAAGTCCCTTCCCATTCTGATTTTCTTTAACATAAAGAAACGACACGATATTCGTGAACTTTCAAGAGCCCAAAACTTGTACATAAATAAAGTTGGGTTGTTTAGTTATTTCCGCTGTTGCAAGTCGCCTGTTGCATGCCCTTTTTGAATTGATTCAGGTTTTGGGTTTAATTATAATCTAGGCAGTCCGATCATTGAGTTTGTTTTGAATTGTATCTCATATCTCACGATGATGCTTCCGCAACGCGTTGCAACGGATGCTGCGGCATAATAATGCAATTTCATGCTGCATTAATGCTGCACTCATTTTATTGTCTTGTTGCAAGTGTTGCTGTGGATTAATTCTTATATAATATGCATGGGCTGATGATAGATAGATCGTAGGAAAGCCAGAAAAGGCAGGAAAGTGAGCGCTGACATTGACAACATTGATTGATTAACTTGCGAAGTGAAAATTAACTGAGACACAAATGGCCACAAGCCATTTCGATTGAAGGAGAAAATCCATCCATCCATCCATCCATCGATCCATTCCTATCCTATCCTAAGACCAATCGCAGCTCGTTGACGCGGAGCGACAGGCACATCATCTGGCTGATATGTGGCCAAAAGTGGCGCGACTCTTGTTGCAGCAACTCCTTGGGAGGCAATAACCACTTTCACAAACTTCTTTCCCACTCGCCGTGGCTTTCAATGTGATGACCATGGCCATGTGGACCAGTGGACCTGCCGATCTGCCTCTCTCGTTGGCCATCGTCCAACTGCAGTCTGCAATTCTTATTACAGAATCAGGTGCAACTTTTGCTTTTGCAACTGATCGTTGTTGTTGTTGTTGTTGTTGTTTATGTCACTGAACTGAACAACAATTAGGCCGCACGTTCAGTTGACAGTAAAAGTAAGCAGGAAAAGTGAACGCTATCGAAGTTGACCCACTTTAAGACACAGATACATTCTCATTCAAATACCCAGCGGATGCTCAAGCCAAAGAATTACTATGTAAACACCAATACCAATCGAAAACGCATGTGGCACGCAGCTTGGGGCCAGCATTTTTGGAAAAATCTGGGATGCCGATCGGTTAACCCAAAGCCAGCGGCGAGTGTCGTATGTCAGTTGTAGAAATTATACCAAAACAAAATAAAATAAAAAAAAATACCGGCAACTACCCCGCCTCGTTCCACATGCTCCGATTGAACATAAAAGCCACAGCGACTAAAATACGATTTACTAAGAAACTCGCGCCCCAAACGAGCAATTGGCGTGACTTAATGATGCATAAATCAAATCGAAGCCAGTTGGAAATATCTATATAGGTGTATGTACATTTATCCATACATATTCAGTTGTGGCAGAGGCATTCACATCTGCATTTGAATATGTGGGCAAAATGCCGCTTTAATTGCGCACATTGTAGACGGCAATGAAAGTAACTTGCTTAGAGCCCAAATAAACCAAAGAAAACCAAAGAAAACAGATACCCAGATAACCAGAATTTCCAGCCAGACAGCTTGACGCACGAAAAAAAAAAACAAACCGAAAAAATCCTCACTTTAATTTTGGCAGTCAAAACCGAAATTCTTCTTTCACTTTTTCATTCGCAAACATTTAACAATTTCACAATCATTCTCAAAACACTGCGAGTATATCAGTTGAAATAAAATAAATTCTGCAAATTAACAAAAAAATAGTTCTAATAATAAATTTATTTCAACTAATATACTCGTAGTTTTCATGAAATATTATACATAAGTATACTACAAGTATATCAATTGAAATGAAACAAATTCTCCAACCTTTTTATAAAAAACGACTTTTAAACAACTATAATACATGAAATACTCTGAATAATAGTTTTAATAATAAATTGATTTGAATAATCAGAAGTATACATTATTAAAAATATAATTAAAGATGTTTTAAGTCAACTACTATCTGAACCCTATTAAAGTTATTTGTGTACTCATTACAACTATTACACCACAAACTGGGACATGACAAGACAAAAAAAGGGTTTCAATTTTTGGACATTGTTTTTTCGGCCGAAAAAGTCAACTTTGAGCTAGAAATTTGAAAAAAATATCCGAAATTTTGTTAAATTTTCTCGAATTTCTAACGTTTTTTGTTTCTCAAGTTTTTTGTTATTTCTCAATTTTTTTTTGGCTTTTTCACAACTTTGACACCAAACCAACTCTAAAATAAACTTCATTATTTTACCGAATTTTGGATTTTGTTGTTTTTTTGAAATTGTTTTTATTTAATTTTTAATTGATTTTTTAAAATTCCATTTCAAATTTGCGCGCCCCAAGTTATTTGTGCGCTTAAAAGTGTGCAACAAATTTTTATTTATTTTTAAAAAGCCCCGAAAGTATGCAATAGGAAAAAGTCTAAATTTTTTACAAATTTAGTGGCGCCTTCTAGTGGCATGGCGTTTGTTATTGTGACAATAACAATGTGAGAGAGGAGAGAGAGAGAGAGAGAGGTGACAAATGCTCGCTCGCTCATCGTTCCCACTTTTTGCGCGCTAAATTTGAAATGAAAAACGTGAAATTTTCAAAAATTAAATTAAAAAAAGCTGAGAAACAATTTAAAAAAAAACAACAAAATCCAAAATTAGGTAAAATAATAAAGTTTATTTAGAAATTGGTTTTGGTGGCAAAATCGAGAAAAAACCCCAAAAACATTGAGAAATAACAGGAAATTTGAGAAACGAAAAATGTCAATAAATCGAGAAAAATTCTGTATGTCTCTGACACAAATTTCAAAGCTCTAGCTCAAAAAACACGTTTTCGGCCGAAAAAATCAATGTCCAAAATTGACATTGAAACCACACTTTTTTTTGGCCGGGGTAGCAGGCGCGCAGAAAACAATAGCAAGAGAACCAAAAAACGTAAAGGAGCGGTAGATGACGCTTTGCCGCGCATTTTGATTGGCTGATTTTTTGGTGTTTCTGTTTGTTTCAGACATGGTGTTTTTAGCTATTTTCCCGCTAGATCTAGTGGGTTGCAATTGGCAAATGCGGGATAAATTGTAAAATAGTTGGAAAATAGCTAAATTGGCTCGCTTCTTTACGAACGAAATGTGCGCGCGAGAAAAACAAAACAGAACGTAAACAAAAGAGTTGAAAGAATTAAATCCGACTTTTGTGAACAATTACGAATTTAAATAATTATTGGTGTTACCAAAACAAATCGGTGCAAGGTGCAATATTTTCAATTTGAAAGTTGACTTTTCAACTCTTGCAGACAGAACGAGCACGCAGCGACAAGAAAAAAACATACAAATTCTGAATCACGGACGCCGCCGTCATATTAGTTCACACGTGTTCAGTGCAAACGTTATAATGGTGCGGAATTCGTGGAACGTGCCCCATTTGTCGACCCTGAGTCCTGGCGCTCGCTCATCGTTCCCACTTTTTAATAATAATTATTTATCCGTAAATAATTCAAATTTATGATATAATAGCAAAAAATATACTTAAGTCAAAGTTTACACATTACCAATTTCAGAATTGTGTTTCTTTGGGTGTATGTGCGTGTGTGTGTGTTTGGGTAGAACAATAAAGCCATATTGGCAATTTAATGTGCTGCGAAAACAACAATTGAGAGGCATTTAAATGACAGCACGCATACGACACGTAGTCCAGTGCAGTGCATTTAAGCAGCTTTACTTAAAAATTGCAAAAAATTAAAAAAAAAAGTAAAAAATTTAATTTGATTTTAATTATAAATTATTGGAAAAGACAGATTTCAGATTAAAATTTAATTCACACATTTCAAAGAGGTTTTCAACAGCAACTTACAGTTCAGAAAATTTCTCAAGTTGAACCACAATCCAAAACAAATGCTGAGCGAAAACGAAAGAGCTAGAAAAAAACACCCGATGACTTAAGAATGGTTAAATACCATTAAAGCTTGTGATTTAGGAGTAGTAATAAATAAATACTACTAGGACTATGGGGCAAGTCCTCACTATGGATCTGTCCCTCTCTCAATTATGTTAATTCCCCCACTTCCTACACAAAATATCTGCATACTGCATAAAACATCACGATAATATTTTCTCAATTAATAAAAATAAATATATGTCAAGAAACTTGATTCTTTTTTGTTTTGCTCGAGCTACGTTATTGGTTTACAAATTGTTTAATTCCGGGAGCTTAACGCCCGCGAGCCGCATAAAACACAAAATGCTGTCTAATGCTGGCGCCACAGATGCTTTCAAATGAAAGGCTTTCACCTTTCGTATCACTTTGCAAAAAAACAGTAGCTAGTCATAAGACAACAGCACAGTCAGAGCCAGTGTCAGACCAATTTGTGATACATAAGTATTCATTCACCTTTCACACGATTCCCCATATAGCATACGAATGAGCTTCATTAAGTGCGTCTGCTTCTGAATCGAAGAACGAATAACAAACAGAAAATGTTGAGTTGTGAATAGCGCATAGAACGAAACTGAAATTGAAATGAAAGCACAATTTAATGGCCAAGACAAGAGCACCCACAAAAAATGTCGTATAGCCTCGAGGTGAGAGATGCGCTGCAATTAATCAAACACGATTTGATGCTCGACTCGGCACGGAAAGTCGAAATCAAAATGCGACAACTGTTGTGGTTGTGATTGTGATTATGATTATGTGATGTGCTGTCCAATTGAGTTTATTTATTTATTTCGAAATAATTTCACATTTAAAGCGATTAAATTTCGCTTGTGGCCTTGCTTGTTGCCACTGGCCCTCAAAGTGCTGTGTTTGCTATTTGGTATTGTCTTGCCACTTCAATTATCTATTTTGCCATTTCTTATGAGTTTTACTTTGTCGTCTTGTCTTGTTAACGATGAAAGGTTTCCTATGACTCTCGATAAACATCATTAAAGATGACTTAAATCTATGTTTTGCCTTGTTTACTTTATTGCTGCTGAAAAGTATATAGTTAACAGTGCGTATGATTAATATGTCATGTATGACAATTATATACATTTTAAATAAATTAATTAAAGTTGATTGAATAATGCACAAATCGAGAAAGTTCTCAATAGCATTATGCACCACAGTGCGTATGATTAATGTCAGAGATTAACTATGAAGTTTGTATTTAAAAAAATTAATGTTTTATCTAATGAGAAAGCTAAACTTAAATATCATATGCATAATGTTGAAGTACACACTTATTAACAAATCATTTGCATTATTTAGAGAATTCCCCTCATCAAGTTGAACGTTTACCAAAATGTTTCTGCTGCGGCATCTTCAATTGCAATTAGTCAAAAACTCTTCAGTGCCATTCACAGTAGCTATTCATTCGGGCTAATAATATTCGTAAAAAAACAAAACAAAACATAGAAATGTTATCATAATTTACCCAGAGACAATAGTCAAACTCGGACCCAGTCAATCTTTCAGCACTTTGCAAATATTTGCTAATTAAACATTTCTATCTGTATTTATCTCTCGATTATTCTTCTTCTCTCCCTCGAGTCTTTTTTTTTGTTATTTATTTAGTTTGGTAATAATAAATTTGACATCATTGCGCGTAAGAGCATAAAAATTACTTGTTGTTATTGATAAATATTTATAGATGTAAGCGGCTGAGATTGATAAATTCTCGACAGCATTGACCCTGCCTGACACGGCGCATCATCAGCAACGACCTAGTGATCAATTAATAGCAATAATAATAGCCAATACTAATGCTAAGTAGTGATAATATTAATATTATTATTGTTTTTTGAACATGCCGATGACTTCTTTGCAGATCCAAGTCCAACCACAACCCCAACCCTAAAAGCCAAGCATTTATTTACCTTCAATTCGCAATTCATCGATGCTGATGACGACGTAGACGTTGACGTCGACGCTGGCGTCGCTGTCGCCGGCCTGGCTTTGACTCTGGCTTGGCTCTGACTTGGTAAATGAAGTTACCTGGCCTTGTCGCGCGCCAGTCTGCGCTTGGTAGTCAACGCTGCCGCCTCCAACTCGCACAATCTTCGATCGCAAACGCGCACAATCTTTTCGACTTGTCTTGTTCCATACTCCACGCTCGACAGTTGACATTCGGTCTGTTATATTTTTGGCCAAAGCCTTAACTTGCGTGCCACCAAAGCGGCTTAACTAATAGGAATCCCATTTGCTTTGCGATTTATCAGCCAAAATGTCACTGGCAAAATTCAAAACGGTAATTGCGAAACGGGAACCAGGTTAAACAAGTGAACAAAATTAACTACAAATTATTGATCTATTGATATAAATTGGTGTATGCTCATAGAAACAAAATGTATATAAACTACAGCCAATCCTAAATAAAAGAGTTAAATTTAAACAAATGATTCAATTAAAGTTGGCATACATAAATATATAGAAAAGTATTTAAGTTCAGTGTTCTTCGTCATAAGTTTCAACAATATTTCATAGATATCTTTTAAATACGTTCAGTGATCTTAAGTTCAATCCAAAGTTGGGTTTAGCATCTGCTTAAAATAAGTTACAATGTTTTATCAAAATTATCAATGTCTTTCTTCAATAAATATAAAAAACTAAGGGCTTAAGTGATGGTTGTAATTAAAAAACCGATTTAAATAAAAATACGATTAAGTCTTTGAATGAATAATGAAAATAAACGTTATATAAATGTTCTTAATTAAACAAGTGAGAACACAAATAATTTATTGCCTTGATCATTGCTCTAAATTTCTTTTAAAATGATCACAGATCTTCAGTTTAATTTTGGCCAAGCTAATTAAATTTAATGATACGCAAATATTCCATTAAAAAGTTTAGGTTATTACATGATCTTTACGTTAAATTTACTTCAAAAGATTCAGTGATCTTTAGGCAAAGCGTGTCCTAAAAATAGTTGAAGTTTCATTAAATGTAGTTATCAGATTTTTAGTTGTTCCGCACCAGTTAATGATTATATATTAATCCCCTTCCAGCTCCTAGCATTGCTCTGGCTCTGCACATGCCTCAGATTAAGTGTCCACACAGTGCAAGCAGCGCCCGCTGCACGTTTTGATGATAATCTCCTTGTGTATCCCACGTCACCTAGTGAGGTGCTGCCTATTGAGCCGCTGTTAATCTACCCGGAGCCTCGGGAGATGTACTACCAGGCGCGTACCCTGAACGGTGATGGAGAGCGGGACATAATCTTCGTGAAGTTGCTGAAGGACAAGTCGAGTGGCTATCGGCCCAAGCAGCAACGACTCGTGGAAAAGGAGAAGGAGCAGCGTCGCAAGGAGCTGGGACTGAAGGATATATTCTTTGTGAAGGCGCGAGCCAACGGACAATTCAGCCACGAACGTCTCAAGGTTTATCGACTGCCGGAATTCTATGCCATCAGCGTGTTCCGCAACGATGAGAAGTGAGAGGAGAGCAGCGGGAACGGGTTGCATTTTTACGATGCATAAAAGTCATTTAAGTTATGTGTAAGACGCTAAAAATAAATACCTCAACAGTTGTTTAACTACTGCGTTTATGCCTGTTATCATAAGGGGTTCTTATCAACGTTACTCTGGGCGACAATTTGCATTTTAATTATAATTAACAATGCTGAACGATGGGCGTCAACTTCAGCAAAAGAATTAGCGACAATAACTTCTTCAACTTTACACATTTCCAGCCGAGCTTATGTCAATTAATAACTGTCAGTCAGCTGGTAGCTACAACTAAAGCCGAGTCAAAGCTCCAGCTTCAGCAACATCTTCAGCACCAGCTCTCCAACAACAACAACAAAGAAATAATCCCTTTTGTCAATGGGCAACGCAAGCAGCGGGCAAAACATTACGTCAAAAAGAATCAAAGCAAGCCACAAAGAGAAAAAAAAGAGCATGAATAAGAAAAACTATCTCCAAGTCGATGCGAAAATACTCTAACAAAAATTTACATACGGGGAATTTGCTATAGATTAAATTAAAATTTTGAAATTCCAATGATGCGTCATTAACCTAATATCTCAAATGCGTTAATTGTAATAAATGACATTTAGTAAGTAAAAGGGGATTTTGCTAATTGGTTAATCCAAAAAAAATATATGTAAATCCAAAAAGGGGAATTTGCTTTATATTGCAAGGAATTTGAAATTTGGAATCTCCAAAGCTGTGTCAACAACTTTTTGAGTGACCCATAAGATCCACTTGAAAGAAACGAGCAATTTATCCAATACAAACCTAATGCCGACTTTCGCTCAACTATTACTGTGACAGAGCACGTTTCCATCTTTAAAATTCAGTAGAGCTATTTGCTCCACTTTGCAGCACGAGCAGCTTAGAAGCCAATTGACAAAGGGCTTTAAAAAGTAAATATGCCACACTGAGCTTGTCACAATTTGTGTAAATTTAATTAGTTACTTAATGAGAGCACAAAGCAGCTCCAAAATAATGCTTAGAGTATATTAAAATTTAGTTGACCATGAGGCGAGGTGCAATATTCATGGACATGAGCTCCTGGAAGAGCAGCTTGGCCGCATACGGCAGACGCACTTGCGATATTTGCGTCTTGTTCTTGCAGCCCTTGCACTCGAACGTGTTGTTGCGCAGATTGGCAATGGCAATCAGGCCACAGAAGTTACAAATGTGCACACGATACGGATCGGAGACCTCGAACAATCGCTCACGCAGAAATTGTGCTGCACCGTGAGAGATTTGACAATCGCGTTCCATTTCACCGAAACGCAGGCCACCGTCACGAGCTCTGCCCTCCATAGGTTGACGCACCAGAATCTGGACGGGACCACGAGCTCGTGAATGGATTTTGTCGTCCACCATGTGCTTAAGACGCTGATAGTAGGTAGGACCAAGGAACACCTGCAATAATGAAGAAAAAAATCAATGAAATTAATATGCCAATGTAGAAGTTAATAAATAACTCACCTGAGCATTGATCTTGCGACCCGTGTGTCCGTTGTACATGACCTCATTGCCACGCAGATGATAACCATACTCCTGCAGGAACGTGGAAATCTTCTGTACATTCACAGCATCGTTAAATGGAGTGGCATCGCCAATTTCGCCTTTGTTGGATCCCAACTTGCCCTGCAGGCACTCGATCAAATGGCCAATTGTCATACGAGATGGAATAGCGTGTGGATTAATGATAATGTCAGGAGCCAGGCCCTCGCACGTAAAGGCCATGTCCTCTTGCCGATACTGAATGCCGCATGTGCCCTTCTGTCCGTGACGCGAGGCAAACTTGTCGCCAATCTGTGGTATGCGAACGGAACGCACCCGAATCTTGCAGAACTTGTAGCCCTCGCTGTTCAGTGTCAACATCACTTGATCCACAATTCCCGTTTCGGAGTTACGCAAGAACGTGGAGGCATCTCGCTTGGCAAAGCGCTTTGTATTGCTGTCCAGCTCATCGTCATTTTCGGGCAATGTAATTGTCTTGCCAATAACAACATCATCGCCAGAGACACGAATGCCAGGTGCAATGATGCCATCGTCGTCCAGTTTGTCGTAGTGAGCATTGCGCATGCCTTGGCAGGTGCCACGATGTGGTTTTTCAAAGTTCTCCTCCTGATCGCCAACGCGCTTATTCTCCGAATCCTTGTATGAACGATAAAACACAGATCGGAAGAAGCCGCGCTCCACAGCCGAAGCGTTTAGAATGACAGAATCCTCCTGGTTGTAGCCAGTATAGCACAAAATTGCCACAATCGAGTTAATGCCAGCGGGCAGCTCACGGAAACGCAGATATTCCATGGAGCGTGTGGTGACCAGCGGCTTCATTGGATAGTACAGCACATGGGCCAGTGTGTCCATCCGCACATGGAAGTTGGTGATGTAGACGCCCATAGCTTGTTTACCTGCAGATCGGAAAGAAAAATAGGATTAATCACTGAGTAAAACAGTGGAATGTATATAATTACCCATAGCACTTTGATAGGTGTTACGTGGACTCTGGTTGTGATCGGGGAACGGTATAATGGAGGCACAAACGCCCAGTATCATGGCCGGATGAATCTCACAGTGCGTGTATGTGGTACAATAGGCATAGTCCTTGTCCTGCTTGAGATCATAGGGCGACATGGCAATCATCACCGTCTCCTCCTCCAGCGTGTCGATATATTCAACGACACCGGAGGCCACCAGCACCTGCCAGCTGTAGTTGTTGTAGTCGCGCTCCTTTAACATCTCCACATGGGTCTTCTTCAACAGCAGCGTGCCATTCTCCACAATGAGGAGCGGTCTACAAATGCGTCCAGCATCCGTATAGATTCTGATCTCACGATCACGAATGTCGCGAATCATCGACACCTCCGACACTATAATATCCATCTGACGACGCAGCTTACGCAGCGTGGCCATCAACTGCTCCGGATCTCGATGTATGCCCACCCAGCAACCATTCACAAAGATTTTGGTTGCATCCGCAATCGCTGAGGGCGCAATTTCCTCAAGATTCTCCATGGACCACTCCTCCAAGAACTCCAAGATCGGCGATGGCTGAGAACCCACCGAGATGTATGCCATGAGTGCCAAGTTCTTGACCAAACCGACAGCAGCTCCCTCGGGCGTCTCTGCCGGGCACAACATTCCCCAGAGTGTGTTGTGCAACTGACGCGGCTTGGCCAGCTTGCCATCGCGACCAATGGGCGAGTTGACGCGCCGCAAATGAGACAATGTTGAGGCAAACGTGAGACGATTCAACACCTGCGAGACGCCGGCACGGGCCTGATGCGCCTTCTTCTGGTCACCCCAGTTGCCGGTGGCCAACGAGTAGCGCAGACCGTCCGTAATAATGTTTGTTTTGATGGCCAGCTCCAAATTGAAGTCCTTGCCACGATCAATGAACTTCTGTGTGTACATTCGTACCTCCTTCATCAAGTTCTTGAAGAGACCACGGAACAGGAAGGCCAACAGTGGACCGGCCAGATCCAATCGCTTGTTGCCATAGTGATCACGATCGTCGAGCTCGCGTCGACCCAACGAAGCCAGCAACAGGCGATGCACCATGTAGCCCAGAAAATAGGCCTTCTTTGTCTCACAGAAATCGGAGACGCCCACATGTGGCAGCATTTCCTTCTGCAGAATTTCCTTGGCGTACTTAATACGCTTGTCCTTGGTGACGCCGGGTCGTGCACCGCGAGCGCCAATGAAGTTCAGAGCAACATTCTGCTCCTGTACCACGAAGGCCTCATCCAATGAGGGCTTCACCATCTCCATCATCTCTGGATCGTCAAAGTCGTAAATAATGTGTTCCAATATATCGCGATCGGCCACGAAACCCAATGCTCGAAATACAATCATAATGGGTATCTCCTGCTTAATGTACGGCAGAATGGCAATGATGCGCTGTCCAATCGCCGACTTTTTAATGTTCTGCGAGCCACGCGCCATCATGTTGACCCAGAGTGTCGACGTGGGACGCGAGCTGTGTTCCAGACAGGAGCGAATCTCCGTTTTGAATGCGTATTTGCCGTCCTTCATGCTGAACACGTACACCGTGTTGGTGGCCATCTTCTCCTGTGCAATGAGCACCTTTTCCGATCCGTTAATAATAAAATAGCCACCGGGATCCAATGGACATTCGTTTAACTCAGTCAAATCACGATCGGTTAACTGGGAGAGCAGGCAATAAGTTGATCTTAACATAATCGGAATTTTGCCAATAAACGTTTTTTGATGCTGTGTCTCCACGGGATCCAAGCCTTCCACGTTCTTTGTCTTTGTGATATCCACGTAAAGTGGCGCCGAATAGGTAAGATTCCTCAAGCGAGCCTCGTTCGGCATCATAGGACTAGGTGAACCGTCCTTCTCCCAATGTGTTGGCTTGGACAGATAAATCTGCTCAAACTTCAGGGAGAAACGCGGCGGCGTTTCCACCTCGCCCGACGTGTGCTGTGCTTCCGCTTGCAACTCTATGGCAGGCGAATCCTCCACAATGCGCTGCACAGACATCTGAATGAACTCGTCGAAACTGTCCAGCTGCTGACGCACCAGGCCCTTTTCATCGAAGTACGCGTTGATCACGATCCAACAGGCCTCCTGCCACAACTCATGGGAGATTTCCTCCGCATTCTCCTCCTCGTACATCTCTGCAAAATCATTTGTTTAATATTTGGTTTTATGTCTAGAAGAACGCTAGCGCTCCGGCCGCCATGTTCCTTTTTTTTGGCAAACAGCGTGCGTTGCAATTTTGTTTGCTCACCTTCTTCATTGTCGTACATCATGTTGCCCAAATAGCTAAAATGCACTTGGTGCGCGTGAAACCAATTTAGATTGATACACACTTCTTACAACAGTTAAAATAATTAAAACCTGGTGAAATTGTAACAAAAAAGTCCGCAAACAAACGCAGTTGCGGCGTTTTCGTTGCAATATGAGTGAACAAAAAAGAGTTGCTCCCTGAAGTGAGCAAGTGAACATGTTCCTTCCAAATTGCTCTTTTTGCTCTTGTTCAGTTGCAAGGTGGCAACCATCAGGCTCAATCTGGAAAAAAATATCGATAGAAAATTGGTCCCATGTCATTTCTCAATAAAATTAATTAATTTTAAAAAATTATTAAAAAATTTGTAGGTACAAATTGAAAAAATCAAGAACGTAATAAGTTTTGTAAATTCATAAAGTTAATTTTAAAATTGGTTTGGGGAACGTCAGCCTTTGCGTTGTGAAGAAATTAACAAATTAGTAAAATATTCTAAAAAAAAATTATAAATATTTAAAAAAAAATAAGAAATCCTCCTGTGAAAGTTTCAAAGCTCTAGCTTCAATATTTATTAAGAAAAAAATAAAATGTTCGTATTTAAATCTTTTTCTGAAAAGAGTTAAATTTGGTCATTTAACCGGTCATTTGAACCGTTGCAAAGGCTGCCACCTTTTTTTTTTGGCTGCCAGTTTGTTATCGATTGGGAACTCATGATCTGCGTTTACACGGGGACATTTCTCATTTCATGGTCTACTGATTATATGCATTGCATATTGTATTTCAAGCATGCATGATTTTTAAGCTCATATCGTCACGCTCAATGAGTTATGCAAAATTTAGGAAGATTTCTGCATAGACAAAGCCGCTCATTTACTTACCAATTTATAAGAAAACATGATATATGAAATTGCCGATAGCAGTCGATAAAATTTTAATAAAGTATAAATCGATATGTCAATATTTATATATCGAAAGTTTAAATAAACAGCTGTTTATCTCGTCGCATGTTTTCTTCTTGCATTATTTGTTATTCAACGATAAACTTCTAATGAGATTCTTTACAAACGGTGGTCGGTTTCTAATTGCCGGCATTCTGCCGGGCATTGGCATTGACCGCAATGCCGATGATGTGGTCGACAAGGAAAGCCCGACTTACAAGTCGTTTCTGCAAAGCAAGAGACCGGAAGAAACCGGCATGGAACGAATAAAACAAATGTTTACTGTGGAGTAAGTGGCACTTGAGTGATATTCAAGCAATTGCCATATTAACAATTTCCTATTAGTGAATTTGGCAGCATATCAGCGGAAGTCAACTCCATATACCAGGCGGGATTTCTGGGATTTCTTGTGGGAGCCATCTACGGCGGTGTTACACAATCGCGTGTCAGCTACATGAACTTCATGGAGAACAATCAAGCCACGGCTTTCAAGTCCCACTTAGATGCCAAGGTGAGTCTTCTTATAATATGTGTAACACTTAACTATCCTCATATCTTTGCTTTCTGCAGAAAAAGCTGCAGGATCAGTTTACGGTGAACTTTGCCAAGGGCGGCTTCAAATGGGGCTGGCGTGTGGGACTCTTCACCACATCCTACTTGTAAGTGTGCGTTAGTAACATGGCGAAGCAAGCTCCTAAATAGCAGTCTACTCCAATAGCGGCATCATCACCCTTATATCTGTTTATCGCGGCAAATCGTCCATTTACGAGTACTTGGCAGCCGGTTCCCTCACAGGAGGCCTCTACAAAATGAACTTGGGTCTGCGGGGAATGGCCGCTGGAGGCATCATTGGTGGATTCATGGGCGGCGTAGCGGGCGTGGCTTCGCTGCTGCTGATGAAGGCATCCGGCACCTCAATGGAGGAGGTGCGTTACTGGCAATACAAATGGCGCGAGCAGCGGGACGATACCATCCAGCAGGCGTTCAGGAATCAGGCGCAGAGAGATGCTCCAGAAATATTTACAGCGCACGACACTCGCGTTGGCGAAAAGATTTCATTGGACTCGGTGAAATGAGGAATACACTTGATCTTTGTTAGGTTTTATGTTGAAATATTTAAAGTTTAAAAACGATAACTTTAGTTGACTTTTATTTAAATAATAAATTGCAATTATGTCCATTTAAAGTAAGACAGACAAGAATACAATCAAGGAAGCCCAAGTTGGCGACTGCTATGCGTTGTTTCAGTTGATGCTTAGTGCAACTAGGGATACAGATATGACTCGGTAACAGACATGACATAGGAAGGACATGAAAATGGAGCACTCGATTCTCTCGATACAGTACAATAAATTAAATGCTTAGCTAGGAAACAATGAACAGAAATTTGTTGACTTTCACTCGATGGGTTTCAGTTTCAGACTTCCTCTTCGTGGGAGGGACGCGTGAGGCGTTTAGCCCCGCGATTCGGTGGGCCCTTTGGTTTGGCAAATGCTGGTCGATGCAATATCTTCTTGGGATGCAGTTCGTCTTGCAGGAATTCCTCGGTGAGTTCGTTACCGCTGTCTATTTCCAACTGGAATGCAAGACACAACAAAAAGATGTGTAAAAAGATCTTTAAATTGTTTTTGGCTACTCACCTTCTTGGTTACATCCACGCCCAGAGCAGCGAGCTGTTCGAGGAAGGGATTCCTGCAGCTGGAGTACATCATGCGCTCGCGCACTGAACAAGAGTATCCTGGCATTGAGTATATGAAAACGAAGGACTCCAGATAGTCGCCCTCGTGGGTGTGCTTAAACAGATACAGATGATAGCGCGCATGATCCTCGGGCACCTGTTTGGGCAGATCACTGAGCGCCACCTTTGCGGCATGGGAGACGTGTATGCGTTCCTCTTCCAGGCTGATGCGGAACTGCAAGTAATCATAGTTGCCACGCAACAAATCCTCCACTGCCGCCAGCGTTGCGTCACTAAGTGGACATGAAATGCCGCTCAGAGTCTGATGACGTGTCTCCGTGGATATTTCGGTGCGCACCTCCGTTTTACGCAGCTCCTGAATTTCCTCCTCGCGCGTGGTAAGCGGCGCCGGCGCTGCAAACTCACGCTTATGCTTTTTATATCCCTCCAGAGTACTCTCCTCCAAGGTCGTGGCGTGCAGCTCCTCTGTGATGTACGCCGAGCCGAATTCCGTTTTCAGCGTTGCCTTTGTGGAAGCGTAGACCATTTTCTGGCGAATGCTGGCCGTGTCCGGAATCCAGCTGATCAGCAGCCAGCCATGGCCGAGCGGTATCTTGGCATCCATGCGGTACAAGACATAACAGGGCACATTCTCCTCGAAGAGCGGCCCCAGCAGCTTGTCGTAGTCCCGTTCCCAGTCCTTTTTCACGTCAGCTGTCGCGCTGCAGCTGAGCTGTTCTGCGCGGGCGAATCATGGAGAAGCGGAAGTATCGTTAGTTATCAGAGCGTATACGTACATAGATACATACATTCTCAATTTGTATGTATGCATCATATTTCCACTCACCGTTTTCAATTGATACTTTTATCGCACGTATTTTTCCATTTTTGGCCTTTCCGAAAACTTTCGCTAATTGCTCGTTGGCTGTCAAGAGTGAGAGCAATTAATTAAATTATTTTAGTTTTTCTACGTTTTATATCTTACCCTTGATGCCTGTCTGGTGCGACATGTTTGACTAAAATTTAGCACTTTATACTAAATCTTAATCGGCGAAAAAAATGTATTACTCACAAATCAACAGTGGTGCCAGCTCAATCTATTTTAAGCGGTCTGGCAGCACCATTTCTTTGTTTACGTTTTACAGGAAAACCCTGTTGCATCTGGCAGCACCAAATAGTTTCAATGTGACCAAGTTGACCGTTCTAAACTGAAAAGGTTCAAAACGCACTGCTAAAATAAAAAATAAAATATTTTAACTATTGTATAATTTGGCTCTAATATAAAATTAAAATAATCTTAAATTGTAGGCTTCGAAATCAAAGGAAGAACCAACAAAATTAAATCCATATTTAAAAATGACTTAAAAATGGATCTCGTCTCTTTTCTGGGAACCAAGGCTGCCACACGTTTCAAAACGCTTTACTTGAGCCGAGGCTGCCACACGTTGCAAAACTCTGCGTTCTTTCTTTTCACGTCTGTACAATGTAAACAGAAACTGCATTTTATTGCATTTAACGCGACGCAATCCACATCAAAATATATTTCAAGTGCAAGCGGATAGTAAATCAAGTGAGTGCACACAAAAGTTAGTCGCACATTCGCGTGCAAAGCCCCAAACAGTTAATGGTCTAATTACCAATCAGCACAGCGCTGCTAATTTCGCTGCCGTTGTCTCTGCCGACGTCAGCGCTTGACTCCGCCCTACAATGAATGTGTTTACTTCCGCTTGTATAGTTGTTATTGTAATGTGAAATTTGTTTGTAAATGCTCATTTGCAGCATCCATACCCATGTTAACCGAAGCCCCAATGGCCAGTGACAACATAATGGACGAACTAGCATCTTTGATACGCACCGAAATCCCCGATGGCCGCCAGAGTCTGCGTGACAGTTATACGAACCTGGAGCGGGTGGCCGACTACTGCGAGGACACCTACTATCGCGCCGACAACAAAAAGGCGGCCCTCGAGGCGACCAAGAACTACACCACCCAATCCTTGGCCAGTGTCGCGTATCAGATCAACACGCTAGCCTACAGCTACATGCAGCTGTTGGATTTGCAGGCGCAGCAGCTCAGCGAGATGGAATCGCAAATGAATCATATTGCCCAGACGGTGCATATACACAAGGAGAAGGTGGCCAGGCGGTAAGTCAACCGTAACAACAACCACATACACACTAATCTCACTTGCAAAATGTGCAGGGAAATTGGCGTGCTGACGGCAAACAAGGTGAGCTCGCGTCAGTTCAAAATTGTGGCGCCCATCAATCCCGAGAAGCCCATCAAGTATGTGCGCAAGCCCATCGACTATTCGATATTGGATGAGATTGGGCATGGCATCAACTCGTCGGTCCAGCATGTGGTTCGGCAGAAGCATCGTGGCTCGAGTCATGGATCTGTGCAATCATTGGTGCCCCCGTCAGTGGGTCCGCCGCCCACCACCAAGCCGCCAACGCCACCGCAAATGTCGCGTGCCGGCAACACAGGCACTCTGGGCAAATCGGTCAGCAATACCGGAACCCTTGGCAAGAGTTCGAGAGAATATCGCACACCGCCCGTGGTCAATCCACCGCAGGTGCCCTCGCACTATGCACCCAACTATCCAATTGGACATCCCAAGCGCATGTCAACGGCCTCGTCGACCACCACCACTGGTGGTGGTGCAGCGGGCAACGAGCGTGCCGCCGGCTACAGCGCGCTGCCAATGCCGCCAAGCCAGCAAATTGCGACGCATGTGAATCTGCCGTCGGCGGGCATGATGCAATCGCTGCCACCGCCGCCGCCCACCACTTATGATGACAGGAACAGCATGCCACGTAAGTTAAGCCATTTGCACTGATTGCAATCATACTAGACTAACGAACCTTTGGCTACTCTTAGCAGCACCTCCCTCGCCGCTGACCGTCTCGCAGCACGAGATGACGGAGCAGAGTCACATTGGCATGCACACGTTGGGACGCAATATCAACAGGTAACTCAATGCACCTTTCATTCCGCCACTTGTTTATGTATATGTAACTCATGTCATACTTTCTATTCAAACTGCTTCCGCTCAGGAATCCCAATAGGTAAATTGCATGCTTAGTAGAGTTAAATAAATAAAGAGTTTATTTATTAATTTGTTATGTTTGCTTAGGAATCATTTCAGCTTGAATTTTGCGAGACCTGGCTCGCAATCGCCACCATTGCCGCCACCGCCGCCGCCAGAGGATGAGCATCAGGACTTCGGGCGTCCACGCACCTCGACTGGGCCACAACTGGCGCCCATTGTGCCCGAGGATCAGAACTTGCCCGGCTGGGTGCCCAAGAACTACATCGAAAAGGGTAACTATCAAATGTTTGAATAATTAAGAGTATTTATTTATATTAACAACTATTTTTAGTGGTGGCTATCTATGATTACTACGCCGACAAGGATGATGAGCTCAGCTTCCAGGAGAGCTCGGTGCTGTATGTGCTCAAGAAGAACGACGATGGCTGGTGGGAGGGCGTTATGGATGGTGTCACCGGTCTGTTCCCTGGCAATTATGTTGAGCCATGTGTCTAAGCACTGCCAAATGGTATTAACAATTTACAACAACAACAACAATAAGACGATAACAATTTGAGCCTATTGATAATTATATACAACTACAACAAGAAGAACAACAACAACTAAAGCCACAACCACGCTCGAGAAAGTATTCCATATATATAGCATATAGTTGAATATACATATAAAGAAATTGTCAACACACATGGTCCTATATATATATACACACACTCCAGCAATGATTGACTGATTGATCAATCGATGCATTTATATGAGCACTTTGCTATTTTCTACGTAAACTATAAACTAAATAACTTAACTTAATAGCCAAAAATAGCCCAAAAAAAAAGAGAAGAAAACAATTGAAAAATTTAAAAAGTACACAGAATTATGACCTACATAGTAAACTGACATAGACGAATTCGGTTCCTTTCCCCCCACCCCGCTCTGCCACGTCAAGACGTATTTAAATATTTGCCAGTTTTGTTTATACTGTGCTTGCCCCGCCCACTCCGCCAGCCTCTTTACCCCCACACCATGTCGTAGGTTATACGAATTTTAGTTAGCCTTAAGTATTGGCCAGTTGGTATTGCGTTTTTTATAATGAATAATTACACATTAATTAACTACACAATACAACAATATGCATACTAAATATTTAGTTAAAGTGAAATTACAACAAAAAGAGAAAATCAAACTTATTAAATATACTTGTATTATTATTACACAAGCCACATGCATTATATGGTCTAATAGCTAATAAAAATTGCAATTTTCAAAAAAAAAGAAAAAGTGTTTTGACCGTGTAATTTGGCCATCGAGTGACCTTTTCGTGTCGGATAAAATGAAACGGAGCTAAGAAAATCTTTTATTTAAATTTTGACACGGCGTTAGAATGCAAATGTAGGTCCTTGGTCCTTAGTTCTTGGCATGCACATGTGAGTGACGCATGCGGCAAGAGGCGGGAGTTGTTGTAGGTGCCCCAAATGAAATATTTACAAATGCCAACACTCATCGGACTCGCGCCCAGATCTATCAATCAATCAAAAATTGAATTGTGAGCTCATAAAATATATTTCAATTCAATGTCGCGCTACGTTAAGGCAATTCAAATGAATGTGGCAAGGATTGGGACTGCGAAGGACTCGGAAATTAAAGCTTTCGTGCTGATATGTTGCCACTTTTTATTTGCAACATGTATTATCAAACAATTCCCCTTCAAGTGGAGTGAAAAGTAGCGGAAATGGTTCTACTTCTTTAGCCGGGTTCCACTGTGTCATGGCAAATGATTTGCATAAAAAAAGTGTTAACACGACAAGCGAGGGTCAATTCAAAAGCTTCGATATCTATACACATACGTGGGGACTAACAAAAGTTCGGTAAGTTGACCGGAAAAAAAAATCGGAATTTTTTTTTTTTTATTTATCTTGAATCTTCGTCTTTTTTTATCTTCTCTACATAATCGCCATTGATTTCAATGCATTTCTTAAGCCTAAAAATCCACTTCTCAAAACAGTCTTCAAAATCTTGCTTTTAAAGCTTTTTAATAGGTGGGTTGGCTACTCTGGAGCTCCATACCATGGACTACTGTTTGGCTTCCGGTTCGTATTTATTAAACCAAGCTTTGGCATCAGTAACGAATATATTAAAGTTGTTAGACCTCAAATTTTCAAATTTATTCAAAAGATATTGGCCAAAATGCATCTGATCTTCTTTTTGGACCTCATTAAAAATGCGTGAAACCCATCGCGCAAACTTCTTCGTATGCACCAGATCTTGATGCAATATGCGAGATATGGCTATGGCATTCAAGTCCAGTTCACTAACAACCATTTCCTGGGTAGATCTAGGGTGTACGGCAAGTTTTGTTCTAGCTAGGGCCAAATTTCTTTCGTCCCTCTAAAATTTTGGTCGACCTTCTCGGGGATCGTCCTCTACAGAAAAATGTCCTGTCTGGAATCTTTGGAAACATTTTGAAATAGTCTTCAGAGATGTTGCAATCGTTCTATAGATATTTCGACATTCATCAAATATTTGTACGGTCTTCAGTTTGCGTGGAAAACCGAATAAAAGGCTTTAGTGAATTTCTGTTTGCGTTGGTAGTAGAATTTCATCTGAGGTACCTTCAGCTAATTTGCGTTTTGTAGTCTCCATTTCAACCGATTTGTCCAAGATTTTTAATATAACCTCGTAAAAGTATTGCATAAGTTTTGAGACTTTTGGAATTTTGAAAAACGATTTAAAAGTCGCTAACTTACCGAACTTTTGTTAGACCCCTCGTATATTAAACTAAATTGAATTTCTTGGCTATATAACAAGACATTAAATGGACAACTAATAGATGTTCACAGTAATTTAAATATACAAGTGGTAGCCTTATTGATATTATAGGTTTGGACTCCCCATATATATAAGCCAATAACTGTACTAACACACTCCCAGCACCCAGAACTGGCCAGCGCCAAAGAAATGTATGCAAAATGGCGCATTAGCATTTCAACAATTCGAAAAACGAGGAGAAAAAAAAAGGGAAAATGGGAAAAGTAACAACAATGAGAACTAAGAAATTGATTGAGCCACAACACCACTAGAAAACCACCTCACCACCACCCGACCACCTCTAGCCCACCCAACTCTACAATATGCCTATTATTTCGTATACTCGTAGTTCGCTCTGACCAGACCAGAATGGGGCAGACCAGAGTCCAATGGTGTCGCTCGCCATTTCAGTTTTGTTTAGTCAGTCCACGCGAACGGTTCGGCCGGCATCGCGAGTGCCACATTTCGAGTTTTTCCAAAGTTTCCCCCCCCCACAATACATAGTGTTGTTGTCCCTTTGAACGTATTCAAATAGTTGGCGAACAAACAACATTTCTACATAAGTGCGGAATTTTGCAGAGGTGCTGAAAAACTTAACTTATCAAAAAGGGCCAAAAGTTTTGTTGTTTTGCATATAATCGATGATAAGTTTGGGCTATTTTTATTATTATGAGTAGTTGTTGTTGGGTTGACGGGCTTTCTTCCTTGCGGGTTCCGCATATAATTGACCTACTTGGTACTTGGTCGGCTTATCGCGGGCGCTCATCTCCATTTACATTGGATTTACTTTGAGTTTTACTGTAAAATATTACATTATTATACCCTACATCCATTTACAGCCGTGGTCATATAAATAGCACAAACCAAAACAGACTGTTTCGATCGATCATTTGGAAAATATTTTACATCCGATTATAAAAATTTTGATCGCAAACGATCATTGCACTCTTTCACATGGTATACAGGCAAAAATTTTACCGTTATCATTTTTTTCTTTTGTTTTATGCTTAATTTTCGATCGCGACCACTTATTTTGCATGGTCATAGAAATAGCACATTTTGATGGTACCATAGCTAATTTCTAGGAAAAGTTGTTTTCGCAGACTTTTTTTTTTATTTTTAATATTTAAAATTAATAATTAACAAATTTGGTCGAAAACGTTTTAAAATGGGTCGTGGAAGGCTTTGCTCGGTTGAAGAAATAAAGATTATATTCATACTTAGTGAATCTGGAAAAATCCTTCTGAAATAGCCGAAATAATGAATTTCTCCAGGAAGTTGGTGTATAACGCACTTATAGTAGTAAAGTTAAGCCCAACCTACTTGTCGGATAAAAAAAATCGTAAGAAAAAACCAAGGAAAACAGATTTTACTACGGATAGACTCATGGTGCGGAAGAGCAAAGCGGACCCTTTTAAATCCTCTCGAGAAATTATGAAGGAAATTAATGATGAATGTGGTAGGAATGTGTCCAGAAGACTCGTGGCTAGAAGACTGAACGAAGCTTCGCTCTTTGGACGCATCATCAGGAGGATGCCACTCCTGTCAAAACGAAACATCAAACAAAAATTGAGTTTCGCAATGTTTTTTAATGAAAAAAACCATTCCACAAGTTGAATATTTTTTTGTGCTATTTATATGACCACAGCTGTATACCACACAAGGGTATAATTCGTTTGTGTAAAAGTGCAAGGATCGGAGTTCTCAATTACTTTTAAACAGGGATTAAAATCAAAATGAATATCGGTTTCAGTGTCAGTTACGGTTTCGGTTATGTTCGCATTTAGGTTTTCGGTTATCGGTTACGCAAAATCTTTGAATAAAGGTTTCCTAACGGTGAACCAGTTTTTGAATGTTTCGGTTTTAAAATAACAGTATGGTTTCGGTTCAACAAAAAAATTTCTTGCAAATATATAATTATATTAATAATATAATAATAATAATTAAAAGGGCATTACTTATTAAAAAAAAATCAAAAATAAAATACAAAACTAATAACAAAATATCAGAAGTCGCAAACAAGTATTCTGAGTCGGAAAAAATCGAAATAGTTTAAAATTTTCGTTTTACATTTTTTATTGGATGCATGAAAAACCGAAGTTAACCTTTATAAATGAAACGGTTACTAAACGGTTATTTCGGTTTACAGAGTTTCGGTTTTAAGGTTTCAATCAAATGAAAATTAATTTTTTTTTGGTTACAATTTAAGTTACGGTTTTAAATTTCAATAGATTTTTACCGGTTAAAGGTTACGGTTTCGGTTAGGGTTTTAATCCCTGATTTTAAATGGACTGAAATACAGATTAATTTTTAAGACAAGGATAATATTCATATTTTTCGCTTAGAAGTTGAGAAAATGTTTATTAATTTGATATGTACTCTTTTCTAATATAATACTTCATAAAAATCTAAATTAATAAACAACAAAAAAAAACATACCCTACTTAATTTTAAAATCAAAGACTTTTCCGGGTTAACCAACAAACTCAACTTAAAACCGCCTTTGAGCAGGATGCTGTATTTAGACTCCCTGCGTTGTGAATCCTACAGAGAGCAGTATGGATGTTATCTAAACAGTGCTTTACAAGGTGTTCACTCACACACAATCGCACAATCCCTGCGTATCTCACTTGCACCCACTCACACACACACCAACATATTTATTGCAACAATCACACATTCATAATAGTTCTGCTTTCTCCCTCGCTTCACACAAGCACATGCACATAGAGAGAGAGAGAGAGAGAGACAGAAAGAGAGGGATGCTGAACTAAAGCTTTTTAGACTACAGGGTAACTCCAAGTCGCTCCCTGTTCAAATTCAACACCCATGTTTTAGTTTCATGTTCAGATTGGGGCCAGAGACGCCATTTTGTTTTGAAATGTGCGAAATATGCGAAAAACTTTGGTAGCTAATGTAAACAATGCGGAGAAGTTGGCCCACTTATTAAAGTCGGGCCAAGTTCTTGAGATTGCAGCACGCACACGCCTTTTGTGCGCCTTTCCGGACTTTTTAATTGCGGCCATCACTAATTGCCCAACTTGAAGGTTGCCAGTTTGCACTAACACTAAAGTAATCAAAAAGTGACGTCAGTTTGGCGTGGAAAATCCTCTTAGTAAGAAGGATCACACTTTGTATAATAAGTATGCGTACACGTACTATATGATTACGCTTACACTCCATTTGATGAGTTCTATAAATAGCCATCAGACGGACTGTCGGTTTCCCTGCGGTAATTAACTGTTCACCGCAACTGTTGACCATCAATCACAACTTTTTCCCCTCCCCTTTGTCGGAATATAATTATTATTGTTTTGTTTAAGCTTTATAAAACTAAAGAACTTTACGAATTAAGTCGAGCTCTCACTATCAAACAAAATAGATTCCCCAACTTTATGCATTAGTAATTTTAATGAATTGTTTTCAAAAACTTTATTATTATCAGAACTCAAAGTCCCTTTTTAATATTATGTGTTGATTATTTTTCTAAGCTTTAATAATATTCATATTTTATTGAATTACAATCTAATTTTCTTGTCAATTCACTTCATTTACTTAGCAATCATGGTTATCAGATAATTACAATTGTGTTGCAAGGTACAAAAAAAATATTTAATAGCTAAATTCAATTGCCTTGAAATACACATAATTATTATCACATTTGTAGCTAAAGAAATACTTTGACGTATCTGATTAAACTTATATATTTATGGCTTTATACAGTCACTAGACCACTAGAAAGTTCCTTTGACATACAAAATTTAATAAAAACTAATAGACCGCTGTACTTTTTTTTAAAACACGGGATCTAAAAAGAGGCTCTAATAACCATTTGATTAAAAGGGCATTCCATTTCTTAATGGAACTAAACTCAATTTGAGTAGAAAACAAGCGGGAAAGGCTATAGTCGAGTTCCAGATAATAGGATATCCGTTACTTATTTAAATATGTATAAAATAATTTTTATTGCATACTTTTAGGCAGTTATATTGCTTAAAAACTTTAATAAGGCATTACGACCTTTCTATTAGTCCGATCTTATTGCGTTTTAGTAGGATAATAGCTTATAATACAGTATACCCTTTGACTTATTTTTTAAGAAACCATATATTATTATAGCTAGAAACTGAAAATAATTAGCGAGTCTTTAGACGTTTCTATATTAATTGGAAAAAATCACAGCAAATAAAATATAACGAATGATGGAATTGGTGACAATTTCCATACAAATGGGCCGCGACAGTGATTTAGACCAAATAAATGTAAACTGAGCACGCTTACCACTTACAGATAGTTGTGTCTGGTCAATGGGTGGAATATTTCCCGTTATGACATTGGAGAAATGAGGAATGGGGGCTTATATGGAAAAGCTCATTGAGGGCACACGCCCTGACACACCATTATTTACATATATAGTATGTAAGGCTACTAATTAGCCCCACTATGAATCAAACCACGCTAGTGACCAACCACATAAGTGCTCCAACCACATAACCTGTGGCTGCCTCATCGCTTTGAGCGGGTCGCTTTATGGCTATCGCAGGGTGAGATCTACGCTAAAAAGGAGGAGACTTAGGGGTAGGAGATAGAGGACGAAAACCAAATCAAAATGCGGCATTCCACAATATTAAAGCGTTAACAACTAGCGTGCCACACAGGCAGAGACACAAGTTGGATTGCTGGACTTTAGCTGGACACCAACGAACTTCTGACTGTCGTGTCTAAAGGCAATTTACACAAATTCAATAAGCCACAAAAAAGGGAAGAGAAAAGGAGGAAGAGAGGATAAACAAACAGTACAACATACAAAGAAAAACAATAGAGTTCGAAACAAGCCGGCGAAACAAGAAATGTTGTAAAAGAAAAAGTGTTGCGCTGCGAATCGATTTTAATATCAAATTTTATAAAGTCGCCTATATCGATATATGTATATAGTAAAGGGAATTCCCCTATTTGTTGTAGTTGGAGGTCTGGTCCACCATTTGTTCCATTGACACTGAACGCCTGTAATTTGAAGTCCAACTTGCGTTTGTTTGCTGTAATTTGTGTCACGTATGAATATGGAGGCATAAACAAATTTAATAATTAATGGGCTTTCACTGTTGGCCAACAAGCTCGCTTTGCTGCCTGCACGCTTTATAATTGATTCGCTTTTAAGGAAATTAACTAAATGGAGTAGGGGAAATTGGGTGTACAGGTGTGAAGTACTAACAGCCGGGGAGTTCAGCAGGTGCGCGGGAATTCACGATATTGAAGGATACAAATTTCATTTGTAATAGTCAAATTTGTTTTGGGTTTAAATGTATTTTGGTACCAAGTTCAGACAATTGTTTGCACACCATTGTGAATTACTTGGACAAAATATATTCGAATAAATGAGATGATTTCGATATAACCTATCATTTTGATACGTCCACGTCAATATTATAGTTATATTAATGAAAATCATATCGAAAAACACCCACCAGGACGGTTATTAAGATATTAGGATTTTTTTGCCAAGCAATGTCAGCTACTATTATTAGCTATTATCCTACTAAAGCGCAATAAGATCGGACAAATAGATAGGTGGTAAGGGCTGATTTAAGTTTATAAGCAATGTGGGTGCCTAAAAGTATATAATAAAAAATATTTTATATATATTTTAATAAGTAACGTGTATCCAGTAGTCGGTAGTTCGACTTAAGCCTTTCCCGCTTGTTTTTATTAACGCTTTTGTATAGTCAGGGAATTGTCATTAAATTTCTCAGCACTAATTAAAATATGATTGAATCTGTAAAGATTTCATGAAAATCTGTTTAATTTTTCAGCTTCATAATGTCTATTTTACCCTGTTAACTGTTTAGCCCTTCATCAACCCTACTTTTGGTATGAATTCAATAATTATTATCGGGTTGAGGCCCTAACCTAATCTTATGGTTAAAACCTTAGGAAAGGCAACTTTAATAGCAATGTCTCCTATGGTCTTCAGCTAGGAAGTTTTCCATATCTTTATGCAATAATAAACTAGAGTTTAATGTTGACTTAGAAATATTTCTGAGAGTTTTTTAATATCAAGTTAACTTTGAATGTTAAATGATATTAATGCCCGAGCACACAAATTCCTATCAAGGACAAGACTTGTTAAGCTTTTGAATAGGTTATACCTTGGATTAGGTTAGTCATGAGTCGGTTGATGTTGCCTTTCCTTTTTGTTGACCTGCCATCGAACTCTGGAGGTCTTTGGGCTCATTGATTTGCATGCAGAGACACGCAGTAACACGTCGACGTGTTCAAGTTCACGGCTTGAGTTATGGCGCACGCTAACTTGGCTAGCTTGGTTAACTTGGCCAACTCGTAAACAAAGCCCACAGGACTTTCGTCCCGACATCGCATTAGCGCAACAACAGCAACAACATCGATTAGCCAAGTCATGTTAATGCCGGGAAAGACCTTGGCGCCAAAGTTTACAATCCATTAAGATGGGGGTTTTTCATTGTATCGACGTGGGCGGTGGCGGGGAGGTGCCACGCCCAGTTAATGACATTTTTACGATTGTTGACAACAAATTGACACCATTTGTAATCATTTGTTTTAGTCGGTTTTAACTTTGCTCAGGTTATCAGCACGTCGAAGCACGTGCCAGACCATTGAAGGACATCAGATCGGATCTGATCTGACCTAGGGATGGCAGCTAGTGCCGGTGCCAACACCTGGTCGGGCAGCAGTGGGGGCAGCACATCCTCCCAAGGACGCCAGCTGGCGACCGCTCAGCCCGCCCAGGAGGAGCGTTTGGTGGTGAGTGTCAAGTAATTCCGCCATATTAAACCAGGGACCGTAACGATTATAATTTTTAAATTATAAATTATTAAATAAAAGATATTTGTTGATTTTTATTCAAAAAATTAAATGATATTTCTTATTTTTCGATCTAAATAAAAAAATTATAAAATAATAATTAAATCTCAATTTTTATTTAAAAATTATAATTTAACTTTTTTTCAATTTTTATTTTAGCAATTGAAAATAAAAGTTATTTTTCAATTTTTATTATAAGAATTGAAAAGAAAAATTATTTTTCAATTTTTATTATAAAAGTTGAAAATAAGAATTATTCTTCAATTTTTATTATAAAAGTTGAAAATTAAAAATTGACTGTAAATGTTTTTTGAATGGGATGGCGTATTTCCAACAGTGACCTACCACCCCTCACCACCCCCTTGTGAATGAAATACACCTTCCGCTTAAAAAGACATTTGCATTCAATTTTTATTTTTCAACTTTAATAATAAAAATTGAAGAATAATTTTTATTTTCAACTTTTATAATTAAAATTGAAAAAAAAATTTTATTTTCAATTTTTATAATAAAAATTTAAAAATAACTTTTATTTTCAATTGCTAAAATAAAAATTGAAAAAAAATTTTTATTTTAAATTTTTATTATAAAAATAGAAAAATAACTTTTATTTTTAATTTTTATAAAAAAAATTGAAAAATAACTTTTATTCTATAATTTTTAAATAAAAATTGAAAATAAAAGTTTATCCAGTTTCTCATAACTCTTATTTGCGGTCCTTGTTTCAAACGATTACATTTCAAGGAATTATCCCATTGTAGGTGGCGGTGCGTGTGCGTCCGAGTCTGGAGGCCTCTGAACGCTGCATTGAGGTCATCTCGGGCGGTTCGCTGCTGTATGACGACGGCGGCAAGAGTCGGCCCAGGAAGTACTCCTATGACCATGTCTTCAAGGAGAACGACACACAGGAGCAAGTCTACAGGACAACGACCGCACCACTTGTGCGGGATGTCCTCAACGGCTACAATGCGGCGGTGTTTGCATATGGAGCCACTGGCTCTGGCAAGACGCACACCATGCTGGGTCCTGTGCCGCGCAAGAAACCCGCGACAGCGGATCGCGGGCCGACGACAGCCCCAGGATATGAGGCGGATGTCAGTAGCCAGGACATTGGTTTAATGGTGCGTGCCATTGAGGATATCTTTGGATACATTGAGGCAGCCGGACCGGAGAGTGCCTGCAAGGTGTCCATTTCGTATCTGGAAATCTACAACGAACTCATCCGGGATCTACTCAATCCGGGCGGGCCGCTGGAGCTGCGAGAGGATCATCGTGGTCAGCGTATAACCGTAGCTGGACTTTCCGAAATCACCACGTCCAGTCGCAAGGAGGTGGTCAGCCTGCTCATCAAGGGCAACAAGGCGCGCACCATGGAGCCCACGGCGGCCAATCAGACATCCTCGCGCAGCCACGCCCTGCTCAGCATCACAGTCCAGACGCGCACGCCGCTGGGCACCAAGCAGGGTCGCCTCTTCCTGACCGATCTCGCTGGCTCGGAGAGAGCCAAGAAGACAAAGAATCGCGGCAAGCGTTTGCAGGAGGGCGCCCACATCAATCGCAGTCTCCTGGCGCTGGGCAACTGCATCAATGCGCTGTCGGGTGGAGCACGCTATGTGAACTACCGGGACTCGAAGCTAACTCGCCTGCTCAAGGAGGCACTCAGCGGTCGCTGCAAGACGGTGATGATTGCCCACGTGGCACCGGAGAGCAAGCATCGGGATGAGACTAAGAACACCCTGGTGTATGCGGATCGGGCCAACAGCATCACCACCAAGCTCCAGAGTTCCGTCTACATCGATGAGTTCAAGAACTTTCCCACCAAGCACTACCAGAGTCTGGTCTCCGAGCTGCGGGACGAGGTCACCCGCCTGCGCACCAAGATGCTAACGGAACGTCCACGCAGTGGAGCAGCTGCAGCCGCCGCCGCCTCCGCAACAGCCGTGACAGCCCAACAGCCGCCCAGCGAGGAGCTGAACGAGCAGCGAAAGACAGAGCTGCGATATCTGCGGGAACAGATTGTGCTGACCTTCAAGCAGCAGATGAAGCTACGGCGCAAGCTCCTGGAGGCAGAGAGCCATCTGCTCGGCCTGGAGCTGGACGCCGAGCGACAGCACATGATCATCTCACATTGGCAGGGACGCATTGGAAAGCTCTACGATGCGCCAGGCGATGATGGTGGGTAAATCAAACTGTAGTCCGAACTATGACATTATATATTATGTTTCCCTGACAGATCTGGAGTCGGAAGGCTCGGTGGCTCTGAAGAATGCCTGGGGTGAGCTGGCGGCCATTGAGAAGGAGACGCGACGCTATAAGGAGATCCGTGAAAACACAGAGCACGAACTGGAGCTGTGTCGGCAGAAGGGCGTCAAGTTGGAGGATGTAAGAGTCGAATCTTGTCCAGTCTGCCTCCAGAATTGTATCCCAATATCTATTTTCCAGGAGCTTCCCGAACGTATTACCAGCGACGAGGAGCGCGAGTTGCTCGCCCTGCTCTGCCGTGTGCACGAGCTGGAGGCGGACAAAGTCTCCTTGCAGGCGGAACGACTGGCGCGTCAGGCGGAGCTGCGACGTCGAGATCTGCAGTTGTTGCGTGCGGAGCGACAGCGACGGTTGTGCGAGGACATCATCAGTTCCCAGCGACGGCTCATCGAGGAGGGCAACGTGGAGCTGCCGGACGAGCTGCGAGAACTCTACGGCCTTTATCAGCAGGAGATTCACGCGGGCGTTGTCACGCCCAGTACAGGCAACTATGACAAGAAGCTGCCGCCCATCTACACAGCTGGGTAGGATAGTGGATAAGTCTCCAAAGAAAGGAATGACAGTGTATTAACAATTCCTCACCTTATTGCAGCTCCGATTCCCCCGGTTCCAGCTCGAGCTCCGAATGGTCTCCCGCCTCGCCCTTGCCCCCCATAGAGGGTCACGGGATGTCCGAGGGTCCGGATCGTCTGATGGGTCCACCCGTCAATCCGCGTCTGCCACGTCTGTCCACTGCATTGCCCGCTACTGGCCACATGCGTCGTCCCTCGCTGCGTCTGGGAAAACAGACGCATCCTTAGAGGCGGCAGCGCCAACTCTGTGCGAGTTGCTCAGGTATAGTTTGTAAAGGTTTAGGCTAACATTAGACAGACAGAAGAGCTCAATTATGTGTACTTTTACTTTTAATTACATATGTATCTAAATTGCGAGAAATATATCTTAAATAAATGCGTAGTCTAACGGAACCGCATTACAGGGTTGTTTTACTTATTCAAGTAATCAGTGGCATACCCTTAATGTGTGCAAACGATGTGGCTATTTTTTCGACAGTCTGGCAGCGAGCACATTCATTTTTTGAACGACGTAGTTTTTGTTTCAGCAGTCTGGCAGCCTGAAACGAATTGAATTGTGCATTAAGTTGGCTGCGTTAACCGTTACGCGACTGAAAAAAGCAAATGACACTCGCGCGCCAGCAATAAAGTTTTTATTAAGTAATTCTGTCAAATGGATACTAATAAACCAACAGGGGTGCGTACTACTTGTATATTTACATATATGTACACATGTGAACATAGTTTATAGAGATTGTTTAACTTAATTTGATATGCAATACCTATTAAAGAGTGAAGATTTAATAATCTGGTTTTCAAGGCTATAACAACAACAACAACAGATAACGCGAATCGCTAGAATAACTTTGATTTATTGTACGCACACATAAATATGTATGTAAGTGCGTTTGCCAGCCCTTTACGCATTTGAGGGCTTCAAAAGGTTCGCGCCGTGAACACTTCCTACGCAACAAAACTAAGGTCACTGCCGGCAGCAGAGTTTTAGATTCTTGTTTTTTTTTGGTTGTTTTGTAAGTGGGTCAGCAACAACAAAACATAAACAACGCGAGAGCGCACGGCTGGAGTGAGCCTAAGAGCAAGAGCGAGAGAGGGCGAGGGCGGGAGAGTGCATGTGAGCGCGCAATGTAAGACAGAGAGCGAGAGAGAGTGAGAGAGAGCACGCTGAGAGCGCGAGAGCATGCGTTGCTAGGGAAAATTTATCTATGAAGTCACTCAAATGTATCTGACAGCTTGATTTTCATTATTAGATACACAGCTGTGTGCCCTGTGCGTGGTGTGCTGCTGTTGGCCCTGCCGTTGGTACTTGGGAATTGTAGCTCGAACTGCGAGCAGGTTGCTATCGAATAAGAATAAAATCATCTGTGAAAAACATAAACATAGTGAGAAAACAAAAGATAATCAAGGATTTGTGTTATTAACGCACAAACAAACACAATTACTATTGTGGTAAAGTCGTAAAAGAACATAAATAAATGTGCACTTTGAGGGCGCAGCCAATGCGTTAAATTCGACTTATATTTTAACCACTCAATGAAAAACAATTAAGTGTCTGCATGGGAAATAACTTGTCATCAGGAGGAATTGTACGGATTGACCGTGGAAGAATCGTACTCTTTGATAGGTCTATGGAGTCCCAGGTAAGGAAAACTGTTAAGGGCGCAGCCTTCGATTGCCGTGGGAAGATGAGAATTAACATGCGTTGCATTAGTGTGGGTGTTGTGTGGGTCAAAGTGCATTTGTGTACTTGTATCCATGTCTACATGCATATGTACATATATAAACAAACCTGGATCAGCGTCTGCGTGAGTGTTGTGGTTGCATTGCAACCGGGCTGATGCAAAGGCTGATGCCCGGGCAATCTTATCACCTGCACTGAGGTAACCATGGCTGGTACCTCATTTTCACCCTTTTGTTTTACTCGGATATCTAAAATACCCTATCAGCAATAAGACACCTGTGAACTCATATGAAAACTGTTTTTAAAAAACTCATTTGAACTTTATTATTTCATTTAATTTACTTGTTTCGATTCAAAGTACTGCAAGCTAACGCCTATTTTTTAAACCATTCACAGTTAATAAAATAAAAAAATACAATAGAAATAAGTTACCATATATGAAATTATTTAAGACACTAGTCAGTGACTAGTAGTCACTATTATAAACATAGATTTTTAAATATTATTAAGATTAAACAGTCAATAAAAAAAGCAATAGAAATAAATTACCAAATATGAAATTAGTTTTAGTTTTAAGTTGTTCAATTAATTTTAATATTAGTTTACAATTTTAATTTTTTAAATAATCTGTTGTGATGCATAAATTATAAATTGTATTACATACTTGTTTTTTTTTTTATTTATTTTATATAAATTTAATTTTATACTATTATCTTTTTTAATATTTCTTTTCATTGTTTTCAAAATTTAACAATATTAATAAACTATTTGACACCGAGTTGCATAAATTATAAATTGTATTACATACTTGTTTTTTTTTATTATTTATTTTATATAAATTTAATTTTATACTATTATCTTTTTTAATATTTCTTTTCATTGTTTTCAAAATTTAACAATATTAATAAACTATTTGACACCGAGTTTATGATTGATAAAAATTTAAAAGTAAAAGAACACTTGACTAGTTTAATTTAGATTAGATTTGATTAAATTTCTTCTTAAGTGTAGACTGATAAAAATATCAAGATACATAGTTCTTAAATTATCAGAAATATGAACTTCCACATTAGAATTCAATTATATTGTTAGAGTAACCTTTAACTTGTACCCAACTTGTATTTTAAAATAGGAATAATGTGGGCATTGGCTTACCAATTGCACCTGGGTGGGTGTTGCGTGGGCTGATGTGCATTTATGTGTACCTGCAGTAAGTGGTGCCTGGAGGAAAATATCCGGGCTTGACTTGAGTTGCCCAGGCAACCAACCAAATTCCCTGAATTGAGGCAGCTGTGGTATTTATCTATATTTAGCCCTTATGTGGGAGGACAAAGGCAATCCTGAAAATATGAAGCAGTGGTTAATTTTTAACTTTATTAAAATTCACTTAAATGGCGAGTATTTTTTGGAAATTCATAAAATTTAACCTTTTTAGGGTAGTTTTAAATGTTAAGAAGATATAGTGAAGAAACAAGATATTATATAATAAAGTTTCTGTTTAACTTTTCCAATCTTATTGACCATTTCATCTTTGATCTTAGTAAAGTTATACTTTTCTCTTTTAACGACCTATCCTAACTTATGTACATCATTCTTTTCAGAGGTCTAAAGCGGAGTCAGGCATGGATTCTCTATCTACAGTTAGCGAGGAAGTGGAGACAGCGTGGAGCGGTACCCACATCGAGCAGTTGCCGAATGATCTATGGATAGAGATAATGTCATATTTGTCGTACTTGGATCTGCAGCAACTCCGACTGGTTTCGTGGCGCTGTCGCAATTTGGTCAATCGTCGCTACTTCCTGAAGAAGGGCAAGGTGGTGGTTACGAAGGACAATCTAACGGAAATGAAGCTGCATGTGGAGCGTGGCATTTCCTATCTAAGCTTCGAGTTCGTCGAGTTGCGCAACTTGACGCAGAGTTCCGAGCTGGAGAAGTTTCTGAAACTGGTTGGGCCGGAGGTGAAGGATATGATGGTGCGCCACTCGCCCGTGTTTCGGAATATGGATGGCAAGCTGCCCAATTTGAAGATACTGAAAATAGCCACCACTAGCTTCTTGGAGGATGCCAGCATGACCATCGATGGTCTCAATTTGAAGCAGTTTCTGCATTTACATGGCTTCGAATGCGATGGCGTCAGCCTGGACTCGTCGCTGAAGCTGCTGATGTTGATGCAGCTGCGCCGCATGGAGAACAAGGTGCGCTTGCGACATCTGCAGTTTGAGTATCGACGGAACAATGAGTTTGCTCTGCTGCAGGTGCTCTACGATCATGCACCTACCTTGGAGAACGTTGACATCTTCTTCAGCTGCTCGCCGGGCATCGATACGGAGGATTGGTGCTTGGCCTTTGAGCTGATGGGTAAACTGCGCTCTTTAAAGCTCTCCGGCAACTGTCATCTCGTTATGCTGGATGATATACTCGACTCGATACCGGAAACTGCGCCACTCCAGCACCTGGATCTCACTGGGATGCTCTCACTGACCAATGACATGTTGATAAATATTGCCAGCAAATGGCACACAACTCTTCGCTCCCTCGATCTCATGTTCTGCGTCCAGCTGGACGTGCGTTGTGTCCAGGCATTACATCAGCTAAGCGGTTGCCTGCAGTCCTTGACCATGGCCTATTGCCGTGCGCTGACCGGGCAAGGATTAGTCGAGGGACTCACAACCCAGATAAATTATACACTACAGGAACTGTATTTGGAGGATGTGTGCTTCATTGATGAGCCATCCATGTGCACAATGATGGAGCGTTTGCCCAACCTGCGCAAGCTCAGTCTGGACAACTGTAAGCAGGCAACCACTGACAAAACTCTGGCCACAATCTTTCAACATCAAACTCTATTGCGTGTCCTCAGAATTGATAACTGCAATAAGATAACGGACAAAGCATTCATTGGTTTTGGCGAGGAACCGTATCCCGTTACTCGGGTGAGGGGTCTGAATCAGCTGAACGTGCGAGGATGTCGTAATCTTACAGATACGCTGCTTGAGCAGGCACTCCATTTGCCGGAGTTACTTGATTTAACATTGGACTATTGTAATCGCATGGGGACGAAGGGCATTGCAGCGCTAAGCGTTCATTGCCCCGCCCTGGAGATAGTCTCTATGGCCAGCTTATCATTGCTGGAGGATGAGGCAGTGCGTCTTGTTGTCAGCAATCTGAAGCGCTTGCGCAGTCTCACCATCAGCAACTGTTCCATGCTCACACTGCAAGCATTTCATTACATTGCCAATAAAGCCCATAATTTACGGGATTTGGTGGCTTGCGGCATTGATGGACTTGATCATGACGCGGCTACGAAGATTCTTGAGCGGCACTTGCCTGAATTGAAGCAGGTGATGCTATAGCAGGAGAGGTTGGTTCACTGACTAGACGAGAATAATCCCCACGAAGGCTGGGGAACTGACGACGAGGACGATGCTGAGATTATTGAAATTGTGGTATAAGCTCAGACCATACAATGAATAGGATCAGGAGCGGAGGAAGGAGGAGGAGCAGATAGATGAGCACAAGAGGCGAATAAGGAGAATGAAGAACCAAGAGACGCACATGGAAGTCTATTAAAAGGATCAGAAAAATAGTCATAAGAAAGATGAAGGAGAAGAAGAAAAGACAGAGCGAAGAGCAGATGGAAGACTAGAAGCAAAAAAAGGAAGAGCAACTAACAAATCTGCATCAGAAGGATTAAGAGCAGTGCAATTTGATCGAATCTATTTATTATTTACAATTAATTTCATAGAAATTAGTCCATTTGTTTAAAATTTTAATTTTTATTTAATCATACGGCTTTATTCATTGTTAAAACTGAGGTGAAATCATAGAATTATTTATGCATTCAACGTAATTTAAGTTACAACTTTGTATAGCCATACTACTAACAACAAAAGGTTTTCAACTCAAACAATAATACAAATACAAGCCAAAAAGTAAACACAAGTCAAAGTACTTTAAATTACCTCCTAATTAAATGTAACTCAACATTTCAAGAAATTTATTCAAGATTTCTCTAAGATAACACCAGAAAGCTATGCATTATACTTACTATTACGAATAGATTTATAAGAAACAATCTTTTCTTATATTTATATAATCTGAAAAGTAAAATAGGTATAAACTAGTTAACTTAACGAGCTTGACTAAGACTATGATTGTGAGTTTGAAACATTTAAAAAAAATGAAGGATATTTGATATGTGAAATGCTTATAACATATACAAGATTATAGCCTTTAAGTAACATAAGAATATCGCTTATTTACTTCAGATTGTCATAAGTCAAAAACATTTTAAATTGCAGAAAGTAACAATAATTCTTTTGAGTATCACATGTAGAGAATACAAGATATAATTTAGAAATTTCAGCACAATATACAAGGTGGCGCAAAAGAAGTCATCCGATGTTGTTTGGCTCTTATTTTTTTCTAAATGAAAAACTTCGATTCTGTTTTTTGATTATGTTTATTTAGACCTTTAGAATTAATTGTGTTAAGTCGAGAAGATGATATCGGACAAATGGGCGCCGTCACAATTGATTGCCATACGGGCTCGTTTTATGGCATTTTCCATCACTTCGGCGAGCGTTTCGGGCGATAAATGCTCGCATTCGTGTCGCATATTTTCCTTGAGGGCTTCTAAGGTCTCAGGCTTGTTGATGTAAACACGGGACTTCAAAAAACCCCATAAAAAGAAATCCGGGACCGTTAAATCGGGCGATCTGGCGGGCCAGTGCAAATCGCCAAAACGCGAAATTAAGCGACCCGGAAACGCGTCCTTCAGAAAATAGACACAATTATTCCGCGTTCTTGGGGAGTGTATCACTCCATGGCTTATTCACTTGTATTCTGTATCTGTCTAGTCCACAAATGTCAAAACTGATTTGACATTGGCGGCCATTTGCAAAAATGAGAGCATCTTCCAATAGGGTGACTTCTTTTGCGCCACCTTGTACAACAAAACAGAAGGAGAATATTTCTGAAAGTTTTTGATCTTTGACAGTCTTGAAGTAAATAAGCAATATTTGTAATAATAATCCATATAAAACTACATATATTGCCGGCCATTGTGGACTTGTTAAGCTATCTGAGTGTTCAATGTCTAAACGAGTTTACTCAAGTTCTTTCGATGGAAATTAAGAATATATATGTATACAACTAGTTATATACGACGCCAAACTAAATGTTTATGGATTAAAATGCCCGAGTTTTGGCCATATCCGCAAGTATTTACAAATATGAAATAACCATGCACAAATCGCGAATATAATAAGCCTGTTCTAAATTCTACAATCTTACCACACAATTCACAGAAATCTTAACTGTGCCAAAAAGTATGCTATGGAAATAACTGTGGAATCAAGAACTCTCCTTTAATTACAATTTACAATTCAAATACAATTTCTTCGCTTATAATTGAATCCGAAGAATGTATTTTATAATTTACGACGATAAATACCGAAAAGAAATGAATGAAATTTGATTTCTGATAGAGGCTGGTAACATAAGAAATTTTGCGTTTTATTTTTTATAAATGTATATTCCATATAACCTCAATATTTATTCGATATGTGGAATTATAAACAATTATAGATAATACATATATTACCCAACTCCAAATATGCTCTACATGTATTGGAGAGTTTGATATACTTTATATGGTTGATCCTGTTTCAAATGACTTTCATATTTTAACAGCTCGAAAATGTCTATACAAATTAAAATAAGCTAAAAAGGAAAATCCGGTGACTTTAACCGGTAATGGCTGGTTGAAAAGTGTCCAGTGTTTTAAAGATAGAGTCGAACTTCCCTTACTCGAATCACCATTATCTAAAAAAAAGTTCGAATTGTGGAGACTTCGACTTATGTTATAGAAGTTCGAGTTATGGAAGCTCGACTGTATATTTAACTACTTAATTTTACCAATATCTACATAGAATATATACAATATATTCTAATTTTACTCTTTATCTTTATGTTATCGAATGATATACAATCTGTTCTAAGTTGTCCTCAATCTTAAAATAAGGATTTCCCAATACAATATAATAAAATTGATGTTGCACAAATAAAATTTGTTTTAATTCAACCTACTTTATTTAAATGTAACTAAAGCGGATAATTTAAAAAGAGAAGATTGAAAAAATAATAATTGGAATAATATGGTGTATAACTGAAATTAATGTTTTAGGGTTGAATTGCATCGATTTTATATTAATTTTATATAATTTAGTACGTCTTAGCTCCAAGTGGCATTTCACTTATCCGATTATCATTGTCGTGTATTTAATGGCATAAACGTAGTGCACATAAATGCAAGTATTTTAGTGATATTTTTCTCAAGATTTTTAGTTTAATCATGAATTTTATTGCATACCTGAAATAGCTTAATCATAGATTTATGGTATAAACCAGGGACTGAGAATAATTGTTATTGATCTAAATTTTAACCTTAAACAAATTTAATATAAGGACAAATATGATTTGTGTTTAATTACATCAAAGTTTTTGTAATAACATTTTTAAATTTGTCTTTAATTATAAATAATATAGACTTTTATTGAAAAGAGTCTGGATTAACTCTTTCAAAATACTGAAAAACTAAAAATCAATATTAGCTACATATTATTAAAGACCAATTTAATACAAATCAGATCTAATCACTAATAGAAACAAATAATAATAAATATTTATAATTTTTATTTTTTTTTATCCCAAATAATTTTGAAGTTTGATTTTTAAAGTAAAAATCTTTGAGTAATTATTAAGAGAATTTTTTAGATTAAGTATAGTAAACACTTATTGACGTTAGCTACCTGAAATCTGTTAAAAACTTAACTGATTCAAGTTGTGTTTTCTAAACTGGCAAAAAGGTGCGGTTGCACTTTATTTGACAGAGCTTTTGAAAGCACGCGTGCAAGCACTTGGCGAATTGTATTTGTACAAAGCTTTAGAAAATAGACAAATAAACAAACAAACACAATCAGAGACGGGGAAGAACACGCGGCATCCGTGTGTGTGTGTATGTGTGTGAGTGTTTGCTTGTATCTGAGACTATTTCAAAGGCAGTGCACGCATTTTGACATCAGTGATGAGAAGAGAAGAGAGACGGGACGTAGAGGGCTGTCAAGTTAGTTAGTGTGCCGCTAAACGAAAACGCATTCGCATAGAGCACAATATATATTTTCGTCTTTTTTTGTCAACCTTCAATGTGGGGTTTCTTGTTGCCGGGTTATACCCTACACCAAGGGTACATTGAGTTTGTGTAAAGCAGGTAATTGGTCGGAGTAAATAATCGTTATAACACTATAACAGAAAAAATTCGAACTATAGGTTTAATTTTTGAGTTTTCAGGTATGCCACTTAAGATATAATGGGAAGAAAATTTAAAAAAATGAAAAATATATTCTCAATTTAATACAAAATTCGTAAGTTTGTGTTTTAATGTATTTATAGGGGTATCAAACCGAAACGAATATCGGTTTCAGTTACGGTTTCGGTTATGTTCGGTTTTTTGTATGTTTCGGTTTCGAAATATCTGCATAATTTCGGCTTACAAAACAACAAATTTATGTATGCAAATTAGATAGCAAATATTTAAAAATTTTAAAAATTAAGATATTTTTACTGAGGTCAGTATATAAATTAAATTCGGGCAGAAGTAAAAATTAAATTTACTATTCATTAAATTTTATGCTTGACCGAACCAAAATTAGACGATATGCATGAATCGGTTTCTTAACGATTTTTCTGGTTGGAATAATTTTGATTTTTGGGTTACGGTATAATAGAAAAGTTTTGTTTTGTTTACGGTTTCAGTGACGGTTACCAATTTCAATCGGTTAATACAGGTTAGCATTAGGGTATCCAATGCCCTGAGCACAGGTCATCTCGCAGTCGGGCATTGTCGACTAAAGCTTTGTTATTTGTTGTTATTATTGGCTTTGGGGCAGCGTCTTCTTTGCTTCTTCTTGTTGCTGTGTGCCAAAAAAAAAAACACTAACAAAATCGAAACTGAGAGCGATATACTTATGAGCATGCACATGTCTGCCCGCAGCGACGCTGGCAGAGGCAGCGACGCGACTGGAGCAGCGAAAGAGACAGCGACAGAGGCAGAGACAGAGGCAGAGACAGAGGCAGCGACGCGTCGCGACGCTCTTTGTAGATAGAAATCTGAATGGAATTAGCGCGTAGCTGCTTATCAGATAGGTTTAGAACGAGCAAGCGTACGGTTCGAATTTAGAATCAGATTCGGGTTCGCTGACAAATTGGCAGCTAGATGCAAAAAAGTAACCTGAACTTGTGGCCAGTGCTATGCTGAGGTCGGTTATAGTCAAGTGAAAGACAGTGGATCGGATACTTCACCGGTTACGGCCAAGTTTAAGTTTAAGGGTCGGAATTTGTCGCCAAGTGGCGACCTCGCATTCTGAGTATATCGTTTATATGTTGCGTGTTAAGTTGCGTTTTTTTTGTTTTTTTTTCTCTCTGTCGGTCGTGACATCGAATTATAATAATTAGCATAAAGGGAGACATTGCCAGATAAACGGCGAATCGAAATCGAAATTCCAGCAAGTGGAAATTTTGAAAAATATAAAAAAAAATATAAACAAATCGCTAAAAGTTAACAGACTTATACTTAAACGAAACGTCAAATTCCAAAGAGAACATGACGCCAACTCCAGCGACACCGGCAACGATCGATATGTTTAATCAAAGTGCGGCAACAATCACAGAAACACTTGGCACCCAACGGGATCATCTGGCCATTGTGGTGCCCGTAACGGTTGTCTATTGCCTCATCTTTCTCACCGGCGTCGTGGGCAACATCAGCACCTGCATTGTGATCAAAAAGAATCGTTCGATGCACACGGCAACCAATTATTATCTCTTCTCGCTGGCCATATCCGATTTCATGCTGTTGCTGTCGGGCGTGCCCCAGGAGATGTACTTCATCTGGTCAAAGTATCCGTATGTGTTTGGGGAATTCTTTTGCATCGGTCGCGGCCTGTTGGCCGAAACCTCGGCGAATGCCACCGTGTTGACCATAACGGCCTTCACCGTCGAACGCTACATGGCCATTTGTCATCCATTTATGGGCCAGGCCATGAGCAAATTGAGTCGCGCCATCCGCATCATAATCCTCATCTGGCTGCTATCAGTGCTGACGGCGATACCACAGGCAGCCCAGTTCGGCATCCACAACTATACGGGCATCAAGAAGTGTGTTGTGGTGCGAATTATAGTTCAACACTCGTTTCAGCTGTCCACCTTCATCTTCTTCTTTGCACCCATGTCGATTATCCTGGTGCTGTACGTATGCATTGGCTTGCATCTCTATCGCTCCAATGTGATTGGAGGCGGTGAGAGCAACCAGCGACGGCCGAAGCAGACCATGAAGACCGTTCAGAGCGATACCATACTGTACCGCTATGCCGGCACAGGCACAGGCACTGGCACTGGCAACTCCAATTCGAATTCGGGTCCACAGCTGAGCTCGGTGCGGGGACGTCTCAATTATTATGGCACACGACGAGTGCTAAGAATGCTGGGTGAGTTAAGGGCTGTCATTTACAGCTATCAACAGCTCAACGACCTAATACCCGGCCCAGCAAGGGGTTTGGCAAACGATACGACACGTTTAATCAGCCATTCACTGGCCAATTTATCGCCTCTGACATTTATGAAGCGCGTGTGTCCCGAAAAAAAAGAACAGAACATAGTGAATAAAAAGATACTCGCTTAGAGCGAGTGTGTTTGTTATTAGTTCGTTGTACAATTGTTTGTTTATTTATCTATCTAAATATGTCTCGTCTCTTTTTATAGTCGCTGTTGTCATCTGTTTCTTTTTGTGCTGGGCACCATTCCATGCACAGCGTCTGATTGCCATTTATGCGCCCGCCCATGGCGCCAAGTTGCATGATCAGCATGAGATGCTCTACACGGTGATGACATACATCTCTGGCGTCCTCTATTATCTCTCCACCTGCATCAATCCGTTGCTCTACAATCTCATGAGCAACAAGTTTCGTGAGGCTTTCAAAGTGAGTTTAAGTCTATTTTAGTTATAAACTTGAATAATTCTCTTCCTCTATTCCTGTCAGGCTGTTCTTCTGGGCAAAAAGTATTTAAAGGGATCGCTAAACTCGCGACATCAGCTGGAGAGTCGTCGGCTGCATCGCAACTCATCAACGCAAACACAACGCGAGTCGAACGAATCGAAGCAGACAATAATGCAGGTTTGTGGCACACGTCGTATGCGTAATATAAACCCATTGTTTACATGCATTCCTCTGTCTCTCTCCCTCTCTCTCTCTCGCTCTCTCTGCCGTTCGTTCGTTCGTTCTCTTTGTAGACTGCTCTCAACGACCGGGTGCTGCAAGCCAAGTCGCAACTAGTTTCGTAATTTGCAATTTGCAATGCATAATGCAACTAATTATAGTCTTTACAGTTTTCAGTTTAGTCTCCTTCGACTTGTATCGATATTTATCAATTGCCGCTAATCTGTCGTACTATTTGTGCTGCATAGTGTTAATTTATTTTAATTTATCATTTGTTTATAAATTAACCCCATTGTTTACCATTCAGTTTCCGTTGATGTTATTATTATTTTGCTACTGCTACCAAAGCGTTTAGTACAAGTTTTTATTTCGGTTATTTGCCGTCATTATTATTTATGTATGTCTGAGGCGATGCAATCAAGCATTTAATATTTATAATTTTATATTGTTCACCTGATGTTTATAATTGAATTGTTTAACTAGTCTCTCTCGCATCTCAAGTCAAACAGTATAATATTACTATTAATTATAATAAAAAAACAATAGCTCTTTAAACCAATTAAGTTAAACATTCTGATGGATCACGAAGCGTGAAGACTATTAAATATATTGAAAACTGAACTATTAATGTTTATTAATCGAATAAAACTAATGATTTAATTGGCGTAGAAAATAAATTGTATTTAAAGTATTCCAAAACAGCTTACGCATACAGTAGTCATTCTATAATTGAACATTGCACAAATGAAAACTGTGATTTTATATAATTATTACATATACTTAATTTGTTATAATTCTTTCGTTTAAATCAGGGATTAAAACCGAAACGAATATCGGTTTCAGTTACGGTTTCGGTTATGTTCGGATTTAGGTTTTCGGTTATAGGTTACGCAAAATCTTTGAATAAAGGTTTCGTAACGGTGAACCGGTTTTCGTATGTTTCGGTTTTGAAATACCGGTACGGTTTCGGTTCACAAAAAAAAAAATTTCTTTGTAAAAATATAATTATATTAACAAAATAATAATAATTAAAAAGGCATAACTTTCTTGATGTTTCATTTACATATTTATTTCACATATAAATCAAAATTAAAAATAAAAAATAAAATCAAAAATAGGATACAAAACTAATAAAAAATTATCAGAGATTGCAAACAAGACCTATGAGTCGGAAAAAAAAAAGTTCAAAATTTTTTGTTTTAAATTATTTTTAGTTTGTTTTTTAAATTTGTATAACAAAAATTAATAATTAACATGCTTTTAAAATTGTATTTTAAAGTTATACTAAATCTTATTTGCAATTTTTAAAATATCAATTAAAAATAAAACTTTCTTTAAATTTTTATTATAAAAATTGTAAAAAAAATTTATTTTAAGATATATGAAAAACCGAAATTAACCCTTATAAATGAAACGGTTACTAAACGGTTATTTCGGTTTACAGAGTTTCGGTTTAAAGGTTTCGGTCAGATGAAAATTTTTTTTTTTCGGTTACGGTTTCGGTTACGGTTTCAAATTTCAATCGGTTTTTACCGGTTAAAGGTTACGGTTTCGGTTAGGGTTTTAATCCCTGGTTTAAATGTGTATGATTTTTTAAAATAATAAAAAATATTGAAAGCCATACGTTTATCGAAGTTTTACTGTAAAATTCCAAATCACAAGACTGCTGATTTTAACTGACAAATTAAATAAGCATATTAAACTGATTTGTAAACAATTGATTGGCTATTAACACAAGCAATGTAATAACTTGAAATGCTTTTCTTGAAATTGAATTGTAATTCTGGTACTTAAATTACAAATATGTATCTTTTGGTAAGGTTCTCTTGTGTTTTTGTTTTTGTTTTTGTTGATAAACATTTACAGATGCACATGCTTAGAAATGATTGAGTATAAACTTATTGCTATTTTTAAAATATCAAGTGGGAAATTGAGCGGAAAATGTGCGATTGCTGTTGCTGGGAAATGCTTTAACTGACCCTGGCCAAGGTCTGAGATGATTTCTTCTTGCTTTGGAGATTGTGTAAAACTAAATACTTTGAAATGGTTATAAATCAAGGAAATTCATTGTATGTGTACTGCCATTATGTGGGTCGTTGCTAGGGCTTCTGCAAATTGTCTATTTTCAGCTCTTAAAGATGTCAGCGTAATTAAAGTGAAAAATCTAATTTGGATTCAATGAAATGCGCATAAACAAAATTTTATCGATTTCGATTTGCGACATACGAATGGAGCTTTGAATAGAATTGTGAATGCTGTATGAATGAACAAATAATATGTTAATGAATCAATTTCCCTTACTGTCCTTGAAGCCATATCTTATGTTGATAATCGCCCAAGGTCACATGGAAAGAAGTGCACACACATGTCGTATGAGTAATGTGCGAGAAAGTAGTGACAGTCGAAAGTGCATTTGATATGAAAATGCAATCAACAAAATGGAACTATTGGCCAATACAAAGTCCACACACAAACACACACACACACATGTTTTACATACGATCTATTCTATTCTATTCTATTCTATTTGCAGGTGTGATTCGATTCACACCGCCAGCTACTGCATCCAGATATTATCATAACATTTGCTTACGTAGAAGAGTGCGTGTATTTATTTCTACCCAATGCTCATAAATTCAATACAAATGCGTCATTTTGTTGTGTGGAATCCAAAGCGCAGCATGCCATAAACACCATAAACTCCAAAAAAATGTTGCAAACAATGAGTGAAAGTGTGTTTAGAGTGACTGACTCGAAGATACTCTATACAAGTGTGTACTTGCTTGGGCTTTTTTTACTTTTTTAATTCTTATAATATTGTAATATTAATTTGTAATTAATAATACTAATATGTATTGTGTGTGTTGTATCTGTAATCTAATTAGAGGCAGCAATGTTTGTTAAGATTTTGAAGCTATATTATGAGCTTACTACTTATATGAGAGAAAAAGAAGACCATAATACATATTCATAGTATAAAATAAGGTAGAAGAGTTAGGCTGAAATTATTGCTTGTAAACATGTAAATTAACTATATACTAAATCAGCCCCTAAAACTATGCTATACAAATGCTGCGTATGAAATGTTTGAAACAGATATAGAATTCAATCAAAATGATATTCTATCCAGCATTGATTTTATTAATTTCAGGGAGAAGAGTTTAATTATCTAAAATATCAAATCATTTAGTGTATGATCTGAGTCGAATGCATTTTCATTCCAGGACAGAGACAAACATTTCAACAAAGCTATTTAACTTCTTTTTTAATTGTCATTCTTCACAGGGTATAATTATTATACCCTATGCATTGGGTATATACAAAGTTTTCATGTACGTGACGTTCAACTAGCAAAAACCAAAAAGTCAATGGAATAAAGCAGTAAAAAAAAAGGAAATAATGCGCACACAAACATACACTGGCACACATACGCACACAAAGATACACAGATAGACGCACTAATACTAGCAAAAAGCACACGCAGACACTGTCATATACTGACACACCCACTGACAGAAAGCCGCTCTCAAAATGACGTAGAAAGTGTGAAATATTTTGATTTACGAGCGAGTCGGGAGCGAGAGCAACAACAACAACAGAAACAATTGAACAACAGAAAAAAATTGCGAGGGAATTAACCGCCTGCAAGTGCGGCAAAAAGCAACTCACAAACAAATACTTAAGTAAGAAGCCAAACAGGAAACAGACAACCACATACGCAGGCACACAGAAACACACAGAAACACACACACACACATGCAGACATCGGTTAGTGCGGCGCTGTGCCAACAGGTGGCGCTGACGTGCACAACGTGGGAATTTCATCAAAACAAACGTGTTAATGCCAAGAAATGTTCAAGAAATACACAGACAAAAATACCCACAAACACACAAGCACATGTACACACACACCAAAAACTTTTAAAAAAGTTTTTACCAGGGATCGTAGCGATTATAAGTTTATTGAAAAAACTGTGAAATATGAGATATATCATGATTTTTATAAATAAATTGAAGAGAAACTTTTATTTTAAATTTTTATAATAAAAATTGAAAATAAAACTAATTTTTCACTTTGTATTTGAAAGTTAAAGCATAACTCTTAATTGCAATTTTTAAAATAAAAATTTAAAAAATAAGTTATTTATTATATTTTATTGAACTGAAATAATTTTTTACGAAGGTACTATAATGTTAATGAGTATGCATATATAATACAGCAACAGTAAGATAATGAAGTGTAGTTGAAATATTGTATCAATTTAATTTTCATTTGCAATCCTTATAATACAAATTAAAAAATAAATATAACTTGAGTTTTTATTTAAAAATTTTTTTTTTTTTAAATTTTAATTTGAAAACATACAAATTGGAAAACAAATGTATTCTGTTCCTAAATACTTTTTTAAAAAACAACGGTTGTGCACTGTCCTTGTAATTTTTTAAGTGATAGATTTTTATTTGATTTTTACAAAGTTCTTTAAGGCCAATTGCGGCAACAAATAGAAAGACAGATTTTTTTAGAGTGAACCCAAATCCAAGTTGGCTGTGAACTGTCTTAAAAATAATTTTAAAATTGAGTAGGCCATGTAAAAAACTGGTTACACTTACTATTATTTTTATAAATCAGTCTGCTTCTGGCAATCGAGCTGAACGGTCCTCAAATATCAAAAAAAAAAACCTAAAAAATTATAAAAATAAATAACAAAAATATTTTGAATTTGGTAAATAATTAAACTAAACTTGAATATTTTTTTTTTTCATCTAAGTATTTTAAATTTATTTCGTGTAGGACAATGTCGAGCGTTATCAAGAAGGTTCTACCGATGCTGGATCGCATTTTGATAATGCGTGCCGAGGTGAAGACCACAACTGCTGGAGGCATTCTGCTGCCGGAGGAGTCCATGCCCAAGGAGATGCAGGGCGTGGTCGTCGCTGTCGGTCCCGGAGCACGCAATCCCGCCGGTGCTGGGCATTTGCCCGTTGCCGTCAAGGAGGGCGATCGTGTCCTATTGCCCAAATACGGCGGCACCAAAGTGGATATGGATGATAAACGTGAATATGTGCTATTCCGTGAGAGCGACATTCTGGCCAAGTTGGAATAGTTCCAACCAATCTACACATACTTGTACACGCACATATATATATTTGCACTTCATGTTTGATAGGCAATCATAGATGGACATATATCGAGGCTGCAGACACTACAAACAACAACCAACTTCCTGATCCGCACACGAACACCCTCATATAGTATATCTACACACACTCACACCCAAACACACTTGCGTTCGAAACTAAATGATTGATGAAATGTTGTATTTGGTAGCTAAAACACTACAATTAAACTACAACAATCATAATTATTAACATTTAAAACTGTACGGAATAAACAATTGTTCATTTTGCGTTTTTTCTTTGAAGAGCATAAAGAAATGTGTTTTTGTGTTTTCCTTTGGGCTTGGGACGTGCCACTTGACTATGGCATAAATTCAAATTTTTTTGTTTAGTGTCTTAAAAATTATTTTGATTTCCTAAATCTAAATAATCCAAATAAAACAAATTTTTTATGGAGTCATAAATCTTCAACTTACAGAGCGAATTGTTTGTTTTGTAAACATAAAAAAAATTGAAAGTAAAGGTATATAAAATACCCTATTACACTGTAAAATTGTTAGTATGTGTCTTTTTAGACCCCGTACTTTAAAAAAGTAACTTTGTAACTTTGTCACAAAAAAAAATGTGCGTAACAGGCAGAAGGAGGCGTGGCAGACCCCATAAAGTATATATATTAGAGTGCATCGAATTGTATGGGCCCGAAAAAATGAAAAAATGGTAACCCATTTTCGTAATCTGTGGTCAATTCTAAGATGTTTTCACGAAGAAACCATAGTTCTAAAATTAATTCCTGATCCGCGCTTTTTGAGTTGAAAATTCAATTTTTTTTGAAAATTTATATCTTGGGTGTTTATGGACCGATCCTGACAAACTTGGTGTCAATACTCTTGTTAGGACCAGGACTTTTAAAACTCAACAGAAAAAAAGGACGAAATGTCCTTTAAACATAATTTTCATCCTTGGAACGACGATTTCGCGGTTCGCCTCTATACCAATAAATTAGTCAGAATTAAAGCTATTTTTTGGCAAAAAAATTTTTATTTTTCCTGAACCTGTATTTTTTGTTAACAGAAAATGTAACACATATTTTAATTAAATTGTGTTAAAACTGTATTAAAATAGGTTTTACATTTTCTTTTAATAAAAATAACAGGTTCAAAAAAAAAAATTTTATTTTGTGCCAAAAAATAGCTTTAATTCGGACTAATTTTTTAAGATAGAGACGAATCGCGAAATCGCCGTTCCAAGGATGAAAATTATGTTTAAAGGACATTTCGTCCTTTTTTTCTGTTGAATTTTAAAAGTCCTGGTCCTAACAAGAGTATTGACACCAAATTTGTCAGGATCGGTCCATAAACACCCGAGATATAATTGTTCAAAAAAGTGAATTTTTCAACTCAAAAAGCGCGGACCAGGAATACATTTTAGAACTATGGTTTCTTCGTGAAAACATCTTAGAATTGACCACAGATTACGAAAATGGGTTACCATTTTTGGTGAAAAAAATCGATGCACTCTAATATATATTCTTAATCAGCATCAACAGCCGAGTCGATATAGCCATGTCCGTCTGTCCGTCTGTAAGAGCGCCTAGATCTCAGAGACTATAAGAGCTAGAGACTCCAAACTTGGTATGTAGGTTCATCTATATTAAGAGCAGATCGAGTTTGTTTTAGATTTTTGATCGGACCACTATATCATATAGCTCCCATAGTAACAATCAGTTGAAAATCAAGTCTTAGTATGGAAAACTTTTTTGCTGTATGAGATATTTCAACCAAACTGACAGAATATGTATAAAAGATGGTCCCATACATACTGACCAAATTTGATTGAAATCGGATTACTATATCATATAGCTGCCATAGGAATAATCAGTCGAAAATCAAGTCTTAGTATGAAAATCTTTTTTGTTGTTTGAGATATCTTTATAATAAGTACGGGGTCTCCGACAGTCGAGTACCGCTCGACTGTAGCACCGCCGACTAGTTTTTTGTGCAATTGTCCAATGTGTTCCTCCTCTGCAAGGCGTTTTCTTTAGTTTAGCTTAAGATATCCCTAGAGCTTTGCTTAAAAGTTAACAATACCATCTAGAATTGAATGCTAATAGTCCTTTTGCCCATTTTTCTCCTTTCGTGAATCACATGATTTTTTTTTGTCGAAGTCAGATGGGAATTTATTGTAAATTCTATTTTATTTTAAATAGCAAACATGCAAAAAATAAAATATCTTGCTTTAATTTTAAGTTTAAAGAAATTATTTTTGTTCACTGAGAAGGTGAATGCGTAGTCCAAATTAAAAAAATTAAAAATTCGGAAAAAGTCTAAGCTTCATGCCAAATTTCATGTCCCTCGCTTTATATTTAGAGTTGATGCCAAAATTTCCCGTTTTGTTTTTAACCATAGTGCACTTGCAACATGGAGCAGTTGCAACAAGTTGTCGCCAATGCTGATAACTTTCATACCATACCAAGTTCCAGCCCCCATTCCAACCTCAACCCCATCCGGCCCCCAACTCGTACGTCAGCCTGTTGCTGCCCCAATCGCAACGCTCATTGGCGACATTCGCTTCGTGCGTTGGCGTCCTCGTATCGCATTCGGACGCCTTCGGCATTGGCCGTCGTTATCAACTCCGTGGCGTTCTAACGGTTACGGTAACCACAGTCTAGCTATAAAAGCCGCCAGTCTACCGCATTTTGTTGGCAATTCAAAAAGTGCTTCTAACCCAAACGCAGTCCAGAAAACGTTAAGACAGTTTTGTTGCACAAACTTTAGTGGCAAGTGCATTTTGAAAGTTGCAAACTTTATTAAAAAAAATATCCTGCGAAAATTGTGCTTAGTTTGTGTGAATAAAGTTATTTTGTTCAAAATGTGGTACAACAAATTTAACTGGACTATTTTGGTATTTCTGGTGCTCTTTACGCTCGTGACAGGTAAACAATAATTAAAGAACTTAAGTAATTAATTAATAAGTGCTAATCACAACATGTATGCTAATATAATTTTAAAATGGGGGCTAATTTCTAATTTTGTTTTATTTGGTAAATTTGTTGTGCAAATATTGCATAAAATCTTAAATGAAGTTTACTAATTTAATTAAAAAAAGCTCGGAATTGCGTTTCCTTTTAGTAAAAAATTCAATATATTTAGCTTTAGCTGCATCTATTTAGTTGCTTTTTCGAGTGTTTGCCTTGAATTTTAGCTAAATTTTTGAAAGATTTTTGAAAATTGAACTTATTGCAAAAACAGAAATGTTTTTTTTTTAAATAATTTTCATGTATATTAATTTAAACTATTAATCTAAGAAGTTTTTCTATATATTTTGCACTCTGCAGAACAATTTTTCGATCAGCCTTAAAGTATGCTTTAACAAAATAATTGAAATAGATATTGAAAAGTGCAGGAATAATTGCGTTATTAGGTGAATAAAAAGTAAACTTCGCATTTATTTATTTATTATTGCTAATAATTATAATGTTCGATGCACTACAATATAATTCAATGCATTTAAGCTTATTTTTTGCCGAAGCAAACGACGATCGTAACTTTCACCTTTGCAGCAGTTAATTTAATTTTGTTTTTTTTTTAAATTTGTTTATTTTATTTAAGCAACTTAGTCTCGTTTTACATTCAGGAATTAGAAAAACTTATCACATATGTAGGATTAGGCAAATCCTTTGCGTTTAGCAACAGGTTAGGTCTTGTTTTTAATATTTTAATTGTGTTGGTTATGTCACTAATTTTGATGTACGGATTCCACACTTGTCCAATAAACTTTGTTATTGTTGTTAGAAAAAAAAAAATTTATAGGATGAATCTTACATATATGGATAAATGTATATTATTTACAGTACTTACTAAAATCTATTTGAAATATTAATGAGTGAATCTGGTAGGTAGTTCTAATATTTGGGTTAGCAAATTTTATGTGCCTTGAAGCTAAAGATGTCTGTCAAATTAATTAATGCATAACTTCCAAAAATATAAAAAATAATTTAAATTTATAAATATCTTTATATGACTTGATAGAATCAATCTTTTTATTTTATGCATAATTAACAGCTAAAAACGGTCGCCCCTCTTTTTCTTTGACACATGCCGCCTAAAAGTATGCATCATTTTGTGAAATTAAGCATGCATTTGCAGCCTGGGAATGTGTCATGCAAATTCCTTCTAAGAATTCCCCGTGTTATTGCCATGTGATATCGAGCACGTATCCATATTCCGTATTTCGAATGCCGTATCAATGTAGGCCATAAAGTGACGAACTACCTTATTAATATATGTTGGTTGTTATTACAAACTGTAATGCGCATTATCTATTTTATGCACGTTTTCCTGTTTGCTCTTTGGTCTCGCCCAAATCGGCCACGCCCCATCGCGGCCTTTTCGCGGTTTTTTTCTATAATTTGGTTACGTTGTGTTGGTTGTCACCTGGCTCGATTGTCAGACAAATGCCTGCAAATGCCCCAATGATTTTAATTGCAGTCGTAAATTAATCCAAATTGCGTGCCAAATAACAACAACAACAAGTTAAGGGACTTTAGCAACAGCAGCAACAACATGAACAAGAACAACAACAACAACAACATGTAAGAGAGTTGCTGGCACAGCGTAAAAACGTGTGAACCACTCAAGCTGTGCCGCCTGCAAGCGTCAATTTGACACCACTGCAATTGTGGGTGGTTGTGGCTTAGTTCGGGTTATGCTTACCCTCGACAACTACACACAAGCACACACACACACACACAAGCACACACACCTCCCGACAAAGAGATAGCACAACAATTATTGTTCCAGTTAAGATTGTAATTATTGGCGGCATTTGACTTTGAACTAAATTGCAGATAAGTAGTCGATTATTAAGTTGGGTTAGGTTCAGGTTGATTTAACAAAATGTGGAAAAGAATATATAAGAATTTGCTAAAATAGAAAGAAACTTAAGAAATTTAAGAGAAAGAAATTTAAATGAAAAAACCAATTACATTTATACATAGATTTAAATATAATGATATTATTCTCCTAATATCATTTTAATTATAATTTGAAAATAAGCTTAATTTAAATTATTTGATTCGGCTTCAGTTTCTCAATGACTTTAATTTAAAAATACCTTAAAATATATTTATTTTATTTTATTTACAAATATCGGTTTTAAAATATTATTAACATTAAACCATTCACAATTTTAACTTTAGTTTTAAGATTAATTTAAATAGTATCTTACAATTTTAATTATATTAATGATCTATTATGGTACATGTATTATAAACTATATTATGACAATTGGTTTTTATTTAATTCTTTTTTATATTTCATATTTGATTTTAAGATATTTATGTTTTATGTTTCTCTTAAAAATAGTTTTAACTTGTCCCTAAAAGTTGTATGCTAATAACATTTATTTTGATGCTGGAAAACTAAGAAATTTAGCAATCAAAAGGAAAAATTTTAAATTTAAAAAAAAAGATCACTAAGTCATCATATTAATTATAAAAATTATTTTCTAAATATTAAATAGTTCGACATCTACGGCGATTACAATATCTTTCTTTTCACTTGAAATAAGTATGGAAATATTTAGTAGATTTTACTAGCTTTTTATTTAATATTTCGTCTTTATCTACTACATTTTTTAATGCCCAATGCTTAAGAGCATTAACAATTAACAAGTTGTATATTACTTTAATTAAGTTTAATATCAGCAGCGAGATCTGTCTTTAATGGCTGGCCTTACAATTAGAAATCCCGAAACTCATTAAGTTAAACTTAAGAATATTTTTAATTGCCAAAATTAAAATGCAGTGTGATTCCCCTAAAAAAGTGAAACAAAATATGAAAAAGAGAGAGAAAAAAGTAATGAATTAATATTGGGGGTTCATTCAGGTTAAGATATTTTTAGAGAGGACAATTAAAAATAGGTTTATTGCCCGATGGCGCAACAGTTTCAGCATTGATGTGTGACTTTTGTGGGGCTATAAAAAAGAAAAGAAGAGAAGACATTACCTAAGAGAGGGTCAACACCAACGCAAACTGACCCAGGACGAGCGTCAGAGTTACGGGTTGACCCCATTAAAGTGAATGGACACGTTAATTAGAGGCTTCAATGGAGTCCGTTTTAATGACAGCCCCCAGACTCGATGAGTGGTTGCCCCAAAGATCCTGGCTATCTCTGATGGCCCGTCAAACGCAATTAATCCACGGTTTAAGTAATTGACAAATGATTACACGTTTAATATAATATATTGCAGTGTATGGCAGCCAAAGGGCCAAATGGGCGTTAGCAACAACAGTTGAACGAGTCGAGTCATAGATAGAGCCGTTGTTGCTCAACAACAACGTGATAGAATATTTATTTTTATTTTCATTTTTATCAATGGCTTATGCAAAGGGGTCTTACCAACATTATCCAGTGCAGCATCACACATCTGTGGCCAGGAGTTGCCTTGTTGCCAGGAGATGCTGACGCTTCTTTTCCTGTCCTTGTTGTTGTTGTTGTTGTTGCGTAAACTTATGCTTCGGATTCCCATCAGCCCCCTCAGCTTTTATGTTGACTTTTTGACGCCTCGCACTTGACATATGTGCCAAGAGATAGTCAAGTCTTTTGTGTTGACGGCCGACTTGGTTATATCCATTTGTACGATTAGTTCTCTCTGGCCAACCTGAACAATGAGCTGCAGTATCAAGGACATTGCATAATACGAGTCCATCTCATTCGTGTTAACCACGCACTTCATGCCACCTGAGTGCTGCTTTCAACACATTACTCAGCTGCTCGCTTATTACCTCTCTCTCTCTCTCTCTATCTCTTTGTAATGCTTTCCCATATATCAAAGGTCACGACACAACACATAACAACACATAACAAGCGGTCGAGTTCCCGACTATAGGATACCCGATAATTATTTAAAAAAATACAAAAAATATTTTATTGCATACTTTTAGGCAAATACATTGCTTCAAAACTTAATTCTGTCATTACTACCGTTCTGTTTGGTCGACCTTGTTGCGTTTAAGTAGAATAAAAGCTTATCGGAGGTGCCACGGAAATCGCTTTCGCTTGAACTTAACTCAAATTTGTATGAAATTTAAGTGAAATTCAAGCGAAAGCGATTTCTATGGCACCCCAGTATAATAATAGATGATTTCTTAAAATACTTTTCGACAGACGGACAGACAGACACGGCTATAGTGACTCGGCTGTTGATACTGATCTAAAATATACATATATACTTTATAGGGTCGAAGTAACTTCCTTCTCCCTGTCACATACATTGCATCGAAAACAATATACCCTTTTACTTATTTTTTAAGTGACGGGTATAACAACAGCAGCAGAAATAACAATAATAATAACAGCCAACGCAGTCTTTAACTTTTTAAGCCAAGACATTTGCCCCGCTGTTTGACTTTTTAAGCTCATTTTCTTCCTTATTTTCCCCTACCATGTAATCAATGCAGCTCAGCGGGAGCTGCGGTGAATTTGCCTGACTTTCCTTTGCCACATAAATTTTGCAGACAGACATAGCTCAACTCTTCAGCTTGATGATGATTTGTGTTGAATTAGTTAAATAACAAATATGTTTACATTTTGTTTTACAGGCTCCTGCCTGGAGTATGGACACTCCTGTTGGGGTGGTAAGTACTTTACTACTTGTCTGCTTTTCACATTCAATTTTCCTACTTAATATTTTCCTTTCTACTCGATTTAACAGCACACGGCAAACGCTCGGGCAACAGGGCAGCAATTGCAACTAAGCAGGTGAGTTATCAATTACACAAACTGTATCTAATGTCGCTGATAGTCTGGCATAAATCACCACAATTAATTTATTCTCATCCAAAAATAATCTGTATATTAGTTATAAATATAACTAAATCAACGGTTTAACCAAATTAAATTAAATTGCGCCGTTTGTGTGGGAATCATTTATGGCCTGACTAGGCAAATGTTTAAGGAAGCTATTATTAGTTGACTCAACAAAGTTGGCTCGTCTCATTAGTGCATTTATAGTAATGTGACATTTCCGGGTCAATAATGTACTTAAGATCCACTGAGAATACAAATAAATATATGCTCTTCCTGAACTTTTAAATTCCATAACTCAAGCATATTTTGTAAAGAAATTGGTTGATTATTGTGGATAACTTAAGAAATTTGTGGATTCATTGCGTACATTATTATCATCTAAAGATTTGGTTTTTTTATTTTTTTCTCAACTATTTTTGTACTTTTTTCCTCTATTTTTTTGATATTTCTTGCAAAGGTTTCTAGGGTATATATTTTTGGACTCTATTCCTCTTATTAACATAATTTGCCAAAAACGAAACATCTATTGCTTATTTGTAGACTTGGACATTCCTAGGAATTGACTTTATTTTAATCTCGAGCTTGCATTATAATTTGCTTCTTCAAACAATCATTAGTATGAGACCGTACTGTTTTTTTCATAGGTACATAATTATTTATTGGACAATTAATTAATTAAAAAATATCAAGACTTGAAAATTACGTAGAGAAACATTTATTGTAAAAATACATTTTTTTAACAATATATTTTTGGATGATTTTTAAAGTTATTCCTTTAATAATGAATTTGACAAAATAATTATAACTTCATAATAATTATGCTTAAAAAAAAGAATGATCAATTGAAAAGAATAATGATAAAAGATCAGACTAGGTTCACAACTTATTAAAACGTTAATAGATTAAATCTTTAAGATTTTATAATTTTTATTTTTGCGGAATTTAAAATTTTATTTTTGCCGAAATTTAAATTGGATTTTTTATAAATAATTTATAAATATATTTTTAAATTTTTTGTTGTTTTTCTTTCTGGATACTATTTCCTTCCATATTCTCAATTTTTATTGATCAATTATTTGTCTTTTACCTGTTCTTTCTAAAGGCTACACCGAATACCGATAACTTAGCTGAGCAGCTTCTCAACAATAACAATGTGAACTTTATGGATGACGACAGCAACAATAGCAACAACAACAACAACAATAATATCAACAATAATAAGCTTAATGATTTGGCGCTGACTGCAGCGGCCTTGGCACCGCCAAGGGAGGAGGGGGATGCAGCTGCAACGTTGTCGCGTGATTTGATAAACGGAATTGATGGCGGCAAATGGCGGCAGCTGCTGCGCCAGCATCGCTATCAGCTGCGGCAGCTGCAGCGTCAGTTCGATGCCACCGATGCGGCTGAGAGTTGGCGCAAGTTGCAACTGGCGATGCAGGCCGAGGCAGAGCAACAACGAGAACAACAGCGAGAACAGCGACAACAGCAACAACAACAGCTGCCAATTGGCGATTTCTTTGAAGTCAAAAAGTGAACTTTGAACCGCAAATGCTAAAGCTAAACAAAAGATACACACACACACGGACACATACACTGAAACGATAACAATTAAACGATATTTATGCCATCATTCCGAGTGATCTGCACTCAATTCTCGCATTGCATGCGGTGGCCCAATTAATAGCACAAAATGAAATTGCGCATACGCAGCGTTGGCCAGCAGGCAAAATCTATGAGATCAAATCGACCTATAATAAAATTAATTGTATTTGAAAATAGTTTATTTGTTTCTTTTGCTGTTTTGTCTCATTGTGTATGTATATTTAATATTTAATGTTTAATATTTAATTGTGCAATTTAATTAACCACATTAAATATGTGTATTATTCATAAAGTACAATATTGCGTCACTGGCTGGATGCCGCAATATTGACCACAAGTTGTTTAAACAATTCTACAATATATTATATATTAACTTAACTAATTGTTACTCTTACCTATTTTAATGATAACAAATAAAACTTATAACCATACGACGTGACTCACAAACTCAATTCGAATCTTAAGCCTTGATTTTGGCGGGTATTTGGAAGCAGGCAGCATCGCCCTGTTTATCCCCCAGACCCCAATGTATCTCCAGACTCACCGTTGGATACACCGGAAGTATCTTGAAGCTATTCTTATACGTGTAAGTCTCGCCTGCCTTCAGCGGGCAGCCGACTTTCTTCTCGCCGGACTCATCATAGATGTGTGGACAGGCGCTGGTGCCATAATATCCTGGGAATGGCAATGGCACATCCAAAATAATACCCTGTATATCCGATGTGAGTTCGGCAAAGTCGCGTTGCGGCTTCAGCTTCATTGTGATGCTTGCCTCCGTGTTGCGCTTCAGAATGCACTTGTTTTTGGGGCAATTGGAAATCGTCACCTCCTCAGCAGTCAGCGCACGTGATTTGGCTGCAAGTGACAAACAGTTAGTGGCAAAAATATCAACTAAGTAACTTAAACTTACAATCGGGACATGGCTTCACAATTGTCGCCGTAGAGAGCCCGAGAAATGCAGCAAAGATCAACAGCGTAGTATAATTCCTCATTGTGGCTGTAAGAGATGAAACAACATAAGTAAATATTTCAGTTAACCCAAACTTGGCTTAAACCACTCGTTAATGTAGAAACCGGTTGAAGCGAAAGATTGACCTTGACTTCAAAACTGATTATACTTATTTGCAATGAGATGAAACTGACTGTGGTTTGGCGAGTATCTTAAAGATACTTTACATAATCATAATCTAAATTGACACTTCATTTGACAGTCCAAAGTCTAGTTCAAATGCACTTCAACTTTAGTTCATTATGATACATTAGATACAGCTACTATAAATGTATCTTTTTGGCAAGTAATTGCAAATTATTATGCAATGTTTTTGTTAAATAATTATTTGGTTTGTTGGCTTACAGCACAATTGTGAGTTTTGTATCTGCGGCTCAAACTTAATTAGTTGCTTAAACACTGCACAAACGTAGATACAAAATGTATCTTTGTATCTCAAGCACGACTGACGACCGACGACTGACAAACGGCAACTGAGCCAGCGAAGTCTCTGACTTGAAGTATATATACAACTGACTGACAGACAGATCGCTGACTAATCAAGCCATCTCAAGTGAACGCTATCCGATTTCTTTGGCTGTTTCGTATGCGTGTGGCATACAATTATCTCTAGAGAAGCCACGATGAGAGAGAGAGAGAGAGAGAAGCGAAGAGAGAGCTGATAGACTGTAACTGGAGACAACGCGGTATTAACGCAATTTGTGCAATTGGTCGCATCTTCAATTGGACGCATCCGTGACGTGCTGGAGACAGTTTGATTGAGCTCATTGTTAAGTCTGAGCGCACATACTGTGTGTGCACTGTACCCATTTGTTGTTTATTTGTTAGATGCGTTCATTTACACTTAGCAAACAGCAACAAACAAATCGATATGTCAACATAACAGTGCAAGTACTTCCCTAACGCCTATTTTAGATTTAGCACATTGGGAAGTGCTAATGCCTGACCAGGGCCAAGCCCAGACTTGAAGCTACTCGGCTAATAGAAATTAAAAGTTTTTATAAATACACACATAGAATTTCCAATGCAACGAGTAGACATCAATAGATACAATTTATCAGGCATGCCACAGAAATCACTAGTGAAAGCGATTTCAGAGAAAAGCATTTCCACTTCGAAAATTTCTCCGTGCCACAGAACTTCGAGTAATTTATAGTTTTTAGCATGTTCATCAACCTTTCCGTACTAGGCTGCTAGAGTTGGCCCCTTCTCAGATTAAATTTCCCAAGGGTTTGTTTAGCAACTTTTTAAAGTTTATCGTTGCAGAATATCAAATTTTAATTTTTAATTCTTATTTAATTTATATAATTCAATTCATTTATATAATAATTTACATTGTATAGCTTACAAAAATTTATTTATTGGCGCGGCAAACAATAAAAGTTTCTCGACAACTCTTAATTCAAAAATTCGGACAAATTCTCACTCAAAATTGTTCAGGTGATTGGACTGTGGCACGGTGAAATGAAATTGACGTGAAAGTCAAGTGAAAGAGATTTCTGTGGCATGCCTGTATATGAGAATTACAGTCTGCAGATATATTTCCTAAAGCTCGCAAATATTTATCATCAGGGATTTAAACTGTAAGCATAACCGTAACCATTAACCGTTATTAACCGATTGAAATTGGTAGCCGTAACTGAAACTGTAGTCGAAACAAAACTTTTTTATTACCGAAAGTACCGAAAAATCGAATTTATTCATATCAAAATTACCGTTAGGAAACCGATTCATGCATAACGGTTTATTTCGGCTAGGTCAAGCATAAAATTTAATAATGTTATTAAGGTGTGATCCTGGTTTTCTGAAGTAGAACTGTTTTTTTTTTAATTTTTGAAATTTTTGAATATTTGTTTTCAAAATCACATGTTATTAATATTTTAAATAATTTTTGTTGTGAACCAAAATCATACCGGTAATTCGAAACCGAAACATACAAAAAAACCGGTAAACGTTACGTAACCGATACACAACAACTTTTCGAAACCAATAACGGAAAGCCTAAATGCGAACATAACCGATACCCTGGATTTAAATAACATATATGTCACATATGCCTCAAATATTTTTAGCAAATCTATCATATGTGGCACAAACTCTTCTTGACATCTCCTACACAGAAAAAAACAATTTTAAAACCAAGCTAAAAATTCTTGAAAATTTAAATCGATTTAGCAAATTTATAGATTAAAAAACGATTTAAGAAATAAACAGATGACATCTCTTCGGATTTATTTTATCACAAATTAACCGGTATTTTTTTTTTGTGTAGGTCTCATTTATATATAAGAGATGACTCAGAGATATCTATCAAATATTTCTAGCACATCTCGTATATCTTTTAATGATCTTTGTTGATTGTAATTGTTATTACAATAGATCCCATTCAAGTACTCAATCAACTTCATGTACACAAATGGAATTACTCTATCAAGGGCTTGCAAATTACACGTAAAACAAAACCAGTATTCACAAGTAACAATATACGAAGAATATAAATATTTATATTCCAATACTAATAGGTCTGAGACAGTCGAGACCTTAGCAAACGATCATCGGCCTTTTGATGATGTATTTACTGTCTCTACGACTACGTGTAAAGTGTGCCATAAAATATTCTATATTTAGACAACATTACAGATATTTAAATGCAACTAACGTATTTTTCTTTTCTTTTCGACTAGACAATAATTTTAATAAATGAGTTTTATTTTTAATTAAAATTAAATATTATTTGTTTTTTAATAGTTATTAAATTATATTCAACTAAAATTCAGTTTTCAATTAAATGAAATCTAAAATTTAACGTATTTTCATTTTCATTTCAACTTGGAAAATATTGTAATAAAAGAGTTTTACTTTTAATTGAAACTAAATAATCATTTAATGTTTACGAAATTATAATCAATTAATATTCAGTTTTCAATTAAATTTAAACTAAAAATAAGAATTTCCCTTTTAATTAAAATTAAATATTATTTCCCTTATTAATTATAATCAATTTAAATTCAATTTTCTATTAAATTTAAGCTAAAAAAAATAATTTAACTTTTAATTAAAATTAAATATAATTTCCCTTTAATGAATCTTAAATCAATTAAAATTCAGTTTTCAATTAAATTTAAACTAAAAATAAAAATTTTACTTTTAATTAAAATTAATTATAATTTCCCTTCAATAATTATTAAATTATAATTCTTTTAAAGTCAAGCTTCAATTAAATCTTAGCTAAAAATTCACTAAAACCATAAATTGATTTTAAGCCGCATTAAATTTATTCGTAATTGTTGTTTATTTTTCGTAATTTGTATAAGTTTCAAACAATGTTGTTTCATGAAATCTCCACTTTATTTTGAGAATATTACATACTCTCGTAATTTGTCAGTTCATAACGCAGCTGCCCACAATTATTATGCTGCGCATGACATTTAAATTAAATATTAAAATTGTTTTCAGTTGAACTTTAAGACAAAAGCGAGCCCAGCGATCGACACAGAGTCAGGAAGTTGAATTTGCTTTGGGCGTGAGACGCCTTTAAATTTTGTAGCTTTAAAACAGCTGATCAATCTGATCAATAGTTGTAGAAAGCACACATCATTAGCATATAGAAAGTTGACTTAGCACTAATCTCGATCTTTAGACACACATTTAATTTAATCAAGTCGAACATATCACAAAAGTTACTCACTTTTTTAAAGTCTTTGCAGCGACCGCTCTGAGCACAGTTTAAAATGCAACTGAAAATTGAAAGCGAAAATGAAAACGGCTTCAGCTTTAAATGAGAACTTGACAAAATGAGTGAATGATGACTGACGGCTTGTTGTTGTTGTTGCTGAAAAGCGACAGAGCCGGTTTTAGCTTCACCGTTTTACACGCTTTACACAAGATTTGAGATTTGTTTATTGCTGTTGTTGATTTTGTTTTTTTTTTTGTGTATTTGCTACGCATGCGACAGAATTGAAAATTTCCGGCCTTTTGTTGCGCACTATGCAATCCGCTCACATATGAAGAACAAGCACAGATGGGTTGCTCGACATTGGAGTACCCTGTATCCATACACTACAAATATACAAATATGTTTATTTGTTTATGTGTATCTGTATCTGTATATCTGAATCGGCGCTCTTTCAACAAATATTCTTTGAACAACTTGCGTGTTTCTTATCTGAAAAAACAAAAACGCAAGCATGCACCTATAATAAAATATTTATCTTCAAAAACAATTAAACTGACCTTTTTTAATTTATTGAAAAATAAAAAAGTATTGTAATTAAATTATAGAGTCATGTAATTAAATTAATAAGTCTCCAACATATATTTGCAAAACAATTACTTATAATAATTCAACACGTTTAACTTTTACAGGGTATGCGCTTGAGTCTATATGTGTAATACTATTGTATATATTTATGATAGGCGCTGCGTAATTGTGTGTGTGCGGTCAACGTACAGACACAAGAGCCAAAGAAAAACAGTTTAAATATAAATAATTAAGGGTAATTGATTTAGAAAATATTTGTGTTACACTTTACATGAGAAATTTAACTGGAAAAAAAACTTTAAGTAAGGAAATTGAAATAATTTATTTCTTAACGCATATGCATCGATAAGGACATGAATGTCTTGAGATTTGTAAGACTTAGGGGGATTCCGGGGTTTCTTGAAATTACTTTGAACTGCTTTATTGACTTCCAAATCAATTAGGCTGGCAGGTATCTGGTTCCCCTTATCAAAAGATTTCTAAATCGTATTAACTATTATAATTACTACTTATATACATCCTGTGAGATGCTGCAGGAATCGAATAGTTGTAGTAGTAGAAGTAGTAGATATTCTATCGCAACAATATAGCATAAACAAGCGGAACACATAATTCTTGATACTTCCACTGCATGTTGCAAGCAGTGCAACGGACAGCAAGCAGTAGACGCAACTGCTACGCTGAGCATTTTGCGCCCAGTGGCGGAAATTTGCGTTCGAAAATCGATTACAACCACCACACGTCGTGGCCAGTACGGCTGCGAGCTCATAGTACAAACTGGATTACTTTTCCATAAGGTTGCCCGCTGTTAAGCTGGACCAGCTTCAAAACCGCATACTTCGTGGCCAGTACGGCTGCGAGCTCATAGTACAAACTGGATTACTTTTCCATAAGGTTGCCCGCTGTTAAGCTGGACCAGCTTCAAAACCGCATACTTGTAATCGTGCCAGTAATGCGATTAATTGAGTGAGTTCTTTCGTGTTGCATTACCGTCCTGTATATTGTTGCGTATAGGATTGTAATGCAGATGCTTTACTGACTGGTATACAATGCCTATAGGATTGTAATGCAGATGCTATTTTGCAAAATAAGCAAAATAAAAGATTCTAGTTTTTCAAAACAAAATTTATTATTATATATTAATATTATTAGTTTATATTAAAATTAATCATGCTCGCAGCCGTACTGGCCACGACGTATGGTGGTTGTAATCGATTTTCGAACGCAAATTTCCGCCACTGGGATTGTTATGAAAATAACGCAATAACATAGCCATTTTGAGTACAACAGCTGCTGTTGTAAATTCTAACATAGTGCCATTTTGAGTATAACAGCTACTGTTGCCAATGCTAATATTGTGCAACACTGTGATTTAGCTGCAGTAAGAAGAAGACTTTACTAGAAACTATATCGGAACGCGCACAAAATGCAATAATACTAGCATAAGTTATCAAAATTCATTCGTAATGCGTACACTGGCGCAATAGTGCTAATTAAGTGATATTTTGTATTGTGTTTTATTTTTTATTTACCTCGATTTGCATACATTAGAACAAACATAAAAAATATATATACATCTAAATTGACACCAATACACACACATGCGGGACACAGCACGCACAGGGCCTGTGCTGTGGACTGTGTTGTTGGAACTGCCTGAAAGTGCGACTGCGACAGCGGCTGCGGCTGCGACTGCGGCTGCTGCTGCTCTGCTGTGGGCAACAATAAACAATGAAAGGTGCAAGTGAATCAAATTGTGTACAATTATTATTATTATTATTATGTGCTTGGCTTGTTGTTGGCTGTAGAGCTCTTAGTGCGACGGACGATGAAGCGATGCACAAGACACCAAAAAGGAAAACAAACTAAACAAGGCCAGCAGCAGCAACAACAACTATAACAACAACAATCTTAATAATAACGCGCAAATATATACAAAATATATAGTACAAGCTAAAGCAAGAAAACGAGAAATATCGTAACGAATTACACTGTGTAACATTTGTGAGTACGAGGTGTTTGTGTGTTGTGTGCAAACAACCAAAATTACGTGGCTGTTGCCATTAGCCGCCTAACTGTACATAGTGCCGCCCTCGCCATCCCCCTCTCGCTTATTCTACATACCATCATCTTTAACATAGCTTTGCTGCTCAACACATAGCAAAGGAGTAGCAGAAGCAACAACAACAACAGAAGAAAAACAGTGGGGAAACAACCACCGAAATGTCGTCGCTCAAGGTTGCTGTGAGGGTTCGCCCCTTTAACACGCGGTAAGTGGAATCAAGCAGTGGCGTTTGCATTGGAATTAGAATTGGAACTATAATTCTAATTGGAATTGCGATGCCAATTGGCAGTGCAGCTTGATAAGGCGGCAATTCGCAAGTGAACGCCCCTCAACTGGCGTACAGAAACTGTTGCGCATTCACATTTTAAAAAATTGCTTGCTTAAACCATTCACCAAACCAATTTACGCTGCTGACGTAGCCAAGTTCTTTTTGGCCAACAAATAACAACAGTACGTTGGCCCTCTTCAATTTGCCCAGCGGCTACTTAAAACCGCATTAAACAAAAATCTTTCTGTTTTTTCGTAGTTACTTTTTGTTGTTTCTTGTTTTTGATGTTGTTATTAACCTGGTCTAGCAAGCGCTCTTTTTGTATGTTTATAGCGTCGCTTGCTGGCGCGGTCATTGCTTTTGACACAGATACAACTTGGCTTAAACACGTACAAACATACATACATAATAAAACGAACAAAAGCCCGAAATGATTTTTGTGAAAAGGCAACAAAGGAGATGAAGCTCTCTTATGATGTCATTCATCATCTCATTGTTCGATTAAAGCATGAAATATTTTTTTATATTTTTTTAATGGCCTTTCATGTTGTTAATTTTGCATGCAAATTTTTGTAATTACAGGTGCAAATAGATCTAACTCCCTGTCTCTCTCTGTCTCTCTATCTCGGCCCATAATACAGAGCGAATGACGTCATCGGTCATCTGCTTTGCACTGTTTAAAGCAGTTCAGAAATGTTTCCCACTCCACAAAATATGCACACACACATGCAAACAGTCACATGTACTTATTTGTAAATACATATTATTAAGCATTTTTGCTTGAACGCAAATTTTGCATTTGTTCGCAAGACTCTACACTGAGACAAATATATTATTCAAATTTAATAGTCAGGAAACAGAAAATATAATTCATTTAATAAATATTCTTTGCATATTATAAAGCAGTTTTTTGTCTATATTATTTCTACTCTAAGAACAAAACCAAAGTAACTTTAACTTTGATAGCACGTTGTATACTATCTTATCTGAATTTTTGTTATTTTTGACAAAAGTTAAATACAAGCCTTTCAAAAAGACAAGCAAAAACTTATGTTTTGAGATACGCTGCTCGCAATATTAGAGTAATTATTAATAATTTAAAATTTTGAAGGTACTCATAAGAGCCCTTCGAAATACCTTTTCAACGATATATAGATCGCATCTGTAGCTTCTATCGTTTGGATGCTATGGGGGTTTCAATTTTAGCGGTCTTTAGCGATTTCTCGCTAAACTAGCGATTTTTCGAAAAAGTCGTAGAACAAACGTTTCTAGATTTTTGAGCGGGAACAAGTCCTCATTCAAACTTTTAAGCTAAATCAACGATTTCATACAAACAAACAAACAAACAGACAAACTGACTTTTCATCTCATTTTTGGAAGACGACTAAAAATTTCAAAATAATTTATCTTTTGAACCAGTAGTCGGATTTCGATGATCGAGGTGTCATTTGACGCGTATTTTTGATAAGAATAGTAAAAAATTAAACACAAATTCAAAAAGGATCCAACGGCCCCATTAGCTCCAATAATTAAAATTTTTCCCCTCCCACTTACACCTGTTTATCTCACGAACCAGGTGAGTTTTCAAAACTCTTAGTATGCACATTTGTAAGTTGAATTGATACCTTTCGATCGGTATATAACTCGACCTGATCGGACAGTCATAGCAAATTTTCCATTCTTCCTGTGTATATATGCTAGTCGCCTTCGCACCCTTCGTGCTGCTTTCGTCACTAGCGCGGACTGCCGTCCGCAGTGATAATTTGTCTAAATGTAGAAAAAATAACACATTTCTTATTTGTAATATGATTAAAATTGAAAAATAAACAAAAGTAATAATCATATACTACTCTACAGATTATCGCAATAGAATCTACTTTTGAACTTGAGAACACTTGAAAATATTGTTAAAGTTCAATCCTATTTATTTATAGATTTATATTATTGCAGCTTATAATTACTTTTAAATTAGAATATGAGTTAAAGGCAAATCTTTGTTGGCTTTCAGGCTGTTTTTTTTCTTGCAGTGTAGTCATGGAAGAGCGCGCTTCTCGACAAAAAAAATCAGCAATATACAATGTATAATAACATTGTTTATACGAATACTTGATTATTAAATACTATATAAAGTTCAACTCGAATTTTCGTTAGGTTTTCATCTTTTCCACACACATTTCCCACATATGGAAAGATGTATAAATGTACATATGATGAATGTAGGAATATTATGCATGATATTATGAACACGCGAGTTTAAATAAAGCAACTTCCATATTCATTGCGAGGGGTTTGCTAACGATTCATTCATTTGTTTGGCTTTGTTTTTGTTATTGCTGCTGTTGAATATGAGTCAGATATTTGGTCATAATTGAAAGCGCTGCAATGTTTATGCTTGTGCTTGTGTTTGTGTTTGGAATTGAGGCAGAAATCAGTGCCACAGATTTAGATAACTTGCCGAGGGGGAATGCGCAATAAACTGAGTCAAAGCGCGCTCAGTAAACCAAACAGATTAAAAATTAAAACCACTCGCAAGCAATGAAATGAGTGGAGAACAACTCAGACTCATACTCATACTCAGACCCATGCTCATAAAATACGAGTACATGTTGAAAGTGGAGCGTAAGCATGAGCCTATGAGCAAAGAGGAATGACCTAAAATTGTTGCCACAAATGGGGGCAAGACGCGTGCAGATAAAAAAGAAGATGAACTGAAATAGTATTAATAAAAAAGATACTTGCAACGTCGTCTGTGTTGCTGTTGCTGCGGGGCCATTGACTGGCTAAATGAGTCAATGTGGCAAGTCTTTTGAATTGTGTGGCACAAACAACTGCGGTGGGTGTTCCATGAACTCGATATCAAAGTCAAACGATTATTGCCCTAACCTCTATCTCTTCTCTAACCCAAATTCAAAAGTTCTAACTGACCGCTGCGTCTTTTATTTGCCTTTTCTTTTCTATTTATTTATTTTTTCTTCTGCTTTGCGTTTTCTGTGTTCCAATCAAGTTTTTCATTTAATGTTTGCCCACGAACCGGAATTTTGTATTTGTGTTTGTGTTGTTTGCGTTTGCCGCCTGGAAAAGTCATGTGCAAACTCGTATGGATTCTCACGTCATTCAACAATTTCAGATCCATGCAAAACGCTTATAAATAGCGCTATTTTATGGCCGGGTCGTTGCGAGCTGTTAGCCAAGTTAATGGGGCTCTAGCGAAAATGCTAACAACGCTAACGACATCTGTATGATGTCAATTAGTTTAGGTTTACTTGCTATAAGTCAAGGTCAGGGTATATTAATGCTTACTCTCTGCTTCCTTAATCTTTATAGTGAAATTGATATGGACGCTCAGCCCATTGTGGAAATGCAGAACAAGAAAACGCGTCTGGTGAAGCCTCGTCTACAATCCATACGCGATGCAGGTCGCGAAGCTCATCACGACTTCACCTTTGACTATTCTTATTGGTCATTCGATGCGGAGGATTCACATTTTGCCACACAGGAGCAGGTGTACAGCGATCTGGGCACCGATGTGGTCGATTGTGCCTATGAAGGTGAGTTGTGAAGAGTTTTTAATGGATAGTTAAATTATGTTATTTATTTATTATTTTTTTAATTAACACGTTAACATTAAAAATATTCTTTAAATTAAGTGGAAGTACAGTCTAACTTCCACAACTCGAACTTCTATAACTCGAATCTTCTCTAACTCAAACTAAATCGAAAGACAATAGCGTTTATTGCACTCAAAAAATAGAGTTCCATAATTCGAAGTCTTCATAATTCGAACTTTTTCTTTGGACAATGGTGATTCGAATTAGGGAAGCTCGACTGTATTTGAAATTGATTAAATATCAATAAAAAACAAGTAGAAAAAGCTATTGTCGAGTTCATGACTATAGGATAAACGGACAGCTAAATTACACTAGTTTACAAAATTAAAACTTTTTTTTGCAAAGTGAATCAAAGTATTTTTTTCTTATGGACTTTGGCCTCCTAAACACGAAAATGGCATTTAAAATTTTTTTTATGGAAGCGTTTTCGAAATATTCAAATTTTTTCAAATTTTCGAGGTTACTCCAACACTTTTGAGTATATTTCCATTTATACTTATTCGATTTGGCCAAGCATCCACTTAAATTAAAGGTAAGTCAATTCTCTTTTACTTTGCTCCATACAGTATTAAGATCGGTTCAGCAGTTCAGGTGCTAGTGATTTTAAAAAGGTCGAAAATGCGCGTTTTTTGGTATATTTTGTGTTCGAAAGCTAACATATCGTCCTGGAAAAAATAGAAATCACAAAGATAAAATTAATTTTAAAAGTTTAACGTAAAGCTGATACTGTTCCAAAGAAAAAAAAGTATTGTTCATAAAAATCCATCGACAGATGGCGAAGTAATGCAAAAGTGAGTAGTCTGAATTGTAGCGATATTTGCATAAGGCGACCAAACGCACTTGTAATGTGCAAGGGCGTCGGCAGGTTAACATAACTGTTAACATAGCTGTTAACATAAATAAAGGAAAAAACGTGACAATCTAAAAACACTTAAATATGTATTACTTCGCCATCTGTAAATGGATTTGCATGAACAATACCTTATTTTCTTTGGAACAGTATCAGCTTTCCGTTAATTTTTTAAAATTAATTTTATCTTTGTGATTTCTATTTTTTCCAGGACGATATGTTAGCTTTCGAACACAAAATATACCAAAGAACGCGCATTTTCGACCTTTTTAAAATCACTAGCACCTGAACTGCTGAACCGATCTTAATACTGTATGGAGCAAAGTAAAAGAGAATTGACTTACCTTTAATTTAAGTGGATGCTTGGCCAAATCGAATAAGTATAAATGGAAATATACTCAAAAGTGTTGGAGTAACCTCGAAAATTTGAAAAAATTTGAATATTTCGAAAACGCTTCCATAAAAAATTTTAAATGCCATTTTCGTGTTTAGGAGGCCAAAGTCCATAAGAAAAAATTACTTTGACTCACTTTGCATTTTGGCTGTAAACTAGTGTTATTAATGTGTATTTTGTTGCTTTGTAATAAGTTATCAAATGATAACATTTAAAATTAAATGGAAGTTATTTAGCTTGATAAAATATGAATAAAAGCATGCGGAAAAGGCTATTGTCGTGTTCCCGACTATAGGGTATCCGTTACTTATTTAAATATATACCAAATATGTTTATTGTATACTTTCAGGCCCTTACATTGCTTAAAAACTTAAATCAGCCATTACCACGTTTCTGTTTGTCCGATTTTGTTGAGATTTAGTAGAATGATAACTTATGCTAAAAGATAACGTTAATTCCATACATTTAAACGAATAGTTTACTTATTTTTGAGTTCAGGGCCTTTAATGTAAAAATATTGAAAAATATACAAAAAATGATTAAGTTAAATTAAAATTTAAATTACATATTACGGATTTAATAAAAATAAAATACAAAAACTAAAATAGAGGACTCTGAGTTAAATACTCGACAAAGTCTCGTGGTGATGACATCAATCCGTGACGTAGTCACAGCTGTTGCCAAAATTTCGTATTATTCAACAACAAACTGTTCGCAGCTCAGTTTAACTAATAGCTTACAGCTTTTATCGTCCATGACTTTCGCTTTGTTGGCCGTTTGTTATTGATTTAGTTGACAGACAGTCTGACGATTCGCTTTATTTGATGTGGTTTGTTTACATTTGTTTTGCTATTTGATTTCAATTTTTTCCTGAATTTTCGCTGTTAAAAAAACAAAAAAACGTGTCTATAAATAAAACAGACCTACAAACGTTTGCTCTACTCGCAAATTTTACATTTGGCGTGATCGTATGTGTATATGCCTCAATAATCATGCAAATTTCCGCACAACGTTGCGGCTACGTAATATTTTTCAACTACACAAACAGAGAGAAAAAGATGAGAAGGAAACTCTTGCTAACTGTGAAGGGTTTGTTGTTGATTGATTGTCGACACGATTGTGTCACGTGCCTAACAATGATTTCCATCAGTGCGTAATTTTTCATGCGCTTTCACTCGCGGAAAACTGTAACAGAAGTCGAATTTCTTTTATTGTTTAGCGAAAAACTATGCCGAAAAACAAAAACCAAAACTAACTTTCGCCCACAACAACAACAGCAGAAAATGGCAAGCGAAATGGAACAGCTGTTTAGCTATGTGTTGTTGCAGCAACTTGTTGTTGTTGTTGTTATGTTGCTGCTGCTGCTGCTGCTTGGCACGCTTTCAATATCAAATTGCCCGGGCCAAGATTGGTCGAGTGGGAATGACAACACAAAACAAAATAAAACAAAACAAAAACTGCAAGTGATGTCCACACATAGAGCCTGGCTTTGAATAGTTGCTGACTGGCTAAAAGCGAGAGTAACTTGGCTAAGCAATTGATGTTGTTGTTGCTGTTGTTGCGCCACTTGTGCGGTCTCAGATGACGCCGTCGAAGCAATCTCTCGCCTAGACATCAGTCCCAACACAACAAGCTGTTGAGGTGCTTTAAACGCCCATTGGGTTGGACAGACTCATCAGTCTGTCTCTCTCTCTGTCTGTCCTTTTACTGACACTTGAGCTGTAATTACAGTAAAAGTGTTTTTTAGCCTGGTCGAGAGGAGGGGTCAATCACAGATGTGCAATGCCTTCAGCCTCCCATGACTTTTTCACAATTGTTTAAGTCTTTAACACACAACTTTATCATGTGATTGAACCAAATGATACACAGCTTTGGTTATTTGCTTGTATGTTTGTTCCCAATATACATAATCCTAATGAGTGTTTCTTACAATTGTGGATTATATAGTGTTTAATTATTATTGGTTTTTGTGAGTAATGTTCTTGGGTCACAATGAAAACCATAATTACCATATATGCACCTGATGAATGTTAAAAATAGTTTTCAATTTGTATATGATTGATTGGATTTAATGTGGAATTTTAGCTAAAACTTAATCATATTTTTGTATTAAATGCGTGATAGTCAGCAAAAATATTGGCAATAATATGTGTTTCCTAAATGATGCCCCATAAAATATTTCTACAAATATTATATTGCGTAGTTATTATTAAAAATATACTAAGAAGCGAACGACTTACTTTCAAAAAATTCGCAATATCTACAAAAATTTTTAGAGATCTCATATTTCAGTTTAATTTGAAATTAAATATAAATTATCTAATAACCTACATTGATTATTATTCTAGTCAAATAAATATATTTTCTAAGGCAAAGTCACAACTATTCAATTTCATTTAGACTTTAGACATTTTTAAATTCAGAACAGCTTTAAATTTGAGCCCACATCAGAACTCTGACCTTGTCCTTTGTTATTATATAAAGATAATTGCAAAACGATTTCTTTCCCTATGTCGTGCAGTTATTCATAAAAGTCAACTGCCGCAGCATGCCACAAGTTGCAGTTGGCAACCTTTGACCTTTATTTATAAATTGTTAATTGCATTCATTTACAGGTTACAATGCCTGCGTCTTTGCATACGGACAGACAGGTTCGGGCAAAACGTTTACCATGATGGGAACACCCAACAATCCCGGACTCATACCACGCATCTGCGAGGAGCTGTTTGCGAGGATGCGTGTGGGCCAGGAGTCGGGTACGGGATATCGAACGCACGCCAGCTATCTGGAGATCTATAACGAGAGGGTAAAGGATCTGCTGGCGACACAGAACACGGGACACTCGTTGCGAGTGCGTGAAGATCCCAAGTTGGGTCCCTACGTTGTGAATCTGTCGCAGCATGCGGTGTCTGCCTTTGAGGAGATACAGGTGAGTTAAAGAGTTGTCTTCAGAAGATTATGTTGCTTATGTGATTTCCTCTTTTTCTTAGGAATGCATTGCACGTGGTAATGCACATCGAACTACGGCCAGCACCAACATGAATGATACGAGCAGTCGGAGTCACGCCATCTTCACGATCACATTTGTGCAGGCCGTCTTCATGAATGACATGCCAAGCGAGACAGTTTCCAAGATCCATTTGGTCGACTTGGCTGGCAGGTGCGTAAGCGGACCATGAAATGATATGAGACCAACCATTTAAATGCATCTTTTCTCCATGCAGCGAGCGAGCGAATGCAACGGGTGCGACCGGGGATCGGCTGAAGGAGGGCGCCCACATCAACAAATCACTCGTGACGCTGGGCAGCGTCATCTCAGCGCTGGCGGAGCAATCGAGTGCCGCCGTCATGCATAACTCAACCTCGCTGGCGACAACTCCAAATAGCGCTACAAAGCGCGTCCTTTACATTCCGTATCGAGACTCCACGCTCACCTATTTGCTCAAGGATAGTTTGGGTGGCAACAGCAAGACAATCATGATAGCAGCCTTGTCGCCAGCGGATTGCAACTACAGCGAGACGTTGAGCACGCTGCGATATGCGAATCGGGCCAAGAATATTATTAACAAGCCCACGGTCAATGAAGACGCCAATGTGAAGCTGATACGCGAACTCAGGGAGGAGATTAACAAGCTCAAGTCTATGTTAACTGGGGATATTGTAAGCATTTAAACAGTTCAACTTGTTTTAAACTGTTTAATGTAATTCTTTCTCTCTTTGTACTTAGCACTCGCTGCAGCCCTCACTAAAGATGCTGGCCGATCTGCAGAAGAAGGAGGCGCAGGAGAAAGTGCTCACAGAGGAATGGACAGAGAAGTGGAAGGTGGCCCAGTCCATATTGCAGGAGCAGAAGAGTCTGGGATTGCGCAAGTCAGGCGTGGGCGTTGTCCTGGACTCGGAAATACCGCATTTGATTGCCATACACAGTGATGTGATGACTGGCGTTACGCTCTACAGCTTAATGGAGGGCGAGACATGCATTGGCACGGAGGATGCCGAGCTGGCGCCTCACATTGAGCTGGTGGGCGAGGGCATTCTACCGCGACACTGCCGCATTGTGGTCAAGGGCGGTGTGGCGACTCTGCATCCTTATCCCCAAGCACATTGCTTGGTGAATAACCAATCCATTAACGAGCCCAAGCAGATCACGCAGGGCGACATCATATTGCTGGGACGCACCAACATATTTCGCTTTAACAATCCCACCGAGGCAGAAATACTACGCAAAGACAACAGTCGTTCGCAATGGGATATGACACGTTTAGAAATGATTACCTCGTCCAGGGATAACTTGGATAACTTGGGATGTCCCGAAGTTGGAAGAGATGTCATGACGGGCAGCACTTCGTCGCCCTATAAACTATTTGACCGACAGTACAGTCCACAGCAACCCATCAACCGCGATGATCCCGAGCTGCAAGATGAAAATCGCAAAATACTCGACACCATTGAAAGTGCCCTCAAGCAGCTGAATGTGGTAAGTAACATTGCTTACATTAAGTTCGATCTAAGCATTATTAAACATTCCTTTGACACTTCCAGGAGCGCGTTCAGATGCACGATCAGTACAAGACAAAGGTGAATAAACTGACGGCGGAACTGAAGCGTCTGGAGATGGAGAAATTGGATGGCATGCAGCTATTGGACTGTCGCGAAGAGGAGCTGATTGCCCGCAAGGAGATGCTGCTCTGGGAAAAGAATAACGAGAAGGTTCAGGTGGGTTCTTGCTAATTGCATGAAATGGATTTCTATTGCTTGTTATTTTTTGTCATTCAATTATCATTTTTTGTATGTCTTGGCCTTTGTTTGCTTATTGGTTTGCCGTTTGTTTTATTTTCATTTTAGATCGACATTGTGTGTAGACAAATTTCCGCGTTTCAATCTCAGCTCGACTCTAAGAAACGTGATTTCTCCGAGTATGTAGCGAAAGAATTGCAGGAACTGCATGATTGTGGCAAACTCGACAAGGTTTGTTTACTTTTTTTTTTTAATTTGCTTAATAATTTTTCTTATTTAAATATGAGTTTTATTTGCTTAGAGCTTGTCAAATTAATATGGAATTTTATTTAATTTAAATTACTTTACAGATGGGCATGAAGATTGAGGAGGGCACTCCGTTAAACGATGATCTGTTGCTTCAGGTGTCCGAGTCACTGGATATATATGCTAAGCAGATTATCAAGGAAACCGTTCGAAGAAACGTAAGTTCAATTTGAAAGCTGACAGACTTGTTGCTTTAATGACTTCAAATGCCTTGCAGAATGAAGAAATACGTCGACTGGACGAGCAAATAGCCGAGAAGGAACGCATACTCAATGATAGCACCAATAAAATCGCCAAAGTGGATGAGACAATGCTGGAAATCCAGGCACAATTGGAGCACCTGTGTCGGGAGCGTGCTGAAAGCGAGAAAGAATCCCAGGCGATTCGAGCCAAAAAGCAGAGCATGCAACTGCAGGTGCAGAGCTCCAATGATATGGACGATGTGTCCAAGTCGGACACATATAAAACATGTGATACTTTCCATTCGGACTTCTCGTCGCCCACCATCACGGAGGGACAACAATCGCCGCTGAGCAATTGCTCGTTTGGGGCCGCAGACGAGATTGAGGATACGCGTAAGGATGACCTCTCAGGCAGCAGCGAGGATGCTTCGCGCACCTGCACGGCTGGTCCCAGCAGCGGTAGCGGAAGTGGCAGTGGCAGTACCTCAGTTCCTCTCAACTCGCAGGCGAACATGAGCGACAGCGGCGTCTGCTTGGACAATCGGAATCAAACGCTGCCTCATAATAGAGTCGGCGGTGGTAACTATAGGCACACCATGCGGACTAGCGATGAGGAGACATGCTCTTGTTCGTCCGGCGAAGTGGCCCGAAACACGGCCATGACTCGATCTTACTGTCCGCTGCATGCAAAGCGTTGCAAAATCGCTGCCCAGAAGGCATTGATTATGAAGAATCTCGAATCGGATGTTAACAAAGCGGAGCTAGATGAGCAGATTGCCGATTTGCAGGAGCTGCAACGAAGCTACATTCAATTAGAACAGGAAATGCTACAATCGGTGGAGGATCTTAAGGCACATGCTCTGTGCTGTGGGGAGGTTCGTGCCGGCCAGATGGACTGTTCTATATTGCGTGACAGAGCAATGAGTCCAACCAGCATGGAGGATTCCAACTCGCAACTATATTTGCCCAGCATGACCAGATCGTGTCCCTCCATCAGGGAGTTTCGTAAGTAAACGATTTATGTCTCATAACTAATTGCAAACTAATTAAATCGTTTTTTTTTGCCCATAGCTGAAGGCGAACACTTCATAACCATACCAACATTTGTGATGCGCGGAGCTGGCAAACAGACTCACTACGAGTACGAGGTGCGCATTGCTCTCCCCGATGGCAAACTCAACATATTGCGTCGCTATAGTCGCTTCCGCGAGCTGCATCTGTGCATGAAGCACTGTTACGGCGCCAAGGCAAGTATCTGCATTGATTCTCAAGTTAACTCTCAATTGTAATCAATGATTTCATGTTGCAGATCTCGGCCTTGCCCTTCCCGCGCCGGGAACTCTTCGCCTCGAACAGTGAGCCTGTGGCGAAGCATCGTCGCCGTCTGCTGGAGCTCTATTTGCGACGCCTTTTCGTCGTCTGCTCGAAGATACCGCAGTGTCCAATCTATGATGGACCTGGGGGACCGGGCCTCACGCGTGCCTCCCTCGTACAGCTGTCGTCTTTTTTCAAGAAGGGCCTGTTCGAGAACGGAAAGCATGGGACGGGATAATAGTTAACCTACTGCTGAATTATCTCCTGCCTACAGTGTGTCTATTTATTTATTTGTACTACTTGCTGAGCTACATGAACGACAACATGGACCTGTTTTGACCAGCTAGCCCAAGTAATCGTCAATCTGTATAGACTGTAAGACCTTGTATGTACTATGTATGTATCTATGTGTGTAAGACCGCCAGTGTCCTTCCAATACAATATGTTATTATTTTTATACCAATATGAATATATCTATATACAATACATACATAGAACTGTATTCTGTATTATTGTCAATAATCAGTGTATGGAGCCTTACCTTAAACTAATTGTAAATCGAACTGCCAACGGCATTATTGTATCTTTACATTCTAAACATATACATACGTACGTACATGAACAATACAAGAATAACTTCCACACAGTTGAGAATTATCTATCAATAGAATCTGTTGGTTTGTTCATTTGTTTGTTTATCAGAGGGCAAGTGTCCATTTTAAATAGCTAATTTTTCTTCTAGTTAAATATATACACATAGCATTGCATAAGTTATATTCCAGTTATTCAGTCTGTGATTATCAATTGAAAAAAGATTGTTATATGACAAATATCCAAATGCAAACAAAAAGTACGAAACTGAACATTTCACGAGTATGAAAATCCAACTAACATATATGTATTATAGTTATATATAGAAAATATTTGAATAGTTTATGTAAGTTAGTAGAACACTGATGGGTCATGGGTAGGCAGATATTTAGCAGTAGGTGATAAGCAATATATAGCATATAAGACAAACTTTTAATCATAAGCCGAATGTCGCAATTACACTTCACACTAATTATGAGTACAACTAACAGCAACAACAAACATTAAATGTTTAAATATGCTTAGACTAAGATAATTGATCGAGAAAGTTGGAGTTGTAGTTGATCAATTGCGATTACAAAAACAATAATAGTATAAATGCTTAAATAAACTCATACGAAATTCAAATGTAAATTTAACAGTGCAAATTGACAGTTCTCTTAGCTGTTACGCTTTAAGCTTTCATTGAGCTTTTGCCGTTGCTTGGCAAACTCAAACGTCGCTTAGCCGCCTGTTTGGCCTCGAGCATTCCCTGCAGTTTAAACTGTATTAAAATTATAATATAACTGATGATAGAGACAACCATCTGTAAGTCAAATGAAGGAGTCAAAGTAATATAATTTAATATCCATTTAACTTACGCCGGCAAAGTACTTGAGATTTATGTCGAAAAAGCCACCGCAGGTGAATCGCAGTTTCAAGTGCTCCATCTGCAGTGCGTACTCCATGAGGACCATCTTGAGCAACTGCGGTGTGACCAGACCAGAACCACCACGAATATTATGGAGAATGCGACCAAAGCTGTTGTACTGCCATAAATAAAGGAGCTTAGCAATGGAATTAATATCAAGAAGTACACTTACCGTGTTGATGCAGTTGTGACTGATCCAGCAGGGGATCAGAAGATTTAATAGTATTACCAGCAAGTATCCAATGCGCCCTGTAATCAAATTATAAGTATTTATTTCTAATTTCAATATATATTCTTATATAGCTTACAGTAACGGCCGGAATCCCTTGGATTAATCAACTGTATGTACGCCCAATTGACATTATGTAGCATGCATACCCCATTGTAGAGAAAGAGCATCATCATTGGCAGCATAAAGTATCCTTCCAGTTCCCCGACAAGTTTCCAGATGCGAGCGTGAAGGTTTTTATTCTTTCTCATGGCCTGAACCAACGCCTGGAGCAGATCATGTTGCTCACAAACTGTCAACTCCTGTTGAAGCTGAATTAGCTTCTGACGCAGACGCAGCAGCAATTCGTGGATTAACATCACAAACAAAGTATACTCCAGACTTTTGAATTGCAGCACAATTATCATGAACTCGGTGAGGATCTTATCGTACCAGGCCATCGATTTTGTGAAAAAAGAGATCGTAAGACGTGGCAATGCAACCAGCAGAAAGATAGTCCACAATCCGATGCGTGTGAAGAGGTAGACTCGGAAATTGGAACGCTTTCGTTGACTACCAAATAATTGAAAGGCTGCATCGATGTCCAGTTCCAAGGAGGAAATTTCCTTATAAATGCGACCTAATCTGTCGTAATAGACTAGCATACAAACTGAGCTGGTTCCCAGAACACACGTGTAGAGAACTTTCTGAGCCATACCCAGAGCGTAAGTGAAATCCTCTATTATTAGAGTTTGAACTTCTATATTAAGCACCATAGTGTTCATGTAGGAAACATAGGCACTCATCAGACAGGTGCAGCAGGTGTAACAGCTGAAGATCAGCAGCAACAGCTTCCATTGCCAGCTGTGATGGCTCCTCTCATAACTGCTGGGAGGCGGCGTCAGGCTGAAGAGCGAGAGGATTTGTAGATAAGGACGCGCTGTTGCCAGTAGTTGACCCTTCATGGTGAGACTGAAGCGACGAATTAAAATATTACGCATACGCCTCGTGGTCGCATGCGATTAATTGTATAGATAGGTAAGCGAATGTGCAAAGCACATTGTGCATACAAGATGTTAAACTATTTGTATAGTCATTAGTAAATTTTAATGATTGTAATTTTCCAATTGATAAATTTAATATGAACCCAGCCAGTACATACGAGGGGTCTAACAAAAGTTCGGTAAGTTAGAGACTTTTAAATCGTTTTTCAAAATTCCAAAAGTCTCAAAGCTTTCGCAATACTTTTACGAGGTTATATTAAAAATCTTGGACAAATCGGTTGAAATGGAGACTAGAAAACGCAAATTAGCTGAAGGTACCTCAGATGAAATTCTACTACCAACGCAAACAGAAATTCACTGTAGGCTTTTATTCGGTTTTCCACGCAAACTGAAGACCGTACAAATATTTGATTAATGTCGAAATATCTGTAGAACGATTGCACCATCTCTGAAGACTATTTCAAAATGTTTCCAAAGATTCCAGACAGGACATTTTTCTGTAGAGGACGATCCCCGAGAAGGTCGACCAAAATTTTAGAGGGACGAAAGAAATTTGGCCCTAGCTAGAACAAAACTTGCCGTACACCCTCGATCTACCCAGGAAATTGTTGCTAGTGAACTGGACTTGAATGCCATAGCCATATCTCGCGATATTGCATCAAGATCTGGTGCGATTTTGCCCAATATCTTTTGAATAAATTTGAAAATTTGAGGTCTAGCAACTTTAATAAATTCGTTACTGATGCCAAAGCTTGGTTTAATAAATACGAGCCGGTAGCCAAACAGTAGTCCATGGTATGGAGCTCCAGAGTAGCCAACCCACCTGATAAAAAGCTTTAAAAGCAAGATTTTTAAGACTGTTTTGAGAAGTGAATTTTTTAGGCTTAAAAAATGCATTGAAATCAATGGCGATTATGTAGAGAAGATAAAAAAAGACGACGATTCAGGATAAATAAAAAAAAAAAAGTTCCGAATTTTTTTTCCGGTCAACTTACCGAACTTTTGTTAGTCCCCACGTATGTATGTATGTACAATATTCATATTGTCTACAAATGGACTTTGCTTTTATTTTTAATTTTTAAAATTTATAAAAATTGAAAAGCATTTTATTTTTATTTTCAACTTTTATTTAAATTTTTTATTTTAAAAACTGAAAATTAGAGCTATACTATGATTTTTAAATAAAAATGTTAACTTAATTTTTATTTTGTAATATATTTGTTTAGATCAATTAGTAGGAATTTTCTTTTAAATTCTTTAATAATAACAAATAACAAATAATTTTTATTTAATAGTTTATATTTTAAAAATTGTAATCGTTACTGTAATTTCCTTCGAAAATCAAATTAACAGCTCTCTTAGCTGTTAAGCTTTTAGTTTTCATTTTGCCATTGCAATATGGCTCCAAAGCCGTTTTTTTTTTACGTAAATTCAAACTTATCATCGTGATTTATGCAAGAAACACATTTTAATCCAATAGCAAATATTCCAATGAATTTAGAAATGAAATTCTTTATTTTTTTTTAACTTTCCTGTAATTTTTCTTTGGCCCTGAAATTGACTGTTTATTTTGTGCGCACGGGGTTGAGATTTACAAAATATATCACTTTTATTTTCTCTATACAATAAAATAAATAAAAATAACTATGGAAAACATAGCTCCAGGTTTGTTGTACATGTTTGTATATGAGTTTTGTTTGTAAGAGTGTTTTATTTTATTGTTTAATTTCCTTTTTTGCTGTACTGTTTTAGCCGACTATAACCTCACATATATTTTGGTTCGTGGAGTAAAAGAAAGTATATTGTGTATTGTCGTAGCTATAAATGCAGTCTTGTGTGTTAATGTTTTTTCTTTATAAACCCCAATAACCTTGTCCCCGAGTTTCCCCGACTCCATATAATCGCTAATTTCACCAGGCAACTTTAAGTTCCAGCATGCAGAATTGCTTGAAGTGTGGCTGCAGAACAAGAATAAAGCATCGTTAATTTTTGACTTTATTTTGAAAAAGTTTAGTGGAAGGCTTTTGGAAATCAAGGAGACGGAAATAGAAAAAAATGTTATAACTTTGCAGCCTACGCTAAAAAATGCTATAGAAAATGGGAAAAATTAAAAAAAACTGAAAATATTACGTTTAAAATTTATTTAAATTTTTAAATTAGAACTATGCTGATAACTTACTTACTTGATATAAGTAAGTTAAATACTATAGTTAAGAGCTTGATAAAAAAATGTATTCAAAAAGCTATGAAATCAAAAAATTTGCATATTAATATATAAGGAAAAGGGCGGTGCCACGCTCAATTCCTCAGTCAAAAATTCAATTGGTATTATTTAGCTGAATGCAAAAAACCAGACTAAAAAGTATTTTGTAATTCTCGAATTATTAATTTATGTAAAAAATAAGGGCTTTGGGACCATAGTGCATTGCTTGATAAACTCAAACTCGTCGCGTATCCGCTTGTTTGGTCTCCAACATCGCTTGCAGCTTGAACTGTATTAATATTATAGTATAGCTGATGATGGAGACAACCATCTGTAAACCAAATGAAGTAGTCAAAGTAAAATTAATTTGTATTCAATTAGCTTACGCCGGCAAAGTACTTGAGATTAATATCGAAAAAGCCACCGCAGGTGAATCGCAGTTTCAAGTGCTCCATCTGCAGTGCGTACTCCATGATGATCATCTTGAGCAACTGCGGTGTAACCAGACCAGAACCACCACGAATATTATGGAGAATGCGACCAAAACTGTTGTACTGCAATAGATAAAGGGGCTCAACGAGGGAAATACTATCCCAAAATGACTTACCGTGTTGATACAATTGTGACTGATCCAACAAGGTATCAGGAGATTAAATACTAATATCAGCAAGAATCCAATGCGCCCTGTAATCAACAAATAAATTTAATTTGTTTCTAATTCGAAAATATTTTATAGCCTACAAAAACGACAGGGATCCTTTGGATTGAGAGCTTGTATGTAGGCCCAATTGACATAATGCAGAATGCATACCCCATTGTAAAGAAAGAGCATCAACATTGGCAGCATAAAGTATTCTTCTAATTCGCCCACAAGTTTCCAGATGCGAGCGTGTAGGTTTTTATTCTTTCTCATGGCCTGAACCAGCGCTTGGAGCAGATCACGATGCTCACAGACTGTCAACTCCTGTTGAAGCTGAATTAGTTTGTGTCGTAGACGGAGCAGCAACTGCTGAATTAATATCACAAACAATGTGTATTCCAAGCTTTTGAATTGCACCACAAGCAGAATAAACTCGGTGAGTATCTTGTCGTGCCAAGCCATAAATTCTGTGAATAAACAGATCGTAAGACGTGGCAATGCAACAAGCAGAAAGATAGTCCACAATCCGATGCGTGTGAAGAGGTAGACTCGAAAATTGGATCTCCTTCGTTTACTGCCAAATGATTGGAAGGCTGCATCGATGTCCAGTTCCAAGGTGGAAATTTCACAGTAAATGTGACCCAATTTACGGTAATAGATCAGCATATAAACTGAATTGGTTCCCAAAACGAACACGTATAAAACGTTCTTGGCCATACCCAGAGCGTAAGTGAAATCCTCTATTATTAGAGTTTGAACTTCTACATTAAGCACCATATTGTTCACGTAGGAAACATAGGCACTCATCAGACAGGTGCAGCAGGTGTAACAGCTGAAGATCAGCATCAAAAGCTTCCATTGCCAGCTGCGATGGCTTCTCTCATAGCTGCTGGGAGGTGGCGTCAGGCTGAAGAGCGAGAGGATTTGTAGATAAGGACGCGCTGTTGCCAGTAGTTGACCCTTCATGGTGAGACTGAAGCGACGAATTGAAATATTACGCATACGCCTTATGGTCACATAGTCGCATGCGATTAAGTGTATAGATAGGTAAGCGAATGTGCATACAATGTGTTTAACTATTTGTATAGTCATTAGTCAATTTACATAATTATTTTTTTTCCAATTGATTAATATTTCTCGTAATTACTTTTCTTTTTAAGCATAATAAAAACCTAGTCATTATGTTCACCATTCATAAGTTCCTAAGAACTAATATGGCACTCGCATATGGTAAGCTCATATGCTAAGCTAAGGTCCCCGTCAAAACAAGTTTCAATTTTGGATAGATTAGGTTCATACACACAGGGAAATAAGTATATGTGGGTGAAGTTATTCAAAAAAAATATACTTTTAACACAAAAGATTTGATGCAGATTTCTTAAAATAATCTTATCATTTAGTTTCCTTTTGAATGACACAAAAATGTTCTTAGCCCATTAGATACCCTTGGAAAATTTAGAACTTTTGAAAAAGTGTTTTTTTTTCACTTTTTTCCTCGATTTTTTACAAAAAATATTTTGATGCAAAACAATTTTTTCCAGCAATTCTAAGAGTGACTGCAAAAAAAAGAAAAATAGTCATATTTAGAATTTTCAAAAAATTTTAAAAAACACTAGCAAAAATATTTATGAACATTTTTTTCGCAGTCACTCTAAGAATTGGTTGAAAAATTTTTTTGCATCAAAATATTTTTTGTAAAAAATCGAGGAAAAAAGTGAAAAAAAAAAACACTTTTACAAAAGTTCTAAATTTTCCACCTGTGACTGGTATCAATAATGTCAGCATGGAGATTGGGCTCATTAGGCCAATCAAAAGTAGATCCCTCTCTCGACAGACGAAGACAAGACTTTACAAAAGCTTATCCTTACCGTGATTTTATATGGTGTGGAAGCGTGGACAGTAATACAATCTGATGTAGCTGATATAGTAGTCCAATGAATACACAGCGACTTCGCTGACTGAGTTACGTTGTACGTATGGAAGAAGAAACTCCAGTTCGTAAGCTGTTTGCTACGGCTGACAACGGAGGAGAGGAAGACCCCGGACAATCGGAGATATAGGCCACATAAGAATAAATTAAAGTGCGTTAGAAAGAGAATCAACGATCGCCAATTAAAATTATTGAATCTCGATTTAATGATCATTTAATTACATTTGAAGATTATGTTGACAATTTTTTTTTTAAGCAACCGAACGAATTGTAGAAAAAGGAATCGTTTAATGAAAAACCGCATTTCGCATTTTAAGTAGTTTCAACTTTTTATGAGTTCAAAACAAACGACGACGCTGTTCTCGAAGCTTTAATATTTAGTGGTAATGCAAATCCAAACACTGAATCGAGCTCAAAATCAAAATCGAAAATAAAACGAATCGAGCTATGGATCTATCGGAATTTTAACTTCGCGAGCTTATTTGAACTCAAAAATTTGTTTTCCCAAGTTGATAGCACTGTAATCTGCCAATAATCAAATCAAATTCAATTTTTGCTAAAACTGAACAGATTTCCAAGTGTTATGTCATTTTGACATCTATATTCATTCTGCATTCTAATTAAATTCATTTCGCTTAAAATCGAAATAAAAATTGTTTATCAACAGCTCTTTTAACTGTTAAGCGTTCAGCTTTGATTGAGCTTTTGTCGTTGCTTGATTAATTAAAACGTCGCGTAGCTGCCTGTTTGGCCTCCAGCTTTCCCTGCAGCTTGAACTGTATTAAAATTATGATATAACTGATAAGGGTGACAACCATCTGTAAGCCAAATGAAAGAGTGAGAGGAATATAATAAAGATCCATTTGACTTACGCCTGCAAAGTACTTGAGATTTATGTCGAAAAAGCCACCGCAGGTAAATCGCAGTTTCAAGTGCTCCATCTGCAGTGCGTACTCCATGAGGATCATCTTGAGCAATTGCGGCGTAACCAGACCAGAACCACCACGAATATTATGGAGAATGCGACCAAAGCTGTTGTACTGCAATAAATAAAGGAGCTTAGAAAGGGGAATTATATCAGGAAGTTCACTTACTGTGTTGATGCAGTTGTGACTGATCCAGCAGGGGATCAGGAGATTTATTAGAAGTATCAGCAAGCGGCCTAGGCGCCCTGTTCATAGTATAATAAATTATTATTATCTTCTCTGAAAATATGTATCTTAACTTACAGTAACGACAGCAATCATTTGGATTGACTATCTGTATGAAAGCCCAATTTACAATATGCAGCATGCATACCAAATTGTACAGAAAGAGCATCAACATTGGCAGCATAAAGTATTCTTCTAATTCGCCCACAAGTTTCCAGATGCGAGCGTGTAGGTTTTTATTCTTTCTCATGGCCTGAACCAGCGCTTGGAGCAGATCACGATGCTCACAGACTGTCAACTCCTGTTGAAGCTGAATTAGTTTGTGTCGTAGACGGAGCAGCAACTGCTGAATTAATATCACAAACAATGTGTATTCCAAGCTTTTGAATTGCACCACAATCAGTATAAACTCGCTAAAGACCTTATCGTGCCAGATCATAAAGTTCGTCAATAAAGGGAGCGTAAGTCGTGGGAATACCGAGAGCAGAAAGATAGTCCACAATCCGATGCGTAAGAAGAGGTAGACTCGGAAACTGGAACGCTTTCGTTGATTGCCGAATAATTCAAAGGCTGCATCGATGTCCAGTTCCAAGGAGGAAATTTCCCAATAAATGCGACCCAATTTACGGTAATAGATCAGCATGTTGACTGAATTGGTACCCTGTAGGATCAAGAAGATGACCTTCTGAGCCAGGCCCAAGGCGTAGGTGAAATCCTCAACCATCGCCTCTTTAATCTCGACTTGAAGAATCAAAATGCTGCCGTAGCTAACATAGACAGTGAGCAAAGTGATGCAGCAGATGTAGCAACTGAAGATGAGCATCATCAGCTTCCATTGCCGGCTGCGATGGTTCCTCTCATAGCTGCTGGGAGGCGGCGTCAGACTTAGAAGCGAAAGCAGCTGCAGATAGGGACGCGCCGTTGACAGTAGTTGACCCTTCATGACGACACTGAAGCAACGTTTGAAAATATTACGCATACGCCGCATGGCCTCACTGCGGTCGTCTCATGCGATTAATTGAATAGATAGCTAAGCAAATGCAAACCTGGGTGAAGATGCTTAACTATTTTCATAGAGAAGTATCATATTATAAAAATTATAATTTTTTCATTGACAGAATGTACTTGGAACAAGACTTAAAATTGGGGGGCTCCAGCCCCTGCTCGCTTTGCTCGCGGTACTACAGTCGAGCATATATTTATATCAAGGAAATTAAAGTAGACTTATTTACAGACAATTGAGTTCAGCATTAGAGAGACAAAAACAGCGATATGTGCATTTTCTAGATCTGTTATGTACCCATAATTCCTTCACGGGAAATTCAATCAATTAAAGTCTTCGTTGTTAATTATCCGATCGCGATGAAATATTCATCAAGCATTGTAAACATTGTTGTCTTCGTCTATGCCCAGTTGATTTTTTTTACTTCTAGATGGCGTGGTTCAAATTTAAAACAGGTTTGATCTGCTTGAAATATCGACGAATCTACATATCAAGTTTCGAGCTTCTAGCTCTTAAAGTCTCTTGCATCTAGGTGTTCATACACACGGAAGGACAGACGAACAGCAGGACAGCCGGACAAACGGATATGACCCGGCTCTCGATTCTGATCAAGAATATATATACTTCATGGGGTCTGCCACGCCGCACAGTGGGGCCATTGCTCATTTAACTTTGCAAAAATCATAACTTTTGTACCAAATGAGATAATTAAAAAATTTTAACGGCATATGATAGAAAACTCTTCAACCTATGAAATAAGTATTTAAGAAAAGTGCCACGCCCCCTAGATACTTACTCAGGGGCTATCAAAGTTGAAATTTGTGAAATTTGTGAACAAAATAAATTTTATGCCACCTAAAAACAAATATTTTTTAAAATTTCTGATTTGTTTTGTTTTATTTTTAAGGTTTTTATATTTAAAAATTACTTTCAAAAAGTTAAAAAAAAAAAAAAAATTTTAAAATTTTGTTGAAAAAATTATTTTGTATTTTTCGGTGTAAATTATCAGAATTGCATATATCGACCTTATTCCTATTGCATCTATATGATATACTAGTCCGATTTGAACCAACCTGACATATTATGAATCTGGGGTAGTCTTATACATCCAGACCAAATTTGGTTCACATCGGACGACTATATCATATAGCTGCCATAGGAACATTCTGACGAACTATGCAATTAAGCCGCGTGTTTTTTTGAGAGGTTGCCTTAGTTTTTTTAATTTTACTTAAATAGTTGGAACTGAACATGACAAAACCATATATATTTATTTAGACAAATAAATATTGAAGCGTTTTTAAGTTAGTAGACCTCGGGACATTTCTGCACAAGAGAGTTATCGGGTACCAAAGCTCAAAAATATTCCAAATCTATTTTTTTTTTAATTTAAATGGGTCAACCTTAAAAAGTTGTACTACCCACAATTTTTTGTTTATCTACAAATCCTTTTGGATTTTCAATCCTTAAAGAATTCTCTATTGAATACTTATATTACTTTTTCGAACGTTTATCCAAAAAAATGATTTTTGTCACGTTTTTCAGCCTGCGGCCCTGAAATACACTAGCATCTGTCGATTATTGTTTTATATTTGGTACCCGATAACTCTCTTGTGCAGAAATGTCCCGAGGTCTACTAACTTAAAAACGCTTCAATATTTATTTGTCTAAATAAATATATATGGTTTTGTCATGTTCAGTTCCAACTATTTAAGTAAAATTAAAAAAACTAAGGCAACCTCTCAAAAAAACACGCGGCTTAATTGCATAGTTCGTCCGAATGTTCCTATGGCAGCTATATGATATAGTCGTCCGATGTGAACCAAATTTGGTCTGGATGTATAAGACTACCCCAGATTCATAATATGTCAGGTTGGTTCAAATCGGACTAGTATATCATATAGATGCAATAGGAATAAGGTCGATATATGCAATTCTGATAATTTACACCGAAAAATACAAAATAATTTTTTCAACAAAATTTAAAAAAAAATTTGTTTTTTTTAACTTTTTGAAAGTAATTTTTAAATATAAAAACCTTAAAATTAAAACAAAACAAATCAGAAATTTTAAAAAATATTTGTTTTTAGGTGGCATAAAATTTATTTTGTTCACAAATTTCACAAATTTCAACTTTGATAGCCCCTGAGTAAGTATCTAGAGGGCGTGGCACTTTTCTTAAATACTAATTTCATAGGTTGAAGAGTTTTCTATCATATGCCGTTAAAATTTTTTAATTATCTCATTTGGTACAAAAGTTATGATTTTTGCAAAGTTAAATGAGCAATGGCCCCACTGTGCGCCGCCTTCTGCCTGTTCCGTACATTTTTTGTGTAACAAAGCTTATAGATCTCTGTACTTTATTTAAGTACGGGGTCAAATAGAAATTAGGATATTAAAATTATTTTCCAATGTATGTATTTAATTTTGATAGTTTTTTTTATAGGTTATATTTACGTTGAGTCTGACATAAATGAACAACTCTCTTAACTGCAAAGCCTTAAGCTTTCATTGAGCTTTTGTCGTTGCTCGATAAACTCAAACGTCGCTTAGCCGCATGTTTGGCCTCCAGCTTTCCCTGCAGCTTGAACTGTATTAAAATTATGATATAACTGATGAGGGTGACAACCATCTGTAAGCCAAATGAAGGAGTCAAAGTAAAATTAATATGTATCCATTTAACTTACGCCTGCAAAGTACTTGAGATTTATGTCGAAAAAGCCACCGCAGGTGAATCGCAGTTTCAAGTGCTCCATCTGCAGTGCGTACTCCATGAGGACCATCTTGAGCAATTGCGGTGTAACCAGACCAGAACCACCACGAATATTATGGAGAATGCGACCAAAGCTGTTGTACTGCAATAAATAAAGGAGCTTAGAAAGGGGAATTATATCAGGAAGTTCACTTACTGTGTTGATGCAGTTGTGACTGATCCAGCAGGGGATTAGGAGATTAATTAAAAGTATCAGCAAGCGGCCTAGGCGCCCTGTTCATAATTAATGATTAATATCTACTCTTAATATATATCTCTTAGCTTACAGTAACGACAGCAATCATTTGGATTGACTGACTGTATGGAGGCCCAGTTTACAATGTGCAGAATGCATACGCCATTGTAAAGAAAATACAGCATCATGGGCAGCATAAAGTATTCTTCTAATTCTCCGACAACTTTCCAGATCCGAGCGTGTAGGTTTTTATTCTTTCTCATGGCCTGAACCAACGCCTGAAGCAGATCACGTTGCTCACAGACTGTCAACTCCTGTTGAAGCTGAATTAGCTTGTGACGTAGACGGAGCAGCAACTCGTGAATTAACATCACAAACAAAGTATACTCCAGACTTTTGAATTGCAGCACAATTAGCATGAACTCGGTGAGGATCTTATCGTGCAAAAGCATGTATTTCGATAGCTCAGGAATATTAAGACGCGACAAAACCACAAATATAAAGATAGTCCACAATCCGATGTGTGTGAAGAGGTAGACTCGAAAATTGGATCTCCTTCGTTTACTGCCAAATGATTGAAAGGCTGCATCGATGTCCAGTTCCAAGGAGGAAATTTCCCAATAAATGCGTCCCAATTTATGGTAATAGATCAGCATGTTGACTGAATTGCTTCCCAGTAGGACCAAGAAGATGATTTTCTGAGTCAGTCCCAAGGCGTAGGTAAAATCCTCAACCATCAGCTCTTTAATCTCGACGTCAAGTAAGACAATGTTGACGTAGACAGCATAGACCCCCAGAAGGCAGGTGCAGCAGTTATAGAAACTAAAGATCCGCATCATCAGCTTCCATTGCCAGCTGCGATGGCTTCTCTCATAGCTGCTGGGAGGCGGCGTCAGGCTGAGGAGCGAGAAGAGCTGCAGATAGGGACGCGCCGTTGACAGTAGTTGACCCTTCATGACGAGACTGAAGCAACGTTTGAAAATAATAAGGATTCGCCGCATCGTATATTGAGTATACGGTCGCATGCGATTAATTGACTTGATAGTTAAGCGAATGCAAACTTGTGTAAAGATGCTTAACTATTTGCATAGTTAATTTGCATATTAACAACTGTAATTTTTCAATTGAAAGGTTAAATGTGGGTAGAAATGGATTTTTTTGTAACCATAGAAACCATGCCAGCATGTCCAGTAATCATTAATGCTTTCGACTCCCCCTTTGGCTTGCTCTTATATTTTTTTTGCATACGTTTGCCATCAAATATTCCACTTCCCTTCTTCATTTGCCCGTTTGTGCAGATAATTGCACTTCTTGTGCGCTGCGATGGGCAAACAGAAACACAGGATATGTATCTACACACATACTTTAACGGATATGTATGCAGATGCAACATGCATGAGAACGTGGACAAGCCAAATCAAATGAAAACACTCTATCTATCTACTTTCTCCCCCAGACTCAACTGGAGTGCAGTCGGAGGCAGAGGGGGAGTCCGCCTGCTAATCTCGAATGCTCTCGTTAGCTGCCTGGCTGGTATTTCACTTAGTCGCAGCCCCATTGACAGGATCACGTGTCCTTTTTAATTTCAAACTACTTCACTTTAGTTTCTCTCTCCACTCCACAAGGGTGAGCGTATGTTCATTTTCAAGTCCTTTTCTTTTCAGCTTGATTAAGCACTTTGTGTAAATGGAGCACATGCAGATGTCACTTGGTCTCATGTAACATAGCTGGCCATCGCCCAATGGCATTTTTAATTTACCAAACTCGAGATTAGTGTCAGAGCATCCCAGAGCATGAAGCTATCCAAGGAATTGGGAATAATCTCGCATTTTGAATGTATAAATCTCTGATGCGTTCCATTCATGCTGCAAACAATTATTGAAGTATAATAAAATTAAATAATTTTTAACAAGCCGCAGGAAAACGGATGTGCTCACACAACCAACACACATCACGCACACACACACACGGATACAAAAGCCAATCGCTTCACATCGCGCACAGATAGTTTTTTTTATTGCCTTTCGTTTTGCTTATTATAAATACTCTTGGGTATTGTTTAAATTGCATTCTGTTAAAAAAACAATATATAATATAATAATAAAAAAATGGTCCATATATTTTATTTGCAAAGGTAAATAAATTCGCATAAAGGCATGTAAGCTGACTTCTGAATGTGTGTGTGTGTGTATGTGTGTGTAATAAACAAATACATTTTTATTATTTATGTATTCATGGCCATTAAACGGATATCCGTGGCCATTGCGCGTTAAATTGCAATGCATCCCGCTTTATCCCCTCCCTTTATCCTTACTCTCACCCCATTAACATCAACCGGACAATCTCTTTCATGTACTATATATATATATATGTATTTGTTTATGGGCAACTTTAATATGCGTCTACATATGGCAAAAGGCAGCACTCACATGTTATTAAATTAACGCAAAAATTAACAAAAATTACGTGAGGCTTAATGAATTTTTTACGATTTTTCATTCTGACACGATGAGCTGAGCTGATGTTCGCCTGCAAATCTGTTTAAAGACTTGACCCGGGATCAGAAATCAAATGAGCCGATTGCAAATTATTTGCATTCTTTCGAACGCAATTATTTGCTTACACTGACAAAAACTGCACAAGATATTTGTAAAAGTTACTGTATTACTAATAAGAGTTTTGATAAATCCTTAATATACTAGTATATTATTTAATCTACTTGATATTTTAGTATGTACATTATCTAGTAACATTTATTAAATTTAAATAAATTGAAAGAATTCCTGTCTTGCAGATAAGTATGAGAAAAGTCGAATCATTGGATAGTATTCATTATTTTTAGATTTCACAAAATTTTTTTGTAAATAATATTGTATTGTATAGCATGAATAATCTATTTAGCTATTAAATTCATACTCAATATGCACAGCCAATGATAAATTAAGTGTAAATTATATCATATTTAGCTCATCTTTATATTATTTTAAGTCTAGCCTTATTTGCTATTTATATATTTATTTATATTCTCGTTATTCAAGTTCTCTTTTCGTTACTTGACATAAAATTGTTCTCTACGTATACTTAATAACAGCTGTTAACTGCAGTTAAGCCTTGGCAATGTTAAATTGAGTGAATTAGCGCAGTTCTTGCACCTCTAATTGATAAGTGTAACAAATTTTTGGCATTGATTGTGGCTAACAGCATCAGATAAGTTGGCTAAGCAAAAGAAAGTCAACGAAAGCGAAAGAAATCCATAAACATTTTGTTATCGCGAAAAAGCTTATGCCTAAACTCCAAATACCGGCAGAGTTTTCCTTGAAAATAGCAGGAAATATCAATTGTCATGCTGGAAGGAGACGATTGACGGTGGTTTTGTGGTTAACGGTGGTTGTCGGTGGTTGGGTGGATATTGGTCTTAGTGAGTTTAGTCTGCTCGGCATCGATATGTAATCAATGCTTTCAAATAACTTTGCAATACTCAACACGGCTTTTGTTTTGTACAATTCAAGTGCTGGAGACCAATCCCAAGGAGCACGAAAAACAATGAAAGCTTAAGTGAAGTGTGCAAGTCGAGTAATTGTATAGAAATGTGTGTGTGTGTGTGTGTGTGTGTGTGGGTGTGTGTATGCCTGTTATCCTTAGGGCGCACGAAAAAGGATTTCAATAATGCGCCGCACAATCTGTGTTGAAAGCTTAAACAATAAAAAGTGAAAATTCCACAAAACTCCATGCATTCTCGTACTCACATGATGTGGTTAAGCATACGAGTATTATCCATAGAAGAGCCCATCTTATTCTGCCTGTCTGTCTGTGTGTCTGTCGGAGCCCGAAGCCGCTGGACGAGTTACATTTGCGGTTGACAGACTCAAGACAATTCAATGTTACAACAAGACAATGCAGATTAGCTGCCTTAGGTTGAGCTCAGACACAATGAAGACTCTTACGAGCTACGAGACGGGCCTCAAAGCCACTTGGCTTTGATTTAAATGAATAACAAGACTCGATTCAGACCCATCCATATCAAGGGCCAGGGGATTTTCAAGTATCACAGCCAAAGACAAGAAGCACGTTCTGCATATGAATATGAATTCGAGTACGAGTATTGATTCAATTGGAAATCAATTTCCTTCACATAACTCAAGTGGTAGTTGAAGAGTTTTATTTTTTCTCCTTTATGTTTTTGTGTTTGCCCTGGCTCCTAACTTTTGTTGAGCTAGTGATTATTCTTGCTACAACTGCGGTCGGTTGTCTTCTTGTCCTGCCCTGTGGCTTATTTGGAAAATTAGTTTGCCTGATTGCCAAAACGTATGCAGCTGGCAGTAAATGTCTCTCTCTGCACCTTCTTGGCATATATATATACAGTAGATTTTAAGCTGCAACTGATTTATGTTAATGGTCTTGCCAAATATTCGCAACCACTTTAGCTATATTGCAAACATGAAGACGATGACGATCGTTATTATTAGTCATGTTTGTCGCCGCAGTAAAACTCTCATACGTGTCTGGCAAACAGTTGCCTACGTTTGGGATAGTTAAAAAAAAAATAATGTAACCACAAAGAAAAGTTTATTAGCATAGTATGAGAAATAAATAATTGACCAGCAGATATCCTATAACGTGGAAAAATTATAAAATAATAATTTGTAGAAGTAAGTTTTAGCTAACTTGAGGTCTAGTAATGTCTATAAGACACCGACAAACAACAACACACAAAACACTTGCAGAAAGAAAGGAGCATGGCTCGGTATACAGCTGTTTCAACAGCAACACACAAAGGGCTAGATCATCTTCACAGCCATTTTTTCACTTTTGAGACTTAGAATTCACAACTGGTTCTTTCTGCAAGTGTTTTGTTGTTTGTTGGTGTCTTACAGACATTACTAGACCTCAAGTTAGCTAAAACTTGCTTCTACAAATTAGAAAGGTCATAAAAATCAAAAATTTTAGAATAATTTTTATTTATTACAAATGGCAACAATGCTTATAAAAATAGTTTAATTTATGGAAAGTAAAAATGCTGCTGTAAGAGTAGTTAAGATCAGGGTTTCAAACCGAAACGAATGTCGGCTTCAGTTACGGGTTCGGTTATGTCCGCATTTCGGCTATCGGTTTCTAAAAATGTTTTGTATATCGGTTACGTAACGCTTACCGGTTTATTTTGTGTGTTTCGGTTTCGAAATACCGGTATGATTGCGGTTCACAACAAAAATTATTTAAAATGTTAAAAGCTTAATAACTTTTTATTGAGATTAATATACACATGACAAATAAAAACCAAATCACTGCGGACGGCAGTCCGCGCTAGTGACGAAAGCAGCACGAAGGGTGCGAAGGCGACTAGCATATATACACAGGAAGAATGGAAGATTTGCTATGACTGTCCGATCAGGTCGAGTTATATACCGATCGAAAGGTATCAACTTAACTTACAAATGTGCATACTAAGACTTTTAGAAACTCACCTGGTTCGTGAGATAAACAGGTGTAAGTGGGAGGGAAAAAATTTAAATTATTGGAGCTAATGGGGCCGTTGGAGCCTATTTGAATTTTTGTTGAATTTTTTAAAATTTTCATTAAAAATACGCGTCGAATGACACCTCGATCATCGAAATCGGACAACTGGTTCGAAAGATAATTAATTTTGAAATTTTTAGGGGCCTTCCGAAAATGAGATGAAAAGTCAGTCTGTTTGTTTGTTTGTTTGTTTGTTTGTTTGTTTGTTTGTTTGGATCAAATCGTTGATTTAGCTCAAAAGTTTGAATGTGGATTTGTTCCCGATCAAAAATCTAGAAACGTTTGTTCTACGACTTTTCCGAAAAATAGCTAGTTTAGCGGGAAATCGCTAAAAACCGCTAAAATTGAAACCCTTATAGCAGTCAAACGATAAAAGCGACAGATGCGATCTATATATCGTTAAAAAGGTATTTTGAAGGGCTGTTATGCATACCTTTTAACTTTTTTTCTAAAGTACACAGGTAAATTCCTACAGGTGAAATAAGGTTTTTTCCCCCAAATTTTGGCGGTTTTTGAGAAAACGCCGCTAACGATTTTTTTTAAATTTCAATATTTTTTAGTTTGTAAAATTTCGCGTTTTTTAATATATGACACAAAAAATTTTACCGATACGTTTGGAAGATATAACCTATTAACTGAATATATACGTTTTACTTTGAATTGGAATAGGGCAGCAGCAACAAAGTGTCATAGCAGCCAGTTTGTTTGTTTGGATCAAATCGTTAATTAAGCTTAAATGTTTGAATGAGGACTTGTTCCTGTTAAAAAATCTAGAAACGTTTGCTCTACGACTTTTTCGAAAAATCGCTAGTTTAGCGGGAAATCGCTAAAAACCGCTAAAATTGAAACCCCCATAGCATCCAAACGATAGAAGCTACAGATGCGATCTATAAACCGTTGAAAAGGTATTTCGAAGGGCTCTTAGGCACTGCTTGCAGCGTAATGGAAATTACCTGTTAGCTGAATATATACATTTTACTTAGAGTGGGAATAGGACAGCAGCAGCAAAGTGTCATAGCACCCAGAGTTTAAGAGTGCTGGGAATGTGTGTTTGTAAAGGGGACCAGTGTTGCCAGACAATTTTTTTCAGCTTGTACAAACAATAATCAAAGTTGACAAAGCTATACTGTCAAAAAATATTGCAATTTCAAAATTTCTGATGTCTTATTCAAAAATTTCTGATATCCCATAAAAAAAACCTCTTTACGAGGTAAAAGTCTAGTGACGAAAACATTTCCATGCCACAAAATTTCTGATATCCAATTTTGTGACGAAGTATATAAATTTTTTTTATATGCTTAAAAAAATGAACATATACAAAGTTAAAAAATAGGCACTCCGCACTTTGCGCAAAAAGGTTCAGCTTCTTTGCACTTAAAAAAAACTTTTTGCGCAGTGCCGAATGCCTATTTTTTAACTTTGTATATGTTCATTTTTTTAAGCATATATAAAAAAATTTATATATTTCGTCACAAAATTGGATATCAGAAATTTTGTGGCATGGAAATGTTTTCGTCACTAGACTTTTACCGCGTAAAGAGGTTTTTTTGGGGGATTTAAGTTATTCTGTAAAACAGGATTACACCTTAATAACATAATTAAAATATTATGCTTGACCGAACCGAAATTAACTGTTATGGATGAATCGGTTTCTAAACGGTTATTTCGGCTGGAATAAATGCGGGGTTTCGATATCGGTCAGTTACGGTTACAAATTTAAGATCATAATTAAGATGAGTCTTAATTCATAAGCATAGACAATTTTCATCAGTTGTCTAATGGTAAATCCCATTTATTCTTAAATTATTATTAAATGTTACTTAAATTGTATTTCGAAAGATATGCGAACTAAAATTAGAAAATGGAGAAGATATATGTTCACTTGTTGTTCATTGCTTCGTCAGAACTGGACGTGTTGTGCAGAGGACAAACGGCAAGCGTGACAGACGTGATATTTATGTGAAATACTCATACAGCATCCATCGACATCATCAACATAATTTGCAAAGTGGCAGAAGGAGAAGGGTGAAGAGAGATGAGAGAAGTGGAGGGGAGTGGCATAGGGCAAAGGGCAAATGGACTAATAGCAAACTAAGCAATAAGCTTCAGACTGAAGTTGTGCGTTTGTCGAAAGCGATTGCAAGTTGAATGGCGACGGCAACGTCGACAGCGACGTCGACAGCGACGGCGACGACAGCAGCTGTCGTTGGCTGAACCGCTTTAGCATTCATATGCATATCCCTGGCAGCAACACTTAAAGTCACCCGAGTGCCCAGGCAACTACGTGACAAGGAGTGCCACGTTAACTTTTCTCTCATCCCCTTTTCCCATCCCATCCCCCTTTCCCCCTTTCGGAAACTTGTCGCGCATATGTCGCCAAGACAAGCGCCATGCCACACGGCAACGGTGTCGTCTCCTCTTTCCACCTCCGCCCGCCATTCGTAGTGTAAATATTTAAACAATAATAAGTTGGCGGAAAAACGCAGGAAAACTCTTGTGTTCTCGCGCGGCAAAATGGAGAGAAACTTTTGTTATCTTTTCACCATGAAAATGGCACAAAATAAAGTAGGTAAGGGCTGTCTGAACGTGCACTAGAGCAGTCGGGGGGAATAAGTATACGCCAAGTGTGACGTGCACAGTGCAAAGGGTGTGTGTTTGTTTGTCTATGCTGCGATATATCGCATTTCATGTTTTCAATTAGCGTTAATGTCACGGCGACGTATGAGTTGGGACTAACTTGAAATTGTATATGAACTCTGGAGAGAATTGCGCCTAAGCCAGGACATCAGACAGATGATTATTGGATCGATATGAGCACGAAACCATTCTGTTATTTTCTTAAATACAACAAACTAGTAACAACTTAATACAAGACATTTTCGAGAACGTTTAAAAGTCAACTGAAATAATTGACTGATGTCGAAATAAACTGAAACAAAAGTTGATTTGTGTCTCTGGAATCTCCAATTTTCTTTTTGAATAACAGCTAATTCTTAAAGCAATCTTACCTAAGAAAATGATTAAATTAAGAATCCTTGTTATTTTATTTTTAATAAAAGTATCAAGTATTTGAATTTGAATCCGATCTGAAACATTTCTTTAAGAAACGACTGATGAAGTAATTGAAAAGATTTGGCTTTAAGTGAAACATACGCATGATTTCATATATTTTGGTTTTATGTATGTACATGTGTGTGTCAATGGGTAATGGAATGTGTAAAGGAGTATATTTATGCAGTTGCTGCTTTATAAATATTGTCATATTCGTAGTCAGCGCCCTCCACCCAATAAATCATTTGCATAAATGTCAATCATACGCCGCGTGTACCACAATGTTGTTGACTTTGCCTGCCTAAAGTCTCTCTCTCTCTCCCTCTCTCTCTCGCAACAAAGTACCCGAAACATATTTGTTGTATGCCACATTCAATATACCGTAACCCTTACCTCTCTATCCTCTCTACCCCGGAACGTGCTGGCAAAGTAAAGCGAATTTCGCTACTCAATTTGCGTTTTATTTCAAAATTGAATTTCAGCACTGATTATGTACAATATAAATGTATATTCGTATTCGTATACAATATATATGTACGAGTATTCGTTCCCATGGGTATTCACTCTCAATATTCGTTTGCTCTTTTTTTGGCTGTCTGTCTTGCATTCGCTTTGCCCCGGGGTGCATAAATAAGCAAGCACCACTCAATTATTCGTGTTGTGGCTGAAGCTATATTTGTAATCCTTTATCCTTGTAACTGCGCCTTGCCGATTTGATTTACCTTTGCAGTTTATTGTTGAGTCGCTCAGACTAGATATAGAAATAGCTCTACATAAAAAAATATATTGCAATATTGACCTGATAAACGCGCCATAAGCTTTTTGTTTATGCCAATTTTCTCGTCGCGCATCAATTTCAGATCTCAAGTTATTCGGATTAAACTTCAAAAAGTGTCTGATGCGCATACTTATTGCCGTAAATCAAGCGCAAAAAAAAAACAAAATTTTTCTTTTTTGTTGTCTTTAGGTTGAGTTACAAACCTTTGGCCTCCCGTTCTCGGCAATCGGTAAAAGTTCGAGGCTCGATGGAAATTCATTTCATTTGATGTGAAACGACGCTAAGAATTTGTCTGCATTTTGAGCCCATTTAATTGTGGCCCATTTCATTTTTCGTTTTTTTTTTTTATTTGCAAATTGCCTTTGAGGTTTTTCGTGTAACATTTAATTGAAAATTTCTGTTCCAAAAAAGTTGCCCTCAAACCGTGTTATTTTTTCTGTTTTTTCCCCCTCGAATGCTCAGCTCATTAAAACGCGAATTGATGAAATTTATTCACCCGCCGCAGTCGAGAATTATTGGACAGTTTGTAAGGTGGTTTGAAATTCCGTTTATATTTGATCATATTACAGCAGCTGAACATATGCTATATACTTTAATTTATACAGAAAAGCACAAGTATTCTAATCAATTAAAATAAATGAATGCATGTACTTCCTTGCTTTTTGCCCTTTATAATTTTTATTAATTCATATTGTTGGCATTTAAATAATTGAAGTCAAAACCACGTGAATTGATGGACATTTGATGCCGCTAATGAAATGTCAGTGAGCTGACAATGTGAGTGGATAATTGGGTATACTAATTATATTTTGATAGTTGCATACAAATTAATATAAATTAGCGAATGGACGCTGAGTACATTTAAAATCCACTTGAAGGGTAATTAAAAACAAACCAAAAAAAAACACAGCTCTAAAAAAAAGACAACTGAATAGCGCGCAATTTAAAATAAATAAATATATATTCATACCATGAGCAAAACGTTCAGTGAAATTCCATTCCATTCAATTCAATGATGTTATTGCTGATGATGATGATGATTCATCATAGACAATGTGAATTTTTCATCCGAATTTAAATTGATGGAAAAATGTCAGCAACAGTTACCCAGGCAGCTCCACGAGTTAATCGAAAAGTAAAAATAATAACGAGCTGCGATGCATTGTCTGGATGCCTTTCTACTGCGCTTAACTACAGTGGTCTCTCGTTAAGCAGGAACTTTGCGAACTTAAGCACAATTTAAGAAATTGCTGTATTGAATGATGCGAATATTTGTTACTAATTTTAATATTTTTAAATGCTCAGCAAGGATTTCCCTATATTCATTGAAAAGGTGTAAATAACTTTTACTTTAACTGAAAATCCAATTATTTATATTTAATATACAGTATTCATCTTCGCCTTTTTTATAATTGTTCTTAATTGTTAATAGTTGTAAAAATTTCAATTAAGTTGGCCTTTGTTGACCTCACCTGTGTTGGCCCTGGCCAACGGCAACGGCTATCGAAACTGTCAGGCTGAAATATTTACAAATTTATTTGCGTGTGTGTGTGTGTGTGTGTATTTTTTATTTTTGTATATATGTATATGGTACATACTTTGCGGCAACCGCCGAACTTAATTAGCATCATTGCCAACGGGAAAAGTTGGTCAACGAGTTGACTTTGTGACAGACAATCAACCCATTTTACTGACAATTGCACTTCTGTCTGACAATCTACGGCCTGGTAGCTGCAAAGCCTTATTATGTTGCCTGAAAATCCAATGTGATGCATAAAGTATATGCGCTCTATGTATTTTTGAGGTCGCTTGTGAAAGTCAGGTATAAACAATATTGTATTGTACATTCTGTGTGTGCAGGCAAATACCAAAATAAAGCCCAAAGAGTCAACTATATTGCAATTTAAGTACAGGGAGCAGTCTCAAAAAAGTATCAGCCGAAGTTGAATTCTCGCATAATTAGATTTTTGTTAAAATGTGGAGTGATAAATAGGGCTAAGCGAATGAAATGAATGTAACAAGGAGAAGGAATCATCTCCGACCAACAGCCAAGTCGATATAGCCATGTCCGTCTGTCTATCTGTCCGTCTGTCTGTCCGTCCGTGTGAGCGCCTAGATCTCAGAGACCATAAGAGCTAAAGCAATTAAATTTTGCACACAAACTTCTATAAGTCCCACTCAAGCAAATTTGTTTCAAATTTTGGTCACGCCCCTTTCCGCCTTCGCAGATAAGACATAAAGTTTTTATTTTACCGCTAATTACTATTATTAGCTATCATCCTACTAAATCGCAACAAGATCGGACAAATAGAAAGGTGGGAATGGCTTTTTTTTTTTAAATATAACAAAATTTCTTTTATTTAGTAAGTGTGGAATCCGTACATACAAATTAGTAATATAACCAACATAGATTTAGTATTTAAAATAAGGGTGGGAATGGCTGATTTAAGTTTGTATGCAATGAAAGTGCCTAAAAGTATGCAATAAAAATTATTTTATGTACATTTAAATCAGTTACAGGTATCCTATAGTCGGAAACTCGCCTATAACCTTTACCGCTTGTTGTACCTTCAGAAGTACCACTGTACTAAATTAAATTGATTTTCAAATGGAATGACCTTAAATACTATATAATAGGGACGAATTTATATTTTTATATTAAGTACTATGTATATTTTTTGTCTATGAATATTCAAATGTAATTACTTATTTATTATTACACATTAAATATTTACCATTTATTTTTTATAATTTTTTAAATGCCATCTATAATCTCATATTTATTATTTATTCTGAATTTGTTTCTTATTTGAAGTTCTGTGTGGTCTATTTATTGCAAAATATATTTTTATTCCACTTTGATTGTGTTCTGTAATTATCTGCTTATCATGTTCATGCATTAGACGTAGCAATTAAGTTAATGCCCCACTAATTACATGTGTTCCATTTAATTCCAGCAGCTGATAAAAGTTTCAAAAACATTTTTTTTTTTCTTTTTTATTAATTTATTTTTAACTCTTTTTTAAACATATTAAAACATGTTAAAGCGATTTACAGAGTTAAGCGGTTAATCGATAATTTAATAAATATGCACATCAAGAAGCTCAACTCGGGAAATTGGAACAGAAATGAGAAAGGGAAATGGCCATAAATTGAATGCGGTCACAGTGAGTGATCAGTGGACTTGGTCAACCATTTGGTTAAACCAAATGGCAGCAAATTAGAGCTCAAGTGTTTTCAGCTTGTTCTAATTCTTCGCCTCGCTGCCCGTTGAAAAATCGAAGTCACTCTCGCTGCCTGCCACAGGAGTTGTCCCCCCAGCTGCAACTGTTGGTGTCGTGTTGTTGTTGTTGTTGGATGGTGCCTCCTGGACTGGTTTCGCGCTTGAGCTATCATCCGTTTCGCTGCTGTCAACGAAATTAACGCGCTTCTTCTTCTTCGGCTGCTGTTGTTGTTGTTGTTGTGGTTGCTGTTGTTGTTGCTGCTGGTGATGCGCATCATTAGGCGTCGCTTGTTTGTCTGTCGACGCAAGTATCGATGTGGGTTTGACAGGTTTGGCGGCAGCAGCAGCAGCAGATAGTGAGTGAGTGGCTTCGCTTTTTGCATCAGCGCCACCATCGATGGGTGGTGCGAGTGGTGCGATGGTTGCTTGCTCCACTTCCTGTGGCTCAGCCGCTGCTGCTGCTGCTGCTGCTGCTGCGCTGCTGTTGTTGTTGTCGGATATTTGATATGCGACTTCCTGTTGTTCCTGCTGCTGCTGTTCCTGTTGCTGCTGCTGTTGTTGCTGGTCGGCATAGTAGTCATAGTTTGTTGTGCCGACATCATAGTCCTGGCCCGCGTAGCTGCCATCGGGGGCATACTGTGTGGCATTGGGATCGGCAATATATTGGCCCGTTGTCTCGTCGTATATGTAACCTGGATAGGCATTGGGATCATAGCCAGCTGCATATTGCGATGCATCGTAGTTGCTGTAATCCATATTGGAGTACTCCTGCTGTGTTGCCTCTGTGTTGCCAACAACATCAGCAACAGTCTCAGCTGTGGCAGGCACAGTTGCAGTTCCCGTTCCTGCCTCAGCTGCGGCATTTGCATCCGTTGCATATTGCTGATAGTCCGTGGGATTTCCGATTTCACTGTAGAGTGGCTCGCTAGACTGTTGTTGTTGCTGTAGCAACGGTTGCTGTTGGCTGGACTCGATGCTGGCATAACTCGGCTCACCTGGTTCCCCATAACTAATGGCATCATACTGCCCGTAATCGTGCTGTTGTTGTAGCTGTTGTTGCTGCTGTTGTTGTTGCTGTTGTTCCGGCAATGTATCCACTTGCAACTCTGGCTGTTGCTGTGGTGCGTGCTCGAATAAACTTAAAGTTGCTGTTGTTGCTGCTGCTGCCGCTGCTGTTGTTGTTGCTGCTGCTGCTGGCACTGTTGTTGCTGCTGCTGTTGCTCCTGTCAAACGTTCGCCGTAAATGGCATTTTCAATATTCTCAATCGACACTTTGGGCTTAGCGGATGCCTCATTGCCAATGGTTGCCGTTGGTGACAATTGATTACCTCTTGCCAGCTGCTCATCAACCGCAGCCGCTGCCTTTTGTAAAGCTGCACGGCTGGCTTTGACTTCGTCTAGCAAATCGTTGCTGATGCCAATGGAACCACTTCCACTTCCACCTACACTTCCATTGCCACCTCCACCTCCATTGCCACCTCCACGCACGTTCAGCTCCAGTTTGTCTTCGAATTGTTCTCGGGCTTTAGTCAGTACTGTTGTTGGTGGTGTATGCCAGGGTTGATCGATTTTAAGCTCGCCAAAGTATGCTTCGAAATTGTGTTGCTGCTGTGGCTGTTGTTGCTGCTGCTGCTGCTGCTGCTGCTGTTGTTGCTGTCGCTGGCCTGGCTCATTATGGCCAGCGACACTTGGCGATTTTTCATGCTCGACTTTCGTCACGCGTGAATTTGGCCAGCCATCCTGCTGCTCCATTGCCTCCTTCTGCTGTTGATGTTGCCCCCCCTCCATTTGCGGTCGCCCGCCAACGTCATCATCGATGCCAAGGCCAACGCCAACAGTTGCAGCCGGCAGCTCAGTCAACGTTGCCATCTTTGGCAATTTATCAAATGTCAACGAGGATGTTGCCAGTGTCGACGATGTGCTGCTCAGTTCCCTTGCACTTTTGTCTCTTGGCTGTCTCTCGGATGTTGTTGCTGTTGTTGTTGGTGTTCTTGGTGTTCTGTCTGTTTGATATTCACCTGCTGCATCAAAGTGCGTCATGCGCTCCGGCAGCTCGGCATTCTCATTGTCCAGGGCGCGCAATGTGGCACGCAGATCGAAGAGGTTCGAGGTGCCCAAAGTCTGTCCACCACCGAGGCTAACACCACCATACAGATCCGGCACAGGCACATACATAGGTTGAGGTGCAAATAACATGCCAGCCTGTGCTGGAGTGGGCGTGGCCATGGCATACGCCCATTGCTGTGGCGGCACCATCAGAGTCGGATTTGGATTTGAATGTGGATTTAGTACAGTCCCAGCTGGAATTGAAGTCGCTGCTGCTGCAGCTGCTGCTGCTGTTTGATTTGATATTGCTGTCGCCTGGGGCTGCAACATCACGGGTATCTGCATGGAGCTGCAACCTGCAGACGTTGTCTGCTGAATGCTTCTCAGTGTTTGGTGTTGCACCAATTTAGCAAAGTACATTTGATATTGCAGCTGCATGGGGAACAAAAGGCATATGGGAAAACTAATTAAAGATTCCAGCATTCGGGCTTATTGTCTGTCCTAGAAGGCAATCGCAATCGCAATCACAATCACAACCCACCTTCATCATTTTAAGTCTCTCGCTGCGCTGTGACATCGCTGCCGTTTGTTCATCAATGCGCTCCAGCATCTGCACCATCTTTTTGTTGCGCTCATTGCGCTTCGCCTGCTCCTCCAGGAATTCCTGGTACTTCTGGCGACTCTTCTGTCGCACGCCTTTATCACTAAGGGTAACCGAAAGCATGTTTTACTTAACGTTCATTTCTCATTAATTTTGTACACAAAAGCTACTTACAACTCGCTGCGCTTTTGTAGTACTTTATCCAGTTTGTGCTCCAGCTGCTGGCGATTGTCCTCGCTGTGAGCAAGGATGACAAAGAAGAAGAGTCGGTGAGTTGAAATCGCAAATTTAATTTGGTCTAGAACTGCCTCAATTAGTAAGAGGAATATTTTGAAATCATCTGTGACAAAATCAAATCTAACTTGCAGTCTTAAATTATGATGAATATCTATTAACTACTGTATTTATATAATATTTGAGTACATATGATAAATTTATCTACCTACTATTCTTTCCATTGTTATCGACAAATTTCAATTTTTGTATATATTCATCCTATCCAAATGTTTGACTTTTCACCCAGCACCTCCTGGAAATCGATTGACTTGACTTGAAAGCTTAACCCTTTGTCTTTTTCTGTCTACTCACTAAAGTCATTTGTATACTATGTGTAAAAAATATACATACAGAAAATAATATATGTTTCTACCCTAGTTTTCATAAGAAATCGATATAATAACCCAACTTATGCTAGAGAATAATCTTTGATTATTTTAATTCAAATATTATTACTTCTCAATTTGATGTATTTGCTATAGATTATAACTATATAATTTGCAACTAACAGTGAGTAAGTCCAGTAATTTAACCACCTTTAATGCGCACTGTAATTATTTTAGAAGGATTTAGAATCTTTTTATTAATATGTAAAAATGTTTTGATTGTGTTTAATCTGACTGCAGGGTATTTTAAGGACTTAAACTTTAAACTTACTTATTTAACGAAAACTTTTAAAAGTAATGAGATGTAATTATTCTATCACTTTTAAGAAACAGGGTATTTTCTGGTCGTCACTTCTTTTATATTTAAATTAATAATTTGAACAGAATATAAGGTTTTATTTATAATAAAACATAAAAGGCTGTCTGCAGAGCAACAGCAACATTTCCCTTGATTAATTTATATTTTATTGCTGTCTGATTATATAAATAATTGCACAGACCTGCGCTGTAGTTTCTCCTGCAGCAGCTCCACCTGCAACTTGTAATTCTCCAGCTCCGCCTGTGGGTACATCTCGAGGATGTTGACTTCTGTGTCTTCTGCTGATTGTGCTCGTCGTCCTTCTGGTTTTGTCCTGATCGTCCTCACTCGACTGCCAATAGCCAACTGCACTCGAGTATTGACACAGTTTGCGTGCCAGCGAACAGCCGAGCACGAAATACAAATACAATAAATGCGACAGTGTGTGCTATTTTTAAAAGCAACTTTATTTAAATAAACGTGTGTGTGTGTGCACATGTGTGCGTGTGTGTGTCTGTGTGTGTGAGTGTGTGTGAGTGTGTTTACCGTTTGTTTATTAAGTCGCGCTGTTGTCATAGCTACCGAATTTCTTAGCTCTGTTTTATTTAGTGGTTGCTTGGCATTGGCCCCGTGGCTGAAGACCGAAGAGCCGTAGACCTGCCCTTATTGATTTTGCTTTGGCCCCTTTGTGGCCTTTGCCACTGTTGCCACACAATGTGGCAAGCATTGAGCGGCAAGCGTCTGACTAACTTTCGATTTTGCGCATCATGAATTAACCATGCCGTTGTCCAGGACTAGAAGAATTCAGGGGGCACTAATTACACGCCCGGCAATTGGGTCACTTTTGGGATAATTTAAAAAGCTTTTGGAACATAAGGCAGGTGTGCGGGGGCAGGGGCAGTGGCAGTGGCAGGAACTGCTGCTGCTGCTGCTGAGGCTAGCCAAAGCATTTGTCATGCATCGCACGAGATTTGCCTGCACGAGCGACCGCAGCTTCTCCAGCTCCAGCTCCGGGTGAAAACATATGTCGTTCCCTACATAAATATATACAGTTTGTCAAGTAATTGTTTGCAAAGCCTTAAAAATGTAATATTTCGACTTTAAATAAGAAAATAATAGCTTATTATATATATTTGGAAAGGTCATTTAATTTTCGTTCAAATGATGCAAAAATTTCCTTAACCCATTAAGTACCCATTAAAATATTCGAATTTTAAAAAAGGTCTACTTTTTCAACTTTTTTCCTCGATTTTTTCCAAAAAATGTTGGGATGCAACAAAATTCTGGAAACAATTCTAAGAGTAACTGCAAAAAAAAATTTTCAAAAATATTTTTGTTGGTATTTTTTAGAATTTTTTGAAAACTGAAAAAAAGGCACTTTTTGCATGAAAATGAGGAAAAATTGGTTAAAATGGTCATTTTTAGGATTTTCAAACAATTTTAAAAAATACTAGCAAAAATATTTTTGAAAATTTTTTTTTGCAGTTACTCTTAGAATTGTTTCCAGAATTTTTTTGCATCCCAACATTTTTTGGAAAAAATCGAGGAAAAAAGTTGAAAAAGTAGACCTTTTTTAAAATTCGAATATTTTAATGGGTACTTAATGGGTTAAGGAAATTTTTGCATCATTTGAACGAAAATTAAATGACCTTTCCAAATATATATAATAAGCTATTATTTTCTTATTTAAAGTCGAAATATTACATTTTTAAGGCTTTGCAAACAATTACTTGACAAACTGTATGTATGTATCTATATAAATGCACTGAAAAAAACAAACGGAAAAGGCTATAGTCGAGCTCCCGACTGTAGAATACCCCTTATTTAAATATACATAAAATATTTTTGTTGCATACTTTTGGGCACTTGCATTACTTAAAAACTTAAATCTGCCATTACCACCTTTCTATTTGTCCGATCTTGCTGCGATATAGTAGGATGATAGCTAAAAATAGTAGTTAACTTTAATTACCAAACGAATCGTAATATCTTAAAAACTGTGCGTGTGGTGTTTTTTCGCGGTTTGCGGAGTCGGAAATGGACTATTTACTTATTTTTTAAGTTACGGGTATACTCATGGATTCCGGGATAAATTTAATCCGATGTCAAGTAAGAAGTTTGGTAGTCCGATATACTTGATTCATGTACGATTTTCCAATTCCTTCTCTATACAAATTTTGTCTGTGTATGCTTTGTGGTTGCCATTTTATCCAGATATTGTTTTAATTAAATTATAATATACTTCAATCATACTAACAGCAAGAATTTTAAACTTGAAACTTGTAATGCATTTTTTTCAGTGTATGTATTATTCTGGAGTAAAGTTGGGCAGCCAAGCGTGCGGCACCTGGATGTGAATTAATGGTAGCGTCTATCACTCGCCGGCCACAGACAACAACACACTGACATATTCACACAGTCACCACGAACACCCCCTCAGTACCCCCCTCTCCTGTAGCTGCTGTTACCCTTGCTGTTCATCCCTCTTGGTTTTTTTTTTGGCATATGCCGCTGTCGTCACGGTGTCGTGGTTACGGGTTGCAACATAAAATTTTTGGTTATTTACACTGGCCAAACTGAAGCAGGCAACATAAGTGCGGCTGATAATGCAAAGAGTCACTGTGTGTGTGTGTGTGTGTGTGTGGACATGGAAGTGTGTATTGGTCAGAGTATGTATAAAGCATGGGCGTTACTTGAAGGGGTTACATTTTATATCGGATATTTATAGAAACTCTTAAAAAATTTATAAAAAGATTAAATTTAAAGAGATTTAAGGATTAAGTTCATATTAATTTAACAATGTATTATGTTACTTAATTTTTTTTTACTTTTGAAAGTTCATTTGGTCAACTACACTTAGTTGACATTAAATTAACAAATAAATAAATAAATTATGTGCGTCAATACGCTACATTTATTTAAACGTAATAGGGTAGTATGATTGTAAGCAAATGTGACCAACAGGTAGTGATAGAATCTCCCAAAAAGATTAGAAGAGAACGAGATGTAGACACTGGAAGATATTCAGACCAGGGGATTAGGAGCGAAAGGAAAAAGACTTGAAAGCCTGAACACTAGGAATGATGAAACTACACAGAAAAAAAAATCCGGGATATTTAGCCCGGATTCAATCCGAAACGATGTCAAAAGTGGGGTAATCCCGGATTTGCTTAAACCAAGTATGAAATACTTGATTTTTTCAATCCCGAATTCAATCCTAAAATTCTTAAATTCAGGCTAAAAAAAAATAATGTTTTTTGTTACATTTAAATTTTTTTTTAAATTTTTGTTTAAGATTTTTTTTTTTTTTTTTGCTTTTATTTTTTTTTTTTAATTTTTTTTTTTACCTTTTTTGTTTTTAATTTTTTTTTTATTTTTTTTTTTAATTTTTTTTTTAATATTTTTTATTTTTTTTTAACATTTTTTTTTTTTAGTGAAGAAAATGTTTGAATGCAATTGACTGGTGGGAATCGAACCAAGGTCTGTTTCAAACAAGTCGGCGACTCTAACCACTGAGCCACCAGACCAGTTGAAATGAGAGAGGCTGAGAGAGAATCAAGTAATTTGGGCTTATTTTCCCATTTTAATCCCGATTCAGGCTTGATTGTTCAGCTTAATCCTGGAAACATACTTAAAAAATGCAGGCTTGATTCAAGTATTTTAAACTTGATTTTAGAACGGCATTTTTTTTTCTGTGTAGAGACTAGGAGAGTAGAACAAGAAGTTTCGAAGACTATTAGCAGAAAACAGAAATAAAAATGATTCTCAAATTCAAGTTTAAAATTCTTGATTTTAACATGAATATATTTTAACATGGATATTGTTGTTGAATTAATACAGTATGAGGATAAAATGGCGAACACTCAGCATTAAAATAGTCACAAAAAACCCAAAATCATTTGATGTCACTGAATTTATTACTATTGAGCCCCAATATTAAAAATATTTGCGGAGAATGAATTGAATTAAGTATCTTGTACTTGGGTTAAGAAAATCCGGCATAGTCCAACTTCTGAAACCGCTTGGATTGATTTTATTCCGGATTACCTGAACTTTTTTTTGTGAAGTAGTGCGAGAAATTGAGAGACTAGAATTGTAGAAAGTTAGGAAGTAAGAGTGCAAAAGAATTGTACAGTAAGATACTAAGTTGCCAGAAGATGTTGAATATTGTATAATCTTAAGAACAGACTCAATAACGAACAGAATAACAGAATTCTCGAAGAACAGATTGTTTGCTAGAAAATCCCCCGTCGGAGCACCTTCCCTGGCTGTTGGAGAGGTCAGCAGCTGGCGAAATGAAGCCGTTGCCAGGCAACTGGAGTAACTGAACCTGCAGCACGACAGACAGCAGTGTATACTGTGCCACATGCCACATGCCACACCCACTCAGTCTCACGCCCACTCGGAATAACTGCCAAAAATACAAATGCTGAATATTTAATTGGGAAAAAGTCGCTGACAATGTCAAAAATTTAGATATATTATGCGAGAGATTGATTTTTAGTTGATTATAAGACGGGTACTCGTCATGATAGATAAATATAAATATGCCATATATATTTTTAGATTTAAATGCGCTATATTTATGCATAGATAATATCGATAAATACAGTATGCGGTAAAAGATATTCTCTTCTGTTTAAATATTCATTGAATGCGTTTCGAATTTGATAATTCATGAGTTGTCGCGAGTCGCGAAAATCGAGAAAAATTTGCATTGCGAATGTTGAAAGCAGAACTGCAAAATTTGGTCAATGTGAATTTATGTGTATGACTTTATGCCACACACTCTGAGTGTAAGTGTGTGTGTGAGTGTGAGTGTAAGTGTGTGTATGCTGCTTATCAGTCGCTGCACAGCATACTTTTTGGCGCACTTAATTTTAGCTGCCATTCTCTCCAAAGGACGAAGGGGTGTGGAAAGGGGGAGGGGGAGTTGGAGGGATGGAGAAGGGTAACCTCCTTTGCTGCTGCGCCTTTTTCTTTTCCCGATTCGCAGTCAATGAAGTGGAAAACTGAAAACTTTTTCTTTGCAGTCTATTAAAAATAATGGACGCTGACAGCGAAACCACTCGCCAAGTGCGAAAACGCGCCACATGCGGTCCGTGTGTGTGTGTGTGTGTGTGTGAAACAGTCGCATTAAATTAATATATATGTGTGTGCGGGGTAATTTCATTCCATTTGTAGACTCCGTTTCATTGGCCCCTTTGTTGTGTTTGACCTGTGGGGTAAATGGGATTCCCACTCGAGGTGAACTGATAATTGATGGCAACTGCACAATGTACAAGAATTTTATTTTAAATATTTCAAAATAACTCAAGCGTATCTCTATTCATTCATAGGTGCCCATTTCTTTATATACCCTGCACCCATAGCTGAAAATATATCAGATCATTTAATTTCACATATTATTACTCCGATAAATATTAGTCTATTTACTAACTCTACTTTAATCGTCAGATATTTACCAGTCAAGCACATACAATTTTAAATTGCGAGTAATTTAAATCTTAATAACTTGTATTTCAAATCTAACTTAGTATATTTATTTTAACTTAAACTGAAGCTTTCCCACAAAACAACTAGAACAGTTAGAACAGATCATAAAATGAAATTCACTTTCTGTAGATTTTACATTTTAACTGTAATTGAAAAAGGAATAACATATATTTTTTTTTCTCTACAAATTACAGGGTATTTACTTGGATTGCATCTGCATAAACCATAACACTTTAAAGTTAAAAGTATTTTAATTTTTAATAGGTCTCATCGAGTCACATTTCAGGAGTTCAGCCCATGTTTCCACTGTCACTGCGGGTTTGCTAAAAAAGTAAGAAAATAATTGGCGGGCAATGCCGGGCAATGCTCAGCAGTGTGTTGGCTTTGCGGTTAATGCGATAATTTCATTGTAATGCGGGTCTGGCGTCTAGGGTGCCAATAATTTAACTTGCAATCAGCGCAGCATTTATTGGGTTAAACATATAAGCCAGCAGCAGACAGACAGAACGAGACAGAGAAATAGAGAGAGAGAGAGAGAGAGGGAATGTAATGCACACATGCCACTTGGATGGCCAAGAAGTGAATGAACCCAGCAAACGCAAAAGGATGCAATAAAGGAGCTGGCAAATAAATTCAACGAAGATTCCTGCTGCTACGCCAGCTGCTGTCCTCTAAAGGCGCCAGCAACAGCGACAACAACAGCAGCAACAGCAGCAGCAACAGCAGCAGTTTGGCATTTTTGCACGTAGACGTTAAGAACGAGGCCAAAAGGCGGCAAATGCGTAGCAAACTTATTGGCGCTTAGCCAAACTGAGCAGACACCGATAAATACAGACAGAAGAGCGAGAAAAAGATGGAGTAGAGTTAGAGGGAGAAGAAGAGGGAGGGCACGATTGCCACTTTTAGTTGGTGCATTGGATCAATCAAGGGCGTCGGCAGGGGCAGGGGGGGGCCATTGCCCCCCCCTACACTCATAACTTTACATGATTTAGCTTCCAGATTTGGGCAGAAAGTCAATTTTGTTTTTTAAGAGTTATGCAAAAACAATATTAGGGTGTTTACTTGACCCTAGCAGCGTTGCAGGTTGAAAACGTTGCTAGCTTGCTGCGTGAACAGGCGTTGCACATAATCACAGTGGGCTGTTTTTTGTTTACATTTTGCTGATTATGCGAAACGCTTTCCACGTAAAGCGCTGTTCAAGCAGCAAGCTTGCAACGTTTTCAACCTGCAACGCTGCTAGGGTCAAGTGAATACCTTATATGTTATATTATAGAGAGTTATTTTTTGCACTTGAAAATCATGGTGTTACAGTTTTAATTGTAGCCCTGCAATTTTACGAAGTCCTGAAAGTCAACGAATATTTAACCGCAGGTTTTCACTTTGCTCGTGTTGCAAATAAGAATACATTTTAAATCTTTATCAAGTGAAATGTACGTCGAATTTTAAAGAAAATTAAGATGGAAAACAAAATTAAAGGTATCTATTTATATTATAAGGTCATCATGAATTACTTGTTTTATGTGATTTAACTTTGTTTTATGTGCTTCTGTAAAGTGATGTTTTTTAGCATTTCTAACCTAAAAATTGTTGTGTTCCGTGGTAAAAAAGAAAAGTATGATTGCTTGTAGTTGGTTGTAAATTATATTAACGCAATGTTAATTGTCAATATAAATATAATGAGATGGTATTAATATTTTTTGCCCATTATTGCCTCTTTTAATGAAATATCACATGTTGCAAGTGTGTATTTATGCGCAAAAATTTAAAAATAGTTTTCGGAGTCAGATGATAAAAAACAAAAATAAGTATAAATTCTATTTTAGCCTAACTAAATTGTATGTCAAATTTTAGGTCTCTAGCTATACATTTAGATTTGTTAAAATATTTTACACTTTTTCTTATATGGCCCGATCGGTCTAAATTTTTTCTCACACAGAAAAAAAAATGCCGTTCGAAAATCAAGTTTAAAATACTTGAATCAAGCCTGCATTTTTTAAGTATGTTTCCAGGATTAAGCTGAACAATCAAGCCTGAATCGGGATTAAAATGGGAAAATAAGCCCAAATTACTTGATTCTCTCTCAGCCTCTCTCATTTCAACTGGTCTGGTGGCTCAGTGGTTAGAGTCGCCGACTTGTTTGAAAAAGACCTGGGTTCGATTCCCACCAGTCAATTGCATTCAAACATTTTCTTCACTAAAAAAAAATGTTAAGGCCCTATTCTCCTTCAGCTTGCTGTTTTTGGACCTTTTTTGAAAAAATTCTCATTTGAAAACGCAAAAAGATATTTGAATTTTGTTTTTTTTATTAAATTAGTAATGAATGAAAAAAAATAAAAAAAATTGAAAAAAAAAGGTGTCGTCACGGCGGCCACGATTCCGGGTCTCCGGAGCGTCGGAAATGAAAAAAAAAAACCGGGCTATAATCAGTATAGATGTAATTCTGCCCGTAGTAAAATAAAAATTTTGCGATTTTTTTGACAAAATGGCGGCCACTTGAAATTGACAAATCGATTTGGACCCTTTTTTTTGTAGTTTAGTGTAAAAAAAAATAGTAAAAAAAATCGCAAAATTTTTATTTTACTACGGGCCAGAATGGTGACAATTCTACGTCGATTAAACTTTGTTTCATCCAAATCGGTTAAGTAGAACTAGCGGAATCGTGGCCGCCAGCTCGAAAAACGTGGTTTCGAGATAAACGCGTTCAAAGTTTTGACTCCACGTGCATTAACATTAACATTGCTGGACAAAAAAGGCCATAACTCCTAAAGTACTTCGAATTTCAAAAAACCCTTTTAGGGTTATATTCTTAAATGTCCAAGCTATAAAAAAATGCAAAAAAAAAAGTCGAAAAAAATTTTTTTCTGAAAGAGAACAGGGCCTTAAAAAAAAAAATTAAAAAAAAAAAATTAAAAAAAAAAAAAAAAAAAAACAGTAAAAAGGCAAAATAGTAAAAAAAAAAATCTTAAAAAAAAAATATAAATGTAACAAAAACATTATTTTTTTTTAAAGCCTGAATTTAAGAATTTTAGGATTGAATTCGGGATTCAAAAAATCAAGTATTTCATACTTGGTTTAAGTAAATCCGAGATTATCCGAGATTATTATCGTTTCGGATTGAATCCGGGCTAAATATCCCGGATTTTTTTTTGTGCAGGCTTTATATATGGTATGCCCATTAAGTGTTCCAAGTTTCAGGTCTATAGCTACATTATTATAATTTCTGTCAACATTATTGCGGCATTGTGAAAGTGAAAAAAAATTTTGGCCCCCCCTGCTTGAAAAGCTGCCGACGCCCTTGGGATCAATTATTTCTTAAATCGTAATATTTTGTTTTATTACAATATTTTTGTATTTATTTTATTTTATTGATTAGTATTTAGAATATAAAATAATAAAATAAATTAATACTATGAATTTAAGAACTGTTTTCCATTTTGTAAAATTTTTAATTCATGAATATTAAGATAAAAAATTTAATTTCAAGTTCCTCACATGTAAATTAATACACATTAGTTTTACTCTCAACTTGCGAGTATTTAGAGAAGTGTTAGACGGGGTAAATCATTTATATGTATTAAATATTAACCTAAATGAGTGAATTTGTTGTATTAAGATCCATAATAATATGTATCTCTGAGCTTTATAACAAAAAAAATTATTTAATTTTGCGTTTACAAATAAGATAGGTTTTGAAACTTAATTTTCTAATAAATTTATAAATTTAAAATATAAAAAAAGGTATTGTTTTTAAAAACATTTTTTCCTTAAATCTGGAACTAATTATTTTGATAAAGTGCCAACTATCGAGAGAGAGGGAGATAGTTTTTGAGAAGGAGAGCGAGTGCAACACCCTTTGCCCAGCATGGAAACAGTTGCCGTGTCAACATCAAACATTTCGTATTAAGGCAAAACTTGGCTTCAGTTCAGTGCAATGTCAGAGTTCTCGGCGTTAGGTTGCAGTCAGAATCGGACTGAAGAACAGACGGAGGAGCCGACAGATCAACAAACGGTGGAACGGGAAGAGGAGAAGGCGGAAGCGGAGGATGAGGCAGAGTGTCAAACGGAATGGAAAACTCTGATGCTGTCCATTGCCTTCAAAGAAGCTGGCGATAAGCTGGCGCTGCAGCAGCGTTCACAGCGCTTGAACATGCAGAAACCACTTCCCCCTCTGCCCGCCTCGTTGCGCCGACTGCGCAGCTCGTCGATTGGGCAGAAGGCGATGCCGGAGCGAGTGCTGCTCACGGGGAAGAAGCTGCCGCGCCTGCAGTCGCTGCTGGGCGAGACAGAGGCGGATGCGGATCAGCTGGATGAGTGTGTGCTGAACTCGTTGAAGTACGAGCGTGATATGGATGCACTGCGTGCGTTCTTCGAGGCGGCCAAGCAGCAGCTCTACATGACGCAGGAGGAGCGTCAAAGGGAGCAGCCTGGGAGCAGTCGCCTGGAGCTGGCAATTGGCGCACTGAGTGGCAACAACACCGAGGAGTCGGTGGCTGCCAAGGAGCTGCTGCAATCCAAGGAGGAGCTGAAGCAGCTGCAGGCCCAGCTGGAGCAGGTGAAGATTGAGGGCGTGGCCAAGCTGAAGGATTACGATGAACGCATCGCCGATGCCAAATACAATTTGAAGTGTGTCTCGAGGGTCAACGATCTGGAGTACAGTCTGGTGGAACGCTGGGAGGCGGCTCGAGTGGGCCAGGCAGAGATCTGGGGCGAGAATGCCGAGCGCGCCTATCTGCGGGACATACTCGACTTCAAGCAGCGTCTCTCGCGGGAGCAGCGCGTCAGCCAGGAGCTGAGCTCCTTTCGCAGCCGGGAAAGGGCCGATCTCCAGCAACGCATCACGGATTGGCAGCAACGCTACGCGAGCGAGCTGCGGCGGGTGGAACGTGAGAGCGAGGCCTGGGAACTGCGCATCCTGGAGCTGACCAAGTCGCTGGCTCGGCATCGCGAGGAGAACGCCCAGCACGTGGAGTTCGTGAACGAGTACAACGCCAAGAAGGAGGAGGAGCAGCGTCTGCTCGATCTCCAGCTGCACCGCATTCAGTGCGCCATCAAGCTGCAGGCCTGGTGGCGTGGCACGATGGTGCGACGCGGACTCGGTCCCTTCAAGAAGAAGCCGAAGCGCGGCAAGCGTGCCAAGCCAAAAAAGTAGACAAATCAATTGCGACGCTCTCGCGAGACAGATCTCCCTCTCTATTTCTTTTCTGATGGAGATCAACTCACAGTTCGACCCTTAATTTAAGTTAATATAAACGAATAATTTTATTTTCTCAACTGTGAATAACTAAAAACATTTTTAGTATACATAAAAACTTGCTTACTTTATAAAGACTTAATATTAGAATTTTAGTATTATTTAAAACTTTAAAGAATTCACCATTTTTACAAAAGCGAAACCTAAAATACATAATATAAATTAGAGAAAATTACATTTGAATTATCTCACCCTATGTTTCAATTTCTGATGTGTAAGTCTTGGTCTTATAATTGTACAATCTTCGGAAAAATGGATACACTTTTAATTGATTTTACTTAATATTAAAAATTGATATTTTTATTACGACCCTTAATTAAGATTAATAATTTATTCTTATAAGTATTATTATTATTTTAAATTTTCTAATAAATTGACGACTTTTTCGAAAGTGAAACAAAAAATATATATAACAAAATCTGAGAATTTTGAATTATCTTAGACTATATTATTCTTTCTCTCTCTACCTTTTTAGCTTTCTGACCTTTCGGACTTGGCCTTTTAGAAAACTAAGATATGTTAATTTAATTTAATACAACAAAATAGGTATTTTGGAAAAGTGGATTCATATTTACCTTGACTTAAGATTAGGAATCTATTATTTTCGAAGGAGAAACCAAAAAACGCATTGAAGAAAATTGGAGGAAATTATATTGTCTATGTTTCTCTCTCTGTCCGTCCCTTTCTATCCTTTTCACTTTCTGACCTGTCGATCTTGGCCTTATGGAAATCAACTGGCGAGTTAAAACCAATTAAAAAGTTGACTGTCTGCAGTTAACTCGTCAGCGGTCAGCGGCCTACGTCAGCCATAATGACAAACCGGGCTCATTGTCAACAGCCTTGGCCATTGTTTACGCCTCGCTAATGGGCCCAGATCCAGACCCAGCAGACTGCACTTGCAACTGCAACTGCAACGGCAACAGCAACTCGACCTGCGAAGCTGCAGCATCAGCTTTGCCACAGCTAAAGTTGGCGTTCAAGTTGTTGTTTTTAAGTTTTTTCATATTTTTCATTTATTTTCTTTTATGTTTTTTTTTCTTTTTACTTATTATTTTGCTGCCTGACGCTGGCCAAGTGGTTTCCACAGCCAACAATGGAATGTCACTTAGTTGTTTACGTTGTTGTTGTTATTGTGCTCGTTGTTGTTGCTCATTGTTGTTGGTGAGTTGGTTGGATGCATGGCGATAAACTGCGACAATTTGCCTGCTGAATGAGTGCAACTTTCTCAGTGTCAGGCAACATGGTAAAAAAGCAAAAGTTGCCCCATATGCATGTGTGCGTGTGAGTGCATGTGACGGTGTGTGTGTGCATTGTAATTTAAAATATAATTAATGGCCGTTGCCTTAATTTATTGAATTTTTGCAAGAAACGCCAAGAACGTTGCCATTTCTTTCTTCCCTTTCTCTCTCTCTCCTTCTCTTATTTTTTTACGCTCTTTTTCTCTTTTGCTTTCTCTTCTTCTTTCTCTGTTTGTTGGTTATTGTTTGGCTTAATGCTCTCTTTTGTTTTATCAACATAACAACAACAACAAAAACCCAATAATGACTGCCACAAGTCCATTTTGTTGCCAGGCCTTTTGTTTATTTGCTGGCGAATGAATTAATGGAAGATGCTGCACGATGGATTCCCAACATTCGCACCACACACACATACCCATTTATTTATACCCTGCAGATAGCTAATGCCCCAACTGGGTAGAGAATATTAGCAATAATCATCTATTTGATTATATTCTATTTAAAGATTACTTTATCAATGCATATACTATTTTAATATTAAATTTGGTTTATTTTAATTACTTATTTTATGTAAATATTATTTTAATTATTTTATTTATATTTGGAAAATTCAAATATTTTTAGAAAGTTTCGTAATTTATTTTTTACGAACCGATTTTGAGGTGATGTTTGATTGTATAACTTTACTTGAACTAAATTTTTCATACATTATGAAATAAAAAGTTAATATTCTATCACAATATTTGTATAAATAATTTTGCACTTGTTATTTAGGTTATGTTCTTTAAATCTGATCTTCTTTAGTTGTGTTTAATATACTCGTTCATTTAAAAATAACCAACTAAAGTTTGTCCCCCTTTGGGATCCTCTTATGTGCGATGCTAGTTGAAACACACTTAAAAACAAAATGGTCGCTCAAATCCTTTAAAAATAGCGGGTCGCAAGTTTCGAGGAGCTTCTGCTGCCCCTTGGGGGAACGGTGCAGGCAGACGGGGCAGAAGGGCAGGCTCAACTAGGGCTCCCTAAAATTTACATACAAATTAGGGTTAATGAGCAGTGAAATTGTTATTTAACTTCACTTGGCCGTTAAGCACTTTAAAGTATGCAACACTTGAGCCATGGTTGGGCTTAAATAACCACGCAGTTTGCGACACGTTTTAGAAATTTTCTAGTGCACGGCAGAATTGTTGCAAGAGTTTTCGAATGGATTTTTATATGGGTATGGAAATTAATTGAATATTGCGCATACGCCACGTGCTGTTCACAAATTAATTTCATCTTTTTACGGCAGTCAACGTTTTTTATTTAAAATTTAATCAAACACTTTAATTTGATTAACAACGCACGTCTTTCAATATAAATTTATGGCCATACGACGCATAATCAGAGATCAGCTCCAACACTGACCAGCTGTAAAAAAGGGTTAGCTTCCACACACACACACACACACACACACACACACACTTTGCCACCTTACACTCGTCAGAGCTTTCAACACTCCAACGCCGTCATTTGATATGCGTGCGTGACGTGCTCCTGGCGAGGGGGGAGAACGGTAAGGGGGAAGGGATTGGTGTCGATGCTTTAACGTCTAATAGCAACACGTACGTCTGATAAAATATTTTATTGGCATGTGTGGCTCCCGTCGCTGTCGGTCAATTTATTTTATAGATTTTTTAAACGCCCCTCCACTTGCGATATGATGATAACTTACAACCCCAATTCACCACTCGATTCACTGCTCACTCACGGCGATATCATTGCTCTAAGCGATAGCTTTTTTTTGCAAATCTCAATTTATTAATAAAATTGATTGTTATTCTTAATTTTTATTTATTGTTTGTAAAGTTTTTAATTTATCGCTTATTTTACAAGTTACATTTTGATTTTTTTATGTAAAGTATACATTTTAAATAAATATTAATAATAACTTAATTTTGTAATTTTATTGTTTAGTCATTATAATCTTAAGTCATTTTAAACAGTTTCTAATTGTAATCCTAATATTAAGTCAATTGTAGTAGTAGTACTTCACTGTATAGAGCTAGAATGAAAAAAAATGTTTAAATTAAATTAAATCACTTAATTGTTTAGTGTTAGAATGAAAAAAATTGTTTAAATTAAAATAAATCAAATCTCGATAGAGAATAAAATTAATGGTCCTTATTAAATTTCCAGCTAAATCAATCAACGTAAAACAAATATGTTTTTTTTATATATTATAAACCATTATATTATATTTTATCGTCATGCACACAAATTACAACTCAAGCTAATTTTTTGGTGTGCTGAAAATATTTTTAATAAGTGTAAATTCTTTTAAAAAATGGGAAATTTCATTTGTTTCTGTTTTTAATTTTAAAATTGATGAAAATGTTAAATTTAAACTGATTGCAAGTCATAGGTTAAATACGAGTAACAGTGTCTAGATAATATTATTAATTTAGACAGTTTATAAACATATTTTCGAATGCATATTTGATTAAAATTTGTAAGGCTAAGATACGTTTTAAGACGGGCTGCCTGTACTCGAGATGAACTCGCTGATATAAATCATTTTAATATACAAGCTAAACTGTAAAGCTAAACAAACACCGGAGGCACTTTTATTTGCCTACGTGTCGTCCTTTCTACTACCCAGGATCCTATTCCTATTCCTGCTCCTGCTCCTACTCCTACTCGTATCTCATCATGCAAATCTCAAATAAATCTTTCATTTCTGGTTCACGGAAATCACGGCAGGCGGTCGGTCAGCACAATTTTGGTAACGTATTCGTTATAAATTTAGTTGTGTGTGGGTGTGTGTGTGTGTGTGTTCAAATGCCAAATGTTAAAGACCAACTGGCAACTGCTGATGCCAAATGTTGATTCAGTTTGCTGTCTCTGTGTGTGCGTGTGTGTGTGTGTGTGTATGTGATTGTGTGTATGTCGTGGGGCGGCTGCTCTTCCCATTACCAGTCGCTTTGGGCGTTTGTTTGTGTGTGTTGTGTTCCATTGTTGTGCGCCGTGAAGCATGCTACGCTGTTTTTCTTGTTTTTTCCTTCTCTTATTTTTGGCATAATTCAGCAATTAGCCGCCATGCAAGACGCAACATTGATTCGCATTAGCCGAGCGTCGTTCAATGAGCCAGCCACAAAACTTTTTTCAAATCACAAAATTCAATTCAATCTGATCAACAAGAGTGACAGAGATAGAGGCAGGTACAGAGACAGATAGAGAGAGATAGTAAGAGCAAAAAATATATTCTAAAATGTAGCGTGAAAAGTTTTTGCTATCGTTATTTCGTTTTGCTTATTTTAATGTTGTTGTTGTTGCTGCGCCGTTTGGAATTTTAAATATGGCGTCTGTTTTGTTTGAAAACGGAAACGAGTGTCTGTCGGTTTATTTGTTTGTTTGTTTGTCTGTTTCTTTTGCTCGTTTGTTGTTGATGTTGTTGATGTTGATGTTGTCGTCGGCAACGTCAACGACCCAAAATGAAGTCAAGCAACTTTAATGCCGCGCCCTTTGCCAAAAAGGAAACGCCATCTAATGTGTTAGTTCTATGTGCATCTGTAACTGTAACTGTAGCTGTGTGTGTGTGTGTTTATTTGTAAATGTCACGGCCAGTGGCGTCCGCTAACACAATTAAAGAGGTAATACGAAACTCTGAGGTTCTCCGGCCCGCTTTCTACTTGTATGTCTAAAGTATAGTTTGCAACTTAATTATTTTAATTAATTTAACTAATCCCCCTCTTAACTCTTGTGTCTACGACTCTGTACACGGCCTGAGCGCTGTGCTGTTTATGAAATCCACTCACATAAACACTAACTGCACGACTGTGTGCACTAATAAAGTTTGCTTTGCATTTTTAATAGTCTACTTTTCGGCGCATTAATTTTAATGCAGCCATTTTTTGACAGCAAAGACAGGCAGACATCGAGAAAGAGATGAAGAAAGCAATTATTTGCCAGGTCGAAAAGAACTTTAAGTAAAATGAACTAACCGTTTTCACTTCACAAAACTAACTTGTCATTCGTTATACGATTCAGAGAGATAAACAAACGAAATTATTGGCCATTTGATTTTTATTGAGGTCTCACGCGATTGTAACTCATTGCCACAGGACACTTTGACATGATGTTTATGAGGGGGTTGGAAAACTAATGCCAAAAGTGTCAATCGCTTATCGCAAATTTGCATTTGTTTTGTCCTTCAAAAACATTACACAAACTCAACTATAGTTGAGTGGATAGATAACTCTGGCTGCCTGTGTGTGTGTGCGTGTGTATAATATTTATGCAGATTTTTAATTTTATAATGTTGCAGTTGCAACAGCTGCACGAGATAAACGTGCCAATAAATTCATGTGCTTTGCATTTCATTATTTGCCGCTGTCTGTCATATGATAGTAATTTTACAAAATTTATACAAATTATATGAATCGCACATATGAATGTCCCCTCCTCGGTTTTTTCTCTCCCTCTCTGTAATCGTTGTTGGCCTTTAGCTACTTTCTAACTGCATTTTCCGGCTAGTTTGGCATTACACACAATTTTAATTAAATACAATCTGCTGCAGGCAATGCGCATATGTAAAATGCAAATGACCAACGATGTTTGAAGAAAATGTTTAAAAAGAATGAGAGAAAGTACTTATTTGTACATATATACAATGTAATATATTCACAGGAAGTACAGGAAAGAAATTAACGAAACACACAAAGAAATACTTAAGTAGAGACTGCATTACAATTAGGTTAACAGCATCACATAATTTACTCCCATATGTATACAAAACTATCGTTTTAATAACGAAATAATATCAAAATATATTAATTATCGATATTAATTTTGTTTTTGTGACAATATTCAGATTATCTTTTAAATTGTCGGCGACTAAGAACTATCCGTCTTATATTTCATTTAATTTTTTTTCATTTATATGAATATTTTTATATACGAAGCAAGTGTAAATCTAATCTTTGGTTTTGTAAATTTTTCTGTCTTATTTAGTAAGATTTAAATAACAAAACTGAGTAGGACTCAGGAGTCATAGTTCTACTAATTAAGGCTGGATAATAAACTTATTATTATATTATTATAATACTCATTATTATACTCAGGCTGATTTTGTTAAGTCTTAAGTACTAGATTTCATATAAATAAAAACAATTCATCTGTTCATTAAAAACACTGAATACAGTCCAAAAAAATCTTTATTTAATCCAATTTCAGGTACAGTATATACAGAACTAGTCCAATTGCATAGTCAGATTATTAAAGAGAGAAATAGACGGATCTACTTTGCCATTACGTGGAGTGCTAAGCTGTAGTTGTAGTTGCAAAAAGGTTTCCATAAAATGATTTGTATTGGCGAATAAAGCAGCTCATTTACCATTTGCAGAACATGTGAATTCGTTGCACAAATTTGTTCAACATGTCAAATACCATTTAAAAATGAGGAAAAAGAATGAAAAAAAAAACCAACGACATACAAAATAAAAAATCATACAAATTTGTTGCATGTAACTGCAAAATGAAGAGGAACAAATTGGGAGCTGCTGTTGCAGTGACAGATGGGTGGACATTTTAGAGAGAGAGAGAGAGAGAGAGAGAGTGGATATGAAGAAAAACAACTGAATGGAAATGAACAAACACAACAAAAACAAAAACAAAATGACTGACGCCATACACAAACAATTTGCAATTCAACAGCTGAAAGGATCAGCAGTGACAAGCGCATTTGCTGCATTGCATGCTCGTTGTTGTTGCTGGGAAGCACTGAGGATGACGCTGCATGATAGCAAAGGAAGGGGAGGGGAGGAGTGCTGCCAGAGGGAAGGGGGACCGCTTTTTGGCACCCAAAAACATTATCCATACACATGTTTCGGTTTCGTTGGGTGCTGCCAGCCAAAAATATATTGTCTCTGTGTACTTACATACAAATGTGCGCTCCATTTTGTTATACTCTTCAGATGGGCATAGTCATCGAGTTATTGGGAGAAAGCACTTGTTAATGCTCATGAAACAATGCTTTAGTGTTCAACTAAATGTTTTAATTAAAAATTTTGGTTTAAACTAAATTTGGTCAAGTCAGCAAACGGTACTGATGATAGAGACTGGCATCTCTTGAAACAGCTGTATACCGAGCCATGCTCTTTGCGTTCTGCAAGTGTTTTGTGAGTTGTTGTTTGTTGGTGTCTTATAGACATAACTAGACCTCAAGTTAACTAAAACTTACTTCTACAAATTAGAAAGCTCACAAAAACAAACATTTTAAACATAAACGGAAAACACGCCGGAAAAATTCTGAAATAGTTGCAACACTCTCTTGTTACTGACATAAACAGAAAACAAAAACAAAATTGTTATTGCAATAAAATTGCCGATGGCATTTGCACAATAACGACGGCAACACAGCTATTTTTTCACTTTTGAGACCTAAAATTCACAACTGGTTTTGGCTTCTCAAAAGTGACATTAGGCTGAGATCGCTGGTCAAGTCAGCAAACGGTACTGATGATAGAGATTGGCATCTCTTGAAACAGCTGTATACCGAGCCATGCTCCTTGCATTTTTGGCAAGTGTTTTGTGTGTTGTTGTTTGTTGGTGTCATATAGACATTTCTAGACCTCAAGTTAACTAAAACTTACTTCTATAAATTTGGTGACTTTAAAAATATATTGGAGAAATAAATATTTTAAATTTTCAAATTTGGTATGCATTTAATGTCAATGTATATAACTATTTTATAGAATTCAACTCATTAATAATAATTTTGCTGTCTTTAAGTAATATATATTTAAATTTTTTTGGTCAAATAACACTGATTCCTAAACATCTACCAAAATAATCCAGTTAGGGTATTCGCTCGTCTGAGTGTCATGTGGAATTCTATTTGCATTTTTTATATCTCATACTTTGCATGGCACTCGTAAATGTGTTTTTTATTGTTGTTGTTGTTGTTACTGTTGTGTTTGTCGCACACCGATTTGTTGTTGGTCGTATTGTATTTTTTTTCATTGTTTTGGGTATTCGCATTGTTGAAATTAATGAATTTGTTCGTATTGCATGATGAGTGTGTGCATCAATTGGTTTTTTTTAGCATCCTTAATATGTTGTGGACAGAACGATAAACGAATTGAATTTTGTGCGTTTGAGAAAAGATACGTAAAGTTTTAATGCTCATCAATAGATTTGGAGTAAATCGACTTTGTTATGATTATTGTCAATAATAATTTGAGTTCATTTAGTACATAAATTGATTTTTATTGTTGTTGATTGTTTTCTGCAAAGTCTTTAATAGGTTAGGAAGAGTGTTCGAATGTGGCTTAAATGGATTGCAGCTCTGCTTATTGTCAAGTACAAGAATCAATCGTTAATTGATTGCTGATCATTGAGATTAATACACAACCTGTACTAATTTTTGTTTGTGTGGCCAATTAGTGTCACGAATGCCAAACACCTTGTTTTTGGGCGTAATTAATTGCTTATTAATTAGCATTGTGTTGCATAACCTGTGGCTAATAATGGCCAATCAATTGGGCCAATTGAGATAGAGAGAGCTATTTAATATTTTATTAATAATTTCGAGTGTTGGTTTTAGCCAGCATTATTATGGGGCATTAGGATAGAGCTGGAACGTGGCCAAAATGTCTAAAGAGAAAACACTTAATGAAACTATTACGCGAATGCGGGCAAATTGAAAGCGAAATGCATTTTAATGCCGCATTTTCAACACACACACAAACACACACCAACACACACACATCCGACCAGAGGAAGCCATAAAGATTGCCAGGCGTGGGCTGCCTGACAGACAGACGGCTAGGGTCAGCTCCAGTTTCACACTCAGAAAAATATGACATCCTAAAATTAAGTATGTTCGTAATTGAATTTATACTTCTTTTTAAAATTTTAAGACTGTTGTGTCTGAAATTATCTTTAATTTAAAATTCCGACTGACCGTTCCTATATAATATAATATTCCGATATTACCCAAAGTTAGACAGAATATATTAGACCATACCAAACATAAAACTGGGAGCTTGGTTAAAATACCTCCAGAAAAACACTGTTTTTATACCCGTTACTTAAAAAGTAAGTAAAAGGGTATATTGTTTTCGTTGCAGTGTATCTAACATTATCTATTATTATAAACTGTCGTCCAACTGAATTGCAACAAGATCGGTCAAATAGAAATGTGGTAATCCCTGATTTAAGTTTTTAAGCAATGTAAGTTCCTAAAAGAATGCAATAATTTTTTTTTTATTTTAATGGGTATCCTAAAGTCGGGAACTCAACTAAAGCCTTTTCCATTTGTTTTAACTAAGCATTTGCTAGTACAATTTAAGTTTCTGTGTACTTAATCTATTAAATATTAAGATTTAAACGAACTTAAATATGAGAATATTTTGTACTAGGAGCAAGTTTACTTTGTGATAAATTCATGAAATTTGTGTACTTAAACTCGAATGATTCAATCTTTTACGGACAAAAATGTATCCCAAAACATTCCTAAAGTATGCTAGAAATATCTCATTTTAAGATGTCCGGCATTGCGAAAAGCGAACTTTAAATAAAATGTTTATCCTCAGTTTGGGAAATTCCAAGTTTGGGAATCCTTTCTACTTTAATATCCACTTATTTAATACGGAAATCTTGATTATTTTTCTGAGTGCAGTTCCAGTCGGAGTTACAGCTTCAGGGCTGTTGCAACTGAAGTTGCTGCGTTGCAAGCACGTAAAGATCGTTGCCATTGATTTATGCGCTGCGTGCCAGGGGCGGCATGAGGCATGCAGCGTGAGGCGTGCAACAAGCCAAGGCAAACGCGCCACATTTATTGTTGGCCAAGGGTCAGCTGCTAAATAAGTGTGTCAACGCGGAGTCTCCTTTGCCACGTCATTCACTCCACACTCAACTTCAGGCCACTCAACTCCACTCAACTCAACTCAACTGGCTTTGTTCCGTTTTCAGTGTTCAACTAAATGAAGCGTGCGCCAAAGAATGCTGCGATTTTTTTTTTGTGGAACGTGCTTCATTCGCCTAGTGCTACCGGTTGTTCAGCTCAAAGTGGAAGCTTGCCTGCCATTTTATGCTGGAAAATTTGATTAAGTCCATGCTGGCGATAAGTTCATTGTGCGCTGTAAACGCTTCGTCTTGCCATGGCCATTGCCATTTTACATAATTTGACATCATCGTGATGATGTGAACGTGAACGTGAACGCACATAGCAATTAACTTGCACACTTATACACACACACACTTATACACAGAGACACAGAGATACACACAGCTGTTGTGGCCTAACACAATTACAATTGCAGAACCAGAAATTGCGCCTGTCGCCGACATTGGATTGGTGTTCGATTTTTGTCACGCATGACATGCGAGCAGGGGGCTGCTCGTCGCACACATTGTCACAAATGCCACATATCGAACGTTGACGGCTGACGGTTGGCGGCTGATAGCAGGCAACGTTCAGTTTTTGCGGCTGCCGGTTGTAAAAATAACTCACAATCCGTGTAATTACTCATACGACTCGTTGGTCGATTTTAAATCTGATTTAGTCAATGAAGACAAAGCAATCACATATCGAGTATGCAATTTGAATGCATGTCAGACTTATCCCACTTCGTTTCAACCATCTAATTATGATAAAATTAATTAAAAAAAAAGGATTCCTTATTTTATTGTAATTATTATAATAGCAGTACTTTAAACAGGATCTAAATATTGGACCTATTATCTAAACAATTCTAAATATATTTTATAACAACTGCTTTGGCTTAATCAATGTAATATCATAATTGGAATTTATATTTTATCTGATTTTATGGATATCAATAATATGCTATATAATATGCTAATCTCAAATAAAAAACTTTCTCACTTTGCAAGGTGTTAAGCGAATAAAATATTTAAATTAATTTTTTTTAAATCAATTGTTATTTTTATTGTATTTAGTAATTTTTTAAGCTACTGACAATGCTTGAATTATTCATATTTGCTGGATTAGCCTGCTAATGTTGTAATATGCGCAAATAAATGATAAAATATTCATGGGGAGAAAGTGCATAAAAACTCGAGAGAGTCAACAAATGAAGCATTGGATTGATGAGGAGGATTGGGGGGTGGAAACAGGATGCAACACGATGGATGCGACGAAGCAAGCAATTTCCGCAACATTTGCACAGCTGCAACCGACGTGATTTGCATTAGCCACGCCCATGTGCCGCCTCTCTCGCTCCATCTCAGTCCATCTCGCTCCCTCTGTGATTCACTCTGTGTGTTTTTTTTCGGGTTTGTGGCACATTAGAAGTGAGTTTTTGTGCAATCTATGTGCATGTTGCACGTCATGTTTAGCTATGTTGCACTTATGGTTTTATTATATTGCAGGCAAGGATTTATGGCTTAGTCGTTTATTTGCCAGTTTGCAAGTTGTGACCAAACCAAAAGTTGCCACCGATGTTGCTGCAGATTTATGTGCGCCAAAGACAAACCACAAACTGCGACTTAAGACAACGTTCCAAACATAGTACAAAATAAACTGCAGCTACAACTAATAAACGCAGCAGTCAAAGCCAAATGGATGCCAAAAACAAATTTGGACAAGAAAAAGTTGTCTCAACTTTATGGTCAACTGCACATAAATCGTTTCATTGAGCGTGTTGCAGCAGCAACAAATACGACAGGAGACAGCAGACAGCAGACAGGAGACAGGACAACAAAACTCAGTTTGGCTACATAGAGAAATTTGTTAGAGGCCAATTGTTGGTGGCTAATTATTTGTATGGGCCCACATTGCTTTCTCGGTCAAGCTGTGCAGTCTCAGACATTTCATTTTACACTCTTTGAATTGGCAAAGAAATGCGCCCATAAATTTAACTTAGCCAACTTTCTTTGCGCTGTCTGCCAAGCGAGGCAAAAGAAAAGAATGCCAAAAGAAGTGCAAAGCGCGATAACAACAATAAGTTGCCAGTTGCAAGTTGCAAGTTGCCAGTTGCAAGTTCCCAGCTACCATTTGCCAGTTTTTCGATTGTACAATGCAAGAGTCGATAGTTTTGAAATAGTTTTGGCATTACCAATGCCTTTGCCCTACGTTTCTGTTGCCCTTTTGATAAGGCTGTCGAAGAGTCAGCGCCGTTTACTGTCACTTAAATTGCGAAGACCAAGTCGCAGGCAGGTCAAAGTGCTTGGCCAAAATTTATGCCATTTTAACAAGCAGCCAAACAACAACATGAAGTTCCGTAACAGTTTCGTTTCGTTTCTTTTTGCGCTGCAAATGGGCATAAATTTGCATTTAATGCAGCTGAGAATGAAATGGTCTAAAATGAGGATAGCAAATGCCAAAAATTATTTTGCTATTTAGTATATAATTTTCTGGTCTCAGCTTTGGCTCTGGCTCTGGCCGCTTGTCTGGCTGAGGTCTGTAGGTTGTTGGTTGCAGGTCACAGGTCGCAGGTCGCAGTTACCGCTAGGTGCCATAAAAGCGGCATAAATTTTTAAACTTTGCAAAAATTTGCATTGCAAATGCTTTACACACACACACGTAGTTAGACTCGTTTGCTGTAGTTTATTTCGCGTTTTTAACAGCGTTTGGGTCAGTCTATTAAAATGCAAAAACCTCAGCGCCCTTTCCTTTCCGCCCTTCCGCCTTCTATCCCCTTTATTCCGTCCGGAAGTCCATTTTGTCTTGTCGTTCACGTCATAAATATGGCCGTGCAAATGGCGTCGCTGCTCATGGCTTAGTCTGTGTGTGTGTGTGTGTGTGTGTGTGTGTGTGTGTTTGTTTATGTGCGCCGCTTTTAATGACAATTTGCTTGGGGTTTGCATTAAATTTTGAGCGAATTTCACTTGACACTCATACGTTTGCACCTTTGCCTCAGATTCGTTTGTGAAGTGCATAAATTTAAATAATTTCCACTCTTTGCATTTTTTGCTTTTACAACTGGTTTTTTTTTGTGTTTGATGTGAGGATTCGTTAACATCAAATGACAGTGGCATAACCCAAGTGGGAAACACAGGGTATTAAAGCTGTCACTTCAAGTTATTCAAATGATTCTATTAGCTTGAATAAGTTTTCCATTTTCACTTTAATTCAACTCATTCATCTTGAATATAACTTAATATTTGAATGCTAACATTATAAATCAGAAAGCTATATGAAAATGAAAAATACCTATTGCCTGCTAATAAAGTAGCTTATATATGTATATGTGAATAGATATGTATAAGTATTTATATATAGATAGAAAGGTGTTTGTGCTACTACTATTTGGATATTATTTTCCACACGAATGCTTTAACATGACAGAATTTACTAGCCAAGCAAAAGACGAAGCTGTCGCTTGTCACTTAACGTGAAAAACAATTTTTCTCCAGCTACGAGTATGAAGCTGTATTTTGCTATGGCTGTGTGTGTGTGTGTGTGTGTGTGTATGTGTATGTGTGTGCAGCTATCAAAAAACCAATTTTCGGTGCTAAATTGATGTTTATAGCAATGTACGATGATGACAACGACGAGTTAGATGATGCTGCTGCCTTCGATGGTGATGGCGATGATGAGCTTGCTGTGACCACCAAGCGCCTCTTACGTCTGCTACTCCCCTTACACCCCCCTCTTCTCTCTGCCCCTTCAGTGTCTTAGCAGCCGCTGATGAAGACAAAGTGCCAATGTGAAAAACTAAACGCCAAGCCGACAGTCTGGGACCTGACTTGCTACAATGCAGCACTGAAAATCCTTTCTCGCCTCAACTAGAGTCGAGTCGAGTTGAGTCGAGTCGAGTCTCCTCTCATCGCAACATTTGATAGCATTTTGATGCTTCCGCTTGTAATTTATGTGACACTTGCAGTACCATAGATCAGCGGAAGAGCTGCGGGCCATATCATGATATCACTATGAGGTGCTTGTTGTTGTTGTTGTTGTTATATTAGCTTTTATTGGATATATTTTGCTGACTGCTTATGAGCTGTTGATTTGCTTGAGCAAATTCCCATCAAAAGCTATCAAGATCAATAGGCGTGCTTTCATTGTTCAGTAAAATGTCAGAGATATGTCAATGTGTTGTTTCGGTCTAATCATTTAATTAAACGGGATTCATAATCACGCACACACACACACACACACACCTTTTGGCGGCTTCCTTTTGTTAGAGATTGACGCTGCTGACGTTTGCACTTGAGAAGCTCAAATGCAATTGCATATTAATTGAAACTCACTCATACATCAGCAGCAGTTCAGTTGCCGAGGGGTGGAATGCACTTCAGAAGCCCCTTCGCTGCATCACACACACACATCAATTACTTCACCCTCGTCCTCGACGTCCATGCCTTCCCTCGCATCATACGCCCCGTCAGCCACTGACACTTGCCACTTGCCACTTGCCGCTTTACGAGTATTCTGAGTAAATTAAATCGTTTCGTTGCACACTCACATTTTAATGAATGCCTTTCAAATGCTTTTCTCATGCTCACAATTCGATGCACTCAACTCCCCTTTCCCCTTTTTCTGCATTTTGCATATGTTTGAGCTAGATCAAAGCTCTTTACCTCGTTCTTTGTGCCCCGTGTGGCATTAGAGGCAATAAGATGCCGAAAAGAAGCTTATGAAATCAGCGGCATTTATGAAAAAATGCTTCTGATTATATTTGAAAGAGGAGAAATATGTTAACAAGCTTCTTACTGAATTTTCATTCATACAACACTGAAACATGTGTCGATTTATTTTGTCATTTATTGTTATTTCGCTCAGAAATATGTTTATAAATTTCACACACATTCATTTTCAACATGTCAAACAGTAAATATCTCTTTAATTAACTGACAGACTCTGAAATAAATTTTATTGTATTTTGTCATTTCTTATTTCAACAGCTGATCCAAATATAGCTGTACTTAAATTTATACTTTTAGCTTAGGCAATTTTACTATATTTTTCAGAATTTAATTTTATAAAATTATAATGTAATTCATTAAATAAACTGATAAATACAAATATAAATAAATGAAAAAACAAGTAAATTAAATTATTTTTCAGTTAAAATATATAAATAAAGTGTTGAATGTTAATAAATTAAATAAACTGATAAATACAAATGTAAATAAATAAAAAACAAGTAAATTAAATTATTTTTCAGTTAAAATAAATAAATAAAGGGAATATAAATATTAAATTTTTATTCTTGAAAAAAAGTCAGTTTTTCAGTTACCATCAGAGTGTAAGCTTATGTTATTCATAATTACTAGTTTATTTATTTAAGTAGCATCCAATAAAATTTTAAATTATTATTCTAGAATTAAAAACGCTTGTTGTAATATCTACATTGAGTTGATAGTAGATCTCGCTCAGTCACAGCAAGGGAGAGAGAAGACTTAATAGATAAAGAGAGCTCAACAGAGTTGAGATCAGTAAATGTTCAAATACCTTGGTACTTATTCATTAGTCATTTCACATATTTGCACAGCTGTTTTCGAAAATTTGTGTCATTGTCAAAATCTTTAAGTGGTTTAAACGCGAATCGAACAAAAGTCTTGCGAGTTGCGCAATTGTTAGACATTTGAAGCTTTTAACTCGCGGCTGAAGCATCAAATTGGCTTTTCTTAATTGGCATTAAGATGAAACTGTTAGTCTGGGCGTGTTCAATGTGCCTGATTGGCAATGGCGTAAGTGGCCTGTTCTTTGACGAGCTGAGCCAATTCTTTAGCGGCAAGACGGATGAAGCTGCTCCCGATGGGATGAAACCTGTCAATACAAGTGCAACAACGAATGGATTCCTCGATGAAATGGAGCATGCAGCGAATCGCCTCGATAGTCTGTGGCAACATTTCAGAAAGGTAATTTGATCAGCTGCAATGGAAGCATGAATAGTGAAACAGTGTGTGTATTTCAGGAGCTGCTTAATATGATGAACAGCTCCAGTGCCAGCGATGACGTTGATGGACACAAGACAACAACAACAGTTACCACAACTGGTAATCTATTGCAACTGGAGCCCAATTCCAACAAGATGAATGCCAAATTGACGGCCACAACAATGGTTACACCACCACCAACAACAACAATCAACATTATACCCACAACAAAGCTTGAGTTGCCTTCGAGCACGCCGCTTCCCTGATAAGGGCTAAAGACTAGAAACACAACCCGAACAAAGATCAGCTTTCAATAAAAACATTAAGTACATATTTATGTTTATAAAACAATAACAACAATATGAGACTTACAAACTGGCTTAAATATTTGACCAGCTGTCGTTTGTCCCCACGATTCAGAATATTTCCCAACTTTGGAGCTACAATCGACAGTTCATTATCATTTAATCAAAAGGTATGTTGAGGCTTTGCTTTTACCTGCCAACACTTTTGGTAATACTGAATGCTGCTTTGGTGCAGGTACGTTTTAATAATAAAAGCTAATTTAGAGAAGATTCTTTAACTAGAGTGAGATTAGACTGCTCCTTCAGGTATTGCTGTGATGGGCATCGATCGCATTAATTATCCCGCACGAATTCTGGATTTTGATTACTCTCGAATTGATAAAGTGAAATTGCAGCAGTTGAGAATTCAATGGGAAGAAGAGAGTAAGATTCTGATCTTTATCTGAGTTTACTTTATAATTATCTGACTCTTTTTCGTAGATGTGAACATGATGATGATGCAGTTGCTGCAGCTTAACATGATGAAGATCATGTTTATGCTGGATATCGTCATCTTAATATGGCTTTGTGTCTATCTTAAGGATAGTAGCTAAAAATACTTAGCTAAAATTATTTATCAGTTAAGCATCATTATTGTGAAGACTGCAAACCATCAAAGGTTTGGCAAAGGTTTGGCCAGATGGTTCCAGCCATACCTGTTAAATTTCAATTTGAATTACTAATCAATTAGATTATTTTTGGAAATAATCGTAGTGACTATATATTTCACTGTTGAAAAAGTTGTGATTATATAATGATTACCATTGCAAAAAAATCAGAAATAATATAAAATTATTACAATTATTCAAAAATAATCAAAAATAATCTTTCTAAATATTTCGGATTATTTCTGATTTTTCCTGATTATTTTGGCTACTTTGATTGTGAAAATCTAAAATAATTAAATTTTTACTAAAAGGTCATTAATTATCAGAAATAATCAAAAATATTCAGAAATAATCCGAAATAATCAGAAAGATTAATTCTGATTATTTTTGATTATTTCTGATTATTTTTGAATAATTGTAATAATTTTATATTATTTTTGATAATGATTACTAATCATTATTTAACAGGCATGGTTTCAGCTATAAAGCAAAGTTTAGGTTCCCCCAAAACCTAAGGTATCGGTTCGAATATTGATTACATTTAATATAAACAAAATTATTATGTTTTTCAACCCTTTCATGGGATTAAGTCAGCTGATTGCATACAAAATCCTATTAAACTTGTCCCTTATATGGGACTATTCCATGCATGGGTTAAATTAAAAAAAATTAAATTTTTTAATAAAGACTTTGCTAATTTTGTGTGAAATTAAATTAGTTTTTTTGATTTAAATAAGTTAATAATTTTTATATGTTTTTTTTCTCACGATTTAAGAATACCACGAACCTATTATTTAAGGAAGTGTTTAATTAAATTTAATTTTGTTACTATCCTACAACTTAATGCTACGAGGCTCGATACGGGTCCGCGTAGTATTTAATTTCATAACCGATTTACATTATTGATTATAATACCTATCTAAAGCATTTGCAAATAACATTTTAAATGTATATATTGTAGACAGCTTCACAACTTATTAAGCTTAAAAGAAGCTTGTAGAAGCTGAAAACTGATCGCTAGATAATTAATTTACTTATATTAATATGCCTTTCAATGTTCCATTTTAAAGAGCAACAGAAATTTAATAGGTCTGAGACTTAAAGTAAGCATTTGAAATGTTTGTTAGCTTTAAATAAGTTGTAAGGCGTCTATGCAATTGGCACTCAGTCGATGCTGCGTATACGCCACTTTAGCCGACGATTGGCTGCAACAAATGCTTTTGCAGCTTTGTTGTTGTTATTGCATTTGTTACCCACACTCGTCCATTAATTATGAGCCACTTTACGCCTGGCATGGTCAGAACAACGCAAAGCGAACAACGAACAACGGGCAACGAGCATAATCGAAATCGATTATTAAATATTGGCAGCTGGTCGTTGCGCCAGGAGCTCAGTGTGCCAATTGTTGTAACCGGTGTTTGGGGCAGCAGCATCTGTTGTTGTTGTTGTTGTCCGTTTGTTTGTTTGTTTGTTGGCACTTTTCCATAGTTGCAGTTCATAAATATTAACAGCTATTAAAACACTGAGCAGCCATGCAAAAGCAGGCTAAAAATTAATTTTAAAGTTTAAAATTGGCTGCCGCGGGCTTTACGCGCAATTTAGCAGACAAACGGCGTAAGAGGAAGGAAGGAAGTGAAGAAGAGAGAAGGTTATGTACTCGTATGTCTGTATGTGCATTTTCCATGCATGCTCCATGGATGTTCGCTGAAAAGCATACTTTGCAGTTGTGAAGCCTCCATCTAATGGCTCATTTAATTAAAAACGGAAAAACGGATAAACGGAAATTGAGCAAGTGACTAAAAACGAAGTCGAGTCCGAAACTGAGACTGAGATGGAGACTGAGACCGAGAATGTCCGGTTGGCCAAGTGGCCGGCATAAACTTTTTACCAAGTTGTAGGAAATATTAAAAACGGGAAAACACTTTCGGGCAACTAATTCTCTGGCACTTGGCTCTAGCACATTTTGGCCATTTTGGCAGCTTTTGTGGCGGGTTTGAGACTTGGCCGGTTGTCCACTTAGCCAAGCAAAGTGAAAGGGCGTCGAGTGTCGGCTGCCGAGTGCCGAGTGCCAAGTGCCAAGAAAGGAAGCCAACGCGTTGCAATTAACAAGTTTATTGCATGAAATTATGAAATGCTTAATAAAAAGCCGTCGAAAAATGAAAGCATATACATACGTACAAAACGAAAGAGGGAGTGTGAGTGAGAGTAAGAGAGATGAATGCAGATATTAATAAAAAAAAAGACTCGAGCTCAAAGTGCTGCCAAGTTAATTAAAGGCTCACATATTTGAAAAGTTTGAAGCCAACAAGCTTGACGTAGTTTAATCATGTAAGTGCTGGCAAATTGTTGGCTGCTAAAATTAGAGCCAGATAAATATTGCGCATACGCCTAGTTCGCGCGTGTTAAAAGGATGCCAGGATGTGGATGCCACAGGCCCACAGGATTTAGTTCGTATTGTTCTTCCCGCATAGCTCGGCTCTGATGATGCCAAGTTTTATGCTAATGGCTTTCGTTTAAAGCCAAAAGTAATTTATTGTTGTCAGTGGGCACCATCAAAAATGTTGCTGCACATTCATTATGCCCAGAATGTATGCGCCTCTTTCTTTCATTCACTTGCTCTCGCCCTCTCTCTCTCTCCAACTAATGCTCTATACGCATTCACGTATGTTTGCATGTGTGCATCCTGCAGTGAATGTGTGTGTGCATTAAAATTTTAGGCGAAAACATAAAGCGGCCTCCCTGTCAGCTAAAAACTTGCATAGAAATTAAGTTAGCCAAGAGGAAAAATGCTCGAAATGAGAAATGAAATGCTTTTCCGCATGCCTCGCAGCTACTTGTTGTGTTAACATTTATTCTACCCTATAAATATTAGAAAGAGTATTTGAAATTGCAGCAGGAATCGTAAAAAAGATATGAGTCGAAAAAATTAAAAAATTTCAAATAATAATAAAAAATAAAATAACATTTAAAAGTAAAACTTATTAATATTTTTTAATTAAAAATAAAGTTAAAAATTATTTAAAAATTTGATTAATTTAATTAAAAGTAATACCGTAACTCTTATTAGAAATTCGTAAAATAAAACTTAAAAAATAAGACATATTTTTAAATGTTTACTTCACAAATTGCAAATAATAAATTAATTGGTAGTATATCTTTTGAACGGAGTCCATTTCATAAAACTCCATACATATTTTATCTAATGTATATATAAATTGGAAAAAAACTGGAAAATAAGTTTCTTTAATTATAAAACTTAATAATTAAAGTTACTTTTTATTTTTTTATAAAATGTCAGGAAGAAACTCATATTTTATAATTTGTTTCATAAAACATAGAAGCGTTTCGATCCTTCGGAAGTAGTAAATGTAAATACAACTACGAGTGCTATGAATCAGGATTTGTATTTGTACTTATCTATTTTATTTCAAGAGTTACAAGTATGGAGGTTACTTGAAAATTATTTAAGTACACACTACGCATGACATTACAACAATTGAAATAGTTTAAATTAAATGCATTGAAGGTTATTCAAAAAGTTTCTTGTTTCTTAAATATTATTAATTTTTTTAAGCATGCTTATCTATTTCTTATCTTTTATTTTTTGTTTAAATCCTAGCAAGGGGTATCTCCCAGTCAAGTTTTCTCACGTCTAGCAGCATTTTTTATTTTTTATTTAGCATTAAACAGAGAATCCAAGGGTGCATGTTTTATGTCCATGCCAGGCTGAATGTAGTATGTTGGTTCGTTGTGTTTTGTTTAAGAACTAAATTTAAATATTTTAGCAAGTGGTTGGGAGTTGGCCACGCGACACGTCTTTGACGTTTTGGCCTGCTCGTTTCGTTTTGTGGCAGCCGCAAGTATGCAAAAGATAAAACGGCCGCGAACTTTGCACAACATGTTTACGGTAAAAACGTGATTTTCGGCCCAAAACAGACTGAGCCCGGTTGTCGCTGACCAAATGTGGCCAAGGCCGAACCCTTCACCAACCGCAAATAAGTTAAGCTAAGTGGCAGGGCACCACATAGAAACCACCGCACCACATTCACCACCCACCACCAAGAACTCCAGCACAACCGCAGTTATAAAAATTAAACATTTGTAGCTTTGTCACGTTTGTGTTGACACTTTCTTATCACAGCCCGGCAAAATGAGTCTCCGGCTCTGACTCCGGATTCCAGCCAGCTGTCCACCCCCCGCCCCCAGTCAGAGTCAGAGAGTCAGAGCACTCGACCTGGCCTAAATATTATATGTGGATGTGCGTGATAGTTTTGACTGTGAATCTCACCTGACCCAAACTCACATAAAACTCACAACTCAAAATGCACGTGTGAAATGGGCTTGTAGAACGTATGTGGATAGGCTACAACTACTATCCCCATTATACACACATACTCGCACACTCACGCACATAGACATACACATATACACACACACACACACACATATGCTGCCCAAGTGCGATGACAAGATGTCAGGACAACTGAACAACTGAACCACTGCACTATGGGGCGAAATCCGAAATATCGAATATTTATTAATAACTTCTATAATAAGCTTAATTTTTGAATGCGGTTTTTTTATTCATGCTATGTACACCTTCAGAAATGTTTTTGGAAAAGTGGGCGTGTCACCACCCCCGGCCTTAATTTTTTTTATATATTTTTTTGGTATCGGTACCAAGTAAGCTCATAATTTTTGTTCCAAATAACAAGCTTTGAGCTTGTTTATTATTAGCAATAAAGAGAAAAACTAATTGTTAGACAAAGAAAGTTGTGTGGTCTAATATATGGTTGTGAGCATAAAATTAAAAAACAAAAAAATTTGGGGCTGGGATTTTGACACGCCTCTTTTTCCAAAAAATTTCTAGGGGTATACATAACACTAGAAAAAAAACCGCATCAAAATATATGAAGTAGTTTTCGAGTTAATAATAAATACCTCAAAAACTGGTCAAATACCTCATACGACAAGCGAGCAAATCAGTATGGAAAAATTGTGAGGTTACGTCCTAAAAAATTTATTTGCGCGGATTATCGCAAATTGTTCAAATTGAGACATATTGCCTTTAAATAACATTGAATGGATCTACGACATACAGTTGGACTTACATTAAGCCTCGTTAAGCATCATTGCTAAATTCCTTCGCAAAGTTGATATTTCTTTCCAAGAAATTATCTTTCAAAGCATTAATTAATATAACAAAATATAAACAGAACACGTGCAAATACAGAATACTAGTAAAACCAACACATAGTACAAACCCGTATAATTGGTATCCATCTTAAATATTGTAAAAAAAATGATTAGCCTTTGTGCAATACCAATTTGAAAATAGGCTGCAAAAATGTTGCACTGTTAACGAACGTGCTTTTCGGAAGCAACAGCTGACTTAAACAGCTGTCAGGGTTAACATTTTTCTGTTATTTAACATTTTTGATACAGAACTTTACAGTTTGAAGTTTTCTTAAGATGTTAATACCAAAACAGTAGTAAAATTAATACCTTGATAAAACGACTAAATAGTCGATTTTTCGGATTTCGCCCCATAGTGCACTGCCGAGCGAATTTGTGCGCCATCATTTGCTCCACTTTTATACCCTGTAAGCATCAAACTACGGAAGCGGGTAAGCTCAAAATATTCAAACGGTCACACTAATTAGTAAATTGCATAATAATTTTAAATTTGTTTAGTACAATAAAAAGCAAGCTGCTGTAAAAAAATAGATCCTGGTAAAAAAAACTTATTATCTAAAATGTACCTATTTTAATATCGAGCAACTATTAAACTCTTTGAATTAAAACCATAAAATAATAATTGGTATCTAAGCCATAAAATTAGCTTAAATCAATTTCAAAATCTATTGATTTAAAAAATCGAAAATAAATTATAATAAACATTTTTCTTTTTATAAAATTTAGTTAAGGTTCGAACTTCGAATCAATATATTAGGTTTGTGGGGTGTAAATATTCACGAACTAAACAGGAATCTTGCTTTATGATTCAAGCTACCGAAACCTCTTTTAAAATTTTGGTGGCTTGCAGAGCTCGTAGTGAGTTAGGAATATGTATAAATACCTCAGAATCTAGTATAATCTCTTCTAAAAAAAAAGTATAAAAAGTATAAATAAGTATAATAAATAAAAAAGTCAAAAGATTAAGGAACTTAATTCATATTCTTTGCAATGCTTAAAAAAAACTAAAAAAACATCCAATAAATACTGTGAGAGTGTATCTACACTCACTGTCAGTTGAATACACGTAGTTTTAATTTCAAAATTGTTTATCATAATTGGTTAAATTTCTTTCACAAGCCATGTGTGAATCCGAGGAATGGCTTGAACTTTTAATTCATTGCCATTTCTGTTGTGGCTCAATAATTTAATTAGCATATTAAATGTGTATGAAAAGCTGTACGACGAGTACGTTTTCCCTTTGCGACAGAGAAATTGATGCTCAGTCATTCGGGTTTGAGTTTCAAGTGTATGCGAAGGAGTAAAAATAAAAATAAAAGTAAAAGTAAAGTTGTGGGCAACTTTGTTGCCATGCAACTTTAATGAGTCGTCGCACGAGGCCACAAAACTTGACAGCCAAAGGCTTCAAATTGAAAAACTTTAATGAGCATGCGTATTTGATTAAGGCAGACGCACACAAAGGAGAGAGTGTGAGAGAGAAAGAGAGAGAGAGAGAGAGAAGGATTGGGTTAAGCATAGCATTCATTCGGTGTGAACACCTTTGTCGTGGTTTTGGTTTTGTTGCACCACATTCGGTTGCCTTTCAGCACGAATGCAATCATAAAAGTTGACAACGAAGCACAGCTCAAGTTTATTGACAAGGCTGCTTTTGACACCTGTCTTGGCAGTTGGTAATACGAGTGCGAATACGGGCACGTGAACAAATCCAGCTCGTATATAGTACATGCCACGAAGTTATGCCATCGAAAAATCGTAATTCATTTGCCTTTTTCCGTTTGCTATTGACCGGTACAAATTCTTTTCTATCGCCTGCTGTGCCGCACCAATTTTTAAAAGGACGAGTGCCAATAGGAAGTGACTGACAGGCTCCAGGACACCCTTCATCCTCATCCCTTTCCTTCCCTTCCCTCCCACATTCTGGTCTTTCTGGCAATTCAATTAAACGCAGAGCTGCATGAAATACACTTTGCCGTTCAACCGAGAGAATTGCCAGGAGGCATTGCCGAGAATGAACAAAATGTAAACGAAGTGCAAGACTCGCTTTTCATTTGTATACTCAGTTTTACAATTGCATGAAGACAAGCTTAACTTGATGAACTTACAGAAAATACACTCAATATCTTACAAATAAGAGTTGAGTTAAGGAGTTATAGGAAATATTCTTTATCTAGTGGATAATATTATAAGTATTCTCTTGATCTATTATTTTTATTCATTTTAGATAATATATATTTTATTTCATTTTTTAAAGAGAATTTTACAGTCGATCTTTGAGCACATTTCACCGGCTTTACATATTCTTATGCACAGGCATTGCTGCTGTGAATGTGAATAGGAAAACCATAAAATGCATAAAATGGCTTCAAAGGCTCGAAACTTTTGGCATAGGTGCCAAGACGTTTATTATTGTGAAGAGCTGTGACGCTTTTAGGCCAACCAAATTTTGTAAGAAATCCGTTTGGTTAGGTGGGGTCGAAGGCACACATAACATACGAGTACCCTACTCGGTTTTATTTGTCTCAATGGCAATCAAAGTTCCAAGTTTTTTTTGCAAGGCAAATGGCACAAAAGTTGAATTGACTTGAGCAGGAAATTAAGTTGATGGTTTCTCTTGCTCGATTGTGAGTGCAATGTCTTTACTTTGTTTCTCTCCGTGTATATGTGAGTGTGTAAGTGTGTGTGTATGTGTGTTCAGGTCCCACTTGAGAGTGTATTTATTTTAGTGTTTGCATTGCAACTCTTCGTATTCTTTTAACTAGCAGCTCCTCAGATCGGAAGAGATTGTAAAGTATATTAAAAAGTTCTTGAAAGTAAATTATTGATACATTTTACGGTTAGGAGTATGCTTTAATTTGAGATATCTGAGCATATTAAATTGAATTCTTATGCAGTTCTGACAATGATATTCTCAATTTTGTGTTTTCATATGTTAAATGTGTTATTTGCTTTAATTATTTAAATTGTTTCTTGACTTTTTTTTCAAAGTGAAAGTAAATTCAGAACAATCTACTTGACCCACGACTCACGTTGCGTATACGTAATGCGCTGATTGAAAGCCCAAATTAGATCGAACAGCGCAGTGCGCTGATTGTTGTTGTTGTTTTTGATTTGTTTGCATTAAATACCCAGTCCAGCACAGAGAGAGAGATAGATAGAGAGAGAGAGAGAGAGAGAGAGAGGAGTACAGGGATACATTTAACAGTGCAGTTGAGTATATTTAGCAGGATGGCCATTTGCATTTCCCATAGTATGCTAGTTTGTTAAACTTTGAACTTTTGCAAATTACATGAGTCCTGCCACAGGATGCTGTTATCCTGTTTACGAGTTGTTGTTGTTGTTGCTGTTGTTTCTGTTGGATGTACTCTCGCATGTATCTTAATGTTGTGTGTATGTGCTAATGTGTCCCAATCTGAGATGGTGCAGCTGCTGTGCAAATCCTGATCCTGATCCGTAACCACGTCCTGCCAGGTAATGAAAATGCATTTGGCCAACATTTACAGTTTTGGCACTTTCAAATTGAATTTGTTATCAAATTAGTTGCATCAAATTAACATTAGTACACAAATTGTTGATGAGGGACAAAGTCATTCATTCATCTGCACCTATTTGAACAGAAGCACCAGTCGAAGGACCTAATCATTGGATTCCAAATATGGTAATTACGCTTACAGTTGTTGGGCATTGTAAGTAGCAGATATTCCGGCTTGTAACCAGTATCAATTTAGGACATCTCCGTACTTACTTCGACTGGCAGCCAAATAATGCCCCCTAGCTGAAGGGTCTGGGAATACCCTTATGCGAGTGGTCGTATTAGATGATGTTGTAGCAACGATATTCCAGCTACAACCATGCCCCAATTCAACAACAGTATCAGCTGGCAATGTGACTTGATTTTTGAGAGAGTGTGCGTGCCTGTGTGTGTGCAGAACTCTTCAGTAAGCGCGACTGTTGCGACAAGTGCATTAAAGCATACGAGCAAAAGGTTATTGATATTTGTATGTTCTGCCCCTTGTGACCCCGCATTCAACTGCGGAATATTGACTGCGAAGCATGCTAATAATGTTCGTGATTCAATCAAATGGAAAACAATACTGCAAAATATATACATGTATGGAAATCTTAACACCAATCGCTTACAATACTCCCAATGCTTGAACACTTAACGTGTTGAAAAATAAGTTCAGAAATCAAATACACTTGTAGAATTGAAGCATGTCTTATCGCTAACAAAACTGGAATGAAAAGAAAAAAAAACTTAAGTATTTCAACTAGGGACCGCAAATAATGATTATTGATAATTTTTAACATCAAAAAATCAATGACTTGAGTACATATACAAAGAAAGGAATGATGTTAAGTTTTGAACGAAAAAAATAAAACTCTCACATAATCATCATAATTAATTTTTATTTTTTTTTGTTAGTCTTTTTTTTGCTCATATAATAATTTTTTGAGAGTTTTATTATTTTTTTGTGCAAAATAATCATTGCTATGTACTTTTTAAAATATAACTCAAAATGATTACGGTCTCGGATTTCAACGATCATTTCTTGTAGCAACTGTGGAAGATTGCAAATACTCTCATTCCATCTGTTTATTCTTATATAACGACGACTTTTATTTGTAAGTATACCCTTTGTTTAAGTTCAAAGCATTGATTGATGCAGACTTTATTTCTGTTGTAATTTATATGGTTTCAGTATACCCTGTGGTGGCAGTGGAGAGATGGGTGTACTCTGTACGCAGCACAATGTCTAATGAATAGTTGAACAGATTGAGGTCAGCTGGGAGAAGTTTTGTTGTGAGGAGAACAATTGCCTGCCATTTTTATAGATTTATGCTCAATAAGCAGCACAAGATGCCCACTGTCTTTGTTGTACTTGTTGTTGTTGTACTTGTTGTTGTTGTACTTGTTATTGTGGTACTTGTTGTTGTTGTTGTCGTTGATATTGTTCTCAACTGCTGTTGTTTGCATGGACCATGTCCAAAGCAGAGCCACAAACTCAGTCAGCATTTGCTGGATTTTATTTGTGAGCCTTTTTGCTGGCTGAGCTGTTGGCAGCTCCCACAGCTGCCACTGGTCTCTTTGTTGGCCAGGCTTACTCTCAATACACAACAGTCAACAACTAGAGCTACTTTTGTCGACAGAGAAGCAATGTGAACGTGAATGTGATTGTGAATGCGAATGTGTGCAAATAATAAAAATGTTGAGCAATATTTCAGTTTAGTGCCTGGCCCATGGAGAGGCTGGGCCAAGTCGAGCCAAGTCGAATCGAGTCGAGTCTTAGCCAAGTTTGCCATCGGCTTTAGGTACCCTTCCGGTTTATGTCATAAATTATAAACAAAATGGTCGAAACTCGAGCAGCACCTGATTTGTTTATTTGTGGAACATTTTTCACATTTACGACAGTTGACAACGCACATTTGCTTGGGACCAAAAGGCCCCTTCGGGCTGGTTTCTTGCCACCTTGCCACTCTGCCACATCGACAGTTTTACAATGCGACAATATTGGCAAACTGATGTAAACTAAGCACAAAACTGTAAGTAATATGGAACGACAGCAACTAATTTAATTGTAGTGCAAATATTTTTCGCATGCTCCACTGAAAAGCTGACAAAAATGTGATTAGAAATTCGAGTTCACGTTTTTAATTATTTGCCAAGTAATTGTTTCTTCTCACTCAGTTGCAACATGTTGCAGCAGCATACAAAAGCAAGGTGCATAGACTTTTTAATAAGTATAAACTGACTTTAGCGCTGGTCGTTTGCTCTTAATTGATTTTCCAGACTTGGCCCACTTGAGTGCATTCCCCAGCCCCCAGAAAGTTGAGGAAAATTATGAGTCGAGGGATTTTGCATCGATTTTTGTTAGACAGGAGATAGGAGCTAGGAGCCAGGAGCCAGAAACCATTAGCGGAAACCTCAGTAGGCAGAGAGCTTGGCGTGTTTCCAGACAACGCCCCTTGCAAACACTTTAAGCAGAAAGTGTTGTCTACTTATCAGCGACTTTAAATAAGGAAACCTTTTTTTAAATACTAATTTAGTTAAGCAGAACTAGTCGAGTCTTAAATCGTTTTTAAGTTTTGCTTGCTTTTTAATTAATATTTGAGCCAACATACTCGGACAGTTAAAAAAGAGATAGAATTTGTTGTAAAAATTTACCTCATCATAACAGTCTCTCTTTGAGTCAGTTTCGTTCATCCATTTAGACAACACTGTAGCACAAAAATGCTAAGTATAATGAAAATCTCCAGCTCCTTCCCTTTCATACTCACTTCTCTTGATACATTTTAAACGAATATTTCATATTTTCAGCTAAGGTTGATTGAAGTAAGACTGTGTTAAATTGTCTTTTGGCGCGAAATTCATCGTCAAAGGGATCTTAAGTGGAGCTGGTTTTCTAATGATTCTTAAATTTCGACCTATTTAGCTTTGCAGTCAACAAATTTTTTTAAAAATTGAAAACTTGTCGAACAATTTATTTATGTAAATTATTAATTTACGTTTGATTTTTTAAACTCATCATATTTTAGTTACATTTTCAGTTTATTGAAAATCTTTGATTTAAATTGCTTTAATTAACTCGTTATATAGTTATAAAATCGATTCTGAAAATTTTAAGTTAACGATTTTTGACATATTGCTATGCCACTAGCTAATCCTTATGTATTTTTAAACATTATATTTTTTTTTGTCACTCAGGATATAGTTAATATCCTCGGCAGACTGATTTCTATCTACGAGACCTTTTTGCAGATAATCATTAAGATCTTAAAGTTGGTTTGAGACAAGTTATTGTTAAGCTTAAATGTTATCTTTGAATTTCGCATTCAGTCTCTATCAATATCGCGATATCGCACAAACCCTTTGACAATAATGTCGTGAGTTTCGCAGTTATAAATATTTAAATAGTTCGTTTCTCACATCATCGGTCTGTCTATTTGCACATTACAACCTCAACTGTGTATTGTGAGTGTTCCTTTGGTTGTCACTTAACTCAACCAAATTCCACAATTGTCGAGCACTTTAGCTGGGTCACACGGCCAATGGCAATGTGTTTAGTACTCGTATTGTTGTTTGCCTTAAATTACTTCTGTTGCCGTTGCAGTTGCCCCACAGCCCCACAACAGAGGAAACAGCACACACACACACTCACAAACACACACACATACACTTTGAAGGGCTCTAGCAATATTATCTAGCATTTATCGCTCATTCACAATGCTCACTCGTGCCACAGATCAACATGCAACATGCAACGTGGGGCAGACAGGCAGTTGGTCGTCATGTGCAGCGCTGATTGTGGGTTATTTGTTATTAATATGCAAACAGTTAACTACAACATGTGTGCGTGTATGTGTCTCTGTATGTTGCATATTGTGCATGCAACATTGCAACTAGCTCCCTCTCCCTCTCGCTCTCACTCGGGCTTCAATGCCGGAAGCGAAAGTTAATTGTGCGCATGTTGCATGCAGTCGACGGCCGTTTAAGCCCTTTTGCCCTAATGACAACAACACTTTAAGTCTTGGTATTAGTAATGCATGCTAAATTGTAAGCACAGCCTTTTAAACTCGAAAAAATTCAATAAACTGCTAAAATCTGTCCAACACACACACACACACACACACACACGCACACACACAGGGGCTGCAGGCAAAAAAAGCAGAGAATGTAATTTGTCGCTAACCAAGTGTGTACTAACCTCATTTTACTAAAAGCATTAAAAATAAAATGTAATCACATGCTTCATAAAAGTAATAACTACACACATACAGATAGATACTCACACATAGACGCACACATACACTGAAAGAAAAAAAAAACAATCTAAAATTTAAGTTACAAATAATAGATTTTAGCAGATATTTCTAATGTAATATATGAATTATTTATTTATTTAAGGGGGTTTTGCTGCTTGGAAGGCTGTTTTTTTACCCTTTTTAAAAAAGTCTTATTTAAAAACGGATTAGTTATTTAAATTATGTTTTTTTTTATTGTGTTAAGAACATATTGAATTAAATATAAAAGTTGGACGTCGAAAAATAAGGTATGCTGCTGGCGGCACGGATAACAAAATGGCGGCCATTGAAAAATGAAAAATTTATTTTGGGCAATTTTTTCTGTAGTTTAGTGTAATAAAAAATAATAAACAAATTTTTAAAATTATGATTGAGGTAGGGGCCATAATGGTGACAATTTTGCGTCGATTGCACTTTGTTTCATCAAAATCGGTTTAGAACTACTGGCGCAATCAATGCCACCAAAAAACCCTTTAAGGACGATATTCTCAAATATACAAGCAATAAAAATATGCAAAAAAAAAAAATCTATAAGAAATGTTTGCCAAACAACAATACCCCCTTAATGTCACCTATAATAAGTGAAGTTGACCAAATGAACTTATAAAAATTGAAATAAAATTTAGTAACTTAATACGCTTTTAAATTAATATGAATTATATTTTAATTTAAATTTATACTAAAAAGAAAAAATAAATAAATAAAAAATTAAGAATCGGGGGATATTCCAAAAATTATTAAATGATCCAACATTTGTTGCAAGGATTGTGGAAAACCGAGAAAAACCCAATAAAATCAAAAAGTATAAATAGTAATAATTAGTGGAACTTCAAGAGTTAGAATTAGTAAGGTCAGGGATTTATAGAAAGGAATAGGAAGAGTCAGGATTTCAAGGATTTAAACCTGCTAAAATATTTACAGAGTAGGAATTGAAAACTCGTTCTTGTATCAAGTGTTTTTTACTTAGTCTAAGGTAATCCTTAATTGATTTTTTTTCTGTGTAGTCATATAGCTGGCGAGAGAGACACGAATTTCCTGCACTTCAGAGCATCGCTGACTACGTGTCGCTATAAAAGTGCCTCTAAATGTGTGTGTGAGTGTGTGTGTGTGTGAGTGTGTGTATATGTTGATATCTGTGAAAGCCTCGACGTCGCCATCGCATCGCTGTCACTGCCAACATCCAACAGTCATAGACTTAGACGCAGTCGTCGTCGTCGTCGTCGTCGTCGTCGTTGTCGTCATTGTCTATGTCAAAGCACGCACAAAGCTCTTCTTTTTTTTGTCTTTTTTTTAGTTGTATGTGTGTCTTTGTGTGCATGTGTGTGTGTATGATTTGCTTCTGATTTTTATGAGACGATTATGGTTTGCTTTTTATTATTTGCCATTGAGCTAAAGTGTTGTGGCATGAAAATGTGGCATGAAAACCGGCAAAGTACTCGCAAATGCTTCGAATTTCCCTCTCTATCGCTTAACTGAAATTCTTGTGTGTTAATTATTGTCAAGCTGGAGAACTTGTCGAATCTGTCCAACTGGTTGACCTGACTACGGATTACTCATTATGCCAGCAGCCTGTCAGTTATCAGGTGAGCTATAGAAAACCAGCTGTCTCTCCCTCTCTCTCTTTCTCTCTCTGTCTATCTCTGGCCAACTGTCTTTCTCAGGCTGCAACTGGAAATGTAGCTCGTTAGTGCCAAAAATCCAGAATACCAATTACAATAGACTGACATTTCTCGAAGCAGCTCGAGACAGTTGTTTTCAGCTCGTTCTCCAATCTCGGTTTGTGGCATCGATACTGCAACTGAGCTCTGACAAATGCTGATAAATGCAGTGTCAACGAAATGAAATATTAAGGCCAGTAATCGAAAGTTTAAGCTACGAAATTGGTGGATTAGGAATGTGTCAGAAATTTGCCCAGATTGTAAGAGTCTTATCGTGTTGCATATGACAGACTGACAGACAGATAGGCAGACAGACAGATAGTCGGACAATTGACAACTCGCTGAGGCAAAAGTTATTAATTTATCTGTGTGGAAATGAAAAGTTTACTCGAAAATCCAGTTTAAAAAGCTAATGAAGTTCAGGCTCAGACTCAATTCATCATCATCAACAGTTGGTCTTGGCCGAATGCTGAAAGCCAGCTCGTGCGAATGTCTAAAAGAGCCTTTTTGAGCCATTTTCGTTCCATCGGTCGTGGCCTGGCCAACAGCATCTTGGCCTTGTGCACGCTCACTTACGCACGAATCTGTGCGTGGCAACAATCGCCAACATGGCGCAAACATGGCCAATACTCGTAGCTGGAGATGGCTCGGATATGGGATGGCTGGTCATGCGTGGCAATTTGACCCAAAAAATAGTTACCATGTTACCATGTGGACAGTCGACAGTCGACGTTGGCCAAAAAGTTTATAATGGAATTTGTAAGCATGAATAATTATGTGCACGAGACTTCCTTGAGAATTTGTGAGAGATATGTTCTATATGTGCTGAGCTGTTCTTTTCTCTCTCTAGACTTCTGCACGAGTTGATTTTATTAAATTTTGTTAAACTTGGCTAATTAACTTGATTGGCTTTGACTTGTCCCCAATCCAAGGAAGCCACGTGGCGTATTAGTAATTTTTGTTCTGTGTAAATCGATAATCCAGTGAAAGCAAAAGCAATTTGGCATTCAGATTCATGGTTATTCACCTGCCTTTCTGCTGATTAATTAATTATTTTTGCTGTTGCCCTTGACAAATGCTAATTGCGACTGCCCAGCCTAGTTTTCAATTGATTTTAATGCTGATTTCTCAGAAAATGTATAACAAACAAATCCGCAAACAGATTTTAGCCATGAACTAAGCGTCGGCAGCAGCAATGGCAACAGTGGCAACAGTCTCAACGGAATGCGTGGGGCTTTTGGATACAAGCGACATCCGAAATTGTATGCAAATGACAATGTAGCTGGTCATGCCAAAAATAAACTGAAATGAAAACGTTAATCTTTAGCTCGAGTCTCAAATAATTCACCTTTCTCTCTCACCTTTCCCAGTGTTTCGTTGTTGATAACCAAGAAGCCGCCGGCACTGAATTGGCAGCTCTCTTGGCCCAGATGGGTTGAAATGCGCAATAGACAAGAGTTCAGCTGGACATCGCGTCGATCTGTGTTGAGGCTATGGAACATTGAACGGATCTGACGCTGAACTAGTCCACAGCGATTCCAGATCAAACAGGGAACGAGCACTTCCACAAACTTGCAGAACTCCTCGACAACGATATCTGAAAGTGTGATCTAGGTAATTTCAAATTGGTCAAGAACGAAGCTCACGCACAGTGCACGACAGAAGGGTTCGTTTGGTTCAGCACATTGATGAATATCCAATAGGGCAACACGAAAATGTCCACAAAGAGCTTCAGCATGACTGTAATCAGACTCAGCTCAAAGTTGCACTCGATGGATCGAATCGTGTTCCAAAGAATGCCATGAACTTGCCGCAAAGTTGACAAGCGATTCAAGGAGGCAACGCTCGACGTCTCCAGTTCCAGGATAAGGTTCAAGCTGACCGCGTGCAACTCTTGATAGAAGGCCAGGATCAGCACAGAATACAAGCTGAACTCGCTGAAACGCAGCAAGAGAACTATTTCCGAGTAGAAGCTATAGTACAAAAGCAGAGCCACATCCGTGTCCACATTTGTGTAGACGGTCATCCCGAAGAGTAACAGACACCGCAGGATCCACGATCCATAGATGCCCTGGCAATAGCGACGAATCCTCAACAGATTCACTTTATAGCCGAATTGCACTCTTAGCAAGTATCTGATTCTTTCCAGATCCTGTTCAATCTCCTCGCTGCGATTCTTCCAGAGCAGCTCCATGTCAACCACGATGTGGCATGTGATTAATGCCACAAAATTCAACACGTCGATGATGCGCGAAAACTGATCGAGTTGAATGTCGTAGACAACGTGATAATTAAAGCCAATTCGCCAGTGAAAGATAAAGCCGAGATATATGAGCAGCGTGATCATATAGAGAAACTTTAAATATCGCACTGGACGAGGCGGCAATAACAACAGACAATGCATTAAGCGGCGCATGAGGCGCAGCGAAGCGTCGTGCAACTCGATTGGCACATGCCACATGACTGAACGAGTTGTCGAGACACTCGAGAGTCGCCCTGCAACCACCGAGAATCACCCGGCACCCTAGATATAAAATCAATGACTAATGGGTAATTAGATAATTGACCTTTTTGTCAATCAAGCGTAACAACGCTTAACTTATTGGCCAGCTTCAATAATTTCAAGATCTTAATCAGAAATTTTTTTTTATAAAAATTTAACATTTTTTTCTTTGTATTATTTGTATTTATATTATTACACTCAAGGAAAATTTCCCTTTTCTAAGAGTTTCAAATTAAATATTAAAACTATTTTTAAAGGCAGAACTTATAAAGTAAATAAATAAATTTACATTAATGCATATGAAACTATATTTAAATTTAATTAATGTTGTTTGCTATGTACACTAGACAGCAGATTTATTTTGACAACATTTACAGTTAAATCTACTCATAACTTGAACCTACTTTATGTACATTTTGGCATCAATGGAAAGGTCATTTCAATTCAGTTTGAATGATCTAAAAATTTCCTAAAAAAAATTTAAGTACCCATTGAAAATTTTAAATTTAAAAAACAGTAAATTTTAAAATTTTGTTCCTTGATTTTTTAAAAACAAAAAAAAAAGTTTTGATGCAAAAAAATTTCTCAAAAAATTCAAAATTTACTATTTTTTAAATTTAAAATTTTCAATGGGTACTTAATGGGTTTAGGAAAATTTTTTGCAGTCACTTATAGAATTGTTTGATGAATTCTTTTGCATCAAAACATTTTTTTAAAAAAATCGAGGAAAAAGTTTCAAAATAGACCTTTACAAGAATTCAAAATTTTCCATGGGTACTTAATGGGTTAAGGAAAGTTTTGTATCATTCAAACGGAACTGAAAGTAGGTTCAAATTATGAGTAGATTTAACTGTAAATGTTGTCAAAATAAATATGCCGACTAGTGTATCTTCTACATATACATCTTTGTCAATTAAGCGAAAAAACCTTCAATTTATTTGTCAATTACCAAATTTAAATGACCTTAATCAGATAATAAAACTAGTTCTTGATAGGACACAGAACTTTAAGTTTCTTATAACATTAAAATTTGTTTATTTTTCTTAATTATTCGTTTACAGAAAATATAAAATTTCAGATATAACCTCAGATATAAAGTAAAGAAATAAATTTAGATTGATGCATACTAAAAACATATTATTAAAATTATTTGGTCTGTATTCGTGTATAGTTTTGTTGAAAATTCTCTGCTTTCACTTAAGTTTTAATATCAATGTGATAGGCAGTCGCGGAATGATTTTTTAACAACCCTTGTACATCGGCTGCTAAGTCTACAGCATCTTTAAAGTTAACGCGAAATTGTATGCAAATAAAAATGTAACTCGAGACACCGAAAAGGAACTGCAAGAAGTGAAAAATAGAAAATAAAACTTCATTAAAATGTATTCGAGTCTTGTGCTTACTTTTCCCAACATATCATAGTCAATAGTTATCAAGCCGCCAATTCTAAAATGGCATCTTTCCTGTCCCAGCTGTGTCGAGACTCTGAGTAAAGTCGTATTTAACTCTTCATTACAGCGATTTTTGGAGACACCATGAAATAGTGAGCGAAATTCCCGCTGCAAATGATCGCAACGAGTGCAAAACCAGCAGGGAATGCAGATCTCTAGCAGTTTTCCGACTTCTTCACTGACACACCCTAGAAGAGAAAAACAGAGTAAAGAGACAATTCTTGGGTGTATACTTTATCAATATATGTACATGTATTCAAAGCCACATTGCCAAGATTTCTGGTTATATATAGCCAATACGGTATCACAGAGATGTCCACAAAGTTTTTCATCATTATTACAATCAAACTCTGCTCAAAGTTTGACTCGATGTCACGTTGAGTTTGCCAAAGTAATCGATGCAGTTCTTGCAACACATGAATTTTGTGTAGTGATATCGATCGATTTTTGATCTCCAATTCAGAAATAACTTTAGCGCCGGCGGAAAGCAGTTCCTGATAAATCGAAAAAACAAGTGCTGAGTGCAAAGTGAATTCGATGCAGCGCAATATGAGTACAGTTTCCGAATAAAAGTTCCAGATCATCAACAGGGATGTGCGCGTAGTTATATAATTGTACATCGTTGTGGTCAGGAGAGTTATTACCCGCAGGATTAAAAAGCCATAGATGATGTTGCTGTGCAACTGAATTGTGCTGAGCTTCAATTTGCATCCCAACTTCTCCTGTAGAATGTGTTGCATATGGCGAAACTGTTGATCTATGTGAACACTTCGATTTCTCCAGATCAGCTCCATGGAAACAATCAGATGACCCACAATCAATGCCACAAAATTAGTCAAGTCAATACGTCGCGATAAATGATCGTGCAGATAATCGTAGTTGGTCTGGTACTGGAAGGCGAATCTCCAACGAGATATCATGATCAGGTATGCCACTACAGCTATGTTATAAATCAATTTTAAATGCACTTGTGGGCGTGGCGGCAGCAACAGTAGACCACACATGATGTGCCACATGCGGCACAGCGAAAAGTCGTGTAATTTCACCGATGAATGACCCATGACTGAGGTGCCTCACAAAGTGCTGAGTAAGAACTTTAACGCTCTGTCTCATAAATATTAGAATTAATTTGTTGATTGAGATTTTGAGATATGCGAAAAACGATTAAATTTTTTTATCTTTTAATTAAATCAATTAGTAGAAATTTAATTCATGAATTTATATTTATATTTAATCAGATTATCGAGTCTACCCATTTCCATTCTCATTTTTATTGCCTTAGTTTTGTAAATACAAATATTTAAACATGTGGGAAGGGCTATATATTCGAGTTCCTGACTTTAGGATAGCCGCTACTTGTATAAATAAATATAAAATATTTTTATTGCATACTTTTAGGCACTCACATTGTTTGAATCCTTTCTGTTTGGTCGATCTTGTTGCGGTTATGTAAGACGATAGCTTACAATAATAGATAATGTTAATTAAATACTTAAAAATATGTAATATTCTAAAATAACAATTATATTTAAGTTTAATAGCTCTGCGATATATTTTGACACAATATGGTAATATTGATGCTTTCTTTTTCGAAGCTCTTCGCTGTATAGATTATACGAAACTGTATGCAAATGATAAGATAACTTGCCATGCCAAAAAGAAACTAAAATAACAGAGAAGTTGAATGTGTTAAGAGTATTTATGGATTTGCAAACTTTCTTACCTTTCCCAGCATTTTATTGTTGACAGTCAAATATCCTCCAATGCTAAACTGACTTCTTTCCTGCGCCAGTTGTGTCAATATTCTGAGAAGGGCAGAGTTCAACCTTTCACTTCGACGGTTTGTAGACACTCCATGGAAAAGTGAACGGAATTTTCTTTGTAGACGATCGCAAAGTGTGCAGATCCAACAGGTAATGCAGATTTCTAGCAGCTTTCCATACTCAGCGCTGGTGCAATCTGTGAGAGGGTCAAGATTAATACTCTACTTGAGATATAAATATATATTTATTCCTACACGTCTGCATGGCGATTGTGTTTATCCTGATGCTGTTGAGATACACCCAATAGGGCATCACTGTGCTGTCTATAAAACTCTTCATCATGACGACAGTCAGACTTCGCTCAAAGTTGCTCTCGATGTCCCGATGGGTTTTCCAGAGCAACTGATGCAGCTCTTGCAATGTTGATAGATGCTTCACCGTAGAATCATGTCCAGATCCCAGGATTATCAAACTTCTTGAGGATCTCGTTACCTGCATTGATCAGTTCCTGGTAGAAGGCCAAAACAAGAATCGAATGTAAGCTGAACTCGAGGCAGCGCAGTGTCAAGACAATTTCCGAATACAAATGACAGATGAGCATCTGTGAAGTATTGGTAGCTATACAAGTATAAATAGTTAATAGCAATAAAACCATAACTCGAATAAAAACTATTCTATAGATGAGATTGCAGTGCACTATAGGTCAAATGGACCCTTTTTCTGATATAAATTAATAACTCGTAGGCTTATCGAGTTTTCCGTGTAAAGTTTTTTGGATACCATTCTAGATCGAATTTGGAAATAGTTTTGAAAAAATGGGCGTGGCACTGCCCATCAACGCCCCTAAAAAAATATATATGCAAAAAAATATTTAAAATTTTTTTTTTTTTTTAATAAATATTAAAGTAATGTTTTTTTTATATTTTCTAAGTATATTTCAAATTTTTAGTTTTTTATTTCAAATTTTTAGAAGCATTTTTTGGATTTTATTTTCGGAGAGTAGTTAGCCTGTAACTAAAAAATCTATGTTTTATTGTTGTCTGTGTGTCGTAATATCAATAACATCGATGTACTATTTAAATTAACGTACAACAGCATCCACTCCATCAGTTTTTCCTTTATTTTTTCGTTGTGCTTTAAGTAGACCGGCATTGCTTACATATAGGTTATGTTCTAAAAAGTTAAATTTTGGGAGAAGTGACAAAAAGTGACTCATAAACTTACTGGTATAAGTTCACAAGGAATTACTCTACAACATGTATATAGTCACTTCGCTGACAAGTACTGACATTTTTTTAAAACTCTTCCCAAAAATTTATTTTCGAAAGCGTCACTTTATGGACACTTACTACAGACAACACGAACAATACCAACAGCACAGATCTACCAACATATTGTACAAGCCACATTGATCACTTTTCATCATAATTTTTATTAAAAATTTTCAATTTAAAAAAACTAGAGCCACTTGAACTTCAATCAAAATATTTGCACAATTTATAAGCTGCACGTTTAACAGCTGTTAACTTAACATCTGAATGCAATGTTAACATTTCTGGTATGCAACATTAAAATTCAATGTATTCCTAATAGGAATGTAAGAAAAGTTTGTTAATTTGAATACTGTTACAAAACTAGTTTATATCAGAAAAAGGGTCCATTTGACCTATAGTGCAGTGGTTTTCGATACGCTCGAGATTCACTTTATGTCCACAACGAATTCGTAAGGCGTAACACATCTTTTGGAGTTGCTGCTCAATCTTCCCGCTGTGATTGCTCCAGAGTATTTCCATGGCAATAACAGAGTGTCCCACAATCAGTGCCACAAAGTTAACCAAGTCCAGGACGCGGGACACATCGTCATTGATAAAATCATAGATGACATTGTAATTGAAGGCAAATCTCCATTGAAAGATCCACACAATATATATGAATAATGCGATACTGTAGCTCATCCTCCAACTCAAATGCGGATTCGGTGGAAGCAACAGAAAAAAGTGCATCAGACGTCGCATTAAGCGCAACGAGACGTTGTGCAACTCGCCAGACACATGCCACATGACTAATGCATCCTAATGCAATGAAGGACTAATGGAAGGAACTTACAACTGGGTTGCATAGGGATATGTGAGTTTAATTAGTTTATTTGCTTGATTGCAATCAAGAAAATTATAATTTAAAGACAATTAAAAGTTATTGAGCTTTTACTATTCATAAATTACACAGTTAAAATAATTGTTTAACTCTTGCCCCAACAAAAAAATTAATTCAAAATCTTAAGTCAAATAATGCGTCGGTAAAAGGCAGGGACTGCAAATAATAGTTATGAGTTACAAAAAAATTTAAGCACAAAAAAGCGTCCTAGAATAATTGGAAAAACAGACATATGTTATTTTTTAACGCCAAATTCGAAAACAGAAAAAACTTTTATTTGCAATTTTTATAAAAAAATTATTTTGAATTATTAAAATTAATTTATATGATAAAAATAAAAAAAATTTTATTTTTCAATTTTTATATAAAAATTTAATCCTGACTCTTATTTTAATTTTCTAATTTTTTAATTTTTTGAAAAAAAAAATCATAAGTGTTACGTCCCTGGTAAAAGCTCTTAAAAATAGAGAAAACTTTTCATATGTTTATTATTTTTTTTTAAAGGTGTCATATTGCACAAATAATATATTCTTGATTTTAGAAACCGCAACTTTTTGTCAGTGTATGAAATTAACTCTTGTTTAAGTTTGGTACTGTAAAATAGTTTCAAATAAAAACGCCTTTACACGAGGTTGAAGTCTTGTAACTTAAGTTCCAAAATTTCTGATATTAAATTCTTCATTTTTCTTCAACTGAAATTCTAAACTTTTATTATACCTTTAGTTTTATTTTGACAGCTCTGCAAAGGGTCGTAGATCTGGAGAGTATCGGAAATAGAGCCTATTAAATGTACAGTTTACCACTCCAAATTGACTGACGTTTATTGCCACTGTTGCTCAATTACTGAAGGACTCTTTTGAGTGGCCAATGGGACCCTAAGGACACACTACAATTGTGGTCAATTAATAACTGACTAGATTGGAGTATTTTTTATTTTAATTTAAGATGTCAACTGATGTCCAGAACGGGTTGAGTAATAGGTATGTGGCATCTAAATTGCTTGGGCCTTAAGTGTTTTTTATTGGCTTTCATCTGCAGTGCGTCTGTTTGAGCTGATAAGAGTCTGTTTGTAATCACTTCAAATGTCATTTTCGCCATTCAAATTGCCATCAAAGGAGACGCCATCATCTTGGAATCGGGCCATGTGAGGAATTATTTGTTAATTTCATTACACCAAAGAAAGACTCGTATACCCAACCACATAGAACGTTGAAAATTGCTTATCAAAAATGTGGCAATGTTTGGACAGGGGTAGGGGTTGGGGTAGGGGTAGGGGCAGGTTGAGATAGCATGGGTCGGTTACTGGGGGTTGACTGTCAAGCACACACACAACCACACGATACATAAATTTGCATGCCTTTATTGCAGCTCAAAAGAGAGACAGGCAAACAAACACAGATTCACACACACACAGTATATTCAAATACACACACACACATAAACAGAGTCACACAGTTTATGCAACCACTGAGGAGACACTTTGTTTGCACACTTGTAAAACACCTACACACAGCCCATGGCAATGTTGGCTGCTTTACGCCTCCAGTTATTTGAGGTAATGACTTAATTGCCACGCTACTGCCACGCCCCCCACTTGAGTAACCTCCTCCCGCCACCACCCTTAACTCCGCAGCACTTTCACTTTAGTCTGCAATCGGGCTTCATAATTTGTGCAGGTGTCGAGAACGCTTTGTCTTTGATTGCGCGTCTGGTGCGTCTCTAATCTCTGCCAACCACATCGCAATCATCCAGAGAGGGAGGGAGGAGGAAGAGCAGGAGTATCCTTTGTGCTACTACTGCTGCCACTTGAAGCACTCAAAGCAGCTGCCAGTTTCGTGGGAGGATGGGTGGAGGGTCCTTGCTTAAATTGAAGCAATCGTGTGGCGTTGATTTGTATAATTTTGTAATTTGTATACCAAAATGTGGCCACACATGTGTATTTGCATTAGACTCTGGAGCTGGCAATTTTACTTTCGCTAGGCCATGCCAAATATATATAAATAAATTAAAGTACAGCGGCCCGAACAAATATACATATACGTTCTTATTACGTGAATACACACGCCTGCATTTGAACAGTACGTATTGTAAGTATGTGCCACATGGGGTGCTTGCAACAATTAAACGAGCCACAAGAAAAATCGAAGCAAGTTCTAATTAATTTAAGCCTATGAATAAAAAAAAAGGAATCAAAATCATTTAATTAAATCAATTAAAATTAAAAAAATAATGTTATTTTAAAAATACGCTTTTAGTACGATTTCAATATATTTTACAAATACACATATGTACCAGATCTTTTATATAGATCTTTTTATAAATCGTTAAAATTATTTGAAATTTGCTCTTGAAATAAATATCGAAAATGATTTTCAATGTTCTTCAAACATTTTAAATATGCTTTAAAAACTTTATGCGTAAAATATATTGACAGTACAATGGCTGGAACTTATGCGATTATGGAACGATACCGCGATCCTAAGCCGTTCCAGATGCCCTATTCAAGCAACATCAAAACTAGCTGATCATCTTGTGGAAGTGGAGAAATGGCTTTCAGACTGGCGTATTAAAATAAACGAACAAAAGTGCAAACACGTAACGTTTACCCTCAACAGGCAAACCTGCCCTCCGCTAACTTTGTATAACACTCAAATCCCCCAAGCTGATGTAGTAACGTACCTTGGCGTCCCATCTTGACAGGCGGCTCACTTGGAATGAACATATTAAAGCTAAGAAAACGCACTTAGCTCTGAAGTCCATTAACCTTCATTGGCTTTTAAATGCTCGATCTCCCCTTTGCTTGGACTACAAGGTCCTATTGTACAGTTCTACTCTAAAACCAATCTGGACCTACGGCTCGCAGCTATGGGGAAATGCGAGCAACAGCAGCATTGATATCATTGAGCGAGCACAATCCAAGATCCTGAGAACTATCACTGGGGCACCATGGTATGTTCGGAACGAGAACATCCTTAGAGATCTTAACATTGTAACCGCGAAGGATGAAATAGCAAAACAGAAGGCGAACTACAACATCAAGCTATCTTCACATCCAAATCTTCTTGCAAGGCGTCTAACTCGGGTTTGCAATCGAACCCGCCTCCACCGCAACGACCTCCCAGCTCAGCAGTAATATATCGGGGCCTCCAGACCTTAATCAGTCGTCAAGACTGTAAATAAGTTATAATTATAAGATTTTTAAACTTGCTGTTAGTCCCGATAAGGAGAAGATCCACAGCAAATAAAAGCAAAAGTATAATAAAAAAAAAAAAAAAAAATGCGAATTAATAATTAGATTTTTAAACACTTACAATTGTTAATAAACCTTTGATAAAATTACATTTAACTATGAAGCCATCAGGAATATTCATAAATCCGGAAATTGTTATTTAAATAAAGACTTTAAGGCCCTATTCTCCTTCAGCTTGCTGTTTTTGGACCTTTTTTGAAAAAATTCTCATTTGAAAACGCAAAAAGATATTTGAATTTTGTTTTTTTTATTGAATTAGTAATGAATGAAAGAAAATAAAAAAATTGTTTTTGCCTCGACACGAGGGGTGTTCAAAAAGTAATGAGACTTCAAAGTTTTGGGTTGAAAAAAAAGGTGTCGTCATGGCGGCCACGATTCCGGGTCTCCGGAGCGTCGGAAATGAAAAAAAAAAAGACGGGGTTATAATCAGTATAGATGTAATTCTGGCCCGTAGTAAAATAAAAATTTTGCGATTTTTTTTGACAAAATGGCGGCCACTTGAAATTGACAATCGAATTTGGACCAATTTTTTTTTGTAGTTTAGTGTAAAAAAAAATAGTAAAAAAAATCGCAAAATTTTTATTTTACTACGGGCCAGAATGGTGACAATTCTACGTCGATTAAACTTTGTTTCATCCAAATCGGTTCAGTAGAACTGGCGGAATCGTGGCCGCCAGCTCGAAAAACGTGGTTTCGAGATAAACGCGTTTAAAGTTTTGACTTCACATGCATTAACATTAACATTGCTGGACAAAAAAGGCCGCAACTCCTAAAGTACTTCGAATTTCAAAAAACCCTTTTAGGGTTATATTCTTAAATGTCCAAGCTATAAAAAAATGCAAAAAAAAAAAGTCGAAAAAATTTTTTTGCTGAAAGAGAATAGGGCCTTAAGAATAAATAAGGGCTCTGCAAATAAATTTATTTTATTTTATTAAAAATTTCCAAGTAAATGTTGTATAGATTTATTGTATGGTAGTTGCTTCAGCCTTTTCTGTAACTGCCCTCGCTCGATTGCTGTTATTCAATCCGACTAACGTGCGGCAACGAAAACACTTTTTGCAAATGTAATTATCGGCATAATTTGGCAGATGTACGAATATTCTCCAAGTACTCACACACACATTTAATACATATATGTACATATATACATATATGTATGTAAGCAAGTGGCACGTGCCTACAGAGATGATGACATACACAGAGTTGGAGGCAGTCCTTTCCTTATCTCCTTCCCCCAGTTGGCTTTTAGTTCCAAGGTTGGGACTGTTGTAGCCTTGCTTTATAATGGATAAATACGAATATGAGGCACGAATATGAGGCAAGCCACAGCTGCTTATTATGGCGACCCTTCGCACTTGCAACTTGCCCAGATATGTGAACAAATCCAGCTAAGTACTCGTACTCGTACTCGTACTCATACTCGCACTCGCACTCGCATGAGCATTTGTACTGTAAGTCATTTCGTGTTATCTGATTTTAATTTGGCGCAATCTACCTGTTTGCACCTGTTGACCTATGTATGTTACTCCTGCCACGCCCCTCGCCGCCTCCCCTCTGGCACATTAAAATATGCAAATACTCGCACTTACGAATGTAAATATGCTAATTTCGGTTGAAAATTGATTTTGCAATTTAATTGAAAATGCCAAAGAAACGCATGGCTTTTTGTATGTACATATCGTTGTCGTACTGTTCCGATTGTTGTAATTTTATTGTTATTTGTTGCTTGTTTCGATGTTCAAGCAGCTGCCACAAATTGCATAAATTCTCTTCTATATTTCCACTTCCGCCTTCACTTCCATCTTTTGCACATCATTTGCAACTTTTTCGAAGATTGTTTTTAATGACATTTAAATTGCCAAAATTACAACAACCACTCGCACACACAGCTTAAAATCAATAAGCGGAGAGTTCAATAGGAGTCATTGACAAGCCAGGGGAAATATGTATTTTGCCAGTCTCAAAGCCATTGACAATGGCTGACAAATGCGCCTGATATATGGCCCCAGTCTGACTCGATAAATTCTCTCTCCCTCTCCTTGTAAATGTGTGTTTGTTACAAAAATGCCAGATGGATGCGGGGGCGGGACTGAAGGGCGGTATTGACATGTGATATATGAGTGTGAGGCATTTGGAGAGCAATGCAAACATGACACCTCAACATATACTACAACGAGTACAATAACAATTAATTGCACCTATTTTTTTACGGTTGGAAAAGCACACAAAATTATGATGAAAAATGTGGTAAAAGCGAGCAAGTCGAGAACTCCGAACAGTTTAGATAATTGCAGAAAGTCAGGTGCTAACAATGTCAATACAGACAAACAGACATTCGCAAATACAAACAAATGGCATTCGACAACATCATTTATCTTTACAGTGGACAGTGCGAGGCGTTGCCCAAGTCACAGTACTGGAGAGAAATGAACTGAGATGAGGGAGGAGAAAAGTCCTAAAAATATTTGCTCCATTGCTATTTTTTGGACGACACAACACAAAGAAGCCAAGCTCAATTTTTCACATTAATTGGCAAGGTTAAGCGAAGTGTGGCAAGTGAAAAGTTGTCACTCGTTTGAAATCAACTTAAATTCACTTGATATTCGAGTGCTATATGTTACTTCAAGGCAAGGTCAGTGTAACAATAAAACCATTTTAATATTGGCTTAATGATGACAATGAGACAACCACAATGGGTAGTTGGAATTGAGATGTAATGGCGGCTTTTGGTCTTTCTTGGCTATGTCTTGTTTTTCTTGGCTCGCTGACGCCGCAATTAGGCCAACAAATGTGGCGCGAAACGACGACGACGACTTTCGAACGCAACAACAGTCGAAGATTTATTGGCTCCCTGGGACACATCCACACTCTGTCTTTGTGAATTTGCAAAACTCGGCGAGAATTTGCAAGATACAACCACAGCCCACATAACTATGCTACACTTTTTTTTTTTGTTGGCCACAAATCATAATAGATATTTATTGACAGGCCGAAGCCAGCAATCGCCTTGGGAGCTGTCCGTATTTCTGTCCGCGTGTCTGCCACATTAGGTATCTTTCCTTCAGTCTGACAAAGTCTGCTGACTGTCTGTACTTAACTTATTATGCAGAGTCTGTATCTGTACAACATTTGAGGCAGACAGGATTAGCAGACAGAGCTTTCTTTATTTGTCGCACAGTTGTCTGGACCTGTCAGTCAATAGAGTTCGAGTCTGGTCTGAGCTGAAGAAAGTAAAATCTCAGAGTAATTAGTGAACGTGTGCAAATCAGAGCAACGTTTTTGCTTTATTTTCTTTCAGATACAAATATACTTAATATTTCCAAAGACTTTATTATAGACATGTCTAAACTGAGCCGAGGTCTCTTTTAGGTAATTAAATTATTAAAAAGTAAGTTTATTTTTGCATTTAGAAGTAAGAGATCAATTGAAGATCAGATCTAAAGAACTGAATAGAATTTATAGATTAATAACAATGAGATTTTTAAATTACAGGAAGAGAATTTTCGCTCTACATTTTCCTATATAAAATTAGAGATTTGTTAAGTTTAACAATCAGCAGTACGAAAAACCGTTGCTACGTATACTTAATATAAGCAACTGTTAGATTGTAACTTCTTCTCATGCAGTCATACGAGACGTATACTTAATATTTGCAGGTAAAACAGATTTGCTCGTAAGTAGAGACACATGTACCCAAGTACTTAACTTGGCTTCTGTTCATTCAGTACCATTCTGTTGCCATTTGCCATTTTCATTCCCATTCTCATTCTCGTTCCGATTCCGATTCCCATTTCCTTTTCCATTTGGCATTGGCATTGGGATTGCTGCTTATTGCTGTTTACCATATTTCTGCTTATTTGTTTGCCTTCTATGGCAAATATTTGAATTTAAATTCAAACGTGCTTGACACATAATACACCGCCTGCAGCCTCGGTACTCTCTACACTCTACTCTACTCGACTCTACGTAGCCCATTTCGCTGTGCAAATATTTTATGAATTTCAATGAGCCTCTGGCGTCGCTATTGCAAGGCGGCATGCGTCCGTCGGTGAAGAGGGGGCGTGGCCGTGTGTCGCTGGTGACACAAATGCGCCAAGGTGTAGAAAGTAACAAAATGTTAAATTAGTTTGACACGTGTAGAAAAGTAAAAGACAGAAAGCTGCTCAGCTCAACGCATGACAACAGAGAAGACAGTAAAGAGAGGAGAGTAGAAAGAGAGAATACTGTTGAAAGAAGTTGAGATTTTAAGGGATTTACAGCCGTCTATTCACATGTCCAGATTTGTATTTTATTATGCGCTGTCTGCAGTTGAGACTTAACATTGCAACGCAAGAAGATACAATTAAATCTATGCTTAGAACACTTTATCTTATCTTATTAAACACGATGATGCAAATGAATTTATGCTTAAGACACTTTAAATTATAAATATTATATGTATCTATTTCAGTTTCTCACAAAGAAAGAATTAAATTTATTCTTACAACACTTTAAACTATAAATACTTTATGTATATAATTATTTTACCATGTCGCTGCTTGTCTACTTCAACAATTTTAATATGATATTCACATTTCTTAAGACTTTCCTTTAAGAGTAGAATCCGCTCGAAGTCTGTTCGACTTTTCTGCACAGAAGTCAGTACATGAGACTTAAGTATTTCGCTGTTGTTCTCCGGAAAAGATGCTGTAAAAGGAAATCGTTGTCAGTGAGAACAATACGAAAGCTTGTGTGTGTGTGTGTGCATGTGTTTGTGGCGCGTGTGTGTGCTGTGTGTGTTCACATGTCACCGCAAATCTACTTAAAACGCAATTAAGTTGAATGCAAATAGAGTCGACAGCTTTGCCTGGCGTTGCGGTAAAATGAAGGCCGACAAACGAATTGCAAGTTAAACAATGGCAGACACGCTCCATATGGGTGCAGTTGTATTCCCCTCTCTCTCTCTTTCTCCTTTCTCTTCCTTTTCCTCTTTCTTCCCTTCTTTTCCTCCTTCTATTCAATTGTTTTCCCTTTGCAGTCAGTGAATAAGTTTACCGAAATAGTAGTGATAGTATTTTTTGATAAAAGGTAAGAACCAACATGTTAGTGCAAATGATAGACTAACAGATACCCTGTAATAATATAATGATAGCTTGAGCAGGTTGTGCATTGTCTTTGGAACCCTTTTGTTAGATCTGTCTATTTATAGGGTACACGAAGCTGTTGAGCTTATGGAGAGGACTTGTATGGTAACACAATTACGGGAATTCAGCTGTATCTGTATCTGTGCATGTCTGTGCGTGTTGCCTAGGCTGTTCGTTATTCTCATTCTCATTCGCATTCTCGTGGCTGTCAAGGATCTTCGCATATGCTGACAACTCGCTGAAATTGTTAAGCTACATGGCTGCATGCCACATGCCACATGCTACTTGCCCTCCAACGCTAACTGTTTCTACCTGCTGCTGCTTTTGTTACTGATGACTTAAAAGTTGAATTTGTTTTCCCATATAAACTTTAATCAACTTTTTTTGTAAAGGTAGAAAATAAGGAGAGAAGAAGTTGGAATTCAACAGAATTTGACGGATTTCTTCAAGGTTGTTTTTGAAATTCGTGAAACAATTCCGGATAATGGATACTGACAAGTCAAAATGAAGCCACACAGATTCCTTGCAACCTTAAAATACTTACAGCACACGAGTCTCTCAAAATAATATTTAAAAAAGATGCGATGGATGTGAATATGGATATGGAGTTGCATCGTGGCTTAAGTTTCATTCAGAATGCGAGTATATCAAAAACTAATTGTGTGTGCTCGTTGTGAAATCTCAGCAAAAATGTTGGCTCTCAATTTGTTGCTGGCTGTGCATCATTAGATAGCTGGAGGGATGTGTGGATGTGAGGATGTGGATGTGGATGTGGCTGGTTGCAAGTGCATTATGCATGAAGCAACAACACATGCCGGCATGACGGCAGGATGTGGATGTGGATGTGGATGAGGTTCTGGCCAAGACATAAACTAACGGCCAAAATGCAGCAAGTCCCTTCCTTTTTTTTGCGGGGGGAGCAGTGGAGATTTTCTTGCCATAAATTCACTAAAAGCTTTCGCAACGAAAATTTGTTGCTACCTTCCGCTGACAACATGGCTCACCTGGCAGCAGCCAAAGCCAAAGCCACAAGGGTCTCTCCTTCCAATCCTGCTCCTGCTGCTTTCGCTTACTCTCAAATCTTTCAGTCGCTCTCATGGCAGGCTGCAAGCCAAAGCAAAATGTACGCCTCTGTCTTCATTATTATTGCACTCGGCTGAGAACAACGTTGTTGTTGTTCTTGCCATTGTTGTTGTTGTTTTAGCTGTGGTTGTTGTTGGCCCTGGTTGAGTTTCGCCACCGCAGACAATTTGGCAAACGTGCAAAACGAAGTTTCTAAATAAAAGTGCAAACTAAATGAGCATTTAGTGTGCGCGCCTCGTAAATTCCTGTTGAAATATTTCTGTCCTCTTACAATTTAGCTGGCAGCTTCACACTTCGAGATGCATTCTCACTTTTCGCCTCGTTTTAAAGTCAGTATTAAACAGTATTCGTAACACGCGGCGTATGCGTTATGTGTGCAAAGACAAAGTTAAGGCCGCTTCATAACGTTGGGCACAATAAAATGGTTTAATGAGGCGTCGCTGCCATGCACCTTTTATGTGTCTGACACTCGTTTTGCCTAAACCTACACACACACACGCGTGTGTAATCCAGCCACACACTCACATCTAGGTACACACATACACCTACATTGACAGTGTCACACTCCTACACTCGTCGTTGTCCTTACAGTTCGCACATGACTTCATTAGTGTAATGAAAACACGAGGGGGAGGATAAAAAAAATGTCAAGGTTGTTCTCGGACCGCTTCGTGCGAATTGTCGCCGTCAATGTTTGTCCATTTGCCAAGGCTTAGAGGCGACTGGCAAAAGGTTAACACTTGCCAAATGGCTGACATGCAGTGTACGTGCCACATTTCCATTTTGAATAACAAATTTAATTAGAATTAATACACAAGAACTAGCGAACCGAATGAGCAAATCCAAAGATTACCTGCTCTGTCCAATCCAGAGCTCTTTCTAGTAATATTCATACACATGTACATACAATGGCCATTGCCTTGGATCTGCAAGTGGTACATCATTATACTTATTAAACTGTGCAGGCAACTTGAAACTTATTAAATTCAATTTGCAATTTACAAATTGAAAGCAAGCTAAACATACAAGCAAACAGTTTGCTTGTCATGTGTTGCTATTAACTTTTGCATTATTTATATTTCTGCTTATAATTTAAATAGGATTAACAAGAACTTAAAGTTACATGGATGCCAGAGCAAACAATTTTAAAAATAAACTAGGATAATACAATAAGGTTTTGTTATATTTGGTAGCTTAAAAAAGTTGTGTATGAAAGTTTACTTTACAAGCAAAATAAAGTTATGTTATTATTTACTCTTTTTATCAATTTACAAAATTATTTTATGGAATATTTGAAATATTTTAAAATTCTTCCATAAATGTTTAACTAATTTTGTCAACCAAGAATATTGGTTAAAAACAAAAACTAAAAGCTGTACACTTAACATTTTTCTAAATAACATTTGACATTTGATTGCAAATTTGATCGGAATGCAGTTTAAAGTAAATAAACTATCAACTAACAATGCTGAGTCTATTTATTATTTATATTTTAAACTTAAATATATTGAGTTTTTAAATTTCCTATTGATATTCATGAGTTTAAAGTTCTTTTCTGTAACATTTGATTGCAAGGTAGATCGGAATGTAGTTTAAAGTAAATCAAATATCAAATCACAATGCTGAGTCTATTGGGAGACTAAGATCTCGTTCAGTTATTGCTTTTCCTCCCCGTGTTTCCTTCCCAGTGTTTTTCTCACTGTCCGTTTGCAACGGCAGCTACATATGTCACAGTAACGCCGACAAGACAAATACACAATATTAAAGTAAACATGTTAAAACCATAAAAACGCAGCTTCACAAAAGCAGCACAGCGGGGGGAAAGGGCAGGAAAGGGAAGGAGAGAGATGGAGAAAGGGAGGTAGGAGTAGAGTAAGGGAGGAGGAGATAGGCAACTGCAAAAAAATATTGCTAGGAAGCAGCAGAAGCAACAAAAACACGCGCCAGAGAAATCATGTAGAAAGCTTTCTACATAGTGTAAAGATCTATGTGTTTGTGGGTGTGTGTTTGGGTGTATGTGTGTGGTCTTCTGTGTGTGTACAGTGCCTGCCACGTTTGCACAAACGCTGAGGCAATATTTTTTGCACAAGCAACGAACTGGCGAACAGTCGACTAATGCACAACAATGGCCAACAGGAGTTTGGGGCCAGTGGCATACAGAAGTTTTGAGGCATGCAGCAAGAAAAGGGAGAGGGAGACAGGGAAGTACGGCGTGGGAGGAGGGGGGCATGACAAAATATGTGAAATCATGAATAAACTGCCATGTGCACAGCATTCAACATTCGCTGTTTGTGGAGCTTTCTATTCTAGTTACTCGTGCTATGCTTTGGCCTGCTTGCCACGGCCTTTGTAGCTGCTTCCTCTTGGCCGAGTTTCTTTGCTTCTTGGCTCTTGCTTCTTGCCGCTGGCAAGGCAAGGCAAGGCTAGGCAAACGCAAAGTGCAGCATCTCGTAATGATTCTTTGTGCGAGTACGAGTGTGTAACATATCCAGCATGCAACTTGACTTTGCTGCCCACCGAGGAACCAAAGACCACATGCCACATGCCGCACGCGACAGCGCATTTCACTTTTCATCGTCTTCAATTGAGTGCACTGTGCAACGTATGTCAAGCGACACAGTGTGTGACTAAGGCCCAAACTTAAAGAATTGCCGATGGACAGTATACCCTGGAATTCGAGGAAGTGCGAGCCAAGTCGCATTTAATATTAAAATCACAGGGAATTGCGGGGTATTTGGTTAAAAGATACCCTATATGCAGATATGAAGTCAACGATTATAAATAATATTTTTTTAAAGTCTTAGAGTCTTGTTGAATATAAACTAAGAAACATTTTTTTATACAGGCCTGTTTCGAATTTCATTTTCCATAAGATTTGTCAGAATTGAATTTCTTTAACCTGCTCTTATACCATATCGGGTATAATCAGCGTATTAATATCACTTTGAGTTGATGAGTTGAAGTCCAATTAACGATAATTTTCAAACACTTAATAGATAATTTTCACACTGAAATCTAAATTTTCTAAATTTTCAAACACATAATCTTAATTCAAAGTGAATAAATGCATATCACTAAATGTTAAAAAGTAGAAAGTGAAAACCAGAACAGGCCTGATTATTATATTTTAATATATTAATTATACATTAAGTATCATACATTATTATTATGAGAATTTACCGATTATTATATTTTGATATTTCATTAAACTACCAATTAGAAAGACTTTCAAAAATGCAGAATGCTAAAGTTCACATTTTAAATCTTCTTAAGAATTATATCGTTATAAGAATATAATTTCTCTACTAATTTAACTTTTTTCTTACTTTTCACTGAAATAAATTGAAAGTAGTCAACGGAAGGCATTAAAAATATCAAAAATTTTAAAGGATATTCTAAAGTTCGCTTAACAAAGGCTTCTAGAAAACTTCCTTAGGTCAAGGTAAGTACCGAGATATTATTGAATTTTATTGAACAGTATTTCAAGTGTTGAATAATAAAACTTTCACCAAGCGTAAAAGCAATCTACTTATTAATAATAAAACATGGCGAATAGTAAGTAAACAATAAGCGAGTGATTTAATATACGTTTTAATTCGACTGTCAATGGAAACTGAAGGCGCTCCAAGGCGGGCTGCATTCGTTCAAATCTATGTGATTCTTAAGTCTTTGAGAGAATCATTTCACTTGCAGTCACTTGTTATATCCCTGGTATAGACACTCACACACCATCACACACCATCACACACACACGCACACACACACACGCACACACACACACACATACACACACTGCAAATGCAATGCTTGTTCAGCAGCATTGCCCTTTTGCCAGGCTTTTCTTCTGCTCACACATTTTCCACTCGTTTTTCTTTTTGTCCGCAATGCTCTTTGCTAGCTTTTCTCGGGTTTGGGGTATTTTTTCTTTTTCTTTTCTGTTTTTCTGCTGCTTCTGCTGCCAGCTGAGCTTTAGTGATGAAGGGTGCAGCTTAAAAATGAATCATTTGACTTTTTCTTATTTAATAATTTATAAGAATTAGCAGAGATTTGCATTTTTTTTTTTTCATTTCTAACTCCCGCTCTTACCCTTGCTCCATTCTCAGTTGGCGCTGCAAATTTCTATTTAATTTGAAATTTATTGCAAGCAATTTTCTTTTTGCTTGCTGTAAAGTTTTCCACTCGCACTATCTTTATCTTTTGGTTCTGGCTGAGTCGCGTCGGCATTTTAAAGTGCTCCCAAGGCAATTGTATCTTGTATCTTTTAGTTTGTATCTTACGGCTTGCAGTTTGTTTGTGGCTGCCAAAAGTTTCGTTTCTCGACTCTGAGAGCATTTTCCATTTGACATTTGTCTAGGAATATCTTTCTCTCTCCCTTTGAACAATACCCGCACAACTGACGCTTCATTAGCAGCGACAACAACAACAACAACAGTTTGGAAACTGAATCTGAGATAGTTTTCCAAATTGTATTTCATGCTTTTGCATTTCGTTTTCGTTTGTTTTGGTTTGTTTGTTTGTCTGTGTTTGCAAACCAAATGCGCGCTAATTTTCATTTTCATTTGGCTTTTGAATTTGCATTTGGAAGACAAGATGTGGCATTATGGGCGCAAGAGGCGTGGCAAACTCCTTTCGGCTGCAGCATACAATATACTATATACACAATTGCAGTCAGCTTAAGCTGCCATTATTACTAGAAAACTCAACGAGCTTCATCTACTTCATCATCAACATGTACAAGTGCAACATCATCATCAACGTCGTCGCCTGCTCCGTGATTGTCCTTGTCCGGAGCTGGTCTTAAGCCTTGAGTAAGTTCTTAGGGGAGCTGAAGCAAAAGTTCTTAAAGTATTGTAATCCTATGGCATTCCAGCAACAAAGTAACGTAGAAGCATGCCTGGGCATTTAGTCCTTGACCAGCTTAAAGTTGTGCAGTAATTAATTAACTTTGCTTGCTTAAGACATGAAACACAAATAACTTTGACATTTGTTTGCATAATCTAATTGCATATCCATTTTTGCTATTAATGATGTTCAACAGGCCACTTGAATACTTACTTGAATACTGCAACATCATCTCACAACTTAATTCGCCTGCTCAGAATGTCTTAAGTCGTCTCATCCTTGGCATGTTTATGAAGTACTCGGCCCACAATGTTTACCTTACTCCGTCATGCCTTCAACCTTACCATTGCAATAATCCGATACGATTCACACACAAATGCATTTGTAAATTAATTACACATAACTCATAATTGATACGGCTGCGGCATGCAACAACAGTATAACAGTATAAGTTGCACGCAACGCAAACTGCATTAGACACATACACATACACATACACGCAAGTGCAAGTGCAAGTGCAAACTCAAAAGCTGTGCAAAGTTATTCAAAGTTAGCGTATTAATTACGAAAGTATATTTAATCTTGCAGCAAGCACTTGCTATTATTTATTAATGATACATTTTAAAAATAATATAGAAATATTAAAATATATTGTGCACAGTAGATAATTAAAGTTAATTACGAAGAATATTTTATAAAAGCTTTGATGTTGGTTTGAGAAAATCCAGATATTATGTTTTCAAAGTTAAGAGTTGTTACAATCTTTAGAGATTTTTATTTTGTTATTTGTAAAACAAGGATATGACAATTGTCTTTATAAAAGACTTATGGTCATAACTACAGAAATTCGGAAAATAGCTCTGGTCAAAAGAGAAACACAATTACATACGTATATCAAAGTAAAAAGCCTTCAGTAAATTTATATAAAAAACCAATTTCGAAAACTTTTAAATATAATAATAATAATAATACATTGAATGTCGACTAGATTTTCGACAGCATTCAGCATTCAGGACTGAAGTGCATGTTTCGATGCTCCAGAATGTGATATTTATGATATTACAAGCACTTTGTATAACAAAGGCAACTCTTATGCAGACACATCACACTCAAGTGGACTTAGCAGAGTGGAGTTGACTCAAAAAGTTGTTGCTATTGTGTGTGGATGGCTATGTCTGTGTATGTGTGTGTGTATGTGCTTGGGTTTTGTTGATATTCATTTGAATTCAATATGCATTTTATTTGCCCAACAATTTTTAATCGATTTTATGCAAATCATTTTTTCTTTGAGGTTTGGCAAACACTCAAAAGCCATTACAAAATAATAATAATAATACTCGAAAAATTTGAAGTCTGGCAAACCACACACACACGCACACACACGCATACACACACACTGGACATCAAATCTGTGCGAAATGAAAAGCGACCCATGCTGGCCACAAATAAATTATTTTATTTTCCGTTAGAGATGCAAATGGTATGCAAACAAAGAAAACTTCCTAATGGAATCCAATGTCCAACATATGCATAAAACCTTCTAAGCAAACACAAACCTCATCCACCTCAGCCGCCCAGTGGGTCACACATGTCAAAATCCTTAACGTTCTTACCAAAAAAAAAAAAAGCCGATCTCTAGCTATGTAATTTGAAAGGCGTTCGAGATTTTGGTTCCAGGCCTTCTCTCCCCACTTCTCCACTTTAAACTAAGTGCCGAATATATACACACATATGTACATTGTCATATATGCAGAGAACATACCATTATGTGGTTGTTGTTGTTGTTGCTGTTGTTGTGGTTAAGCGATTTGCTGCATTGTGGTTTTGGTGCACCAAGCTAATGAGTTTGCGGTTTCCACAACAACGAACATAATTGCTTTTAATTGCAATAAGCGAATTATTCAGACTTGTAGTTGTGGTCGCCGCTGCATTAACAAAAATCATCTTTCTTGTCCACTCTCAAGTTGTGGGGCATTAGTTAATCCCTTGAATACCCCTTTTAAGTCCACTTGAGTGTGATGTGTCTGCAAGTATGTTGCTTTTGTTATAGAAAGTGTTGATAATTAGACAGCAGACCTGACTACACTCCCTGGAGTGAATATGCATATTCGTCTCGCATACATATGTCATTCTTATTTTATATTATTTATTTATTATTGTATAAATTTACACAAAAAAATGCACAGGTGTTAGAGCTGCTCTTAAAATATATAAAGCAAAACCTTAAAAACAATGTCTTCATACAGCATAAATTTGTCAAATTTGCGTATAATAAAGATGTTTTGATGCGGGTTTCTTATATTAATCTTTTATTCAATAAAATCCCGTTCTAATGATGCAATAATTTCTTTAACCCATCGAAAATTTTAAATTTTAACAAAAGTCAATTTTTCAACTTGTTTCCTCGATATTTTCCAAAAAATATTTTGATGCAGAAAAATTCTTCAAACAATTTTTAGAGTGACTGCAAAAAAAATTTTTCAAAAATATTTTTGCTAGTATTTTTTATAATTTTTTGAAAATCTAAAAAATTACGATTTTAACCCCTTTTTCCTTTGGCTTTTTTGCAGTTTTCAAAAAGTTATAAAAAATACTAGCAAAAGAATTTTTGAAAACATTTTTTTGTTTGAAAAATGTTTCTGCTCCAAATTTTTTTTGGATAAAATGGAGGAAACAAGCTGAAAAATTGACTTTTCTTAAAATTAAATTTTTTTGATGGGTACTTGATGGGTCATAGAAATTGTCGCATCATTAGAACGGGATTTAATTGAATAAAAGATTAATATAAGAAACCCGCATCAAAACACCTTTATTATACGCAAATTTGAAAACATTAGTGGTTCACTGTAAATAAATGTAGAACAACTACAGGGTCTCTTACATTCAAGTTGGCTCGATTCTGAGCTTTCCTTTTACATACTTATATTTCTAGCCTTAGAATACAAACAGTAACTTGAAATACTTTAGTTAGCTTAGCTCAGTTGAGGTTCTCTTGGATACCATTACTAAGTTCCAAGAAGAAGCAGAGCTTCGCAGTCGCTGCCTCTGCCGCAGTTGCTGCCTAATGCGCTCCGGAAGTTGCATGCAGCTTTAGTTAAATGCTACAGTTAGTTGCTCTTAGTGATGCATGAATCGAAAGTCAAATCCGACTACCGTTTTTGCTAAATAAATCAAACCAAAGCATCTTTGTTGAGGGGCGCAATCTGCTTGACAGAAAGGTGCATGCTACTGAAGTTGCATGCCACACTCACACTCACATCCACACGCCTCTCCACACTGTGTGCCAAAGTGTGTATTAAATTGCAAAGTTTGATGGCTTATCAGTGAGCATTTTAATTGAAATTGCGACAAGTCAAATTATAAATGGACAATTAGCTAATCAGGCTTCAAGTCCTGACAACCATTTGTATGAATGGAAGTTAGGGAAACGAAGGGGGAAGTACTTAAATTGCGGCCGGGGAATTAAAGAAACTTTTTGTCAAACTTTGGCCGCTTGTTTGACAATTGAAACAATAGCCCCGAAAACTTTTGCCAAATAGTTTAGACTCCACTGTTCGGTCCACTGTTGCCCGTTCCACAACTTGCCCCATTTTACCGCTGACAGGCAAAACTCGCGCTGTTATTCCCAGCGATGTCTGATGTGAGTAATGGCGCCTCAAAACGCAGCAGCCGCAAAAACATGAAAACTAAAGCCGCTTTTGTTTGTCGCATGCGGCGGACATCTGTGTGTGTGTGTGTGTGTGTGTGTTTGAGTGGGGTGTGATGGCAATTAAATAGCGGCAACAAAACCACAATAGGATTATCAGTTGTGTTGTTGCCAATGTGCAGCAAAATTGAAACTAAAGTCGATGCTGCTGCTGCAATCTCATTCTCATTTGCTGCTTGCCACATGATGGGGCAGATTTGAAAGTGCTAATGTGTAAAGATAATTAAATAAATATATTCAAAGTGCTTAACACCTGCCGAGCTGGTGGCAGTCGAAAGATTAAAAACAAATGCAAGCTGATTGCAATTATGCTCCAAAATATAACTTCTTTATTAAAACTTTAAATTGTAATAAAAAATAAAAAATGAATGCATAATAAATTACTTCTAAGCTGCTGCCTCTCAATCTGATTGTCCGCCAACGTCATTAATCGCCCTTCGCTTCGATTGCAGTTTCATCTGTCCAGTTTTAATTGCATTCATCAATCATTATTATGTGCACCGTCAATTATTCCAATCAGTTGCAACGACTCATTGCCACAGCTATCTTCAACTTTATCTGCAACTCTGCAAATGATTGTGCCACACTCACACACACACACACACTGAGACAGATAAAAAAGAAGAGCGAAAAAGTAAAAATCCCTGATAATCTGCCAGCGACTGTTCAGTAATTGATTTATCGACACAGCAGCTTAACTGCAGACAATTAAATAATATACAATAAACCCAAATTTTATGCATTGCTTTTATACCCTGCATCCAATAAAAAAAAGGGGATAGTATAAACTATTTAATATGTAATAGACAGATGAAGGCTGCAACTCCCAGGGTAATTTATAGTCGCTCATTGCATTTATTTTAATGGTTTTCATAGACTTTTTGGAATTGTTGAATAAATGTCGAGCTTGGCATTGAATATAATAATTCGCAAGAAAAATATATATTTAATAAAAAGGTTAAATACCCTGTAAATATTCTGAGAAAAATTAAGTTCATGCTACCAATATACACCACTTTAATAGTAGAAAAACTATCTCAATAATATGTATATTTAAAGCAAAAAGCTCGTAAAGCAAAATACTGGAAATTCATAAATACATTGTTGAAAATGCAATGCAAATGAATTACATTTTTTTAGTTATGATATTTGATAGCTGTGATATTTGATGAAAATATTTGGACAACAGTTGGTGTTGTTGTTATGACTTTGGTATTTATTTTGCATTTTTTTGTTGCTCTTGATTACGTGTCGTATACGCAACACAAGTGTTGTCATTCGCAAACATAAATACGCCCACTTATAAATATAAAACATACACACACATAAGGAATACACACACGCTTAGTTCATAAACGTTGACAATTAATTCAGCAAATGGCTGACATTCAACTAATTGGAAACGCTTAATGCGAATGTGAAACCAAAGCCCGAATGGCGGCGGGTCGAGGCTAATGAAATTATTTGCAGCAATTAAACGGCACCCCAGGGTGTGTTTTTGAACTGCTGCGCCCACTTAAACACACACATAGAAACACACTCGACTCGGATACATTTGAATGTAATCGAATCGAAGAACTTTAAATGTTGTTCAATACAGTTTTTGGTATCTAAAACTTTGGCCGACAGCACGGCATCAAATTGACAGCCGTCTTGGGCTTGAGCGACTTGTAGAAAAGCGGGCCGGCATTGATAACTCGGTCGACGTAGGCGTTGAATTTCTCATAGTCGAGACACTTCCAGTTGGGACACTTGTATTCGTGATGATGTGGAGCCAGTTCATCGATGATCCATTCCCGTTGTGGCCCCTGATGCAGCTGCATTGTCATTTCATTTAGAGACTCATGTGTGACGGAATGCGAGAGTCCGTCGTTGATCATGTCCAGCACGGTAGGATCCTCACAGATCTCCTGCAGCTCGGGCATCGTTTGCTTGGCCCTTATAGAGAGCAGATACCAAGGAGGCATTAAGCCGAATCTCACGGCTGACATCAGCAAACGAATGTGTCTTTTCCGCTGCCTCCAATCGCACATCAACCAACGTAGAGCACACATAAAAATCTCATATTCATTGTTGACTCCGGCCACATTACTATCGAGCATGTCGTGAACTTGATTCGCATTCAGCTGCAGAAACTCCAATGTGGAAATGGCCGACAGAAAGATGTAACTGATGCGAGTGAGAAGAAACTGCTGAAGGGTCGAGGCCTGATAGGGAGCGGTCTCTAGGAAGAGCTTAAAAGCCTGTCCCTCGTTGAACTGATTGCGATCCTCAAAGTAGAACCAGAGTTGTTTCAGCAACTCGGGCATCTCCAGATACTTTGCTGTCATATAAAGATCCACAATGTTCTCTCGTTGTGGGGTTTCATTCACCGTGGTCATCCAACCGTAGGCCTTTTCAAAGCCCACAATGGTCACATCCTCCGAGTCGATGATCACGGGATCCAGTGTATGGAATCTTTTGAAGTATTCCGTTGAAAACTGCAACACAGCCATATGACAGTTGAAGATGTGACCCTTGACATCCACCTGGATGTCTGCATATCGTCCACTTTGCAGAATTTCGATGAGGCCCTTTTCCAATAACAGTTGCTCGCACACAAGGTTGCATTTCAGATTCTCATCGAATACATAGCCCATATCATCCAATGAGCGATGCCTCAGACGCCTATAAGACTTCTTTTTGTGCACTGAGCAGGAGTCTGCGACTTTCCTTAGAATATCTCTATCCCTGCAATTAAATGAGATATTTGTTTATTGAATTTATCTTGTATTTTCATGCAAACACTCACAGTTCTGCCATTTCCTTCTCCACTTCCTTTGCGATTTGCTCGCTCATGTTTTAACATAGAATTTAACTTGTATTTACTTGAGTACAATGTAATCAATGCTTACTCAATTGAAACTTCCTTTGCTCATAGAAATGGAACAAAGGTATTAATGTGGGTAAGTATTTTGAATATGCTGCATACGTATACAGGAATCGACATTCCAAATGTGATGCCTCTAGCTCTTTTAGTTGCTAAGACAGACAGATATTTTGCACAAAGCTAATATATCTCTGGCATACAAAAAAGTGAAAGATTCTTTACATTCTCAATTAACTAGAGGGTGCCTCTAAGTTGAGCACACTTGACTAGAGCATTTTCAGGTATTAGTTGCTGCTGTTGTTTTAGTTGCCATTGTTGTTGTATTTACACAATGTTTGTACAATTAACAGCTTAATTTGCGGCTGGCAAATAGACCCAGGAAAAGACCACTTAGGTTGCATTTAAGCAGCTCCTAAGCCCGGCCACAATATAGAAGTCCGAAACTCTGAGCTACTCGTTGCCCTATGTTTTTAGTGCCAGTTTAGCTTAAGGGCTTTACTTGAGTTGAGTCGAGTCGAGTCGAGTCGAGTGCCCCGAGTGCCAGTTGCAAAGACCAACAGTCCGTTTATCTATGCAGGCGATTTGGGCAGGTCCAGTCCTGTTCTCATATCAGGGAGCCCACAAATTTCAGTCATTACAGGCAACCACTGCAAGTGAAGGCTGGTCAAGATTTTATGTGCCAACAACAAACAAAGCAGGCAGTCGAAGAGTCAGGTGAGTATCGAGCCGACGAACAGATTGCCAGGGCAAAAAGGGAGAGTTCAGCTTAAGTTGCAATTAAGCAATTGCCCAGACTGAGAGCCTAATCCTGGCTGGGCAAAGCCCCAACTGGGTGTCTGTAATAGGAACAATTATGTGATATTCAATAGAGCTATGCATTCACTCTGCCCGCTCATCTTTCATATCTGCAACTGCAGTTCCCAGTTGCAACGTGGCAACGAGGCAACGAAATGCGGCCAGTTACGTTGGGCATCGGGCAGAGTCACTTTCGTAGATTCTCTGGCGTTGCATTCAAAGCAAAACTCAATGCAATATTGAGAGCAATGTGGACCAAAGTAATCTCGGATCGCCTTGACTTGCTTCTTGCTGCGGTGGCAAGTGGCACAACTTGTGGCAACACGCAAAGCAAAGTGAGCAATGCGAACTAAATAAAACCCAAACCCAGACCCAAACCTAAGCCATTTCAAACATTTTCTATACCAAGCGTTTTCTTTTCATTCTTTTCGTTTCTCTATTTTCGCTTGCTGCTCAGTGGAAAACTTTTACCTTTGCCTTGGCGCGACTATGTTGACCGCATTGAAGCTGAAAAAGGGCTTCAATACTGGCCCAAATACGGGCAACAAATTGAGCTGCCTTTGGGCCAAGCTCAAGCTAAAGCTTCTTCATCATTCGTTTACATTTCTAATGATGTACTCGATGCAGCAAGTACTAGTCAGACAGACAGACAGCAATTCGATTTGAAATTGAAACTGAAATTGAAATTGAATTTAAGCTTTAATGCCGCACAGAAAGCAGAGAGTGGCACAAAAGCCGACGGGGGATTGTCGCGTTATTGGTGCTCGCCAATGAATTTCAAATTACCATAAACAATACAATTGAATGAGCAGCGAAAATATAAACATAAACATACAAACACACACACACACACACGAGACATCAAAATGCTAATAATCAGCGTTATGTTCGCTCGTTTCAATGTTGTTTGCGTTGCTCATACGCAACGTTGGCCCCGCTCTAATACCGTCACGCAGCATCAATAAGTCAAACACTTCAATGGCAGAGCACTGCCAACAACAACAACAACAACAAGAAGCGAGACTCGGAGACAAACAAGGGCCAAAAGCAGAATTTATTGTTGCTCAATGTCGCATTTATCATCACTTTATGCTACTTAATCGACTCGTCGGCGTGCGTTTTTCTATGCTTTGTTTCCGTTTCATTGTTTACTTTTGTCGTTCTCTCTGTGTGCGTGAATCACATGCTTATTGTTTTTCAGCACACATAGCAAACACACGCACACACACATATATAGAAATGGAGGGACAAGGACACGCACGTGCTTAAGTACTTTTCAGCGCGTCCCTTTATGCTTTATGGCGCCATTGAATTTTTCGTTTGTTTTCTTATTAAATTATAATTTATGTATGCAGACGACGCGCCGTCGACGACAGGAGCACAGACGCAGCATCATCAATTGTTTAATAGAAAACAAAAGGGCAACAAAAAGAACAATCATAACAAAACGGATATATCATCTTTTGGCCCAAGTTTGAGCGCCATTTATTTGGCAACAAATTTGGCGGGTCACAAACTTTGGTGCTAATAATAATAAGTGCTTCTCTTAAGAAGTTACATTTGTTTCTGCTCTCCTTCACACACACTCTCTCTCTCTCTCTCTCTCTCTCTCTCTCTCTCTCTCTCTCTCTCTCTCTCTATCTCTACTGCTTGTTTAATTATAGTCAAGCTCATCGCTTTAAAATCACCAAATGATTGTTAGCGTATTTTTAATTAATTCTGATCACATTCACACTACTATTTTCTATATTAAATATTTACAATAACACACGTGCAATTTATTATAATATTTCAGCGTATTCAATACACTTTTTGACATTATTTATCGGGATTTTTGTTTCTAAAAGCTTTTTCAAATAATCCCGCACGTAATGCAATTGAATAAAGAGCCCAAAAACATTTCGCCGCAGCAGAATAAATAAATAGGGGAAACTAATTAATTTTTTTGCTTAAATCAATTTAATTAATGCATTTGCACATGTTTGCAACTGTCAATTTCATATAAATGCCAAATATTTGGCAATATTTAATTCTATTGCTGCATTCTATCTCATTGGGAATGAATGAGTGCAGTGTGAGTACTTGGTCTGGAGATTAATAGTTTATAAAACATATTTATATTTATTTAAATATATCAGATCAAATTTATTTAAATAAGAATTCTTCGAAATCTCAACTAAAAATCAGATTTAAAATATTACGAGTAAATTATCCTATTTAAATGCTTGGTATCCCACAATCGACCATTTGCTATTGCATAACTATTGAATTATTTAAATTATGCATTAAATTAGTTTTAGTTTAATAGAACAATATACATATATTTTAACATATTTCAATTATGTGCACATAATTATTTGAATAAGTGCTGTTGTTATTGGTCAAAATGTTTGCTTAATTTAAAGCAAATTAAATTTATAACATGCTGCCCCATTATTTTCCGCGTACCCGCTGGCAAAATCATATAATATTTGGTAAACAATCAACAACAACAACAACGGAAGCGACAACAATTAAATAACAAATTCACATTTCATAAAGTTATTTCATAATCAAAATTGCGCAAAATAATACAGTGCAGTGCACAATATTATTATTGATAATTTTCAACAAGTCAGTTAATTTCGCACATCAAATAATTTCATGTTGAAATATTTTGATCAACCTCAGAGAGAAAATGAGAAAAGGAAACACAATTTTCACAAACTAATTACAATGGAGATAAAAGCTGTTGGCTTTAGACAACAATCAACATTGCCTGAAAGCTGAAACAAATCAAACAAATTTCGCATACATCAAGCCAATTTTTCGACTAAGCAATAGAGCAATTTGTTAAGCTTAAGACTTATTGGCTTTTTTTAAAAGTGTGTAAGCCTCCAATAAATACTTTGAACTGAATATGATTTTTGATTGAGGTGGAAACTATGAATGGAACAAAATGAAACTGAAAAGGGAGCAAATAAAATTCAAATCAATTCAAGTTGAATGAATAGACTGTAAAGCTTAAAGCAGAGACTTCCACAAGATTGAAGGAAAAACTCTGGTCAAATAATGAAATGTGAATAGTTTTGCAATTAATGAGAGTACATTGCTGTAACTCACATAGGAGTATGTTAATAGGAGGGCAGAGCTCTTAACTTTTTTAATTAAATGCTGGGGAAAAGTTGTTGATTAAACAACACTTGCAACTAGCGGAAATAGTCAAAGTTGTAATGAGTTTATTAATCAGAAATAAATTTGGACCCCCAAGAGGGTCAAACAAATTGGCAAATTGTCATAATTTCTAATAGAGAAATGGGCGAAAGATGTCTAGCCCAAGACTTCAGCAGAGACACTTGGTCATTGTCAGAGTTTAAGTAGAAGCTTGAGTTAAATCCTTTAAGAGACTGACGCGACCAAGACTTGACCGGCCTAGGAATAGGCCCAGGCAGCCAGCCGGCTAATTAATGTGCATAGTGTCAATTAATCAATCAGTCGATCGATCAATCCTAACAGTCAACTGCGATAAAGTCAATGAAAACCCAATGGCAATGCCAGTGAAATCCTCTAGTCAAAGGCAAGCAATCATTATAGCTGCCTTTGTGTGTGTTGTGTGTGTATGCGTGTGTATGTGTGTGAGTGTGAATGGGTGTGTGGCTGTGTAAAAACGTGGGTTTGTATTGACAGGATAAACTCAACGAGCTGTCAAAGCTGGCAAAGGCAAATAGCTGGCGACAAAGGCGAAATGGCAAAAAGAGTGCATAAACAAAAGCAAAAAAAAAAGAAAAAGTACTTGATTCTTTGGAAAGTCGTAGCTTAAATACCCTTACTGATTACACCCAAATATTCGAAATATTTGAACTTGTTGTTGTCAGGAAATTAAGGGGGAAATAAGAAAAAACAAGCGGGAAAGACTATAGTCAAGCTCACGACTATAGGATACCCGTTACTTATTCAAATTTGTTAAACATATTTATTATTGCATACTTTTAGGCACACATATTGCTTAAAAACTTAAATCAGCCATTACCACCTTTCTATTTGTCCGATCTTGTTACGATTTAGTAGGATGGCAGCTAATAATAGTATTATACGTTAATTGGCAAAAAAATGTTTAGATCTTAAAAGCTATGAGTGGGGCTTATAGAAGTTGTTCTTATAGCCTGTGAGATCTAAGCGCTCACACGGACAGACGGACAGATGGACATGGCTATATCGTCTCCGCTGTTGATACTGATCAGAATCTATATACTTTATAGGGCCAGAAAAGCTCTCTTCTTCCTGTTACATACATTTCAACGAATACAATATACCTTTTTACTTATTTTTTAAGTAGCGGGAATAATTAAAATAATATTTAAATTCATATTAATGGTTATTATATTAGATACATACTATAGATAAATAATTTCTTTTTTTAACATTTTTTCAAATGATGTTAAAGATATTGATTAATTTTAAGAATTTTGTCATTTTGTCACAAAATTGATCACATATTGAAAGTACCCCCCGCGAAACCAGAGTAAAGAAAACGAAGAAAAAGAAATCAAAATAAATAAGCCCAAAGTCAAAGCAAGGCAAAGGAAAAAGAAAAGAAGGAGCCGGATAAGTGGGGAAAGGGGTACAAAACGATTTGGTAAATCGCAAACGGCTGCCAGGCTCATTTAATAAACCGTTACGTGGCAACGATCTAAGGACTTTGGTATAAAAATAATGAAAATGTTTATATAACGCTTACGAAGGTGGCATGATGAGGAAAATGAAAGAAAGTGTTTTGTGAAGATGACAGAATACGGCAACTAATTATGAACAAATTATAGAAACATGATAAGACAAAATCAATGCCGAAGGATTCAATTTTCAATCATTTCGACATTTAATTAAACGCGAATTGTCGCGTGCGAATTGTTTAACGATTGTGATTAAGTGTGTTGTTAACTAGATTTTATGCGGCAAAACTGGGCCAAGGAAGGAGCACAACTTTTTTTATGACTGTCATAACTCTGCGGCGTTGTCAAGGATTCCTTTCATTTATCTCCCATTTAATTTTTTTCTTTTTTTTCAATTTGTCACTTGATTTGTGAGCCGCAAGCAGCAAATGCTGCATGTTGGCCGCCTGATTTACGGTCCTGCAATTTAAATGAGCTGCAAATTGCAGCAGCAGCAGCCAAACAAGTGTTTTGGGCCATGATGGCAAAGTCTTTAAAGCCATTTTGCCAGTTTGCCTATTCCAATTCCAGAGGCGCCACAATTAATTGCAGCACATAAATTGAGTCGGCCTCTTTCTCAGTTGTTGCTTTCACGGCGTTTTTGCTTCACGTCTCTTGATTAATGCCTGACAGACAATTTGGCTATTCAGGTGCGTCAAGGGAGAGTGGAGATACTTCCTTTAGCCAAAGCTCTGGCATAATTTGACAAATTATTATGTGCAACAATTTTGGCTTTTGTTTGAAGCCGCCCAAAAAAAAAGGCACCCAAATGGGTTAGCGTCTGCATTTCATTTGTCAGCGCACAAATCAGGTAGCTGTACTCTCATTATATGCCATCAAATGCCTGTCCAGCTTATAAGCCGGGCCAAGGACAACAAATCGCTGCGATGCTCGCTGCGTAATTAAGGTCTATGTACTTGGCTTTTGCATTGGGCTCATTTAACAGAGACAAGAATTAGGCGTTTTATGGCCAAACAGTCGCGTGTCCGAGCCAATTGAGAAATTCTATTGAGTAATGGAGCAATTTCGAACTCCCAGCTGCATTCGAGAGTCCGAGAGATGCCGGAGATGCCATCTCTCAAACTTCTCCAATGCGCAGACGCGCTCTCTCTCACTCTGCCTCTCTCGCTCCTTGATTCGGCTTCTCATGTGGCACTCTGGGTCAGCAACATGTTGATTTGCCTTGGTCCAATGTGGGTTACGGCAAGTTTACTTGACTGTGTCAACTTTTCTGATTCTCTCTCTTTACATTCTTCTCTTCCTTTTGCCGAGTGCGTTTTTGTTTTTGTTTCTGTTTCTGTTTGTGGGCGACAGCCACAAATTAAACGCATTGTGGCTCCAATATTGGCAACATTTGTTGCTTCTTATGAACGAATTCAGAAATGTGTATTTGAGTGTGTGTGTGTGTGTGGGCCAATAATTCAGATATGTGCTAAAAGCAACATTTCGTGTTCTTATCATCTAATTTAGTTCACAAATCTGCAGAGCTTATATAGATCTTCTGATTTGGCAGATAAAATCTCTGTTTGATGAGTAATTTCTACCTGACAGTTCCAAGAATTTGGTTAAAATATATATTACATTTCAATGATTATTTAGTAAATTAAGTTCTGATAACGATAAAAACCAGCTTTTCATAGTTTAATATTAAAATAAATACTGGCCATACTATATTTTGTCTCTTTAATTTATATTTCAGATTCAAGTTATATATAAATTTGTTGATTATTTACTACCAACATTCTATCAAATCTGGCATTATGTAAATCATTAGTCAATTTTTAAGTCTTTTGAGTAGTTGCTTAATTAAATATCCGACTATAACTAAATAAATTAAAAACACTTATTCTGTGTTCTGCTGCAATTTGTTCAACAAGGTAATATTAATAAAATCTATTAACCATATGTGTACCATATTTGTACTTATGTGTAAAAACAACATTGTTCAAAAGTTAAAATACCTCTCTCTATGTACATATTCACGAAATAAAAATGCCGTGAATGTTGAAATCAATTATATCAGCTGAATATCCTGTATATTTTTATACAGCTCTAACAATTTTACTCCCCCTCCCAATGGAATTTCGTCAAACGTTTTGTTGACAAAACTTATCAACAATTCAATTTCAATAAAAACTCGTGACTCCTCGACGAACCGTGACTCATATATTGTTCGATGCATTTTTTAGCACATAACAGTTTGCCAGCCTGCTCATGTGTTTTTTTTTTTTTTTTTATATTCTTTAATGAAGCATAGATAATAAGTACATATAAAACGATCTAAAGATATAACAAGTAGTGAGTTGAAAGATATAAAAGATAGATAAGGATGAAGAGAAGTGGAGAGAAAAGGGGCTTCGTCCGCTCCCGCGGGATTGGGCTATGGAGTTCTACTTCGCGGGGCGGTTGAAGACATGCTAAGCTCTTGGACCTAGTCGGCGGCTCTGCTCCTCTCTCGGCGGCGCAGCTCCCTCATTATGGTTGCTGCCATCCGTCCCACGGCATTCCAGTTCTCCTCATTTTTCAGCATGTGATCGACTATGTTGTCCGCGGTGAATTGATGTCCGTCTGCCCTCATTCTTCTTCGTAATGAATCGAACAAGGGACACTCGAAAAAGGCGTGTTCGGCGTCGTCTACCACTTCGCCTAGACAATGGTCGCAATATGGACTTTCTGCGTGCTTAAAGCGATGGAGATACGCTCTAAAGCATCCATGTCCTGTCAACAGCTGACAGATGTAAAAATCGACTTGTCCATGGCGACGTTTGATCCATGGTCGAATGTCACATATCAGACGCCGTGTCCAGCTACCATTTACGGAGCTTTGCCATCTTGCTTGCCACTGCAAGATTGTGGTTTCCCGTTGGGCTCTGCTTCCTGTTATTCCGCTGCATCGTTCCTCTGCTAAGAGATCCAGTGGGATCATTCCAGCAACGACGAGTGCTGCCGCTTCGGAGACAGTGCGAAAAGCACAAGCCACTCTTAAAGCGCATCGCCTGTACACGGCCTTGCAGTCCCGGCTGTACGAGGGTACGCTCATCGCTGGAGCCCAGATAGTGGATCCATACAGCAGGATTGAAGTAACCACTCCCGCTATGAGCTTTCTGCTTTGCTGCCTTGGACCTCTTGTATTTGCCATCATTCTGCTTATGGCATTGCTTGCGTGTGCTGCTTTGATGCTTGTGAGATGCAGGTGGTCTTTAAACTTTAGCCTGTGGTCTATCATTACTCCCAAATACTTGATTGCTGGCTTAGTCACAACCGTTGTGGCACCTATGCGGATTGTAGGATTTTGCGGCTTTTTCCTGCTGCTGATTAGGACGGCTTCAGTTTTATGTTCTGCGAGGCAGAGACCGTGATTTGTGAGCCAGGTGATGATGGCGTCAACGGCGGCGCTACAGCTGTCAGTCGCATCGGCTAGCAAGTTTTGGACTGTAATCAGCGCGATGTCATCAGCAAATCCAATGAGTCTGCATCCCTCTGGTAGATCAATTCGTAGGACTCCATCATACATGATGTTCCACAGCAATGGGCCAAGAACAGAGCCTTGTGGGACTCCTCCCGATATCTGGTAGAGTTTTCTACCATTTTCTGTCTCATACAGAAGAGTGCGATCCTCAAAGTAGCTGTGGATCAGCTGGATGAGATATTTCGAGACTCCCAATCTGCATAGAACCTGCAAGATTATCTCCCACTTGGCCGAATTGAAGGCATTTTTAACGTCTAGCGTGCAGACCAGGCAATATTGTTTTTGTGCTCGTGTGCCTTCAATAGCACGGCTCGCTATGCCTACGAGCTCGCCGATAGCATCAGTCGTGCTGCGATGCTTGCGAAAGCCGTATTGGTGTTCAGAAAGGCCACAACGGTTTTCTATTTCATTCTCCAGGCGGTTGCAGATTATCTTCTCCATGATCTTGCCCGTGGTGTCCAGCATGCAGAGTGGCCGGTATGAAGATGGGTCCTCTGAATTTTTCCCAGGCTTGGGTATAAGCACAAGCTTTTGTGTCTTCCATCTAAGTGGTATTGTGCGCTCCATGAGACACTTGTTAAACATGTTAACAAACACGTCGGTATGTGCAGCAATGATTGTCTTCAGGACGGCATTCGGTATCCCATCAGGACCTGGAGCTTTAACCTGCTCATTTAGCCTGCTCATGTGTGTGAGAGAGTGTGGGTGTGTGTGTGTGAGTGTGAGTGTGTATGTTGAGCTTTGGTATTTGAATTGCCACATCTGCTTCATGGCATCGAACTCATCCATCAAATGCAGGCAGAAACGCGCTTTCCATCCTGCCTGACAGCAGCGTTTTCCAATGCAATCACTTTTATTGTGTGTGAGAGTGTTGGTGTGCGTGTGTGTATCTGAGTGTGTGAAATAGAGCGCATAACCACACGAACAAACGAACAAACCAATACACAAAGCGGAAACTGCTTTTCTTTCTTTTTTTTCGCCGTTTTTGTTGTGACATTGGCAGACAGGCACCAGACTATAGCCAAGTTTGTGTAAGTATGTAAGTGTTGTGTCAATAACACACTGCACGGTTTAGCACAATACAAGCATAATTTACGGCTTTACTCCCAGCGCCACCTTAAAAAAATAAATGCACCTTTTTTAACAGAAATTTGGGTTTTGTCATGCAAAAATTCTGTTCTCATGTAATTCATTGAGTTAAACAAACATCAGTATATCGAAATTGCAATTTATTACGACCAAAGTGAGCTCTTGACATTTCGAAAGTAATCAGCATAAGTAACAATAGCAAATAGAATAGCAAAAACAACATAAAATTGTGTTTGCATGTGCTTCTATTTTTGATATATATTTTTAACAAACTTTTGAGCAATGAGAGAACCCTTGAAATATAATAGACCAACCAGTCAGCCAAGTTGGCCAGAAAAAGTTGACTTATTCAAATGGGTCAACAATTGCATTGCCTATCAAAAACATACTCTCATTCAAAGCCGCTCAATTGAATAACTTCAAGATTTTCTAAAACTTAGTTGACATTTTTTCTTTTTAGCTAGCTTTGTTGAGCACTTTCCTTCATATTCTCATCGCAGCTGGATTTCTTTGAAAAAATTAATAATTCGTATATCTTTTAGTCAGCCAATTTTTCATTTTTTTTTTTTCAAATTGACCGTATCACTATTGAAAAATTAATCATAGTTACTCACAATAAAATTAGTGCAAATAATCGATTTTATTTCAACATCGCAGGCTATCAAATATAGCAGTTATTAAAGTGAATTAATTGGATAAAAAAAAATACTTTAGGATATATGATTATTCCAAAAAATTTTAAATGCATGAAAAGTGCATTAAAAACGAAAATGTTGGCAAAATTATGCTGTTTTGCAGCCTTGGTTTAAATATTAAATTACCAAAAACTTACTTAAAGCTATCGCATGGTTTTAAAACTGTTGCGGGTATTTGGATTTATTTAATAATGCACATGGAAGTTGTTTAGTTATGTACCAAAAAGTTCGATTTTGTTGCACACACATCGCACACACACTCTCATACGCACACACAAATAAATTTATACGCATGCAATATATAAAATTTATGTTGCGCACAAAAGTATGCTACACTCAATTGATTTTAATTGCCGCAAAACAAAACTGCAATATTTGGCATACTAGTCTGTAGCTGGCATTATAAACAATATTGTAAATAAATAAAATTATTTAAGCACATACACATTCGCACACACATAGAGTGTATAAAGTTCATTAAATTTTCGATGAATTTATCAGCAGAAATTGTAAATGATTGTGCGAGTTCTACTGTTAATTAGTTAGATCAGTTCATGATTTTGATTTTTTTTTTAGTATTATTATTTGCCGTGTCGCTGTAAAATTAATTTGTTGTCTGAGTTGCACATAAACAAAGTTGAAAAGTTGTTGCCAGGCAAAATGTCGCCCTGCTTACGTTATTCAGAGTTTGGGAAGCCTTTGAGTTGCAAAATTAAATAGCAAAGCAAAGTGCACAACGAGTACTGGCAGCTTTTTTATTTATATGTACTTTTTTTCATTTTTGAAAGCCGTTTCTGGCGCAGCTTCCGCTTCCACATACACTTGCCACTTGCTACTTGCTACTTGCTACTTCCCACTACCCACTTGCAACTTCCACTTTTGCCTGTCAGTGGCATGTGTAGAGTGCCCCCTCTATCTCCAACTCCATCCCCCTCTCTCTAGTGGCCTGTTTGGCATGTGCAAAAGTAAAAACCAAGTTGCGCAAAACTTTTTAATATGCTTGCGAAATTTTATCAAAACTACAAAATTGCAGCAAAGTGCCAAGTGCCTGTGAACGGCAGCGGCAGCGACTTTAGCTACAACTGCAAGTGCAACTGCAACAGCAACGACAGCGGCATCTGTGAGACAGCAAAGGGCGCAACTGAGCTCATGGAGTTTTGGCCAAACAAAACACAGTCAAGCGAAACCTTCAACTCAATTTGGCAATCGAATTTCTTGCTCTACTTCCGCCTATTCAACTTGACTCGATTTGCGTGCCGTCGACCGACAGCTGTACACGTGTATGCCTCTCATTTGCTCTCTTCCTTACTTGCTCTCTCTCTCTCTCTCTATCTCTCTATCTCTTCATCTCTCTCTATGCCAGCTTTTATGTGTGTTTAAGTGGCAATGCAAATGGCAACATTTTGGCGAGCTCTTTACTTCACTTCACTTAGCTTCGCTCTCTGTGCCACGCTGACAGTTACACGACATTTTTTTTCTCGTTTTTTGGCCAACTTTCTCCTTTTTTTTCGTGCTAAATTTAATTGCATTGAAAATTTCGCATGCACTTACAGTGGCAACTTGTGAAAGTTCACTGACAATTGCGCTGCAGGGTTACGACATTGCCATGAAGGCGCGAAGGCTGAGCTGAGCTGACGTCGCTGATTAATTGGGCAAAATTTAAAATTTTTAAATTTTAATGTCAAATAAAAAACTTGCACTTGTTAGTGCAAGTTGTCAGCCGAAAAGAGCTTTCACCTTAAGTGAATCAAATGGGCCTAGGGGGAACTTAAAAAAGGATAAAAAGAGTCGAACGACCGCAACATGGTAGAAGACTTCAACAGGCTGCTGAGATCTGTCAGTAAATTGTTCTATCATATTTATTAAAAATATTGTTACTTTGAGCCCACAAAAGCATAGCATACTTTTTGGAGCAACTTGTAGGGAATTGTTTATTTTTTAGATGTTTCTATTAAGCATAGTTATCATTACTAAAACATAGTAATTTATTCTCAAATAAACAAAATATACATTATTATTGAGACAGCTCTTCCAAATTCACTCAAGTTATAGAGAGAGAGTAAAACTGAGATCAAAATGCTTTTTATTGTAGATAAACTTACTATGCCACATTATAAATTGAATCATTAAGTAGTATTTAAAACTTACCATTAAGTAATAGAGAGTCCAGTCAAGTCAGCCCATCAATCTTTTGGATAATTCCAATTTGTGCATTTGCCACTTGCTCAAATCGCGCATTGTGGTGCCTTTGGAGTTGAATGTGTCGCATGTGGCGGGTCTAATTATGTGGAAAGACTCATGGTCATCCAATTATTACGTATACGTCGCGTTGTCCAGCGTAGCGCAGCACAAAAGCCACCGGGGTAGCAAATTAACTGTGTTGCCTGCTGCCAGTTTGGGGCACGTTGTAAATAACAGAAGCAGCAGCAGCAGACACAAAGAGGAGACAGACGACTGGGGGCGGTGACAAAGCAAATGCCGGCATCAGCATTGTCAGTGTAAATCAGGATCAAAGCTCGCACAGGACATGATTGTAAATTATAAGAGAATCTCAAGCTAAGCAGAAACTGTGACAATGATGACTCGTGGCTGATAATGATGATGATAACGAAGATGATGATGATGCGGCTGTCGAGCTGATCTGTTGCAAAGTTTGGCCAGGTTTCTTCCCCACTTCCGAAGTGTAAGTTCAATGGCAAGAAAAACACACCGTGTGCCAAGCAATTGTTGTTGCTTTCGTTCCCTTCTAAAAATAATGCACAAAACTTTGCACAACACAACAAAAAACCAAACACAGATGCTATGTGGCAGGGGGCAGGGGGCAGGGGGCACGTGGCAGGCAACAACTTTGCAATACAAATTTCTATCAAAAGATTAAGCAAAGACAAACAAGTGAGAAACTGTCTGCCCTCCACAACCTTTCAACGTCCCTCGAAGGTCACTTGCCAAGTTTTCACAGATAACTTTAAATATTTATCCTGGTCTGGGGGTGCGGTTTGGATCTCTCTCTTTGATTATGTTTTGGCCTGATTTTGTTTATGTTCGTTTTATGTTTCGTTAGTTTGACATATCAGTGACACTTTTCTAACATCACATTGCAACAATACTTTTTTTTATTGCGTTTAGCAACAAAAATGTGTTCATTCTTTCTTTCCACGCTCCGTCATAAAAATACAATTTTTATTTTTGCCTGCAAGTTGTAAACATAAATTTTGATATGCAACAGCAGCAACAACAATGCCACATAAAATTGAAAAGCTCACAAGCTTGTTATACCCGTTACTTAAAAAATTAGCAAAAGGGTATATTGTATTCGTTGAAATGTATATAACAGGAAAAAGGAAGTATCTCCCTATAAGGTGTATAATAAACGTAAACTACTATTATTAGCTATCATCCTACTTAATCGCAACAAGATCGGCCAAAGAGAACGTTAGTAATGGCGGATTTAATTTTTAAGCAATGTAAGTGCCTAAAAGTATGTAATAAAAAAGACTTTTTAGTTATTTAAATAAGTAACGGATATCCTATAGTCGGGAACTCGACTAGATCTTTTCCGCTTGTTTTTTTGTTCCTTTCTGTTCTTTTTCTTCAATCGATTTTTCATATTTCCTTTAAGCATTCCTCAAGCACTTGGGGGACGCAACTTTGTTAGCCAGAAGGTGAGGGAACAGGTGTTTTGCCAACTTTGAGAACAGCACAGAGCAGAGCAGAAAGAAGAACTTTGTTGGCAAAACTTTTGGCGTATAAGTTGTTAATTTGCCAAAAGAAAAGGCGTTTAGCTGTGGCGACGAATTTCCATTGTCTGGTTGAATATACACTTAGACAAGACCAACAAATAAATTAAAAATAATTAAAATAAAGAAAAGTTGACACTGAAGAATAACGATTCTGAAAAAAAATTCTTTTTTCAACCAACTGCCAAAGAGTTTTGTAATATGATTGTTTTAAATATTCTTTTTAAGGTTATTAAAAGTGAATTAAACTTCAAGTTATAGTGAGAAAATCTTCTTTAAGATATTTTTACATACACAACTAAAATTTTTTTATTCGACTTTCCTGTCTATAAAAATTAAACTTTGAGAGGTACAAAAACTATTTACGATATGCCTACACTAGAAGTTGACAAAGAAAACCGATCAACAGGGGGAGGCATGGGTACAGGGGGTGATGGGGGTCAAGGCGGGGGCAAAGGTGGAGGGGGAGGCGGCGGAGGTCACGGAGGCAAAGGTGGTGAAGGCGGTGGCAAATCCAAGAACGATAACAAGGATGATAAAAATGACCAAAAAGATGAAAAGAAGAAGGAACAGAAAAGTGGACAAGATGGAGAGGATGGAAGTGGGAGTGGAAAAGGAGGGCGTGGCGGTGGTGCTCGTGGGGGCGAAGGAGGTGGCAAAAAGCGTGACGACGATGATAAACAAAACAATGCCAAGGATGCCAAATCTGACAAGAGCAGAGTTGCAGGAACATGAAATAACAAACAATAATAAAGGGAGAATAATAGTAAATTAAATTAAATGAAAGGATTCAGCACAATAAATTATTTCATTCCAAATAAAGCCACTCGGGAAATACCAGAGCTGCTTGCAGCTTTCCAGTGGCACTAAATAGCAGTATCCACGGTGCTGGAACTGACTATTATGAAGAAAATTAAAAAATCAAGTCAACAAAAAGCATAATTAAAAATTCCTAAGTAAGACATTCAAATTATACAAAAAATAAATAAATATATACGCATTCAAAGCTAAAACTATAGTTTAATTAAAGAAATATTTGTTTAGAAAAAATACTTAAAAAAAGTATATGGACGACTAAAAGAAGTTGATTCCTTTTATTCTATTCATCGACTGATAAATATATTCCTGGAAACTGTTGACATTTCTGTTGGCATTTCTCCAATGACGAATGCGATATTCGTACGCATTAAAAGTGAAAAAAACAAATGCCAAAACATAATTTTTGACAAGAGGCGAAGCTTATAGCTCTTGATTAGCACTATAATTGGCGCTAAGGTTGATCTTAAACCATTGTTCATTTTTAAGATAATTTAAAAATACCAAGGACAGAAGTCGCTTTCAAGGCGAACAATTGTAGCACTGATTTCGGCGAAGCTTGAAGGTATATTTTATTGCGACTAACTTATAAAAGCAATGCATTTCTAATAATGTATTTTATTTGATTCAAAAATATTAAGTAGTTTTTTTTTATTTAATTTTTATCAGTGTTGCATGCGACATTTTGTTCGAAAATATATTTATTTTAAATTAAACATAAAATATATTTATATGTTTTTAAATGGTTTATGTTACAATCTTACTATATTTTTAAGTGTATTGATTGGAATACAAACGATACATTTTGGAAGTTAATTTTTAAGAAATCGGTCAAAATATATAAAAAGTAAATTAATTTCTATACAGAATCGGTTTGCTCATCCTAGTGATTTTTTTCTAAATAACTTGAAATAATTAATAATAAAAAATTAATAATAAAATGATTAATGATAAATGCATTGCGGGATACGATGGAGACCACCCGCAAGTACTTGAATGAATATCGTAGAGAACGCTTATATCATAATAATACAGTTGTCATTGCTCTCATTGTTGTGGCGCCACAAAACTAAATGATTGACTGGCGGCATGTGAATACGAATGCGAATGCGAGTGTGTGTGTGTTACTGTTGGAATGCGATTGTTGTTGGCATCGCAGTTGCCGACTTGTCGTCTTTGTTGACACAAATCAAAGCAGTTGCGTAAATCTTCATCAAGAGCTGTTCAGCGTCGTTGTTGAGTCGGCAAACAAAACATAAAAAGAAGCGAGTGAAAAATACGCCAACTCACGGTCAATTGCAATTCAATTAGACGCAATTAGTGCCCGGACACGCATGCGGCTTACATATATATAAAGATACAGATACTTGCATAGAGATCCAGACACGGATACAGATAGGGACGCTGACATGCCATAGATTACATAGTTACAAGTTGAGAGATGACAAGAGACGAGACGAGACGCGATGAGATGAGATGGAACATCGCATCATTTGCTGTTGGCCCTTTACACTGAAAGATACACTGAAAAAGTATCTCATTAGAACGGCAATGGCCGCTTAACTCATTCATCATCATCATCACGAGAGGAGGGGGAGGTGGCAGAGCGAGGTTTCTTGCGGATACATGACTGCAAAGTTTGCTGCAAGTGCAGCTTAATTGCAAAATGACCCGTTGAGCTTCTCTTGCAGACTGCGAATAGAGCAAGTTTAAATGTATCTGTGTATCTACGTATCTGTATCTGTGTCAGTAACTGTGCAAGAAAGTCGGTGTGTGCGTGCGTGTTTAATTAGTGCATGCTCTGATTATGCAATATATTGCCAGGGAGCATCAATGCAATATGCACAATGCACATGACCAGGCACCTAATTGGCCCGACTGCCTCCCTTGTTTGCCATTAGTCGTTTGATTTTCCTCCTCATTGACTAACTACTCACATCAATAAGAACAGATAAGCAGCAGAAAAAAGACAGGAAAAAAACCGAAAAAATACACACACACTCACGAAAAGCGTTAAAAATCATAAAAATGTATAAAAGATACACAGTCAATGCCACATTTTCGTGGTGCTCAATCAGGCGTGCTCAAGTGGAGCAGCAGCAAACATCAGTCAAGTGATTGAAGATTGAAGTGCAGCCCAGTCATTGTCAGTGTGTGTGTGTGTGTGTGTGTGTGTGTGTGTGTGGAGTGTGCGCTCGCTTGGCAAAAGATGACAACAATGAATGGTTGGGCACAATAATCACATTATTTGGAATCATTTAATTTCAACAAAGCCTGAAACACAAAGCGGTATTAATATTTTATGAATTGCTCTACACGAACAACAAGATACAACAGCACGAAAGATACAAAGATACAAATACTTATTGCTCCTTTACAGTTGACAAGTCACAGCCACAACAAGCCTCAGTTGCACAGGCGCCACGTCATCCTGCTGCCAAGTTACGAGTACATTCATTTATAAAGCATCAGCTAAAGTTGATAGCAGCTCTGCAGCAACGTGTCATACTTGAGCAAAAGGCTTCGCGGCAACAACGACAACAACAACAACAACAACAACAACAAATACTACGACAACAGCAACAACAAAATGTTGACAGTGAAACGCGATGCGCCTTATAGGCATTGCCTTTATGAGTCAGAAGAACAGCAATGTCTGTGGCAATGATTAGCAGTATATTCGTACTCGTACTCGTACTCGTATTTGCCTGACATTGACATTAATCATAAGCCAGGAGAGACAATGAAATTATTTGCCAGCCACGAGTATTACAACAGTATTTGAAGTGGCAAAGTGGCGCTTGAGGCTCACTTATAACTGAGTAACATGAGCACAGTTCCAAAAATATTATTATCCAATGCCGTTAATTATTGTGCTTGTTTAATTATATGTAAGTAAAAATCAATTATTATATTAATATGTATTCATGTTTTAGCAGGAAATATTTTTCAACTTGTGTTGAGTCTTTCCTTAAATAATATTATTAAGAAGGAAACTTTTATTTTGTTACATTAGCACATTTTTCAAATTAATAAAAAGTTTATTTTATTAATATATTTATATTAATATTATTAATAATATTGTTTTTGAACAAAAAATGCCGACGAAATTTCAACACAATAGCACAACAGCCACAATATACAAGGGGCTAGATCAGCTTTGACACTTTTGCGACTTAGAATTCTCAACTGGTTCTAGGTAAAGCGGTAAAGGCGTGGTCCAAATCCGAAAAAAAAATTCAAAATTCTTAATTAGTCTAACTAAAGTTCATGCCAAATTTCAAGTCTCTATCTTTATATTTAAAGTTTATGCCAAAATATCCGGTTTTTTTTACCATAGTTCGCTGGCTAAGTCAGCACAACGGTACTGCAATCAGCAAGTATTTTTTGTGTTGCTGTATTGATTAAGTATCAAATCGACCTAACAAAGCTTAACTATATATAATTATATTATTTGATAGTTTTTAGTTTAATAGTTTTTTACTTAAAAATCTGTATAAAATTGTTACTCATAACCTGAATTTGAGCAGAAAAGTTTCAACTTAACTTAACTCAAGCCGTCTAATTATTAAACTTAATTTATTATTTGTATACTTCATTAACATTTTTTTAAATCAAAAGTTGAGCAAACCTCAAATTTCAAAAAATCTTATAGTTACCGCTTTTTGTTTATCTCCTCTTCATCTTTTATCCTTTTTCGGTGACTTGCAGTTTATTTGCCAGCATGCTGGTTATTATATTTCAATTTTTTCAGCAGCTTTGTTACTCAGCTTTCGTATCATCCGATCTGAATACAGCCCCATGCTTGCCACACCCCCATATCATTTATATAGTATATACACAAAAACATATTTACAACTTAATTGCATTTTCACATGCCGCTGCCACAAAATCCTGTGAACGCCGCCAGATGCCGCTTGGGGCAACCACACTGAGCAAATATTTTATGCCACCTCTGAATTTTGATTGCATTTGGCATTAGGCATTAAAATCAATCGATTCTTCAGTTATTATTACAGTATAATTATTCCGTTTGAAATATCCTAGCTGAGACTAAGCTACAGTTCAGCTTAAGTTTATTTTAAACATTTAAGAAAATTGGAGACAAATTAAAGTCAATTACCACCTGCTTTAGTTAAGCTTAAATTAGATTGCAATTTAATTTAATCAAACTTATTTATGACCTAATGCAGATTCATTCATGGGCTAATTCTAATTTTTATCGAGTTTTAATTAAATTCTATAATTAATTTTAGTCCACTTGAAGGCGGACTTTATATAAAACTGAATTATAAGACTGCTTTTTATCCAAACTTAAAATTATACCAACATTGATCAACATTTGTTTAATAGATTGCTAATAGATATTTTAGAAATACATATTGAAGAAATTCAAATTTAAATTGAAATTCATCCGTAAATCGTTTCTCTAAGTGCAAGAGTATAAATTGAGCAGGGCAACGAATTGTTTTAAAAATGCTGTAAATATTTATGTGTGTCCCATCCCCAGGGAAGGGAGGTGGGGAATTGGTTGTGCGGTTGCACGTGGACTTTAAGTACTGACGCACCTGTAACACCTATCTGTCTGTCTGCCAGTCAGTCCGTCTATCTGTGTGTCCATTTAAATGACAGCAGATTTTAAAATGCATCGACGACATTGTAAATACAAATTTGCATTTAGCGTTTCTCTTTTTTATGAGTAATTTAATTTTCTTTGTCTTATTTTGTATGGCGATCGGACAGCTGCAACATAAAATACTGCAAAACAAAAAGAAAAAAACGTTGCCACAAGGCCAAAGTGCCTGTCAGGCAGTGCCAAAGCATTGGCTTTGACTGCGACTCGACTCTAGAACAAGGAGTCAAGAGTCAAATGTCGCCCCTGCCAACGTGCACAAAATTTTAAAAATAAACACAAGTTGAAAACGAACTTCAACTTGGTCTAAAGAAATGAATGTGTGTGAATATAGTGTGACTAGCAAATGGCCAATAGTCGTTTGGTTTCTGGCTTCAACCCCAGAATCTCCTTAACCTCCGCTGCTTGTGGTACATGAATATTTTTGCGTCAAATACAAAAGCTTTTGGGGGAAGCAGAAGCTAAAGCCAAAGCAGATCCAAGTCCAAGCTGTCTGCTGGGGCGGGACTCGGCTTTGGGGTCAACCGACTAACACGATGCGTGCTGTATGCAGTTTTTATTTTGTAGTTGTTGTTGCCTGCCTGCCTACGACACACCACAAAATGCTCGCTCTTTCTCTTTTTCCCTATATTCTCTATGTTTTTTTTTTTGGAGAGTTGCTCTCAATTTGATGTACTACTGGACGAGGGAGGAAGAGCAAAATTGAGGAACACAACAAAATGCTTTGGGTCGTCGCTATGGCTGGCCTGGCACGCAGCATATTTATGGGCAGTGGGTCAGACCACTGACAACGACAACGACAACGCCAACAACAACAGCAACAGCAACAACAACGATAACAACAACGCCTGTGAAGAAGATTTGTAGCTGCAGCACAGAAATTTGAAATTGAAAAATAGTTTGACTTTTATGAGTGGCGATGGACAAACGGCCCCCAAACAAGAACATGGGGCACACCCTAATGCAACCTACACAACATGGGACACCCTCATGCATGTTGTGAGCATTTTCATTTACTTTGTTTTTTTTACATTTTTTTTTAAATTTATCCTTGAATGCCGCCACACGTGATTCTCTGTGAGTTCGTTTGTGGCATGCACAAAGTCTGTTGCCTACTCTTAGGCGTTGCCCAAATCAAACATGGAAAAAATTAGAGTTGAGAGCGGGCCGTGCCTATATTAAAGGCACGACAAAAGGAAATACACCTGAGATCCTAAAATAAATAAAATCACAACTAGTCTACAGTCGGAGCTGTTTTAGTAAACATTTAAGATTCTGCGGGCGATTTTTGCAGTTTAAGTATTTTAATATACAAAAATAGGGATAATTAATATTTTTGAATTAATTAAAAATAAAAAACAAAACACACCTAAGGCCTTTAAAATAAATTAGCTAAAATCACAATTGATCAATTTTAATTATAATATATATTAATATATCCAAATAATTATATTAATATACTAAAATTACAATAGCTAACTTAATGAATTTATTAAAAATATAAACTTTTTAGAAAAATGTGTGGCTGACCACACTTTAAATATTTGAATCATTGATTTGGGCTCAAAAACAAAAAATAGAGTACATAAATATATGTATTATATTGATTAAAAATAAGAAACCGAAACACACCTATTCCATTTTTTAATAAAATGTAGAAATTTATTTCAATAAAATATTAGAAAAAACAATTTAATGAATTAATTGAAAATATAACAAAAGCATAAGCCCAAAAATAAATATGTAATGTAAAGAATAAGTAAATATATACATTATTTAAAAATAATAAGTCGAAACACACCTTAGCCCAAAAAATAATTTAGTTAAAATCACAATTGATCAATTTTGAAATTTTAATAAAATATATAAATCAATGCAAATATTAATATAAATATGCAAAATTTAAAGTTTATTATTTAAAAATATAAACGGTTTAAAAAAATATTTTTCAGGTCGGTCGAGTTTTATTTTTGAGTATTATATTCAGGCTCAAAATCAAATTTCGCGACCATCTCTAGGAAAAATACATGCTCGCATTTGCAGCGCTTTAATTTTTCGAAATGAAAAGCGTCAAAGCGCTCTGAGCAAACAAAATGGCAATAGCGCAACCTGCCGTGGGGTTACTTTGTCCGTCTGTCAATCTGTTGTCTGTCCGTCCGGCTGTCTCTTCGTCTGTCTGTCAGTAGTCGGCTTGTTTGTGTGTCTGTCACTTTATATGTTTGCTTAGCCGCAAATGGATTTCATGAACCATTATGACCGGCAGGCAACAACTGCTGACTTTATATGTACACAGTTTGACTTTAATTGCCCCCCACCCTCCCTCTCTTCCCTCTCACTGTTTGACTTGGGAGTGTGTGCGGGGAGTGGGCGTGTCACAGGCTAACTGCTAACTTATGCCAAATGTGAGCTCCATCAGCTGACAAATATTTTATGAGCCATTCACGCCCCGATGAACTACACTCGTTAATCAGTGCACGTTCGCAAGAACGATTATCTATCAGTTGAAATTGATATTAATATAAGTAAACACACACACACACACTCATATGTGTGTGTATTTGTGTGTCTGTAAACAGGTTGGCAGCTCCCTTGGGGTCAGTAGCTTAGTGCATTGGCTTTTTATATCAAATTCAACCATCGTGTTCCACTTTTCAATTTCACAAATATACTTAAAAATGCATGAAAGTGTTTGAGTGTTCATCCTCCATCCCGCAAAAACTATTAAAAAGACTGAGATTAAATATAACCCACACTTTTGCAGTACACAAAATCTGCTATTAAAATTTTTTAGTTAACTGAATCAAATAAACAAAGTTACATTTTTATAAGGTCAATTCAAGGAAAGCTTGGATAAATTAAACCAATATGTTGCATTTATTCAGATATCTGATATTATTACTGGAAAAAAAATAAATTTTAAATTTGATAAGGTAATTTTAAGAGATGCTTGAATATGTTATATATATAAATTTATTCAGATATTAGATGTTATTACGTACAAAATTTCTCTTTTTTTTACAATTGTAAGCTTTATTACTTAGTTTAACGCATTTTAAAAGTTATTATTATATTTTTCAATATAATATATTTAATTTCACTATTTACATAATATTATTGCCAAATCTTTCAAAATTCTTAACAATTTTTTATAACATTTATTAGGTTTATTTTTATTGTATTAAATAGCTGCATATTTAATATAAAAGGCTAAAGGGTATGCTCAAAACTTTATTGTACACTACTGCAATTAATTAGCAACAAAATTCACAAAAAATAGGCAGTAAAAAAAAAAATTATAGTTATAAAAGAGAAGAAAACTTTAATCCAGCACGGTGATTTTTCACTCGCAAACTCTGGTTGTGTTTGCATTGGTGTATTATATATATATAGATATGTATATATGTGTGTGTGTGTAAGTTTTGCATGCCATATAAATATTTTATGGCAAGTTTCTCACCCGTTTGCTGCTGCTGACTCAAAATGCAGCAGAGCTTCCGGTGAGGCTGCGGCTGACGCTGCCGTTCTCGCTGACTTCCGGGAGTTGCTCTGGAGACGAGTAATTATGTTCCGCTAGCTTAAGCCCAGTGCTACACTAATACATACAGCATCAGGACACCAACACACACACACTCACTCACTTACATATAAAAACACTTCCATTGCACTGGCAAAGTAATTAAAATGCTTGGTCTATTAAAAATTTCACTCCACGGAGTTGAACTCAAAAAGTTGAGCCTCTGACTGGCAGGCAACAAAATAAAAAAAAGCCTGGCAAATCGGAACTGAACAAAACAAAACAACTTGAGGGAGACTGCGCAATGGTCGCTTTCTCTGCTGGCACACATTTGGCATTAATTAGCCCGACCATGCCCACTTTGACGCCCACTTTTGGGTGCCCCTTTGGCTTCAAGTGCGTTTGTCAAATGCAGCGCAACTAAAAGTTGTGTGTGGCCAACTTCATTTCGCTGATTTGATATATGAAGTTGGCTTTAACATTCAATGTCTGTCCCTCTCTCTTTCACCCACTACTATTTGCGTCTCTCTTTCTGGTTTGGTTTTTGTCGAGTCTTTAAAATGGGTTGTGCAACTGCCAGTGACATGCTCAATATTTATTGCTGATTTATGAAAATATCAGTTGAGTTGCACCACGGGGCAAGTTGACCTCCCCTTACCCCTCATCTGCCCCTCTCCCTGCTGTCGGGCAAATCTATTTCCCATGTAAAAGAGTTTCAATGCCAGTGAAAGAATGAAGATAGAAGGTTATAAATGGCAGAGTGCAAATGCGAAGCCAAATAAGTGGAAACAAAGGGAAAATACTCAGAGCCTCAGCAAAAACTTTGTATTTCAATCTGTGCAAAAAGTTTCGATGCAATGGATGCGTGTGTTAATCAATGGTAATGTGTGCTGGCAGCTAAGCATCTATTTCTCTCTCTACTTTTTTTTTGTTAAGAACAGTTCTTTCTTTCAATCCACGCTGTACGATAACTGGCAACCGACAGTGTGCGTGCCACGCCGAACAATCCCAAAAGTGCAAAGCGATAAGCGCAAAGTGGAAAGCGGAAAGGTAAACTGCAAAAGAATTACTCGTACCCTGCAAAAGAAAAACACAAATTTGCAATCAAAAAATTTCTTTCAAAATGCGAAAGAAATAAACTGTTCTTGCACTTTTTTTTTTACAAATTTTCCACTTTTGAATGCCCCAAAAGGTAGAAAGATGTAGAAAGAGAAGCACAGGATGAGTTGATTGCTTGATAATCAGGCATTAAGCGATACATTTTATAAATAATATAAAATTAAATTAGCAGTGTAGATAAAAAAGGTCAGAATACTTGAAGGTAAGTTTTAGTTTATAATTGTGTTATTAATATTAAAATAAATTACTAATTAATAGCAAATGAATTATATTGTGTTAACAATTAATATAAAGAGTATTCGTCTTTCAATTATGCATTTAATTTCACATATGTATGTATGTTCAATATTAATATTTTTCATCTTTTCATTTATGCATCAAATATTAATTATTATTTTACAACTTCACAAATTTTAATATCACTGTTGCATTAAATTTCATTATTCATTTCATAATTATTTTTTATGTTCAATGTTAATATTTTTCATCTTTTTAGTTATGCATTAAATTTAAATTATTATTTCACAAATTCACAAATTTTAACATCACTGTTGACAATCCCGTATCACGACCGCTAATTCTAAGTTTTTATTGATATTATTTTAATACCGGGTATCTGATAGTCCAGCATTTTAAGCCATAGAATTCCTACTAGTTTTTGTGCAAAGTAATGCAAAGTAAAAGAAAAAAAGTTAAAAACGCCTCAGGCTTAAATTGTTGGTACTGTGCGAATTGTGTGGGTGGTTGTAAGGTGTTTGCATACACTTTGCACTCACTGTCTAAGGGGGTAATCCAAATTCGTATGACAGATTGAATTGCGTTGTGAGTACTTTTGGGTCATAGATGTGCTGAGTGCTTGTTGAGTCCTATCTTAATTACTGCAAAATCAAATTTCCATATTTTGTGAAGCTTGGCAAGACGAAAGAGAGTTGACTTGCCATCATGGCATGCATTGTACATTGATGTGTGCATATCCATTTCAGATACAGGACAGCCAGGGAGACCACCCAAGTTGGCCAGTTGGACAGTCGGCCAGTTGACCAGCTGAGTACTGTTCAGTGACCACTGGCCATATATCATAATAAGCGCACCAAAGAGAGTCATTTGGGTTTGGCGAAACGTTTCGGTTTCGATTTGATTGCTCAAAAGTCAGCATTGGTAACCATTCTCCATTCTCCATTCCCCGTGTCCTGTTCTCTCTCTCCCTTCAACTGCTGTGCTGTGGGTCGTCTGTGGCACCATAAATTGCAAGTGGACGCCGTCTCCCTTTACGGCAGCAACATTGCTGCTCCTTCTCCGCCTGCTCCTGCTTCGCCTGTCTCTCCCGGAGTCTCGTTGAGTCTCGTTGAGTCCAATGGGTTTCAGTTTCACGGCCAGTGCCAAAGGCGTGTGCCAGTTCTGGGTCTGGGATACATTGAAATTGGATGCCATTTGTGTTCAATTAGGCTATGCTAATTTGCAGCTGCCATCATGCCAAGTGAACGGAGAATACTCGCATCAGACTTGACTAATGTTTCAATATGTATATTTAAATATAAATACTTTAACTTTGCTTTAAGCAATTTAGTGAATTCAAAACCATTTCATGGCTGACATAATCCGAAATGAATGAGTCGCTCGATTGCTCTCTCTCTCTTCTGCCACGCCCCCTGACAAGTTGATTGATTAAATTGCAAAGGAAATATGAACACATATTTATTTATTTAGTTTTTGTACCGCTTGGTAAAAACTATCAATAAATTTCATGAAATTATTTGCATTTTTAACTTTCTCTCTAATATTTCGCACACACACACACGGAATTCAAATTGAATTTCGCCACGCTGTCAATTATTGACTAGTATCGCAGCGTGTGGTCGAATATATTGATATATTGATGGATTGAAATATTGAATTGACTGACCAGTTGTAAACCATGAAATATCTCGTCAGGCAGCCAACTAATTATGGAAATATGACACAGATTTTATTTCTCATTCGACAATCATAGTTAAAAATTACATTGGGCTGCTTCACATAGATACACTGAGAGAAAATATAGATTATTTAAATATACATATATAAGGCATTAATACAGGCGTTAATTTCTGTTGGGTCAAGCATAAAATTAAATTATGTTGTTAAGCTGTAATCATCGTTTTTTAAAACTATATTTTACTATTACTTCTGTTCCAATTTAATTTCTATATTGATTTCAATAAAATGCTTCTAATTTTTGAAATTTGTAATATTTGTTTTTAAATTTACATACATAAGTAACTTTAACATTTTTTCAACATTTTTTTGTAAGCCGAAATCATACCGGTAACCGGTAATATAAAAACTTTGCTTAGCCGAAAACCTAAATGCGAACATAACCGAAACCGTATCTGAAACCGATATTCGTTTCGGTTTGATACCCTGGATCAAACTAATAGTTCAAGTAAAAGAGAGTGTTGTGTATTTTCTCTCAGTGTACATATGTGTGTTGCATTGGGTGCAATTACAGTTATGCGTGGCGCATGCAGCAAAGAGTTTTGATAAAATCGTTGCATGCTTTTGATTGGATTTGCAAGTAAATTCGTTATCGGGCTCGCTGATGCGTTTCCCGTCACATTGCCAACGATATCAACAAGGATATAAACGTTGACGCTGACGCTGACGCTGATACTGATGCTCATATTGATGCTGACGTCGACTTCGATTTGCACTTAATTGCATTAATATTGCGGCCGGGCCAAGAACATGTCCCTCCCCCCGTCAGTCGTCCCTTCCCCCGTCAGTCGTCGGTTCCCCGCCTGCGCATCTGCCTCGTTGCCAATCAGCGCAATTCAATTTGTCGCCATAACCGACACAACGTCAATTGAGGCAGACAGGCAAGCCCAAAAATTTTGCAGTATGTATCAATTTCATACACCTTGAATAAAAATGAGAATATGCACGAAGTCGATTGGGTTGTAGACAACTTATAAATGTCCTATAATCAATAATAACTTCTCTTTTATAGTTATTTTAATCGACATTAATGTATTATATTTTTTATATTTATATAAAATAATTTAAAAAAAAAATATCGAAAATTACTTTACAATTTTTTTTGTATCTCTTTTCTACATTTAGTGTAATTTATATATTTATATATCAAATAGTATAAATTAATTATTATTTATATATCATATATATTTACATATCAAATAATATAAATTAATCTAAGTAAGTAAACTTTAGACACTTAAAAAAAAATTAAATATAATAAAGTAAATACATGCTTATAAATCCCATAAAAATAAATAAAATTGATTTTTTAATTGAGATTACCTTTGAAAAAAGTAGTGAAAATCTACGCTCGTTTCTTCCCACAATTGTCGTTTAGGGTATGAGTGTTTCGGCACATCAATGAATTTAATGAATTCATTCTAACTTTGCCCTAAGACCCTTGACTCAATATTCAATTCCAGGCAAAATGCCATAATGCGCGCACGTTGCCAGCGGCCGGAGACGGGACTCCAGAAAAGATTCCCAACTTGCCACCATGCCACATGGTTTGCGGCTCTGGTTCATAACCATTTTGGGTTCTGTGGCGCCATTGGCCCCTTTGACACTTTGCCTCATTTTTTGGCAATTTTTAAGCAATTCAATTTAATTTTATTAGTTTTGGCAAAACTCAAACAACTGGGACAGCAGCAACAACAACAATAACAAGGTACGACTATCTATTTGTCTCTCTCTCATTTGCCCCTCTTCTGCTGAACCTTTTGTGCTCTGTCCGTTTCGAGCTCATAAAATCAGCAAGTGAAGCATACTCTGAGATACAAAAGAGTCAGATACAGATATGTATACATATTTATAACTATGTCATTTGTTATGCTCTTCATTGGCCACGTCTATTTTGGTCCTGGCTTTTTATTAGACAAGAATTTTTCGACCTCGTCGCGCCCGCCACATAAGTTTTAAGTCGTAAAAAGTCCATAAAATGCATTGCAAACTTTTCTATATGCGATTGTCTTTTTTCTATTCTATTTTTTCGGATGGTCCACAGCGGGACTTAGCTTAGATAGTTCTTGACATTCGATTTTATTGTTATGATTGCCAAAAATGATGTGCCAAATGTGAGTTCCATGCGATGAGGCGAATATACGGTTGATGGGACAACGGGAAGTCAGTAAGTTATACTCAAAAGTTGACCACTTAAGGCCCAATTATTTTTACAACTTAATTATGCGTATGGACATTAGCCCGCAGTCTTTTAAATTTACAAAATGTATAGCCAAATACTCGAGTGTCATGTGAAACACTCATAAAGATCTCATTGAATACAACATTATTATAATGCGAGTGATGCGTGAATGCAACGCATTACAAACAGCTCGAGGGCAAGACATGATAATGAGAGGGGGTGAAAGTGCATAAACTAAAATGCAATTAATTAATTACATTTAAGCGAAGTCGCCTTTTATTGCCGACTGTGGGCCAGACTGTGAGTGCATTCACTTAGAACTTGGCCCAGTTTTAGTTGTTATCATTGCTGATGAGCTGCAGTGGGAGAAAAACATGTAATTACCAAACGATAGAAGCGATAAACTAAGTCTATTCATCGCATAGAGTTTCTAATTATGCTTTAAAATATATATAACACTCAAAAGGGGACATTTGTATACCTATTACTCAATAAATAAGTAAATGGACATATTGTATTCGTTGATACATACATATGTGACAGGGAGAAGAAAGCACCTTCGACACTAAAAATCATTTAAAATTTTGTTATTACTTATTTTTTGGTATTTAATGTTAAATACTATTATTTGCTATCATCCAACTAAATGTTTTTTATACATACGAGAATATATTTATTTAAATTAGTAAATGGTATCCTATAGCCGGGAGTTCGACTATAGCCTTTACCGCTTGTTAATTAATTAGATCAGGCAGATATCTAATTTTAATATATAAAATATAATAACACCCTTTAGTAAGATCGTCTAAGCCCGAAATCTCAGATATTGTTTAAGCTTTAAAATATGCTTGCAGCGTATTTTCGATGCATTCAAGTTGCATCAAAAGAGAGGCAAGGGACATGCGAATGGCGTGAATGCAGCCATTTCATTGAGAATAAAGCCAAAATGAAAATAAAAAGAATGGCAGGTCACAAAACGTAACCAACAGAAAACCAACAATTGCCCCAACGGATCCGAATGGAATTGAACTTTAACCAAACCGAAACCGAACCGAACCGCCAAGCCAAATCAATGCCCGCAAATGGCAGTAAACACAATGAAAGCAATAACGGTTTAGGAAACGCACTCACTTAAGGGATGACTGGCTAAGGAATACCCTGGAAAATATAATTCATGAAATGGATTTTAATTTTACTCTATTAAAGATAAGATAAGATTTATTCGATTTTTTAAATATGTATCTATGATTCCTTAATTGACGCGGTGGAAATATTTATTTAAGTAATGTCAACTTTACATTTTTAAAATTAAAAAATAAAATACAGTAAATTTATTTGACATTAAATTATTACGATATAAGAATAAATTTTAATTTTAACTGAAAGAAGAAAATGGATATTAAATATTGAATATGTGAAAATCTGGCGGTGTTCAATTAATTTTTCAATGATCCAACATATTTTGCATAGATGGGGGAAAACCCAGAAAAACACAATCAGATCAATTAGTATTAGATGCAGTTACTAGCGGTAGTGCAAGTTTTAGTATAAGTAAGATCAGGGATTTCTCGATTGTAAGGACTAAAATTTCAAACAGAAAACAGTTAAGAATATTTAACAATTTTATTTATTTATTATAAATTTGCTACCGATGCTATTCTAAAATTCGTTTCCAACTTTTTTGTTTACTGTATCAAAACTGACTTCCAGGATAACGCTTAAGCTAAGCTACCCGATGTGAGACACAGCCTGAGCACAACTCGAAAGCTGCGAACCGGGAAGGGTATATGAAAGGGAAAAAGAGAGACGGACATGGATGGAGATTGAAAGAGAGTGAGGGAGAAAGAAGCTGAGTTGAACCGGTTCGTAAATTCAAAGATAAACATAAATCGAACGTAATTCGGGCATAAAGCGACGCAGCTGTGCGACCTCTGTCCCTTGTCCTCTCGAACCCCTGCCTCTTGCCCTTGCCCCGTGCCCCTTTGGCCCCGTGCCACTTGCCACTGACACAACCCAATGCTGCAGCCCGCTGTCCACAAGAGGCACAGAAATTGTGTCGCTTTATTTTTTATACAAATCGATTAAAAATTGAAAAGCGCTCTTCAAAGGACGCTGCAGAAAAACACAAAAAAAAAATGAAACAAAAAACAAACCCAGGCCCAAAAGAGCCAACAAAAATATGTAAAGAAACAGAAGATAAAGGGCCGGAAAAAAGAATAACAAGCCAAGGCGGCGCTTAATTATAGCCACAATCAATTGGGTCAAAGCCAAGATAAAAGCACACACAATATTTAAACGGTTTGTATTCCTTTTGGCCAACAGGTGTTGACCAGTTCAAGGATCCGGTTGAAGGTTGCCTAAGTCGTTGCACTGGCAATCAGCTTAAATTGATTGCTTCGTTTGGAAAAATATCCTTTCTCGCCTTGTCTTGGGTTGTCTTGTCCTAGATAGGGAAATATGATGTCCGTTGTCCCCGCAAAATGGAAGAGAAAACTATGAGAATGCTTTAATTACAAATTCTTTGGATGTTTCGTATGCGCAATTTTTGTGTGTGCAAAAATATGCGTCAGTTATGCGAGTGTATGTATGTGTGAGAGGGAGAGAGAGAGGTAGAGGTAGAGGAGGAGAGAGAGAGGGGAGAATTGGTAGGAGTACAGGCAGAGTCTGTCAATAAATATTCTTGCGCTTTTCGCACTGAGCGCCATCCACGTTTGCATTTCCGTCGCACGGACGGACGGGCGGAAAAACCGAGCACGGAAGCGACACCCCCCGGGAGGAGTTGCAATGTTTATATTCGGCACTCAAATGGCATAGGAGCGTAATTCATTTCTGACAATGCATGTGGTAGGTAGAAGAAAACATCTTCGATCCTACACTATTAGATATTTAAAAAAAATAATAAAAAATAAATATTGCTTGATAATTTCTAGGCAAAATTTCTAAAACAAAATTAAGTGCCCATCAAACACATTTATATTTAAAATAAATATTATATTAAAAAAAAAACAAAAATAAAAATAAAAAATAAAAAAATATTAAAAATTTTTGAAATTTTCCATTCTATTGATATTAAGTTTTTGCATTTGCAATCCCATTTTTTTTTATAAAAGATAATAGAACAATGTAGTTTTCCATTTTAGAAATAATTTTGATATGTTAATATCATTTTATTTATTTACAAGTTGGTAATTTCTAAATACAACTGTAAAGGTAAAATAAGAAATGATTTAGATTTTCATTTTCAATAATATTAAGTTTTTGTACGATTATTATAATATTTGATATGGGTATTTCCAGGTTCGAGAACGCAACATTTGTACGTTTTTAAATGAAAAAAAAAAATTGGCAAAAGTTGACATTTTCAAAAATGTTTTCTCACGTATTTAATGCATTTTATCAACACTATTTTTAATTATAAAAGACAAACTTTGAAGACTTGTCGTTTTCGAATTATTTATAGAAAACAATGCATCGCGAACGCAACGAAAAATGGAAGTCATGTTTGACTTCATCTTGACAGCTACGAAAGTCTGCGAAATGTGGCGAGTAATTTGACAGAAAATACTCTTAAACCATAATAAAATAATTTAGTTTTTCATTTAAGAAATAATTTTGATATGTTACTATCATTTTATTTATTAACAAGTTTTATTAGTAATTTGTAATGCGTTATCGCAAACGTGACAAGATTCCCACCTAGTTTGTTCCAAGAATTTATTCATCAAATTTAATTCGACATATTGAAAACAGCTTGTAAATTTTGTTTTAAATTAAACTTTCAATATTTTTCTATGTATTAAAATGGTTCATGTTATGGAAATGGGCAAAAATATATTTAAAGTGAATTTATTCCAATGTAGAATCTACATATCTGTCCATTCTATTGAATTTCTTTTAGCGTATATTGCGAGGTGGACCTTTTTCTGGAAATGCCCATATTTAAAAAAATTATTCTGTGCCAATGCATTACTTTTATTCAAAATTAAAGCATAAATATTATTTAATAATTTTGAATTAAAATTTACAAATTAAAATGATTAAAACAAATTAAATGATTAAAATTTACAAAAAAAAATGATTATTTAATAATTTTGAATTAAGATTTACAAATTACTGACAACGCACGTGTTAGAATTCTGAAAACGTTTTCTATGGTATTTTATTTTTTGTTAATTCTTAAAAAGTATTTTATGGTCCTTATTTTTGTGTTTGTTTCAATAGAATCAAAATGCTGCGTCTTCCACTGTCGAGCACACTCGAGTTTATGCTTCTTTTAAATAACGCTACGATTCCCTTTGTCCTTTCCACGAAGCACACCTGTTTCAATTTCGCAGCTTGCAAATGGGATGCAGTTCCTGCTTCTGTCTCCGTCTGCCGTCAATTCATGGGCTGCATTATGTAATCGATTTGACTGTGATTATGAAAGGCAAACAGTGCATTATCACTGAAAATAAGAACAGAGAGGAGGGAGGAGGGAGTGGGCAAAATAGGGCAATTAATAGTAGTATTGAGCATCAGTTTTAACTGAATGCGATCCAACAACAACGGGGGTCGCTTCCAATCGCAATGCATTTGTATTCGTATTCCATTTTATGGCATAAACACACGCAGGACCAGATGTCAGTTGGCCAAGTTGACCAGCTGCCGAATGATATCGACTTCTGTATCCTCCCTCTCCCTCCCCTGAGAGTACTGCATTTATGAGTTATATGTGGAAAGGACAATGCGTCCTGCCTGTTATTTTAGGGTACCTCGTTGCATTCACTGAGCTCGAGGCCATTAAATTGTTTTTGTGCCTTCGCTAATTTATCTACAGCATTTGTCTAATTTATGTTATTGTCTGTTTTTCGGGCCTAAATCATATTGACCACGCCTAAGCGCCTTTAAAGCCATTGACAATTAGACGAACCCAACAACAACAACAACATTGAGAACAACAAGAGCTCGTCGAGTTGTGCGAATAAATAAAATTAACTACGAGTTGCGGTTACACATTCCAATTTGCTGTTGTTGCATTTTATGCGGCTGTGAAAGAGGCGGACTATGAAAATAAAGTGGCCGCCCCCTTTTTTAAAAAGCCCTCAACAGAGTCGCGCATTTTGCAGTTGAAGCTCAGTTGAAACTGCCCCTCTCCTCACTCCAACTCTCCCTCCAATTCCCCCCAACCCAGCATCCACATTCAGATACGGCATAAAAAATGCCAACAAATACAATGCGCAATAGTAAAAGCGTTAAAAAAGGCAACAAAGTTGCATGGCCAAAAGGATGACTGTAGGTAATGGAAGGGGAGGGGGAGGAGGAGGCAACTCCGAAAAGAGGTGGTGGGGAAGGAGGAGAGAGAGAGGCAGAGAAGCAGAACTCTGCCCTGGCACAATAGTTTGCGTTTTAAACAAATGAAAAACGCAAGCAAAAGTAACCAACAAAAAAAAACTGGCAAATTTGCTGCAATTGAATAAACGAGACTACAAGATACCCTGGAAGCATATAAGTGAGTGAGCACATGTTTAAATTACAAGTCTATACATATAAAACTCTTTGTCCTGACTTACTGACTGAGAATCAACGTGTAGGCCAAACGGTTACAGCTAGAAACGTGAAATTTTCACAAATCATAGATGAGACAATTTAATCGTGCAAATAATCAAAAATCAAATAATTTATTGAAGAAATGTCGAGTTTATTAGGCGGGTTGATAATTTATTTGCTAATTAATAAATTTACTAATTTTTAAAAATGTCCAAGCTAAATTTTGTTTAGAAAATCGTTTACCAAATCTGATGACTCTTAACTGCTTCTGAGATTGCCGAAATTTAATAAATCAACAGACTGACAGGCAGATAAAATTGAATACAGTCAGAATAGTCTTTATTAATATTTTTAATATTTTTCAAGTTGAACATTAACTTTTCTGCATAATTTAAAGACTAATAGTACCCATTTTTTTTGTTTCATTTGCATATTTTTTTGTAAGTTCACCAACAATTTTTTATGCATAATTTTAGGACTAATAATACCCAATTTTTTTAAATGTTCAATTTGCATATTTACAGGGTATCAGAAAAGAGTAAAATAAGAGAACAAACAGTTTTATTGAAGATTGGGAAAACGCAAACACACACACATACACTCACACATACAGCAGACAGCCAGAAAGGTAGATACGCAAAAATGCTGCCAATCGAAATTCCATGCTTGGCTATAGTCTATTTTTTCGAGCTGGAGGTGAATACTTTTTTGTGGCACTGTCATGGCATGGAAACATCATGGTGCGTTGTGCCACGCGCTCATACATTGTTGATAGAGCTACATAGAAAGAGAGAGAGAGAGAGCGAGAGAGTGTGAGAGAGAGAAAAGAGTGTGAGAGAGAGAGATAGTCAGACAACCAGTCAAACAAACGGTGAGTGTTGTGTGTACACGAATTAAGTCCACTTGCCTCAAATTTCGAAATATTTCTCTATAATAAAGTGCGTGCTATCTTCGATGTTGTTGTTGTTCGTGTTGCTGTTGTTGTTGTTGTTGTTGTTGCTGTTGCCAATGTTTGAGTTATTTCATTTTCAGCACATTTTCAGCATTTTCGCTGAGCTGGCAAAGAGCAAACAACGCGACGAGACAACACACCAAAAGTATTCGACTAAAAGGATGCCCCAAACGCATCGCAGGACTCGAAAGTTGCAAGTTGCCCAATTTTGTTGCTCAACCAAAACTTACACACACACAAGTGCACCTACACAGATGCGCACTTGAGCAACTTATATATTTAACTTATTTACATTTATTATGCCCTTTATCAACATTGACCTTTCTCCCTCTCTCTCTCTCTCTCTCTCTTTCTCTCTCTCTTTCTCCTTCACATTTTCTATGCGTTTTTATTAAAAATAATTTAGTCACTAGCTACATTTTATTATGCTGCTATGCACTGAGTATACGCAAGCATACATAGATTATATTTTCGCCAAGTATACTTAAATCTGACTAAAAAATTTCCAGCCATGGCACGTTTTTCAATATGTGAGCAGAAATACCACGAATGTTGACAGAGAATATCGTCAAATATTTACAAATTGGATGAGTTCACTTTGTTGAGTGGCTCTTAAAGTTGAGAAACTATTGCCTTCTTAAAAATATCTTTACATGAATAATTGTTTTAAAATTTCCGTGCGGATATGCTTTCTGCGGAATTCTAATTCGCTTGCGATTTCTGTAGCATGCCTGAATATCTAACTTAATAAAAACCATTGAATTTAATACTCTTGATTATTAATTTTATTATTTTATTATTAAACAGTTTCATAGTTATTTAGTTGGGTCAATACAAAATACAACAACAAAGCGTATAAGCATAAAACAATGATATTAAATTAAGCTAGTAAAATAGTTGTTTATTCAAAATAAATCATTGTGAGCGGGCACCAAAAACAATTCGGATAAAATTTGTATGATTTACCTGTGGAAAACAAATCATAATCAAAAACAAGATTTAAAATTAAAACAAACGAAATTAATTCGAAAACCACTTTACTAATATTATGTACTTTAGTTTGCATAAAAAAAAATACAAAGAAAACGTTGGACTCAGCATAAATTGGTTTAAACTTTCTCAGTTATAATATTAAGTGCACGTACAATATTGGCTAAAATATTTATTAATGTAATATATCATCTATTATTTTAAATCTGGACTTTTGCTGTGTTTTGTTTTGAAATTTTTAAATAAATATTAACAACTTTGTCAATAAAAGAAATGACAACTCTGATTTTGCCTATCGATGCGTTCATCAGATTACATGATTACTGATTGATTAGTTAATGAATTTTAAGAATAAACAAGCCCAATGATTAACATAATTTCCTATTTTATAATTTGTTCTAGGGAAAAAAACTCTTTTTTTTTTGTAATAAAATGTGTGAGTGTTCATTTGTCAAAACATTTACCTGACCAACTGTTTATCAATCAAATTTTACCTGAAATATTACGAATTATCTTTTCGAATTGAATTATATTTGAATACCATAAAATAACTAAATAAATGTAAATATACTTTTGGCTTATTTTTAGGTTTTTAAGCTGCAATTCTAAATATATTTGTAACTCCAAAACTAAGTAAACAATATGGTTAAAATATTTTCATTTCATCATTTATTTGAATTCTCTTTGCAGCATAGAAGAATTTTAATTTACATTTACGATGTGGAAGAATGAAATTTACTTGCAAATGTTTATGTTTTTCAAAAGAGTAAAAAAGAGAGAGTGGGAAAGAGAGAGCGCGAAAGAGAGAGAAAGAGAGAGAATAAGGGCAACAAGCAGAACCAAATATGTGTGCAACAATTGGTGGCACATAAAGATGGGGCGAGAAGCAACAAGCGCCTTCGGGGTCATCATGCAACATGTCCAGATAAAATCCGAGTGGTCATTAGTGTCGTGTCAACAGACTGTAGACTGTGCCCCACGTGCCCCAAACCAGTTGGCATTTTTTTATTCTACCTACTATATATGTGTATATAATATAATATACTATGACAGACAAGCCACTTGACCATAAACAAACTTTACACCTCACATTGTGGCATGAAGAGTCCTGAAGTGGCCTGAAATAAACACTTGGCAATGTGTGGCAACTGACAGACGGAGCGAGACAGCAACAGCCTTGTTGTTTGTTTGATAAAGGCAGACAACACGGGACAACACACACTCGCAACGGTGTGGCATGCAACGTCGAGTCGGGAGTCGGCAGTCGAGTGCTGAGGGAGGTGCGAGGGTTAGTTGAAAAGTCGCACAGTCGACAGGCGCTGAGCGGCACTAATGGCCACTGGACACTCGCTGGGCACTTTTCATGCCACACACAGACAGCGCAACACACACACAGACATACATAGATACCCTACATTTAGTCCTTGGCTAATTGGCTGCCTTTTTTTCTGTCTTTGTCGTTGTCGTTGCTAGGCGATTATTAATTATCGCTAAATGGGCTCGATTTTGATTAGTCACAAAGGTGTAAAACTGTCAGCGGGGTGCCACTCAGACAGGGGGCGGGGGAAGGGAACAAGGAGGGGTAAGTGGCTGCATGTCCAGCTGGCAATGGACATTTGAATGGAAACTGTCAAGGACGCGCCAATCAATGACTGCAAAACAGACTCAAAGCAACAAAAAAAACAAAGCATAAAAAAAGAAAAACACTCACAAATGTCAAATGTTTATGACAGATTCCCCCAAAAGGGGGGCGGGGGAAGAGGAAAAAGGAGAGAGGGAGGCAGGAACTGCTCGTGGGCGTGGCTAATTATAAACACATTGGAAATTATAAAATCAATATGCAGTGAGGGGACGGACAGAAAATGCGCTGACAGGCAGACAAGACAACTAACGAGACAAGGCAGCATTTTTTATGCATACCCTGTAATTGGACAAAATGGTGAGACGGGTATGCTAAAGCTTTAGATGTGTTAAGTTATAAGCAAGCAATTGAAAGTAAAACAAACTCAAGTCTATTGACAGCTTAATATATTTATGAATATAAAAATTAAGTTATGTTAATTTTAAAAACAAATTGTAAGCTGATATTTTAAATTCTAGGTAAAAAGAAACAAAATATAATTTTAAAATTGAAACTAAAATAATTTAAAAGTCAAGATGGCAATAATATTCTGTAAAGAATATTCTTGATATTTTTGTACAGATATTAGCTAAAACCAATAAATTAAATTCGGAAATTGGGTCTCAATATAGACCCTTCAAAATTTTATTTTTGTTAAGCTATCACAGAGTTTATGGGCATAATTTAAAAAAAGTGATAGTATGATAGGAATTAAATATGGTTAAAATGCAGCACATCAATTCATATACAGAATATACATAGCAATTTTTAATTAATGCCTCTATCATCTAAACTTTATATAGATATTTGTGTGTATTTATTTAAATTTTTATTAATAAACAATAATTTTTTTGTATGATTGAAATTGCATTTGAAAAAAAATTGTTTTTAGTTCTCGGAAACTGAAAACTGCAGATTTTGTGCACTGGAGCAGGAAACATCTGAACACCTTCTGTGTGAATGCCCAGCACTCTGCAGGCAGAGGCTCCAAATACTAGGGTATGTGACAACACCAACCTACAAGATATGGTAAAATAAGCCCCGGAAAGTGCTTTAATTCATAAAAAGCCTAAACCATTGATGGGCTCTCTCTTATCTTACAGGCCTGCACAATAGATCCAATACTTAACATAACATAACATAACATAGTTCTATAAATTTTACTTAATACCTATTTAGCAAAGTTTTAAAATTTAGCAAAGCAACGTGAGTCAACGTGAATTTAAATGTGAAAATGACTGTCATTTCTATAAGTTTTTCTATCACTGTACTATACTTATTTATGTTTTTTTATTTCAATATTTATAATGGGTATCATCATAGTCAATCAGCATGTAGTCGGAAAATGGTGGCCATATGGTTGTGCTCCTGCTGTTGTTGCCCTCGTTTGTTGCTGTTGTTGTTGCTATTGTTGTTGTTGTTGTCTCGCTCTTGACACGCCAACATGACCACAAATGAGATGATTTCCCATTCCTCCTCCTCCAGTCCGTGCTGCTTTCAACAAGAACAGGGTATGAAGGTGTGTCGCATCATTTCAGCTTTGTTGTCAACGCCCTCACGCACTTCTTGTCCTGAGTCCTGAGTCCTGTGTAGGACGAGTCCTGCCGTTGTTGTTCCTATGTCAATGACTCTTCATAAGGTTCATTCTTTTGACACTTTACATTAGAGTTGGTCTGTTTAGTATTCGTCCAGGTAGGATATTGACTTTATTTCTTTCTCTCTACAGCATTTAATTTATTTCTAGGAACTGCAATTGCAAATTGAATATTAAACCGATTTGCAACATTCTCTAATGCCACCAACTTTGTCTTGCTTCCATTAATGAGAAGACAACAACAACGACAACAACAATTTCTCACACTACTCAACAGGAGATTTTTATCTTAAAGCCAGCAAAAGCCACAATTGAATTCCCTTGCGGTTCATGGAAATGGAGGAAAAAGGCAAAGGCTCAATAGACACCGTTGACTGCTTCCCACTTCTGGGTACACTCAGAAAAATCTGCCGCTGTAAAATTAAATATTTGCCTACTTGAATTTATATCGTTAAGATCTTAAAATTTTAAGATTCGTTGTGTACTATTATGCTTAAATTTAGTATGAAAAGATCTGTTTTAGTTCTATTTTTCATGCTTGCGTCTTAGAATTCTCAACTGGTTCTAACATATCTTGAAACAGCTAATCAAAAAACACTATTATTAAATGGTATCAAGTTTACTTTTTTGTCTTGTATATTTAACTTGTATATTTTAAGATTAAAACGAACTTAACTTTGAGAATGTTTTGTACTACAAAATATCTTATTTGAGGATTTACGAGATTGCGAAAATTGCGACCTGGAAACTCAATTTGTAATCTTTTAAGATATTTTGTATTTGAATATGCCCTTGTTAAATACGAAAATCTTGATAATTCTTCTGAGTGTATGATACTTATGTTCGTAATTTAGATTTATATGCCCCTGCCTCTGTTTATGTCGTTGTCACTAACATTGTCCCCCCTCCTGCGCCCCTCTACCCCGCCCAACTTGCCACAAATTCTATATCTATTGAAAGTTGGCGTTGATTATGTTTGATTTATATGACGAGCAAGTCACGACCAGCGAGGAAATCCATGGGGGTTGTCAACCCTCAATGGACCGTAGAGTGATTGAAGAGTGGGATAAAGCAGAGAGAGAGGGAGAGAGAGAGAGAGAGAGAGAGAGGGAGGGAGAGTGATAGAAATAGGGAGACGTGTTAATCCATCGTTGTCCAGGCAAACAGTTTACACTTTCATCTCTGCCCACAGAGACGGAGATGAGAACTTTCTCCATTTGGTTTTTAATTGCGCGCAGCCGAAAAACTGTAAATGACACCCTCATAAATTGCCGCCTTTTGTGGCATTAAGAAGTCACCCCGAGAGTGGCAGGAGGAGAGACAAGGAGGGGAGGAGAGCTTGTCCAGCTGTCAATCACATTGCGAGTTGAGTTGAGAGCGTTAAAAAAGGAAACGAGCATTTAACGGCCAGACATCAAAGATAGTATTAGTAGGTAAAATCTTGTGGCAAGCGCTTGTGGCATGCCACATTTGGTAACTGGTAACTGGCAACTGGCAACTTCATTGGACCAACCATTTGGTGGCTTTTAATGAGCCACTAGCTCCGTGTGGCGCTTCGATCCTGCCGCATGCCTCCGTCTTTTTCCTTTCCTTTTTCTCCTGCTTTTCCTTCTCCTGCTCCTTTTGCTTCCGCCCGGAAGTTGTTGAAATCTTTGTGATGCATTAAAATTTGCAAGTTTTGACTTTGGCTTTTGTCGACTCCGCCTCCTCCGACGACTGTTGACTGCTGCTGACATTTGTGTGTCAGTGGCACGTTCTGCATGCTTTTAGGCATGTCACACACACACATATACACAAGGATATACACACACATGGACACACACAATTTATGCAAATGTCGCTTTTCTGCGTAGCTGCTTCGCTTTTTTTTTAATGAGACATTTTACCCAGAGATAGACAGAGAAATGCATATGAAGATGGAGACAGAGAAAGAGATAGAGATACAACCGCAATGCAAATGAGATGTTAACTGTGCATACACAGTAAAAAATGCAGAAATTCCGGAATAAGATCAATCCAAACTGTGTCAAAAGTTCGGTAATCTCAGAATTTTTTAAGCAAGCTCAAAACACTTGATTCAAGTAAAGTTTTTCTATTTCTTCTACGCAATTATATTGAAAATCGGGCCTCTATACTTTTTTTTTTAAATTAAATTTAATTTGTTTGTAGATTTTTTGTCTGTTTTACTACTTAGTGGTTGTTATTTTATTCGCCTTTGTCTTAAGTTAATAAAAATATTCGGAACACATTCTCTAAAAATACAACAAATACAGAAATTTTAAATTTGAATTAAAAAAAGCCCTTTTTTCAGGATCCGCAAATATGGATTATTGATCAAAAAGTTAATGACTAGAACTATTCTAGTAAAATAAATATACCGGAAAAAAAAATGAGAATGATTAATTTTGAGCGAATAAAATAAAATTCCGAAATAATAAATAATCATAATAATTTTATTTTATATTATAAGTTTTTGCTCAAAGTAAAACTCACTTTTAATTTGTTGCTTTTGTGTAGGAGTTTTCCCCAATATTTTTGCATAAAAGAAACCCATTCAATTTATTAAAAATGATTACGAAATGCTTTTTAAAGTGCGTTTAATTTTGGGTGAATATAATAAAAATCCGAAATAATAAATCCTTGTGAGTTTTTTTTTTTATTTGCTTAATTATAATAATTATTTGAGTTTTATTCTTTTCTCTCAAAATTAATTATTATTAATGAAGATAATGCTTAAAAATTTATAAATAATCATTACTATGTAGTAATTACAATTTAACTTTTAATGACTACTGGCTCCTATTTTTTTCAGTGCATGTGTGTTGTTATTGTCTTGGCATGCGCCTGCGAAGCAATTAAAATGAAATAAGCAAAGTTTTTCGCATGACAAACAATTTACGCAATTCAACTACACACACCCACACACACACACACACACATAGCGATACACCCACACACACACGCACTTACTTGTCACACACAGTAGTGTGTCCTGCCCACTACAAATAAAAGAATGCAAGTCCATTTGCCAATCAATCAGTTTTTACCTTAAGGCAATCAACAGTCTACAAAAATGTGAAGAGCGCGGGAGGGGAGAAAAGAGAGGGGGGTGGGGGGACTGTACTTGTTATCCTTGATCCTATTTGCGCTGACTTGGCTCGTTGTTGCCACATCATGTTGCAGTCAAGTGCAACACACAAAATGCCAACTAGAAAGTGTGAAGGTTGCAACTGCTGCAGGGGCAACACTTCAGTTGCATGAAGCCACTCAATAGGTGCAACAGCAACAAGCATAACAACAACAACAACAACAACGACGACAGCTTGTTAGCCATTTTGGGCTGTTACCCTGCCTCTTGCCCCATCACTACTCTGTTAGTTTCAGCAGCTTAAGAATTCCTTAAAAAATGTTGCATTTTCTGAGCAACATTTCAATGAGCTGCGGCACATTTTAGTACACACACATGCTGCTGGCAACATGTGCCAAGCAACACTTAACGAAGGTGCTTAGCAGCATGCTGCGAGTTAGTTGCAGAGCTATTTCAGTTATAGGAACATTTGAAGTTTCTTTAAATTAAAAAATAAACAATGAATACAGTAAAAATAATTTAAAATATAAACTGGCTGAATAATTCAGTTAAATGTGGGAACAAAAGAAAAGTTTAAAAATATTTGAAGTATTGTCAAAAAATTCTAATACAAAATTAAATATCACTTTTTAAGTGAATTTAATTCATTAATTTAATGTTTTTATGTGGGATTTAATTCTTTTGTTAATGCGATTTGTGCCAAGTATTATTAAAAATTTTTTAAAAGAATAAAATTAAGTTGTAAATCCAAATTTTTAATGTAATTTAATGCATTAAACTGATTTAGTTTGTAATGATTAATTAGATTATTTTTTATTTTTCAAGAAATTTTAACAGATTATTGATTACATTATGAATTACATGATAAATGTTACTTATCGAAAACTTGAAAACAGCTTATAATATGTTAAGCTACTGTTAACTAACTGGCTCTGTTAATAAATGTTTTAATTGCTACTGTTAAAAAAGTAAGAAAAGTAAGTTAAGAGAGAAGTGTTTTATCTTTTCATTGTTATTATAAGATATTTCCAAAGTCTGATTATTTGCTTTGTCACATTTGGGACTTAAATAATACATTTCTATTGTCATGCGATTAGTTAATAATAAATACACATTGGCCCAGAGATGGCCATGGATTTCGTCAATTGAAATTATCCGACTAAAGGCCCGTGACCTGGCCGGAAATTGAGATTAAATAGAGCTGCTGTCATCAGATCTTTGACATTTATGTGATAACCAAACAGGACAAAATAAACCAAAGTCACAACACGTGTGCTTTTTCTTTAGTGTCCAAAAAGTTATCTTTCTTGCCACATGCGACCATCGATAATCCAAGCACATAACAATGAATCTATATATGGCTAAGTAGCCAAGGGTGTGAGTGTGTGCTGTGTGTGAGTGTAAGTGTGTGTAAGTGTAAGTGGTTCATTAATGCTGTTGACCATCAGATAACTCAATTTGTGGTTGACTCTCTCTCTCTTAAGCAGTTGTTGTTGGGTTGAGTGACCTGTCGAAGAGGGTTATGGCCACTTTCTGTCAAATTAGTGCCTAGTTTCGGGCGCATAATTGGCCTGGCCAAAACTTTTTACACTCAGCCATAAAAGATTTATGGAAATTATGCATGTTTTTGTTTATGCTGCCGCAGATTTATGAGCGCTTGCAATAAATCACACACACACACACACAGAGATAGATACTCGTACAAGTTATGTGAGTTGTCTATTAATTGGTTGCATAGCACAACAGTTAAGGCTGTTGCCAAAGGTCAAGTCTGTTGAAAAAATGTTGCCGCAGCATGTTGCTAAGCCCAATTGCCGAGCAGACAAACACGAGAGATATGAGAGAGAGAGTCGTCAGCGCTGCATGGAATGGGGAGAAGCGAACACGCCGACCGAGTAACGAAACGCACAGCCGATAAGTGTGCCTCGACTTCGTTGAATCTGACGCCGAACATTGCCCGGCTCGACATGCAACATGTTTGCGCCTGATCCTGTTAACAGCGTAACAACACAATAACATTTGTGCTGCCACAGCATCCGCGTATTTACGACGGTCCTAACAGAATTTTAGAGTTTATTCTCAGCAATAAATGTTGAGTAATTTATTGATAGGTAAAATACAGATATACATTTATTATACATTAGAAATATTCCAATTTATAAATATCCCCATTTTAAATGAAGACTGAAAACACAAAGTTAATAAAAACTAAATATTCGGGGGTGCCACAGAAATCGCTTTCGCTTCAATTTCACTTAATTTTCATACAAATTTAAGTGAATTTCAAGCGAAAGCGATTTCTGTGGCACCCCAGAATATAATGTTATTAATTAAGAAGCTTTTCCCCTTATTCAAATAATATTTTTATTATTTGCATCATCGACTTACCTACTTGTTAGAACAAAATATAAGTATTTACACAACTTGTGTTCTTAGCTTGTTTTTTGGGAAATTTATTAGCTCGAAAATTATAGATAAATGAATAAGCGGTTTAATTTATATTGCTCACACATAAATATGCAATAAAATTGAAATTAATTATGCATTCAGTAATTGATAATTTAAAAACAATCAGTTGGACAATTTTTGTTATTTATACACTCGTTGGCAATTTGCATTATTTTATTATCAAATTTGTATTAATGTATTTACAGCATGTTGATGAAATTGCTTTGCAACTTGTTGTCTGATTGGAGGCGCAACATTTTGGTTCGATTGGACGCTCGATCTGGTTGGTTGCGGCTCGCGACCGAGTTCTGTCAGTCAGTCTCTCATTCGCCTCTCGTATTTTCCGTTGTCCGCACACGTGCGCGCTTGAACATTTCGTCGGTTTCGCCTGTGCAAAGTTCCGCTAAAATAAAATACAATTCAAGTGTTTATCGCGCATCGAATTGTTCAGAATAATAAATATAAATGAAATAATATATATTTAAGTGATAACAATATTATAAAAATTCAATATTTGTGTGTTGCAATTGTTGTATTTTGGGGCGCAAAAGCAACAACAACAAAGAAATAATTAAAGAAATATAAGGAAAAACAAATTTGATAGGCGACTTGCAATTTATGCGCTAATTAGGCGAAAAGGCAAAAACACAAACAAAGTGCGTGACTCACTCCCAAAATTATTGTGCCGAATGCTGCGCAGCATTGGAGGCAGCGACGCCCCAAGCCGGTTACAGTGCGTGCGAATAGTAAACGCCGTTGCCCGGGCAGCGGCCTAGCGTTAGAGGGGGACAGGGAAATGGCCGAGGAACAAGGACAGTTGTCGCGTTAAAATAAACAGGCGGCAGCAAAAAGTGAAGAAAGAGAAAATAAAATAATAAAAACAACAACAACAACCACACAGAACACAAAACATAAGAACCTGTTCAAAGAGCAAGTGCAGAAAAATCAAATAAGAATTGAAATTTAGGCCAAAAGCGGATTACAAGAATTGTTGCTGCTACAACAACAACAACAACAACGACAAGAAGAGGAAGAGGAAGAGGAACAACAGCCGCAAGCATAAAAGGAAAATTTTCATCCTTACAAAAGCAGCAACTTTACGCTTTGTGCGTGTCTGTTTGAGTGTGTGTTTGTGTGAAGTGAATTGCAAAAAAAAGGAAAGAAAGAAAGAGAAGGCACATGAAAAGAAAAAATACAAAATATCAAAATATGTGCAAAACAACAACAACAAGAGCACAATAGTGAAGACAGTTAGGTGAAGGGGAAAGAGAAAAAGGAGAGTGAGCGAGATCGCGAGAGAGAGTGAGAGACAGAGAGAGGCGCTGCAAATAATTCATACGAAAATTTGCATATGTCATGCTGGCTCATTAACGCGCTCAGTACTTGGCAACAAGCGCCACGCCCACCTCTGCGCCCCTCTTCGAACCTTGTTGCGTGCAGGTCATCAATTAATTTGCTGCCAGCAGCAGAGACGCCAAATAACAACAACACCCACAGCAGCAATCATTTTCGCACTTTAAACGTCAGCAACAACAACAAACATAAATAAATAAAGGCAACCAAAAGCCGCCATAAAAGAAAAACTTAAAAAAAAGAAAGAAAAGCAGAAACAACAAAAAAAAAGAAAAATTAATGACACTCTGACGCGCTGTGGTTTTCATTTGCTGGTGGTAGTGGCAAAAGTAAAAAAGTAGCTGTATCTGTGTATCTGTGAGATACAACAGCAACCCCCAACTCCCAGCCCCAGCCCCACCCAAACTCCCACTCGACATCGTCATCCACATCGACAACGGCCGCGTGCTGTCATAATTTATCACAATTGTCATTTGGCCCGTCTGGCAGTTGAGTCCAGTGAAAGTGCATCCACAAGATACAAGCTACAAGATACAAATTGTTTATGAAGACTTTCCCTTAGACGGGTCAGTGCGTTAGAACAATAATAATACTCATACTCCTCCCCACTTAACAAAGAGTGCAAACAAAGAGAAAAATAGGAGAAAAGTTTACTTTTATTATTTTTTTGCTCGTTGTGCAGAAATACAAACATAAAGGAAAAGAAAAGAAAAATAAACTAAAACTACAACTCAAACTTACCCTGCACTTGGATTACCAACCGACAACTTTGGAACGAGGAGGAATACTTTTGGGTGAGTTGCTCCCGGAGATTTGTAGCTCGAGGTTAAAGCTTAGGCATTAAGTTGAACTTTAGATTGCTTCCTTGCGGGCCATTCTTAAAGTCCTTCAATGAAATAAAACTAAGGCAAAGGGATAAAAGTCAGGCAAGACTTTTTTAAGGTTCCATTAAATAACTATTGCAAACTAAGGCCAAGAAATGTACTGCACCTAATTAAAAATGAATTTTATTCACATTTAGTATACCCTGTAAGTCGGCCTTGATCAGACAATTCTCTTCGCATCTCATCAATGAGAGAAATTTTAAAACTTTTTTATTTTTCTTAGTCATACTAGTCATACAAAGAGGGAAAAAATCAAGTATTTCGTACTTAAAATGCCAAATTTAGAACTTATTTTTCACTAAGATTGATTTCAGTCAAGAATTTCCGATTTCAAATTGCGCTGCATAGCAGATAGGCCAGAACCGTTTGGGAATTCCAAGCGAGCGAAAGTAAAAAATATATAAGAAATAAAGTATGTACTTGATTTAGGCTCGTTTTTTCAATGTCTGAATGAGGTGTTTGATAACTATTGTAAATATATTTTGACGTAAAATGTATAGAAATTACTGTCAAATTTTAAATTATATCTTAGATATAGTTTATATGTACATTGAAAAAACGGCCCTTAAGGTTTAAATCATTTCCAGTAGTTTAAGAGTTTTACTTGATTTAAAATTAGTTGTAGTTATGTATATCAAGATTGTTGGTACTTGGTTAAAGAATTTGTATTCTCATTTTCAGTAATTCGTACTTTTAATCTAGTTCATGCGAACTTAGTTATATTGCGGCTTTTATCTCTGTGTAGAGATTTTAAAAATATTCCCTTAAAATAGCTTAAGGATCGATAATTAAACAATGAAGAATTACAAGAATTATAATCATTATAAAAGAAAACATTATTCTCTGGGATTTTTTATGTATCATATACAGGGTAGTGGAACACAGTTTATATTTATACTTATTTAGTTCGAATTTACCGATCAATTATCTGCAGCTGTGGATGTAGAGTATCTAATAGTCGAGCTTAATTTAACAAGTAAACTTTTATTGTCAAATAATCTTGTTGGCATTTCTCTGCTACTTATTGATAAACATCTGCTGACAGAATTTAATATGGCATTTACATAAAGGATATCCTACAGTCGAGCAGAGTGCGACTGGAGTATTTTTTTTGTTTACATATATATTGAGCTTTGTCGGCGACTGTTATCAAAGATAAGACGCTGCCGACACAATTGAGCCCAGAGTCTAGGGGATTTTGCTCTCAGGCAATTGCTTTAAGGCCACTTTCGGTTACCTGAACTACAATCGCTTGGCAAGCCGTAATCCAAAGTGGAAGCTTTGTCTAAGTTGGCCCAAGCGTGTCTCTTTTACTCTCAGTCTCAGTCTCTATCTAATTCAGAGCGTGCCAAAAGTAAAATCATCACTCGCTGCGACTTGAGTGTTGTATATATGCGTATAAATGCTCCACATATGTACATATATATGTGACACACATATGAGTATTTGTATATATGTATGTATGTACATTAGGGTGTCCCTTATTTGGTCAAAGTCAATATTTTTAAACGCATACGGGCTAGTTCTGTTCATTAGGTCCTAAAGCACTCAGAAATAAATTTTTACCTCAATCGGAGTATGATAACCCGTGCCGACTTGGATCGGAAAATTTAAAGATTATATGGGACAAAAAAATTTTTTTTTTTTTTTTCTAATTTTTTATTTTTTTATTTTGTTTATTAGGTCCTAAAGAACTCAAAACCAAGTTTTCACCTTAATCGGAGTACGATAACCCATTCAAATTTGCATCGAAACATGAAAAAACAGTATTTTAACACTGATTATACATTTTTTGATGATTTTTCATGTTTTGATGCAAATTTGAATGGTTTATCGTACTCCGATTAAGGTGAAAACTTGGTTTTGAGTTCTTTAGGACCTAATAAACAAAATAAAATAATAAAAAATTAAAAAAAAAAAAAAAAAAAATTTTTGTCCCATATAATCTTTAAATTTTCCGATCCAAGTCGGCACGGGTTATCATACTCCGATTGAGATAAAAATTTATTTCTGAGTGCTTTAGGACCTAATAGGGTATTTACACTGAGGCCCGTAAGCAAAAAGCCGTAGCTTACGGCGAAAGTCGTTTACACTGGTAGGCCGGTAAAAAAAACCGATATTTTGACGTCTAGTGTCAAACTGTGAAATTGTTTGTAAACAAAGGCGAAAAAATTAAAAACACACAATATGGATCCAAAAGCTATTGCCGCAGTGGCAATTATGTTTATGCGAATAAACCAAGGCATGAACCACGCATTGGCGGCTTGTGAGGGATCCAAGGTGCAGATTAATTCATTAAATCTTGCATTAGAGCAGACGTCTAAATCAGTTTGGGCGCACGTAAGTAAAAAGTGCATTTGTAGACAAGAACGGTAATTTTTCACACTTTTTATAGGAACGTAATAACGGCGTATTCTGGGAGAAAGACGTGCCCAACATGTCCGATGGTGCATTCAAATCTGTTTTTAGGATGGAGCGCGCCGCTTTCGATATGTTGGTGCAGGCACTACCAGAAATGGCCAAGGATACGATCTGCTTTGGAAACTATTTTTGTGTTCAAGAACTTCAATAAAACATTTTGATAATTCATTTATTTTGTTTTTAAACTTTTTTATTCGTGGACTAAGCGACAAAAAATTTTTACCATGCTGTCCATGGCTGTAGCAGACCTATCTGGAGCTTCGGCCAACTTCGCCATTGCCTCTGCTGCTGTGCTGCTTATTTCTTCCATCTTTTGCGCTTCCTTGTGGTATCTTTTTCCTCTATATCAAAAAGAAATTATTATTTTGATTTGAATTTTCAGTTTTTTGTGGTGGCAAATCGATTAATTATCAATTTTGACCAGAGCTGCCACCTTTTTTTTGTCAAAAATAGGTCGGTATTGACGCCGGTATCAATACCGGCACGCCGTAGAGTCTTTATATATATTTAAACCAAACTGTCAAATTTTGTATGGTAAAGGCCTACGTACGGGCCGTATACCGGCTTTTTTTCGTTACGGCGTCATATGGGCCTCAGTGTAAATACCCTATAATGAACAGAACTAGCCCGTATGCGTTTTAAAATATTGACTTTGACCAAATAAGGGACACCCTAATGTACATATATAAAAGACCAAATCACAAAATCCACCCCCATGCGATAAACTCATATGAATGCCATTGCCGCAGGATATTTGCAAAGCCAGCGCCAGGACTCGCACTAGACCAGGCCGAAACAGAACAGAGCAGACCCAGAAGTCGGCACTGACTCCACATATGTACTTTGTACAGTCTATTAAAACACACTCGCACACACACTGAAAATAGGAACAAAACAAAGCAAAATAAATACACAGCCAAAGAAATACGAACAAAAAATAAAGGAATGAACATATTTTGCATACGGAAGATTAAATACTCTTCCAGCTTTATCCCAGTTTCATTTGCTGGAAAAAATTTAATTTAAGTAGAACAGAAACAGAGACTTTCTGCCATTACTAAGAAATCAATATACATATTAGATTTATTTACTTATTCATTGCTAAGTTTCTTATACAACTTTCTCGACAGATTCTTTTACCTATCTATATTGTATCCCTTTCCAATCTAAGTTTCATTAATTGTAACAGATTAATTAATTAATTTTCCACGTTTAAGAGGTAACATAAAAAGATATTTTACGAACAACTTTTAATAACCTCAACAATTTGTACAAAATATCATTATATTCAAATTTAAATGTTGTTATGCACAGATATTTCATAAGAAACTTATAATGACCACAACAATTTTATAAAAATAAATACAAAATATTTCACATGCAAAGTGTATAAAGTGCTTTATACAAACTGAAAAGTTTTCGAAAAATAAAGAGAGGAAAATAAAACGCAAAGTAAGCAACAAAACTCAAAAATTGGGAAACTCTATAGAAAAATTGAATTTTTCACAAAATGCTTGAAGCATCAGCACAAAAACAACAACAAGAAAAGCACATAAAATGTTTTCCATGTGAAAATGCAAATATTATTTATATGCATTTGTGTGTGTGTGTGTGTGTGTGTCACCTTGTATATTTGTGTGTGTGTAGAAGTATATTTGTGTGTGAGTGCAGTCAAACAATAAAACTTTCAATATATATTTTATTAGAATTTCTATTGCCATTTTATGAATAGTAAATTTCAAGCTAAACTGCAGCAATTTTCCCAATGCAATAAAAGATAGAGAAAAAAAACCGATAGAGGGGAATGAATAAAAGAACACATTAGAATAGAAAAACAATATTGTTTCATTAGATATGCTTTCAATATTGATAAAGATCTGCAAAGAAAGAAGACAAAGCCATATAAGTTACCTCTGTTCTTTATTAAGTCAAGCAATAAGTGAATTTATTTCATCTGAGTATATGTAAACTATAAAAGCTGCAATTTCCATTTCAATATTGTCTGGAAAAAAAATTTGTTTTAGTTTTGCTTTTCAAATGTGTTGGAAATTTCAATTTCGTTGTAAACTTTGTTAAAGCGAAGTTGTTGGATCCATAAAATTGAATTCTGTGAATAGTCCAGAAATTTAGTAGAGCGATTTTTGTATGTGCTTATAGTTCTTAATTAAATAGTATTAGACCTTATCATTTCTAGAAACAAACATGGAACAAATGCAATCTTTTCTTCTCTATTTTTGAAACTTGATGAAAATTAGGGTCAAATTAATTTTTGACTTTTCTCAGCCTTAAAACTTTACCAATCAATACAGATTGATGAATGGATTATTATCAGGGTATCAAACCGAAACGAATATCGGTTTGAGTTACGGTTTCGGTTATGTTCGCATTTGAGTTTTCGGTTATCAGTTACACAGATTTTTTATGTATCGGTTCTTAACGGTTACCGGTACAATATCAGCTTATAAAACGATTTTTTAAAAACTGAAAACAAATATTCAAAAATTTAAAAAATTAACGATAATTACATTTTAACAACGTAATTAAATTTTATGCTTGACCGAACCGAAATTAACCGTTATGCATGAATCGGTTTCTTAACGGTTATTACAGTTAGAATAAAGTTGGCTTTTGTGTTTGGGTATAATAAAAAAATTTTGTTTCGGTTACGGCTTTCAATTTCAACCGGTTAATTCCGGTTAGCGGTTACGGTTATGGTGTCGGTTTTAATCCCTGATTATTATTATTCATTTTACTCGTTTAAAAAAAAAATACATTTTAATTGATTTTCTAGTGTAGTTTGTTATGGAATAATCGGAAAGTTTGTTGAAATTTTCAGAAATTGTTATATTTTTTGTAATAAGATATAAGAAACATAGTTTTTATAGTGCACATTGGGACGCCAATGTTTTAATCACATTGAAAAATAGTAATCTTACTTAACTTACAGTTCTGTCTAATATTCTGAAAAAGAAAAAAATTATCAAATTATAATAAATATAGTAAAAGAAGAAAATTCTTTTATGTCATTGTAAAATCATGTAAAAATGTTGCCATAAAAACAAGCAAGATAATCAAAAGCAAACTCTGCTAATCTTAAGTTTTTGCACTTTAAGGTGTAAAATTGCTATAACGACTGACAATCGATAAAGAGGTCACGTGCGAGGCTGAAATGCATTTATTATTGCATTTGGCCAAAAGGATGAAAATGAAAATCTGGGCAAAATTTGCAATTAACGTAATTTATGAATGAAATGGCCTCATGTTTGCCATCGACTTTGCAATTAAAAGGTGGTTCCAGCACGTACCACTTAATGCGAAAGTGGTGCAACTAACGTTGCATGTTGCTGCAAGTTGTTGCAACTTGCAACATTGCCAGTGGCATCTGCATCTGCATCTACATTGCACGTAGCATGCAAATTATCGGGATTTTAATGAGCAAACCTGGAGAAGTTTCTACAGAACCTTGAGCCTAGTAGGCACTGTGGGTCGAGCACCATTGGCACCACCCGCACCACCATTTGCACCGTGTCACGCACAGCTTAAAGTTCAATTTGTTTTCGTCGCCGTCGCCGTCGCAACATCTTTGCCACTGTTTGCATTTAATTTTGAACTTTTCTCATCTGATTTATGTATTTTGGCGTCGAACGATTTTGCATATTTATTTTGCATCTATTACTATGTGCTCTCGCGGTGGTGTGCTGTGACAGTTGGTGGCGCTGTTGTCGTTGGTCTTGTTGTTGTATCTACAATTTTGTGTAGGCTGTGGCGCTGTCAGCAAATCGTGGGCACTGCCATTGCCATTGCCAGAGAGGCATTCGTATTCGTATTTGTAATTCTAATTCCTTCAAAGTGTTTTGCTGATATGCGGCATTTGCATACATCAACACTCTACGGGTGTGTGTGTAAGTGTGTGTGTGTGTGCGTCAGAGTTGCCCGAATTTAAGGGTATTATTAAAAATATGTCGTTAAAATTAGCTAAAAATAAAAATAAATTTATAACTTGTTTGCTTAAAAAGTATAAGCTTTTTTAATAATAAAAAATTAAAGAAGTGATCAACTAATAATATCACTTTCATACGCCTTATTTAATCAGACTATTTTTCTGCATTTTGAAATCTATACACATAAATATTGAGAGACCAAATCAATAATTGTAGCAACATTTGTCATATCTACGCATGAACTGCAAACATTTAACTTTAATTCATTAACATCATTAAAGTTATTTAACAATTATTAAATCCATTAAATTTTATTGCTTCTTTTTTATTATCCATATATCTCAAGCTAGTCACTTCATGTGTGCTGTTGCAGAAACTCATTAACTTGTGCCAAATAAGCACGGAAATAACAACAGTTTCGGAAGAACAAGGGCAATAGTTTTGCTGCTTAATTTGATATGATCAGCATTATAATAACTGCTTGACTATAACAAGACAGTTGGATAAGCCAGTTCCAACATCCTCGATAGTATAGTGGTTAGTATCCCCGCCTGTCACGCGGGAGACCGGGGTTCAATTCCCCGTCGGGGAGACAGATGTGTAAACATTTTTATACCCTGAGGGGTATATTAAGTTTGTTCAAAAGTATGTAACAGGCAGAAGGAAGCATCTCCGACCCCATAAAGTATATATATTCTTGATCAGCATCAACAGCCGAGTCGATATAGCCATGTCCGTCTGTCCGTCTGTCTGTCTGTCCGTCTGTCCGTCGGTCCGTGTAAACGAAAGGATCTCAGAGATGGTAAGAGCTAGGACCACCAAATTTGGAATGAAGACTCCCTATTATGTCAGGCAGGACAAGTTTATGTTAAAATTTTGCCACGCCCACTGTGGGGGGCGTAATTCATCAAAAACTGACATCGCCTTTATTTTCGGGATTTGAGTTAAATTTTGAAATTTTTTTTATTTCAACGGGTGTAGGATCATGCCCAGAGACTAATCACCAAATTTCAACACGTAGTGTAAGTAGTGAAGATATTAACGATTTTTCAAACCCCTTTTTAAATGCAATTCTATAAAATAGAATTAATAATGATATAATTCGTTTTGTATTTTCTCTGAGGGAATGTACATTGAGTATGTAAGTATATCGAGTTTGCCAGCATCAGCAAATGTGTCGCGATAGCCGAGGTGATAAGTGTTCGACTAGCAACCAGGGAGATCGCGGTTCGAATCTAGCTATGGGTGAGGTGCAGATGACTTTTAATTATTAAATGTTTTCATTTATTTAAATTTTCTTTCTAATGATAGAGATACGCACCCATGCGCAATGGGTCGTGGGTTCGAATCCTGGATTGGTCAACCAATTTTTTTTTTGTTGTTTTTATCATTTTTACTTTTAATACATTTTTAAAATATCGTGCCAATTGGTTAAAATCACACATTTATATTTTAAAATTTAAATGTATGTAGCTGTCAAAAAAACGTTAGGTCGATAAATAAGGATAATTATGGGAATAACATGGGCATCAAATCTTTGGCGTGCCGGGGCCTAGGCTCAGGGTATATTACTGTCGAGTGCACTCGACTGATCCGCTTGTTTTTATTTCAATTTATTGATTATTAGAAACTTTAAAAAAATACTTTAATATTATTTTATTGGATCTAATTAATTTTTTACGTTTATAAGATAAGTCAATTTTTCTGAATTCATTAGAAAGAGAATTTTTGGCATGACTTCACAGATGATGTTCAGTTTTTTCTTGATCAGCGTTGTCAGAATTTAATAATTACATTTATTTTGATGCGAGCAAAAAATATTTTACATTTATAAAATGCCTTAATACACTTTTTATGCTAATGCTTGCATTAAATGATTTATTTTTACATATTTTGCATGTTTGCATTTTTGAATTTAAAGCAATCTAATATGCATTTTAAGCCAATATATGAAATATCTTGCTATCAGTGCTTAAAATTAAATCTGGCAATGAATAAGCTAGAATGACAGCACTGATGTGAGTGTACTGTGGATATTTTTATCAAATATTCAACTGTGAGCTATTTACGAGTTTGTTGAGTTTTCGTTCGTTATTTCCTTTCGCACTGCTGTCATTTTTTCGAAGTCATGCCCCTTGCCACGCGGCATGCCACACGACTTGTTCCACACACAACAACAGCCACGCCCACAGAATTGCAACGGAATGGCATCTCAATTATCGCAATGTCTCAATTATAATTCATTGACCCGAATGTCTGTGTGATTTAAGTGTGTGCCATTTGTCCATTTGTCCAACTCAGTGGCGACGTTTGTCGTCGTCTCGTTAGTCAATTACGTGCATGATAATAAATAATATTATTATGCTTGCGCTTATCACATTTGGCTAATTGTTTTTGCCTGGCTAATTGCATGCAATTTATGCGCCAAATGCCCAACAGAGGGCGCTCAACAAAAAAGAAAAAAGGGAATAGAGGAAAAAGAAAAGCGAGCACAGGCTCGACTCGGAATCACAATAATTTATCAATTTGGCGATGTTGGATGTTGGAGTAAATGAAGCGAGCATGGAAAAACGAGCTTATCCCATGTTAAACATACTTAAGCATAAGCACACACAAACACACACATTCACACACACACACACACACTCGCTGTAGGCTCATATATGTATGAGCTTGTTGTTGTCGAGGCAAACATGGCGCACAATGCTTGTAAATTTTTATTGGTCTTTAAAGCAATAGAAACACAGTCAAGGCAGGCAGCGAAAGAGATAGAAATAAAGAGCAAAAGAGAGGGAGGGAGACTGGAGAATGAAAAGATAACGAGCTGCTGCAAATTTCCAATTGAATTGGAAATATGTATTAACATGACCATGGCTGGCAACGGCAACGGCATCGACAACGTTAGCATTAGCCATAAAGGACAATTGGCCATGGTCAGCACATGCAACTATCTTCGTTTCCTTCTCATTCTCCTTTTCTGTCTCTCTACGTTCATCTCGCGCTCTGGGCCACGGAAATCGGGAAGAAACTTCGATTAGTGGCGAGTCGCCTAATTGACTTTCTGTGTTGCGATTTCACCTGCAGTCGCTGCTGCTCTTGGCCCAGTTGGTTGGCGTTAGTCAGTTGTGATTATGCTGGACCAAAAAGCACAATGCGAACATTTGCATTTAGATTGGATTCGTCTGCCCGCTTGGATATCTCTCTCTTCCCTCTCTTCTTTACCTTTTTTACTTCTCCCGATTGATGCAATCCAAAGAAATCAAAATTTTTCGCCAACGCGGCACAGAGCGAGCAGATACGAACAGATATCAATAAGGGAAAACAGAAAAAAAAGAAAAGAAAAATCTCTGTGAATGCCAGGGGAAAATTGTTGTTTGTTTTGCGCTTCAGACTGATTTTGAGTTTTCCATTTGCCAGCGTTCAACGTTTTCAGCTTCCAACGACGCGGACAGCAGAAATTTTTGTTGTGGCAAATCTTAATTAAATGCATAATTCGTATTTATTATTCAAATGTTTTTTTGTGATTTATGCAAAGCGTGTGCTGCGAGTTTGCAAGAATATTGAAGTTATCGTTTATAAATATTAATTAGTAAATGCTGTCCCCGAAATGTATGCTACGATTTATGTATTATATTTGGCCTCCATTTTAAAATTGAATGGCAATTTGTGTGTGAGTGTTCATAGTTGAAGAGCTATACAGACACAAAGGCACATGTGTAGAGTGAGTGGGAGAGAAAGAGAGGGATAATGAGGAAGGAGAGAGAGAGAGAGAGAGAGTGGTACTCGGCTGCTTCCTTTCAAACTGCTTGTATCCCTTTTGAATAAATTAATGTCAGAAGTGCTTTGGCTTTGGCTTTTGATTTTGATTGATGATTGTGCGCCTGCATGAGCAACGACAACAATGCCGTACACCCACACACATACACACACACACAAATACATACTCCCACACATACATATGTATGTACATCTCCCACTGAAGAGGCTGCCTTGTCTTGTCAGAGGCTTGCTTTGGCATTTGCTTTTACAGCTGATGAGTCTGGAATGGAACGCAGAGATATTACGCATAAATAACGAGACTTGCAACCAGAGCAGAGTCTGTCTCTGCCTCTGCCTGTGTCTCTGCCTCTGTTTCTGCCTCACAGTTTTAGCTTGCAACAAGGCTGCATCATCATGCTGGCAAATGCCGCTGACAGCGCCAAGCCAAAGCCAAAGCCAAATGACAACACACAGGTCTCTGCTGTTGTGCCACATGCGGCACGTGCGTCGTGTCCTCTTATCTGACTCTGCTGCCTCATGTTCGAGTAGAAGCACGAGTACGAGTATTGAGCCATTTTGATAGTCGCCAAACGCATCAATCAGCTGTTTGTGGCTGCTCTTTGAACTCATAAGTAGTGGGCAAAACAAACCGACTGTGACAGACCCTGTACTTATTTTGTAAAAAATTCGATTCAAGTTTATTAGGTTTATAAGCAAACTTATGTGTACTAAAAATTAAAGTACAAGTTTTTAAATGGCTTTTATTACTATGTCTAACTATGACATGCATACATATTTTGTTGACTCTAGCTCTTGAATCTGCCTATCTACATACCAATTTTTGTGACTCTAGCTCTTGTATCTGAGTGTTTTTACAAACGGGCAGTCTGAGAATCTGGCATGGCTAAGTCGACTTGGTTTTTTGTCCTAATCAATAATATTATTTAGTTATATTTTATGGGTTCTTGCACGCCTTCTTCTGCTCCCCTTCCTTTTTTTGATATACTTAATAGACCCGCTGCACACTTTTTAGGTACAGGGCTTAAAAAGTGCACAAAGTTCAACGGTTCTCGTTCCGCCGCAGCAGGGCGAACGAGGCGTTGTGGGCGTGGCCGTATAATCAATTACGTGGCTTCATTAATCATGCAAAATAACCGCAAGAACTGAAGCTGAAGCTGAAGCTGAAGCTAGAGCCACTGGCTTATTGATTTTGTCGAGCGTTTGGCTTTTATCAGCTGACGTCACACGTCGCCTTAAAATTAATAAATTCAGCTGCCACATAACAACAGGACAATGAGTCTAGGTCTTTGTCTTATTTTTGCCATGGATACAAATTTGCATAATAATCTGCGATTCACCCATTCTCCATTTCTTCTTCGTCTTCGCCTCCATCTTCTTTTCTTGTTCTTCTGCTTGGCGGGTGTGACGCCTTATTCAAGGTTAATTTGTTTCGTCAACAAACTTTTGTTCGTGCACAAAAGTATGCAAATTTTGTCTTTCTCAGCCAATTGCGACTGTGCGAAGAAAGTATTGAAAGTCTCATAATGAATTTACAAGGTTTTTGCATAAATGCATTACACACGCATACACATATGTTTCAATTCCACACACACTCATACTCCGCTCCCTATATATTGTATGTAAATAAAAAATGCTATAAGAAATTCGAACTTCGCCTTTTAAAAGAACTGCAATGCAAAACTTTTCTTTTCTTTTATTTAAATAACTTAGCTTATTTTTTTAAGGATCTACACCAAAAATAAGTTGTGATTTAGCAATTCGGGAAAAGAATAGCTTTAGTTGGGAAAATCTCTTGAATAATATTAAATATAATTTCAGCTTCATATTGACGAAGGCGTTTCAACAGAACAACAACATACAGAGGCTTTACAGCTACTTTGTCAATTTTGCGACTTGGAATTCTCAACAGGTTCTAGCGTCCTCAAGTTTGCATCAGGCTTGGATCGCTGGTGAAGTCAGCACAACGCTACTGGGGATAGAGACTGGCATCCCTTTAAAAGAGGTGTATACTGAGCAGTGTTGTCAACTTTTGTTTAAAAAAAAAGCTGTTTTTGACGGAAGGAACAATGCATAAAAGCTGAAAAATTAATTTAAAAAGGCCATAAAAAAGCTAGTTTTTCAATTCATTAATTCCTGCATTTTCTCCCGAGAAGGGATATGTGAGCGCACAAAATCAGTTGCTCAGAAAGAAACTGAAAAATTTGAGCAGCAGCAGCACTGTTATTTATTAGATGTGAATAACTTCATCAATGTTGTCCTCAGTTCCCTGATTCTCATTATTATAAAATAATCCCGTTCTTATAATCCGCTCGAATTTATTGAAAGGCTTATATGTGTAGCAGCACAATTTATAATTCATAATAAAGTATATTATTTTAATTTTAAGTAGCAAACTATTGAACCAATTACTTTATATAAAGTACACTGTTAAGTATCAATGGCAACCTTAGCCAGGTCTGCAAAAGTATTGTTGCCCCCAGAATCCTTTTAGGAATTGACTTCAATCCCAAATTTTGTAGAGCTGTCAATATTTTGCCATTTCACGAAGTGAATGTTTTTATATTGGGTTTTAATTTCCCCTATATTTGGGCATTTTCCGTAAAAATTTGAAAAAAAAACATTTCAGCAAAAAAAAAGGCAGAATTCTCGCTGCCCGCTGTTTTCAAATTATTCTAGCAAAAGGCCTTTGAAAAAAGTCAGATTTGACGGGAAAAAAGCGAATCTGGCATCACTGATACTGAGCTTTTCGCCTTTCATTCTGCAGGTGTTTTGGTTGTTGATGTTTGTTGATATAGTGTCGACGTTAAATCAGACCTCGAGTCAGCTAAAACTCACCTACAAATAAGTAGAAAGGTCGCTAACCAACAAAAACCATTTAAAATGGCTTAAATTTTGTTATTTTATTTTGAATATTGATTTTAAATTGTTTCTGTACTGAAAATAAGTCTACGTGTTTTTAGCATTTTGGAAAATGCAACTCCTAGACGGAAATGACTAAGATACATTTTTCTATTTGTAACTATTTGATAAATTGATAATTGATCTATGTATCTAGAAAAACATGAGCATCACCTGTTCGAGCCAGCAATTTTGGGTTAAATTTAATGTGTTTGGTTAACTCTTTGATATGCCAACCTGCCCTAATTCTAACCGTACTCTACTGTTTCATCCGTTTCTGTGCTTATTCCTTAGTTTAGTTTCATAGCCATCGTTTAATCCTTGTGGCGATTCTTATGCTTCTTATCTTCATTCTTGTTGCGCATGTTTCACATTTTGTTACGCTGCCACCACTTGGCCGAAACCAAAGAGCTTAACTGAATAGTCGCATTCCATAGTTTGAGCCCTTTTTTATGCGCCCTAAAAATGTAAATTTACGTTGACACAACCATGGAACTGCGACAGACACAGACATTTTTGCCACTGTACAGTTGCTGTCAGGTAACTTAAGGGTCTAACGCTAATTATGTGCAGCCCCAAAAGTGTCTTCTATATACATATATATGTAAGGGCTTGAGTTAGAGTCGAGTACGGGTTTTTACGGCCTGTTAAGCTTCGGTGGCAGTAAAGCCTCAGCGAATTAAGTAGATAGACAGCAGCAGCAACACTTGTCACACACGAGTACGTACTCAAACAAATTCCATGGGCTAATGCGATTTTTGGAAATTGACAGAAACATGACAGTGCTTACGACTTTAATGACGCCACGACAAGCAAACCGAGGGGGGAGAACTGAACTGAACTGGCTACGACGGCTTCATCGATGACAAGTGGCAATATTTTATCGGGTTTTATTTTTGGGAAAAAGTAAGCAGAGCTTAGTGGGAGAGGGAGACTTCTTCCCACGGCTGAACATGTGTGCTTCACATGCAAGTCAACTCAAGTCAATGAGAACTGACATTTAACATTACAAATCGAGACAGAGTGCAACCTCATTTTGGGCTGACTTTAAATGCAGCAGCCATTTTCGTTGGCTGTCGAAACGAATTGAGAGAGAAGAGCGGAAATGATAAATTGAAAACTCATAAATTATATGAAATTATCACAATGACGTTCAGCTTTGGCCAGTGTCAAAATCAAGCTCGTTGCTCATTGTGTCAGTTGAGTGGAAATACTTTTGACATTTATTAACATTTTCATCACAGCCAACAATTAAATTGGCCCAACTGTAAGCAAGACCTTCTTTCATATATTATTTATAAAGTATATATATGACAAGTATATACATAGATAGAAGTATGTACATAAATATTTTAATATTCATAAATGCAACGCGTAGGTAGTCAAAAGATACATAAATCATTTTGTTGGATATGTCAGGCATATTTTCGTAAAAACGGCCTTAGCTAAAGGCGGATTTAAAGAACATAAGCTGATGCTGCTCTTGATGCTAATGCTGACCAGAGACTGCCATAACTCACTGTCAATTTTTGGGCAGCAAGGCAAGTTTGCCTGTGGCTTAGCAACAGCCACAGCCACAGAAGTAAAAACAATTGAAAAAGTTGTTCCATTGACCATTGAAAATGAATTCAAAGTACATTTCGGTATTTAAAGTGATGCCTCATAAGTGAGATACATGTGCATACACGAGATACAACTACATACACAAGATATTTACACATTTATCTAAAAGATACATGGAAAATCTAAAGGTCTGCCTGTCTATCTGTGTGTTTCTTGTGTTTTATTTTGTGGCAAAATGGAAATTCGTTGTAAAATATGCTCAGATTCAAAGTGAGTAAATAGTTTACATAGAAAGACAAACATTTGTGGCACACACACACACATTTACACTTCTATCTCATGTTGCAATAGTTTTTGGCTAATTTTGATTTATTTAAATATTATTTTATGGCATTTCCTTGGCATTTTGTATCTTTATCTTGTATCTTGCTGTGGCTTCGCTTTGCATTAGTTGTTTACTTTAAAATACTTAATGGATTTTCTCGTTTAAGTTGACAAAGCCTTAAAGATATATCTTTAGTGAGTACTTAGGTACCGATAATCGACAGCTGTCCCTCAGTCACAACAACTTTGCCTGTCCTTTGTGAATTCCAGAACGTTGCTCATGAGCTACTTCAGAAGAAATTCCTTCGTTTTATCTCTCATCCTCCCTGCTCCATCCCCCAATCTCTATATCTCGCATGTTTCCCACTAATGTTGCCGCCCAGACGCTTGTCTGGTATTTTTACTTCGCCCCGGGTCTAAATTTATACGAGACGAAGCAGCGATTTATGTTTGGTCTTGCTCCTATGGCAAGGTTATATGCAAATTCGAGCACTTCAAATATGCAAATACTTACGAGTATTCACTCTCCACGCGAACTTTTTGAGCATAAAGTGTCCCCAAAAAAGTTATATCTTGCCAGGGATAGCTTTAGATGCTATAACATCTACTACTAATATTGCCACTACTTTATACATAGCAAAATGTACCACATTTACTCTGCATTATAAATTATTTATCCCTTTTAAATTATTCATTTATTTGGATTTGTAATTATTTTAGCTATTTCTTAATCCCTTTTAACTTTTACTTTTACTATTATTACCAACTGCTACAAAAGATTTGATTCAACTATTTCATTTACTATTGATTTTCTACTTTTACTACTATTACTAACTTTTCTACTTCTGCTACTCTTACTACCTCTAATGAAGTTTTCATGGTAGTATCTGGATTGTATTCTTTTCTTTTAGAATCGTTCTTCTTATACTACTTTAAATGCTTTAATGCTCGCTTCTCTGCGATCTTAAATTGATTAAGCCAGTGCACGCACCAGGTCCCGATGGTGTGCCTGCGTCTGTACTTAAGTACTGTGCAGAATCGTTATGCAGACCATTACATAAGTTGTTTACTTTGTCCGTTGATTCCTCCTCTTTCCCAGCGCTTTGGAAAGAGTCTTATATTATCCCTCTTCATAAAAAGGGTATTAAATCCGATGCTCAGAACTATAGGGGTATTTCCAAGTTGTCTGCTATTCCGAAGATGTTTGAGAAAATTATAACCTCACATCTTCAAAACACTTATGTAGCTCTATTATCTCACCTACTCAACACGGGTTTATGAGATGTAGATCTACAACCACTAACCTACTAGAGTTTACTTCCTTAGTGATTAAAGGGTTTAAGAAAAAGATGCAAACTGATGTTATTTATACTGATTTTAGTAAAGCTTTTGATTCCGTTAACCATTCTCTACTCATTTATAAGCTTGATCTTCTCGGTTTTCCGTACAATCTTCTTTGGATTTCAAATTATTTAAGTAACAGAACACAAAGAGTTATTTTTAAAAATTCATTTTCAAAGTCAGTTAAAGTTACTTCTGGAGTACCGCAAGGTAGTCATCTTGGTCCACTACTCTTCACGTTATTTATTAATGATCTTCCATCTTTATTATCTCACTCCCATGCTATCATGTATGCGGATGACGTCAAGCTTTGTTTATCGTATAGCGATCCTTCTTCTTTTAGTCTCTTGCAAGCAGACTTAAATGCTTTCCATCTTTGGTGCCAAGATAATTTATTAAATCTCAATAGTTCGAAATGTAAAGTTATGACTTTCTATAGATCTTCCCGCATTATTTCACAGTACTCACTTAATGGCGTTATATTGGAATGCTTGAATGATTCCGAAAGATCAGTTAATGACTTGGGTATAGTTCTAGATCATAGACTGAAATTTGATAAGCATATTGCTATAGCTGTCAATAAAGCAATGGGAGTTCTCGGGTTTATTAAGCGATGGTCCAAGGAATTTGATGATCCCTTTACTACTAAACTTCTTTACACATCTCTTGTTCGTCCAATTTTTGAGTATGGATCATGTGTGTGGTCTCCTCAATATGAATCCCATCGTGTCAGGATAGAGTCGGTTCAAAAACAATTTTTAATTTTTGCTTTACGTGGCTTGAGTTGGAACTCAGAAATTCAGTTGCCTTCATATTCTAGTAGACTACTCTTACTCAATCTTCCCTCTCTTACTAACCGTAGAATTATGCTTGGAGTAATGTTCATCCACAAATTACTGCAGGGTCATATAGACTCGGCTGATTTGTTGGATGAAATAACCTTCAACGTACCTTCTAGAGTAACTCGAAACTTTAATCCTTTATATCTTCAACGTTGTGTTCCACTAACTGGGAACTGCACGAACCTCTTCGTATTCTGTGTGCTGATTATAATAGTCTGTACCGTACGATTTGTTTCGAGCGTTCTCCGCCCACTGTTAAAGCCTCTATATTATCATTTTTAACTAGTCTTACCAACTAACTACTTATTAATATCATTTTGGTCTGATTGGGTTTTTCTGGGTTTTCCCCAATCCTTGCAGCAAATGTTGGGCCAAAAATTTTCTTTTTCATTTAAGATTCCCCAGAGTATTTAATTCCTTAAAGATATCAATACATTGGGGTCAAATCCTTGTTTTTTATATGTTTTGTGAGGCTTCCAGAGAGATTTGAAAGGATTAAAATGTCGAAATATGCTAATTCTGGAGTGTAACTTTGTCACTCTTATAACTGTTAAATAATTCGGATTGATTTTTTGTGCTTTACACTGAACAAATTGGAGTATAAATGAATTTACTTTAAAAAGAAAGCAACTCGGACAGTTGTTTAATTAAATTATTAACATTTGTCAATGCGGCAACATTTCAGGCAATGCAACTGACGTCAAGTGGCAACAATAACGGAATATTATATAAGCAAACGGTATAATTAATTCCAAATTGTTTATGCAACGTCACGCGGATTGTATGATTTTTTGCCGTTTTATTATTATGATTTTTTTATTTTATTTTAAATTTAATTTTAAATATTTTATTTGGTCTATGTGTGTGTGTGTGTGTGTGTGTGTGTGTGTGTGTGTGTGTGTGTGTGTGTGTGGCTTGTGGCTATTATGCAAATTATTTATTGTGTGAACGAAATGTAAATTTTTAATTGATTCATGCAACAACAAAAGGAATTGTAGAAGAGACGCATTGAAAACCGTGTCACACTGTGACGCACGCGACTTTTTGTCGCGTGCGTTTTTTACCGCGTGCGTTTTTGAGCCGCCTTTCGTTGACTTTATTAGCAATCGGAGCAGCAATCGGCATCGGCAATCGCATTGGCAGTAACTGTTACAGTGCATCGTAACTGTTGACACACACGCACAAATTGGATTTGCTAACGAGTTGTGGAGGCAAAGAGGGAGGATGGAGGATGAAAGGATAGAAGAGAGAGGGAGAGAGGAGCTGAGCAGAAGGTGGCGCTTTGGACGGTTGACAGTTGCCTGCTGTTTGTCACTTTTGGCACTTTTGTTATCATGTGCGGCCTCGTTGTTGTTGTTGTTGTTGCTCTTGCTGTTGTCACAGTTGTCGTTGTTTGCTGTTAGCCAAGAAAAAAACGCGTTCGCGCCTGTTATTTATGGCTTCGATTATCCCCACACAATGGGCTACGAAGCATGGAACTTGCCACGCCCCTGCCGTGCCGTGCCGCACCGGGGAAAGTGTTTGCAAAAAGCAAAAGCAGAAGCAAAAGCCTGGCAACGAGTTGGCGAGGCAATAAAACAAAACTCACACACGCGCCTGCTGAGCGCCCCCTTTCTAAAAGGGGCGAGGGGAGCGAGGGAGGGGAAAATGCTGCCCCTTTTTGAAGGGGCCTTTTTATACCCTGTGCCGAGACCGTAATAAGTTTGTGCCATGTTTGTAACTGTCGGAAGTATATACACTTTTATCACTTAACAAAAATAGCCATGTACGTGAGAGCTGGACGCACCAAATTTGGTGTGTGTAGTGCGTAAATGTAAAAGTAGATACGGAATATTTAAAATTTATAACTCGCTTTCCATTCTCGCGATATAGCCGTGAACATTGATCTACCCATTTATATGATCTCAAAAATCGTAAAAGCTAGACGCACCAAATTTGGTATGTAGAGTGCATAAATGGGAGAGTAGATCTCAGATATTTTAAATTTAAAACTCCCTTTCCATTCACGTGTGTAGACGTATCAAATTTGGCATATGGGGTGCCTATATGTGAAAGTAGATCCCAGATATTTTTAAAATTATAACTCCCTTTTGAATTCGAATTTTGAATTCCAAGAAGACGAATTTAAAAGCTCTGAGTTTGTTTTTTGAGCCTTAGGTTTATTACATAATTAAGTTCAAGTTCACCCAAAAAAATTACAATCTGATCAGATAAAAATTTAAAATTATTTAAGAAACAATTTCATATAGCATTGACACAAATGAAGAGGCAGAGGGATCGCTTTAATGTCTTTTATATACAGTAGTGGAAAAAATAATAAAAACGACAGTCATTTTGACATTTTAAGCTAGTTTTTAAATAATATGATAAAAAGCAGCGCATGAATATAAAATCCCATTGTTTTGTTAAAATTGGAACATATGTATTCAGCTAAAAATATAAAACTAAAAAACTAAAAAGTAATCAGTAATAGTAAAATTAAGAATTATAAGAACTGACTTATCATTTAAATTGTTCAACCTACGTTATTTTCTTTAGACTTTAAACCTGAATGTATTCTTAAACTTAAGTATGACTAGCGCCTTAACTTATAAGACTTGTCTTGTAGCGCTAGGAATCAAATCAAATAAATAAATAAATAAAATAAAATAAAATAAAATAAATAAAAAACTATTTTAATTGTGTTTATTTCTTTTTTGTTTATTTACTTTTTCCGAAGCAATTTTAAAAACACAAAAAATAAATCGTTTTATTATTTTTTCCATAAGCTTATATTTAAAAATATAAATAAATAAACAAACGCAAGTGTGTGCAAATACGTGCTAGGGTATCTATATCTCTGCACGTAAAGTATCTCGCAGTCGAACATCCTCCATCCTCCAGAGCTTTCCTAGTTGTTGGGTGGGTGGATGGATGGAGGTAGGTCGGTTGGGGTCAAAGGCAGGCGCAGAAATCACAGAAGCAGCACAAGGACACGCCGTTAGGCACCCAACCAAAGAGGCTTTACGTATTTTCAATAGTTTCTATTGTGTACACACACACACCATACACACACATACAGTGAGCGCTAAACAATCAAAGGAACACACACACACAGAGAGAGATGCGGATACAGAGACACACACACACACACACACGCACACACATATGCAGAAAAGAGTGGCAGTCTGTGTGCTGATTTCAACGTTTGAATTATGATTTTCATGTGGCGAAGTTTTAGTTTGATTTTCGCTTCGTTTCGTCGCTTTTGTCGCTTTTCCCATGATTTTCCCTTTGTCGCCAATTGCCAGTTGCCAGTTACCAATTGTTGTTGTTGTTGTTGTTGTTGTTGTCGAGTCGAGTCGAGCGACAAAATTTATATGCGCCACTAATGCGGGCACTTAAACTATACAAACAAAATGGCCCTTGTTCCCGTTACAATCTACTATATATATGTGTGTGTGTGTGCGTGTGTGTGTGTATCTGTGTGGCAGCTAGTAAAAGTCACTGGAGACTTTTGGCCCTGGCCATGTGAAAATGACTGAAATCGTATCGAGAATCAAAGGTCACTTTTGGGATCAATTCAAAAGGAATTGCCGCATTCAAATCGCTGTGAGGCACTTGTGAAAATACACACACACACACACACACACATACAATAGACACACACACTGGAGTGAAAGTGGTGTTAGACGCGTTTCCCAGTCGCTCTTGCTTTTGGGCGTAGTGCCGCAAACCTGAGGGCACTCCCAGCATCCTGAGTGGCTGGGTGGTCGCCAAGGGTGACTAGTGGTCGACGAGTGCACGAGGTTCCGCCCAGTTCGGCTCCGTCGTCTGGGTAGCCAGGCCAGCACTTTCACGGTGAGCGCTTGTCGCACCTGTAACTATGTGTTTCGATCAGTCTACGTCACTGCAGTGCGCACGTACCTATGACTTGGATCCGTCGTTGGAGGTCACAGTACAGCAACCGGAGATGTCCAGATGGGCCCAGCAATGATTATAATGTTTAAACGTAAATAAACATTTATAAATCAATTGCCATACGCTCACTCAATATGGCGGTGAGTGTTTTCTTGCCCGCACGCACACACACCGATGCATCGACACCCACACAATGTCATACTCCATGAGCGGAGTTGTCGCCGTAAATCGAGGAGACATTGTTGAACATGGATCACAATACTAATAACTTGCAATTAAAATCGCATTTAATTCGGCGCACGTAAACAAACATATGTTTAATTGCTTCTGCTAAGTGAACTGAGTACTCTCCGTTCACTTGAACTAGCTCGTCGATCGCCTAAGGTGACCCTGTTATAGTTAATACTGACCGCTGTTAATCAGCAGTTCTTGCGCAACGCCCACAGATGGCGCCACACTGATGGCGGTTGTATTTCAAATTCAAATTTAAATTTGGACTTGCTAATATGAAGTAGTGCGCTGTTCTCAGGTACTTTATGGGGCCAACGGGTACATAAGGGTCATGGAACCGACCCCGCCATCCCCTCCGCTCCGGCGGCGTACCCAAAAACGGGGCTCTGGCAACCGAAAAGGGCCGGTATAAGTCTCAACGGTTAAACACCAGGGGGAAACCTTTGGTCACCGCTGGACGCCCCGCCCAAAGTACTTGAGCCACAGCAGCAACAGCAGCATCAACAGCAGCACTGCTGCAATGCAACGCAACAGCAGCAGCAGCAACAGCAACAGCGGCACAGCAACAACAGCGGCACAGCAGCAACAGCTGCAACAGCAGCACAACCGAGACAGCAGCACGGCAACAGTGCAACAGCAGCAACAGCGGCACAGTAGTAACAGCAGCAACAGCAGCATCACATCGACAGCACACCAGCTACAGCTGCAACAGCAGCACAGTAGCAACAGCGGCACAGCAGCAAGAGCATCACAGCAGCAAAAACATCACAGCAGCAACAGCAGCACGGCTGCAGCACAGCAGCAACAGCAGCACAGCAGCAGTAACAGCAGCATCAGCAGCAGCAACGGCAGCAGCAGCTGCACATGAGCAATAGCAGCACATCAGCAGCACAGCAGTAACAGCAGCACAGCAGAAACAGCAGCACAGCAGCAACAACAGCACATCAGCAGCAACAGCAGCATCAACAGCAACAGCAGCAGCAACGGCAGCAGCAACAGCAACATCAGCAGCAACAGCAGCAGCAACGGCAGCAACAGCTGCACATGAGCAATAGCAGCACATCAGCAGCACAGCAGTAACAGCAGCACAGCAGTAACAGCAGCACAGCAGCAACAGCAACAGCAGCCACAGCAGCACAGCAGCAACAACAGCACATCAGCAGCAATAGCAGCATCAGCAGCAACCGCAGCACATCAGCAACAGCGGCAGCAACAGCAACAGCAGCACCGCGGCACATCAGCAGCAGCAGCACAGCAGCAGCACAGTAGTAACAGCAGCACAGCAGCAGCATCAGCAGCAACATCAGCAGCAGCAGCAGCAACAGCAGCATCACGTCACATCGGCAGCTCAGCAGCAACAGCACAGGAGCAGCAGTAGCACAGCAGCAACGGCAGCAACAGCAGCGCATGAGCATTAACAGCACAGCAGCAACACAGCAGCAACACAGCAGCAACACTGCTGCAACACACAAACAACTCGGCAGCATCACTGCAGCAATTCTGCTGCAACACAGCAGCAACCCCGCAGCAACAGCAGCCTTGTTAAACCTGGGAGCAGGTATAAAATCTCAACAAAAACCCACGGAGCGTCTGAACTCATATTGAGCGGCCCCGTGGTCTGCGTCTGCGCTGAATCAGCCGGCAGTATTTATCCTGGCAGTAGGTAAAATGCAAACCCAATCAGCAGCAGGAATGTCTAGTAACAACTTAAATACTCCAGGTGGCACCCACCATTGTGGAAATCCACCCGCGTCTTCGGACACGGCTAGGGCACGGATTCTGGAGGCCCTAACTACCATTCCCCCCAACTCTGCTACACCAGTGGCCCACTTGGCTGGTGTACCAGATATTACTACAAGTGAACCAACATCAACACCATCATCAGCAGCCGGAGCAAAAACAACAATGGCGGAGGAGCTTGCAGCCTTTCGGAAGGTTCCTAGGCTCCAACGTACGCCCCCGTCGGTGGACCAAGCACCATCATCTGCCCCGCCTATTCTGCAGCCGGTGATCTTTACCTTCAATGGCAAGGATGCGAGTGAAGAGGATTCTACTCCGAAGCGGACAAGCAGCGTTATGAGTCCTACAAATCAGACTCAGCCGCCCAAGAAGCCTAGAGAAAAGGCACCCTTCACAGAGATAGAAGAGATAGGCATGATTCTGGACGACATCCTCTGTAAAGTCAACGAGAGTAGGGTTCGCAGTATAAATCAGGCGATGAAGAATATGTTTGCGAGAATGAAGGAGTTGCAAGTAGCTGTTTACTCACAAATAGCCGCAAGCAAACAGGAACGGATTAAAATGGAGCAGGCAAACAAAACGCAGTGTGCTGAAAAGGCTGACAATATGCAGCAAACATCCCCAGAGCCCATAATTAGACCTACCGTCTGCGAAAAGTCTGACAGGAGCCAGCAAACGTCGCCAGCATACTCAGCGAAAGGAAGCAAAGAGGTCCTGCAAAACCCTGGGACGTCAACCATCAAGAAGACTCCAAGAAATAAAGCAGCTGCTAATACTCAACGCCATATAACGCCCTCTCAACGAGCTAACGGACAACAACTTGGCGGAATACCCAAGCCTGTTGGGAGTGCTAGAGGGACAAATCCTCGAAACGACTCCACGAAGTTAGGTGATACCGGGCCAAATCAACCCGGCCAGTGGCAGAAAACTAGGCCAAGAAGAGAGAAGAGTGCTACCCAAGGTAAGGACACTCGCCGAGCTGCTAGAGTCAAGCCTGATGCGCTCGTAATACGGCCAACGGGTAATGTGACCTACAGCGAGGTGCTTGGCCTTGTGACTCGTCGGCAGGACGACAAACTTAAAGGTGTCAGCGACAACGTGGCAAAGGTTCGGCGGACGGCAAAAGGGGACCTGTTGCTTGAGCTCAAAGGTTCTGGGCTTGAGGTTACTCAAAAGCTCAAGGAGGACCTTGGGAAGGTCCTGGGTGAGTGCGCAGGAGTGCAAAGCTACGCGCAGCAGGCCCAATTCCTAATTAGAGACCTGGACGAGCTTTCGAGCAAGACAGAGATTGCAGCAGCAGTAGCGACACAAACAGGAACCCCACTCGAGGAGGTGTATGTTAAGAGCCTTCGGCCCTCATTCGCGGGAGCGCAAGTGGCAACAATTTCTGTGCCAGGAAACTTTGCGAGGCGGATCAGGGAGATCGACAAGTTGCGTATTGGATGGACTCGCTGCAGAATAAGGGAAATTGAAGCCCGTGTGAGATGCTTCAGATGCCTGGAGCTAGGCCACATTGCAGGCAGATGCAAGAGTAACATCGACAGGAGCGACTGCTGCATTAGATGCGGAGAAGCAGGCCACAAGGCAAGGGACTGCAAAAACGAGCCGAAATGTTTCCTCTGCGTTAATAGAGGAAGCAACGAAACAGGTCACCAGGCTGGAAGCACTAAGTGCCCCCTGACTGGAACGAGAGTACCTAAAAGCACTACTGCATGCAATTGATTCAATTAAACCTGAATCACTGCATAGCAGCCCAGGACCTGCTGACCCAGACCGTCAGGGAAAGACCAGCAGACCTGGCAATACTTAGTGAGCCCTATAGGATTGGAGCCGACGTAACATGGGCTGCAGACCAATCTCGGAAAGCAGCTGTGTGGCTATGTGGAGATGCCGCGACGCAACTATCCAACGTATACTCGGAGGACGGCTTTGTTCGCTGCAAGGTTGGTAGTTTCTGGGCTTACAGTGTCTACCTAGCTCCGAGCCTATCTCTCGCAGAGTATACAGCCATCCTCCATCTGCTGGTGAATGATGCCAGAGGCCGTCACCCACTGATAATCGCCGGAGACTTCAACGCTTGGGCGGAGGACTGGGGCAGCCTAAGAACCAATGCTAGAGGCCACACCCTACTGGAAGCGTTTGCTGTGCTGGACATCGGGCTGTTGAACCAGGGCTCGCAGCACACTTTTAGCCGCGCTGGAGTTGGCTCGATAGTGGACCTCACGTTCGCCAGTGGCTCTCTATGCCGGACATCAAGCTGGAGTATAAGCAGCTCATACACAGCTAGTGATCACGTAGCTATTTACTGCACAGTTGGTGAGCGTCTACCAACCAGAAGCTCCATCAAAAACCGCTGGAAGTCATACTGCTCGGAATCCCTTGACACGCAAGTTTTTGCCAGCATGCTGACTGACCTCGCAGGAGACGTAAATCCCGAAAGCATGACAGAGAAGGTCATGACCAAGGTACAGGAAGCTTGCGATGCAAGTATGAGACCCCGGAGGGCGTACAACCGTCACCACGAGCCAGTATACTGGTGGACGGAGTCAATTGCGGAAGCTAGGCGTGCCTGTAACAAGGCTCGACGGAGATATCAACGCTCACGTGGCAGGCCCACTTTCATAGAGCACCAAGCCACCTTCCAGTCAGCCAGGAGAACACTAAAGAAGGCCATCCGAGATAGTAAGCGCAAGTGCTTTCTTGATCTATGCGATGCTGCGGAGCACGATCCATGGGGGAAAGCGTACCAAATAGTGGCCAAGAAGCTGAATGCCAACGGAAACTCCGTGCCCTCTGACCCCTTGTCCATGAGGCGTATTGTGGAACATCTCTTCCCGACCTGCAGCGTATCTGAGATTGGTGGTCTCCAAAACACACCACTCTCACAGAGCAATAGCATGCCAATAGAGGAGGTGACGCCCAACGAGATGCTTTTGGCAGCGGCTACAATTAGTGTGAACAAGGCTCCAGGGCCGGACTCTATACCAAATCGTGCCCTTCGCCTCGCAGTATCCCTTCGGCCTGACATTTTCGCAGAGCTGTTCAACAGCTGTCTCCAAAATGGCGTGTTCCCGAACAGATGGAAGTCCCAAAAACTGGTGTTGATCCCTAAGACCGGCAAGCCTGCAGGCGACCCATCGTCATATAGGCCAATTTGTCTTCTGGATACGGCAGGAAAACTCCTCGAGAAGATCATCCATGCTCGCCTCGAACGCGCCATCGCGGCATCTGGAGACCTCTCGCAGCAGCAGTTTGGGTTCCGGAAGGCAAAATCGACGATTGACGCCATAAACAAGGTAGTGGACATCGCATCGCATGCAATCGAAGGCACCAGATGGAAAGGAGGGTCAAAGATGTACTGTCTCATAGTCACGCTCGACATCAGAAACGCCTTCAACTCGGCAAAGTGGGACTGTATTCTCGATGCGCTGTCAGGCTTCAGAGTACCTCAGTATCTTCGGCAGATAATTAGGAGCTATTTTCAAAACAGAGTTCTACTCTACGACACCGACCAACGTACGGAGGAGTACCGCATTACAGGTGGGGTGCCGCAAGGATCAGTCCTGGGCCCCCTACTGTGGAATGCGATGTACGACGGCATCCTGCGACTAGATCTACCCCCAGACGTTAGCGCAGTAGGATTTGCAGATGATGTTGCGTTAGTAACAGTGGACAAGATGCTTGAAGGAACTGTGAGGAAGTGCAACGAGGCCATCACGAAGATTGAGCTATGGCTCTCCTCCGTTGGCCTAGAGCTTGCACCCTCGAAAACGGAAGCGGTATTGGTCAGCAGCCGAAAAAAAGTGGAGACTGCACACATCACAGTAGGCGGCACTGTGATAGCCTCAAAGAGGGCCATAAAATACCTCGGGGTGATGCTGGATACCAGGCTGAGCTTCCGAGAGCACCTTGCCTACACCAGCACCAAGGCTGCGGTTACTAACAGGGCGCTATCCAGAATCATGCTGAATAGTAGAGGACCAAAGCAGGATCGGAGACGACTTCTCACAAGTGTGACCAGATCCATCATGTTGTACGCAGCTCCGGTATGGATCAAAGCTGCTGAAACAAGGAGCTACACAAGAAGTCTGGCAGCAACTCACCGGCTAAGTGCAATTCGCATGATCAGCGCTTTTAGGACGGTTTCCGATGACGCGGCACACGTGATCGCGGGGATACCGCCGATCGAAGAGATGGTTGCCCAATACACTGCGGTTTACCAGGGGACTCATGGGCTGGATCTCTCTCCGCAAGCAAAGAGAGCCGTCCGCAATGCAGCAAAGCAGCAGTCTCTGGAGAGATGGCAGACCCGATGGGACGCGTCGAGCAAAGGACGGTGGACGCACCGTCTTGTTCCGCAATTAGAGGAGTGGGTAAAAAGAGGACACGGGCAGGTCAACTTCTACCTAACCCAAATCCTAAGCGGACATGGCTGCTTTCGCGGATACCTACATCGCTTCGGGCACGAGTTGTCTGCAGAGTGTACAGCATGTGGAGAAGGGGTGGTCGAGGACGCGGAGCACGTCATCTTCAAATGTGGCAGGTTCTCGCAACGGAGACGACAGCTAGAAGCGGATCTGGGTGGAACATTGTCGGTTTCCAACCTGGTGCATTATATGCTCCAAAGCCCCAGGAACTGGGAGTGCATTAGCGGTTTTGCAGCCGCAATCATGATTGAGCTGCGAAGGATTGAGAGGGAAAGACGTGGTTCCGACGTTTAGGTAGAGCGGAGCTTTTGCGAAGCAAAGCTTATCGGTGGTTCCGCAAAGGTACCGCTTTATCAGAACCTCACCCGCCACATCTCATCACCTTAAATTACCTTAAATTAGCTTAATATAATAAGATAGCGTAATATATTCTTAGGTTAATTGTTAATAAAATTTGATTTAAAAAAAAAAAAAAACATACAATAGAGACATCGTCACGGTTCGCTGAAGACACACATACATACACATGTACACATGTATAATATATGTAGAAGATGTGGAGACTGTGGGGAATGTGGCTGGCTATAGATATTCAAACTAAATTGCGTCATCTATAACGTGTATGTGTGAGTGTATCTCAATGTGTGTTTGTCCTGACTGTCGATGGGAAATGAATTTTAATGATTGCCCAAAAAACTTTCGTCTATGGCTTGTTTTCAATCCCTACCAGCTTCCATTCGCAGTCTGATTGCTTGTTGTTTTGGCGAAGCGACCAGAAACTTTGCACATTAAATTGTTTACTTTTTTTCGGCTGTCGCCTAAGTGGCCGATAACGATAACGATAACGACAACGATAACGATAACTAAACATGCCCCACATGCATTTGAATTTAAATTCAAATTCTATTGCACGCCCAGCTGACCGCCCATCTGTTTGACTTGGCTGAGGAAAAACAAGCGGGAAAACGCATTTCATTTCCATGAAGCGACGCGTGGCTACGCCTCAACCATTTCCCCCTCTCTTTTTCTCCTTCTCTCACACTCTCTTGACTTCTCCCGCAGCTGTTGGCAATATGTCAAGAATCTCCAATGCATTTCTGCCTCATCCACAATCGTATTTTTAGCCAGAGCTAATTAAAAAAGAAAATCCGTTTTCGCTATGACTCGCATCAACAAATGCGAAATACGAAAATGCCAAGTGTAAATACATTTGCATTCGTATTCATTTTGTTTTTGTGCATATTAATTAAACTTTTTAAATACCCAGTTGACTTAGTAAAAAATTTACATATTTCCAATAAAGTTTTGTAAAGTTAAGTTTTTTTAACAATAACGAAATTTCTTTTATTTGGTAAGTTAAGTAAAGAAAGTTTTGCTGGGCAGAAAAGTTACATATTTTTGTAGTTGATATGTTATTGATATACTTATATGTTTGATATGTAGATTCCTTTATATCATTTGAAGATGAGCAACTACAGGCTCAACTCATATGTGTAGATATAGCCTTAAAGGTAAAGTAAGGCCTTAAGGTAATCTAATGACGAAAACATTTCCATGCCCCGAAATTTCTGACATCCAATTTTGTGACAAACGATATTAAATGTTACACATAAATGATTTTTTTTAAAAAAAAGTAGCTTTTATAAGTTATGAAGAATTGGGACCTTTCAGCGCAATGTGCCGAGTGCCGAATTCATTTTTGTTTTAATAATTTCTATGTGACATTTAATATTGTTCGTCACAAAATGGGATATAAACCATTTTTTGGGCCTTGGAAGTGTTTTCGTCACTAGTTGTTTACTTCGTAAAGGTGTTTTTTTTGATTATAGGTAACTCGTAGTCGAGCATACTCTCTTCCTATTGTCTACTTGTCGTTGTCTGTCTAACCAGCTGCAGCTAATTAGCAGGCCAGCTTGAAGCTCATGCTCCCAAAGGCTTCTAAATATAATTGGTTTTCGCTTGGATTTCCTCGAAACGCTTGCAGACTTTGGCCTGTTTGCTGATATATGTAAGTGGTAGAATAGTACAAGAAGTGCTTGTATTTACTTTTCATTTGAGATTCGTCAACGCTCAGCGCTTTATTTTATTTTTATTTATTTTTCTAATTAATACGAAAACAAGCTGCAAGTCTTGTTGCTCTTGGCCAGGCGCCAGGTAAGAGTAGAAAATTGTACAAATTCCCTCGATGTCAGAAGTAGCTTAGCCACAGTTTATGTTGTGGTCGAAAGCAAAAAAAAAACAAGAAAAGAAAAGAAAAGTTGCTCATACGCCATGTGTGCTGCTTTAATAAATGCTTTAAAAGGAAAATAATTAATTAATTTTTTTGTGTGTGTGAGTGTGTGTGTGTGTGTGTGTGTGAGTTTGTCAGAACCTTTATCTTTGCACACTGATAAGAGAATAAATAATGAAAGACAAACAAAGTCAGTCAGTGGCTGACACCTAAAAAGACAAAAACTGGGCGCTGTCATGTGTTTTAATGAAATAACCATGGCAACACGCCCCCTGCTGTCCAACACATTAACAAATATATACACACATGTGTGTGTGTGTATTGTTTACACTGAATGCGGTTAGAGTTTAGCTGATTAAACAGGTGACAAGCTGAAACTTGGACAAAAACATTCAGCCCACATCCGATGCGAGCTTCTTTATTATGGCCAAAAGCTGCCAAGTAAAATTGTTTAGTTTATAAGATAAATTATGCATTTAATGGTAAGCGACTCGCAAGCGTTAAATAATTGTGTTTTGTTTTAAAAAAGCGAACAGAAAGAAATTCCAACGACGAAAAGGGTTCGGGCAAAACTTTGGGTCACATTTGTTCAGACTTTGCGGGGTTAAAAGGGGCAGAAAGGTTAGACGCTGAAGAATATTAATTGAAGGATTAAAAGGCGTTTCAAGCGCAATGTTATGCGGCTGCCTTTCAAACTAACTTCAATTTAAATTCAAGTTCGGGTATGCCAAGTCTGCCACGTGCAAATATTTTTGAAAATTAAAAACGTTTAATTTAATTGCAGCTGATGTTAATTTAAATTGCAAAAATTTCATCGCTGACAAATGCCGCCTCATTAATATCAAACAAAGTTCAACAAAAACAGCTGAAGGATGCTTCCCGAATAAACTTTAAGCGTCTTTCTTCCTCCTGCTTCAAACGCTTTAAATAAATAATTTGGCATCTCTGATTGACACCTAGCAGAGGGCGTGGCCCAGGGGGGCGATTGAGGGGACAGGTTGACTGAAAATCAGCGACAGCTGCGTCACCTGTTTGACTGGCGCATGTTGTCAAATTTAAGGTGGATTTGCTGCCAACCACAATGCCAGGATATACAACAACGACAACAACAGCAAGAGCAACAACAACAATAACAGACAGCTTCGTTGTCTGTGCATTTGCTTTATTTATATGAAGCTGTCAGAGCATCACACTGTCGAGGGGTGTTGACTGGATTTTGGGTTGCCCTGTGAATGACAGCAAGGCCGCAGTTTTTTGCATTAAACCCTAAGTCCTCACCCCTGACACATTTCACTTTCCACTTTGCAGCTAAAAGAGTGTCTGAAGTGGACGTATGACGTAAACTCTGAATATAAATATATGCATACATAATTTAATGGTTTTCGATTGTAAATTACTTGACTAAAAACGAACATGATTCTGGTCAATATCTGGTTAAGTGGAAATCTTGACAATCAACCAAAAGTATGAATTTCTTAAATATCCCTATAATTAAAAGAGAGAACCACAATCATTGCATAATAAATTATTATATTGATTACATTAATACTATCAATTTAATTTGGGTTTTTCTTTCCTAATTTTTCTAACCAAAAAGCACTTTAAACTGCATATTTAATACTTATACCATATTTAATTCATTTCATTTCCTGTGAATGATTGAATTATAATAAAAATTGTTTTCTGCAAAGCGTCTTAACTTTGATAAAAGAATAAAATGCAGGCTCAAGTCAACATCTTGGGTTCCTGCTGGGATTTGGTATTCCAAGAAATTGCCAAACAGAATGTAAACAGCCAAAAAGCGATTTTCTTCGGGCCAATTACCGAGAAGACTGAAATGAATGTATTCCCATTTCTTGAATGCTTTATTAGTTTTTTTTTTTAAGTACAAACTGCTCAAACTCTTAACTTGATTCTGGAAAAGACACTCAAGTAGTATTTGAGTAACAAGCTTGATGAAACCCATTCACTTAAGTGAAAAACTAAGCCCCATTGTACCGAAGAATACGTTAGTTGAATGGCATAATTCAACTAATAAATGTGTTAAGTGTTTGATTCAGCCTGAAATTATAAATATAAGAAAATATGAAAATAAATTGGAATGGAATTTGATAAATTTGACGATCGATCGGTACGAGTAGTTGCTAAATATGATTTGCTTTTTGCCAATTAGCATGCAAACAATAAATGATATTCTGGGCTAAGTGAACGAATTAGGGCAATTAAGAATATTGCGTTAACTGATTGATTTGGATTTTCATGCGTGAGCCGATTTCCCTTTTGTTTGTCTAATTAGTATTTTCATCCGTTGTTCTTGTACATATATTAATGTATTTCATAAGATGCCGGGTGGCTGTAATAAACGCATAAAGGATATTAATGAGCTGCTGTTTGTTCAGCTCCACACATGCCCCAAAAGGAAAAAAGGGGGACGAACTCACAGTGAACTTTTGCACGATTTGCTTTTATTTCAGCTGAAAAGGCAACTAATTGCTTACATACACAAACACACTAAGCACACACACACACACAGACACACATAAGAAAACTTATTGCTTATGCAGGCTGGCAGAGTGTTCGCATATTTCACAAATTGCGCATACGACATGTTAAACGGCGCATACGCAGAGTGAAGAGCGCATTATCAGGCCATAGTTGTTATTGTTGTGTGCCTGATGCATGCCTTTGTCGTAATTCAACTTTTATTTGCACACACACTAGCACACACACACACACACACACCCATCTGTATACATGTGAATAAGGAAAGTGAAATGTGCTTTGAGTGGCGCTAAAAGTATGCCGTGTGGTGTAATAACCGGCATTGTCACAGGGCGAGCTGCTGTGACAGTGACAGCAGTGGTGCTTATGCTTGTCAGACGCATACTTATGATATCACACATCAACACACACACACACACACACAAGTCATTGCAGTTTGTGTCTTGACAAAGACAGCAGAAAAACTGTGATTGCTTCGCAGTCTTTGCTTCTACTCTTCTTTTCTCGCTGATAAGAACGTTGACTTGTCTAGCTCACTGTGTGTGCAGTTAAATTTATTATATATTATTTTTTACAAGTACATATAATATTATTATGATATATATTTTAAGATTTATGGCAGTTCCATGCGAAATAAAAACGGGTTACGCGCCTTCGACTTTATGAAGCATGTGAATTGCACACACAAGGTCCTGACATTACAACTGCCTTTCTCTTTCCCATAGCCATTTCCAAGCCCATTCCAAGTTCCATTTTGAGTCGCCCATATGCTTGATTCGTTGCTGTGGCGCCTGGGTTTATGCAGCGTTAAATCTTGAGGAAATTGTGTCACATTATGATGAACATTTATGGCAAAGTTGAGCATTTGCTCATAAATTTACACCACGTCTTCCGCCAACTGTCTGTCTGCCTGTCTGCCTGTCTGACCGTCTTTCTGTCTGTGTGTGTGTGTGTTTATATGCTTGAATTAAACATGATGGAGTGGCTGCGGTAATTTGACAAGGCTCAAGGCCCAAGACACGGTCATGTTCAAGACAGCTGGCAAGCTGGTAAGCAAATGTTGTTACAGCCAAAGTCGAGTCGAACACCTGTGTCGAGGCCAATCAATAGCCCACAACCAAAATAAACAAATGGAATTCTTGTTATGGTTGTACTTTAGGTTTTGATGCCTCTCAGTCTTAAATTAGTTGATGAATTTGACGAATTTATGAATAGCAGATCGAAGAATAAACTCAATTCTCCAGAGAGTGTCAGCAAACATGTAACGCAGCTGTCGATAATAAGTGAATATGAATATAGTATGTCAGTTCTGGAAATGCACACACTTTAATGTCGGATGGCAAACTTTTATAATTAGCAACTGGGCAACATTTCCAATTAAGCGACATAAGACAATCGCAGCTGTTGCCGCTGCCAAGTTAATTAATCAGTAATAAAATATGCTAACTAACTGCCATGAGCAGCACAAACTACTAATTTTATGAGAGTCTGCCCAATCGGAGCAAGTTTAGGAGTAAAAAGGAGGGAAAGAAGTAGGAGCATATGATGCCAGCCTGATGAAATTTGCTAATGAGCAAAGTTTCACTACCAGAACCAGAACCAGAACGACGAAGTCGTTTCGAGTGTTTGTTCATTCATTTGCAGGTAACACGAATCGAGAAGGAAACAAATTTCTATGACCGAAAATTTAGTAAATGTGCAAATAAATGCAATTGGTAACAGCAACAGAAAAAGACAGAAAGAAAAGTTATATTCGTCATGCCAAAGATTTGATACTCTAGCAAACAACTGTATACTCAAAAAATAAAAAGAAAAATATTTAATAAATAGTACTCGTTAAATTAGTATTATGTTTGTATACTTCTATTAAACACAATTTTGTAAATAAATACAAATAAAAAGATAAAGTTTTTAAATAAATCTGCTAGAATTGTTATCAACGAAACTCGATCAAAGTGATTTTTTTTTTAGGAATGTGTAATATTTGCTTTAATGCTTAACAAAGTTCTTGGCAGAGTTCAGTAGAATATCCTCTTGCAAGGGTATAATAAAACTAGGAAGAAGTCCAAAGAGCGAACTCACATTTCAGTCTCTTCAACGTTCATAAAAATTTATGAACTTTTTTTGTGTGTGTACTTTAATTTATGTGTTGCTCTCTTTCTATCCTTCACTCTCTATTTCTCTGTCTCTCCCTCTATCTGTTGTTGCTCATTAACAGCAGCAGCAGGTAAGAGATACGCAGCTTTGACCCTGCTGAAACCCGCAGCTAAAATCTAACGCACACACGAAATACAAAATGTTGCATAATTACAAGCTTGGCAATGTTGGCGGCTTTCTGGGTTAAGGTGAGCCACAACAACGATACGAGTCTGTTGTAGTTGTTGTTATACACTGACAAAAAAAATTCTTCACGTCAAGTTTAAAATTTGTTCAGGATATTATTGTTGAATAAACACAAAATGCAGCATTAAAGTAGTCAGAAAAGGCTAAAACTACAATAACACTTCAACAACAGCACACAAATGACTTTACAGCTATTTTGTCACTTTTGCGACTTAGAATTCTCAACTGGTTCTAGCGTCTCAAAGACATTTGATTTTACTGAAAAAGTTCTTATAGAGCTCCCGTAATCAAAAAATTATCAAGAAAAAGAATTGAAATTGATGGAATTTATTTAAGTATTTCGTACTCGATTTAAGAAATTCCGAGATTATCGAATTTTTGTCACACTTTGGTACTGATTTTATTTGGAAATCATTCAATTTTGTTCTGTGTAGCTGCTGTGACAGAGGCAGCATCAGAATCATGCCTGTCAACGGTCTCGTTCTCACTCCATTAATGCAGCCAAAGTCAAACAAGCCGTGACACATGCGTGGCTGCAACGCATCGCTGACGACACGAGGCGGTTGGGGGTGGCAACCCTCTTGTTGCAGGGTTGAGTTTATCAATTTTGATGCGTTGTTTAATGGCCAGGACCTGGGCTAAGCACGCAATTAAAAGGCACAACATTTGGTTGGGCCATAGAACGACCTCGGGCTCGAACTCGGACTCATCAGATGCTCGTGTGTGTATGTGTGTGTGTGTGTGTGTGTGTGGCATTGTTAAGGTTGTAATCGTATCGGTTGCACAGCTGTGTGGCAGCAACACAACAACACTCGTAAATCTACCGCTGCCTGCCTTAATTACGAGTCTCGTTCTCACATTGAAACGCGTCATTAATCACACCTCATCGATGCGTTCGGACGCATAAAACATCCAATTTCGAGTTATAATACTTGGCACAACCCTTAAAGCTCCGACCAAGTTTACGAGTTCAATTTGTATGTTGTCAGTAAAAAATTTTATTAGCACTTTTCATATTTCGCACAGCCAACAACAATTGAACGAGCCAAAGTTGTTGTTGTCGGGCTGTGAAGTATCCAGAAAGTTACTCAACTCACGTTCTTGTTTTTCGCTTCTTTCTATTTGCAGATCTGCCAGGCAATAAAAGTGCAAATAAACATGTAAAAGGACATTAAGATTCCATTGGAAGTACACAGGACATGCCATCGATTTGAAGACGGCATCGCACACACATAAATGCCAGAGTTGAAATGTGCTTTTTATGTGTCCAACTGAAAGTCAAAGCCAACTAAAGGCGCATTGGCGCTTCATTAAAGTCAAAAGCGGAAGCGGAAACGGAAATAGCCAACAACACCACACATAGAGAGAAAGTGTGTACTTTCTGCTTGTGTGTGTGTGTGTGTGTGTGTGTGTGTTTATTAACGTCAACATCTCTTGTTGTTGCCATTGGCATTTGCCATGATTTTGGTTTCAGTTTCATTGCTTTGACTGCCATTTTTCCTCTTTTTTGTTGGGCCAAATCGAAGCTCTGCCACATAAATGACGAGACGTTTTTGCGTTCGAACACAACGCAATGACAGCCATGCAGTTTTTAATAACAGCACACGAAATACAAACAAAAATGCAACCAGCAACTCCAACAAAAATAAGTATATACACATATGGGCAACAACAACAACAACAGCAGCAGCGACAACAACACAATACACATCGAAAATCACGCAGAAAGTGCACGATGTTGTCCTTGAATCGGGATTTGGACTCTTCGAAAACGGTTTCAATTCTCGTCCTGTTGCTGCTGCTGTTGCTCTGCCTGAAGCCGAGGGGATCGCGGGCCGAGGAGGAGTCACAGGATTTTCAGAAGAACAGTAAGTACAAGCATCTAATATAACACAAGAGAAAATCAGAAAATATAAGATCAAAATATCGATAGTTAAGTACTATAAAAGGCGCTTTTCCTTAATGAAATAAAATGTTATCTTTGTTTTTACCTATGGTATATTTCAAGTTTTTTAAATGGAACAAACTCATTTATCAAATAGTATTTTATATATTCACCACATATTTTAGTTGTTCAAAATATATGTTAGAAATACTCAATTGAAAAATAAAGTACAAATAATTTTTTGAAGTTATGTGAAATTTATCGACTGATGAATCCTTTAATATTTATTAGCTATTGTGAGGCATATTCAGTATGTTTCAGAAATAATTTAACTTGAATTTATAGAGCTAGTTTGAAATATCTTTAAAATCAAATTGTACAAGGATAACTCCTTTTAAGTGAGTTATTTAAAATTTCTCCATAAACTAATGACATCCTCAACTTCAGAGTATAATAAAAGCAAAAGACAATTCAATTTTTAGTTGATGCTCAAATCAAAACTGATTCAAAATCATATTTATGTCGTTTCGAATACTCCTTGCCCTTTTGGCTCTTTGCTCGTAGTCCCTTTTGTAGAAAAGGATCATAAATATATTAAGTTGAGTTATGTAAAGCTCTGCCCCGAGGCCAGCTCTGGGTCAGTTGGTCTTCCCGTCTCGGCTACACACACTTCAAGATGCGAGTGGAAAGTGTGCCAAGAAATATAGAATAAGGATAAAAATATAATAAGAAAAGAAACGAAACGAAACGAGACGATAAGAGAGCAAGAAGGACTCTCGATATATTCGCACACGTTTGCACAAACTGTTGGCTGGTGAAAGTATTTTGTGCAAACTTGCAAATCATTCAACGATTGCCAATATGCTTATCAATGTGCCTCGCATAAAACGTGCATCAGTTTTCTACTTGATTTTTTTACACTTTTTTTAGAGAGAAATATTCGGTAAACTTGAAGTAAAACTTGCCAGCCAGCAGTTTTGGCCAAACAACTTTATAATTTGCGAGGTTGTCTGAGTGTGTGTGTCTGCATGTGTGTGTGTGTTGTTGTTGTTGTTGTTGACATGGCATGCTTTTTACGATGCCATCAACTGGTTGTTGTAGTTTACGCTCAGATTATTTGTAGAGCTGAGCAAACCTTGAGGCAACAACAACAGCCACAACTTGGGCCATATCTCATTTCCCAAGCGACCCAGGTCTGGTCATTTCCCAACCCCCAATCCCCCTTGGACTCCCTCTTTCGGTTGGGTTTTTAGCATTCCCCCCTTTGGTGTCTTCCTGCCGATTCTCTAACCACTCGACAAAAAAACAAATCATAATTCGACATCGACATCAGCATATTTTCTTTTTTGGGGTGCCGTCTCTTGTCTCGTGTCTGCCGTCCGTCTGTCCGTCCATCTGTCTTTTGTTGCCATTCGGTTTTGCGTTTGGGCCAAATCCTGTCATAAATTGTGGCCCAAAAGCGAGAGACATTTTCTGGCATTTTCTATTTCGTTGTCGACATTGCCACGATGCGCGGGATTTTGTATTAAATTGAATTTCGATGCTTGGATTTAGACATATATTTCTCCCTTACTTGCTGCCTGCCTCCCCCTCTCTCCCCCTCTCTCTCACTCTCTCACTCTCCTGCGCTCTGTCTCTTTCTGAATTGACTTTAGTCTGTGCGTCGCGCATTAAATTTAATTATGTGTGCTGCTTTATTAGCAGGGCGACTCTCGACAGAGCTTAGAACATTTCCATTTGACTTTTGAGCAAACTCAACTCAACTCAACTCAAGTGTTTGCTTGCCCCATGCACCATGTTAGTGCCACATTTGGCAGAAACACACGCTGCTGATGATGCTTTAAGTGGAAACTCGAATGTGCTGCCTAACATTGCCACATAAACAACTCGCAGTACAATTGCAAAATAGAAAAAAAATATATATACATATATTGGTATGTGGCATGCAACATAGAAGAAGGAGGGGCAAATACATGCTGCGACGAGTCTTGCCACTTGGCGACGGTTTCCGTTTGTCGCATGAATATTTTCATCATAATCGTCGCTATTTTTATGTTCACAACTTTTTTGTTGTGTGTGCTGTCGCTTTTCCCTGTTTGCTGCAGCATGTAGCATGTAGCACGTAGCACACACACACATATGTACTCTGTACAACAACTGTAGCTATATATCGAACTGAAGCTTGTGGCATTAGCACTGGATTTGTGGGCTATGCAAATCTCCTGCTGTGTCCCTGCCTCTTGCCTCTTGCCACATGCTGCAAGCAACATTCTTTGTTTTGATGGGCAATCAACACGCGCAACAACACATACAATATGTAATGCCAGTAGCATAGCAGAAAAACACACTTATTACGTTAAACAACCCCTTTCGTTGAACCAAAGGGGGCGTGGCGGCTTTAGATCAGAGGCGGCATTCAACGGCGCAAATTGCAACGTAAACAACATTTAGAGCGTCATTCAACGTCGAATCCTCATCAGCGCGTCATTTGTGCTTGTAAATTGATTTTTTGTTAATTTTTATGAACTTCAAAGGGAAAAGAATAACAAGAAGTGAAGAAGGGTGCGTCTCTTAGAATCTGTCCCTGCCTTTGCCCCTGCCCCTGCCCCACAATCCCCGGTGACACATGTGCGCCCACAGGCAACAGAAGCGTGGAAATATTTCTGAAATATACACAGAAATACACAGATGCAGATACATATATTTATATTTATTTATAAACACGCGCGCGCGTACGCAGTGTCAAAACAACGTCACAGCCAACGAAGGGGGGAAAGGGGCTCAGAAGCGCCACAAGTCAAGTGCAGCCAGAAAAAAACAAGAAAAAAACCGAATAGAGAATGTAAAAATGGGGAAAAAAATGAAATAAAATGCATGTAGCTGGCACGTTGCGCCAAGATGCAAAGTTCAATTTCACATGTGGAAAATAACAGCAAAAATATTGTGGGGAGACGACGAAAACGAACTGAAATATAACAGAGGAAGCACATGTCACAGTGCACACTGTACGTGCAAGGATGTGCCGTTGTTGCATGTCCCCTCAGAAATATCTGGGGGTGAAGCGGGGAGTGGAAAGAATACAAAGTGGAAACAACTGGCGATGCATCTTGACAGAGGACAGAGGACGGACGAGACAAACTGAGAGGCAGGCAGTAGAAAGAGCAAAATAAATGGGATAGAATAATGCACAGTGTGACAGACAAAGACAGAGAGAGAGAGAGAGAGAGAGAAAGAGAGAGAGAGAGAGAGATACATAGAGCGAAAGGGAGGCGCATAGAAATAGTGTATAAAGAATGTGGAAGCATCGACAGAATAGATGGTATAACATTACAGGGCCAAAAGAAAATAAAGTATAAATCAGAATATCGACTCGACTCGGAGTCAAGGCATAGAAATATTTACACTCATGCACACACAAACACACACACACGCATTCACATGTGCATGTGTATGTCAAGCGATATCTAAAACGCTATCAAAGCTTCATTTAAAAACTGAATCTTTATGTTTCTACAAGTATCTTTACGCTAATAAAACAGCAGCGTTAAAAGTATATTATTGAATATTTAAAATAATACTTTTAATAATTATTATATTATTATTATTATTATGGCACAAGAATCAGACATTATTTATTTTTTATGTGGTATTTAATTATTTTAAATTTTAAATTTCTTTTTAAACAGCAAATATCTTCTATACAAAACATCTAAATCTCATATAAAAAAGATAATTGAAAACAATATATAATTTTAGTTTGGATATGAATTATGTAGAGACGTTGATAGTCTATTTTTTTAAATTTTATTTCCTGATAAACATTTAAAATTTTTAATTGTTAATGCTAAATCAGTTTTGTTATGTAGTTAACATTGATAATATTCAACATTTCTTTAAATATTTTTAACCAGTTTAATATTTTCCTATTTTAATCATAAGAGAATGACAATCAATGTAATCATTGCAAGCACTAAGATCAAAAACAAAGTTTATACATAGACTCAAATATAAATTTTAGAGGTCATGGTCACAGCTGGACAACATGTAAAATACAAAACAAAAGAGAAGAAACTGATAACATAAATAATAACAACAAAGCGTACGCAGAATGGCATAGATTTCATTTCTAATGCTTTTGTTAACATTTCTTTGTTTTTCTATGCCTCAAATTGAACGCGTTCCAGCAAAAAAATATATTTCAAGCGAAGACAAAAGAGGATGGGCGATTTTTCTGAATGTTTTTCAAAACATGTGCTCTTCATTTGCCTGAATGCACTTTGCCGCCAACCATAAATATTGCACAGCTATTGCATTTCTCTGTCTTGTCTTGTTTATGAACTGTAGCCACCTCTATAGCCAGTTCCTCTCTCGACTCTGGTCGAAAGCTTTCAGGCAACAACAATAACAATAAGAAGGAGAACAAGTGGCTACTGAGCAACTGCCACTTCCTGTTTAGCGCGAAATTTCAATTATGAGCAAACATGATTTTGCCCTCCTCTCTTTATTAGACTGTCTCTGTCTTTTTGTGAACAAAAGCAAAACGGGAAAATGTAATATTTGTAGGTTTTTCTTCGTTCTTGTATAATGCGAAATGGCAAAAATCGCTTTGCTCCACTTCCACTTTCATGGGCGTTGGGGCGTGCACTTTGTGCAGCTGTTTCATTTCTGGCCTGCCACGGACCAGATACGGATACAGATACAGATACATATATATATATATATATAGATATAGATGTGTATTCTCGGTTATAAGTTACTGCGCCCGCTGACTACTCAAACGTGACTGTCCAAAGTTTTTCAATAAACTTTAACAAGAAAACATTAAAAAAGCCACAACGATGGAGCTGCATTTCCATTGCCATTTCCACAATTTTTTCCACCCATTTTCAATTTTTTCCCCTTGCTCTCGCCGTTCTGGCAAAAAGTCAAAGCTTCAACTCTATAAAAGCGGCAAATAGTTGTGTGAAAATGCTTTGGTAACCCCGGCTACAGTATTCCCACCCATGCCACGCCACGCCCACTTTTTATCAGATCCGCTCTTTGTTATTTCACCGACTCGGGCGCTGAAAAATATATAAATTTCACATAAAAGGCAAATCCACAGCACATCTTCAGCTGCTGCTGCTGCTGCTGCTTCTGCTCCGAGTTCGACTTCGACTTCTTGAACAGCTGCAACATCCTCCTTTGGCTTCGGTCTCGGTTTGGGCTTGGCTCTTAGTGGCTGCTTATGCCACCCGCGAGGCTGCCACCGCCCAGTTAGTGCCGCATTACGCGGCAACGAAATGAAATAAATATCATTTTATGACTTTTTAACTTGCCAGCTCTCCCCCTGGTTTTCTTCCTTAACAAGCGCAATAAATGCAACACCAATGCGAGTCTAGCAAAAAAAAAACAGGGAAGAAAAGAAAAGGGAGAGAAGGAGGAGCACTTACAGTTACTCGCTTTTATAGTCTACAACATCCTTTTGTCTTGGTATTTTTAGCAGCTCGAAGCATTTGCATTTTGCACTTGATTGAGCTACTCTCCCTCTTTCTCTCCCTTTTTCTCTCTGTGAGTAATGCTTCCGTTAATCAACACTGGTGCCCCGAGCTCCAGCACAATCCACCAATCCAAACCGAAAGGTGTGAATCAACAAATGGCGAGACAGCCCCATTCTCAAAAATTAACCAAGACCATCGTGATTCAAACATCGTTTTGTTGTTGTCAACATGATTTGGCCTTTGCCTTTCTGCTGTGGCCTTTGGCCTTTGCTGTCGCTTTCCACTTTCCACTTGGCTTCACGGGGGTTATTTTGACCGAAATTAACCCTTTCGGGCATAAGGCACTCATAAAAAATTCAATTTTATGAGCACTTTTATTTGGCCACTTTTCGTTTGTCTGCACATGCCAAAATCGCATTAAAAGCGAAAACGCCACTGGTCATGGGACTGAGAATCAGACCAAATCACTCAACTGTGGAGGCAGGAGCTATTGTGGAAATGTCACTGCCTTACTTAGTCTGTAATTATATAGAATACTCCGTATCCACATCACAACGTCGTCTTCAGACACGCAATCCCATTGTGGGTATCCCATCGATACCCTTAAATTGAAGAGTTTTAAGCGCCTGTGACTGATCCACTTAATGAGTAGCTTTTTATTAAAATTTTATATTTAATTAGATTCTTTATTTTGCTTTAGGTCAGAAGTAATTGGAGCCAAGTTTTTGATATTGTTAGTAAAAGGATAAAAATGGGTTTGAAATTATTTCATGAATTATAAATAGGAAAAGCAAAAATGCTTTATAAAAGTTGGTTTCCATTTACGACCAACTTAATAAACAGTAAAGTTGTGCAATTTCAAGATAAATATTATATTAATAACTGATTAAATATTTTCTTCGCATTCTCTATAAGTTAAGAAATATAAAACTAGGACATTCCATGTATTTTATTTCCATTGGTAAATAAAAGTTTTCGTTCTTTTTTTTGCAAGAAGTGTTAGTGAAAAATAGTCAGCTTAAAGCTTTTCACATTGAATATAAGTTAAATATAGTATATAGTTTTTAATAATATACATATAAATAATTTTTAATAAAGAAATATACAACATGCGCATACTTAAAATTACACTCAAAAACAGGAAAGATAACTAAAGTTAAGCATTGTACAAGAACGAACAAGAAATATAATCAGTATGAGACATATTTATAATTATTATTATTAGCACTACTGCTATAATTACTGCTATTGTTAGGTTTAATGTATAACTTGTATGTATATATATATTTTATTTTTTATTTTAAAAATATTCTATTATTTTTTTAACTTATTTAATTTGAATATGATTTGTCTTTTCCATTTTATCCATATATTATATTTCCTCCTGATCTTACAGCGTATCCTTTGCTCTCTGCTTTCTCCATGTGATTCACCCAAAGTGATTGTGTTTGTGTCTGTTAGATGTTGTGATTCACAGTCAGTCAACTGACCCTGGACACGCCCAGCGTAACATGTTTAGACCCCAAAAGACGCAGACTTGCAGCTCCCACGCTTCAGTGCACCCAACGGAGTTAACTCTGTAATTTTTATCGCCGTCCGGCATGCGCTTTTGGCCAATTCAAGCTGGGCCGGGGTCAGAGGACAGAGGACCGAGGCTGACCTTTTGTTCGAGGAGGCAGCGATCCAGACCGCCTGTTTATGTTTATGTTTGGACAACACGCCTTTATGATTTCTGTTTGATTGCCGCCGCCAACAAGCAAGCGCCATTAGTCACACATTGCGAGTGACTCAAAGGGCTCTACTGAGGGGGCAGAGGTCATGGGAGTGGGAGGGGTCAGAGGCAGAGGCAGCATTGGCGTTCAAGTGGAAAATTGAATTTATCACTTGAACATGCCAAAGCCAACGGCATGTGGCCCTTGCCTTTAGCTTTGCTTTTTCACTGCTAATTCGCAACACAATTCATTGGAAATTCGTTGGCAAATCTATTTGAGACATGTAATCAACTCGTTTGTGCATATTTCACGCTCCCTCCCCTTGTTCTGTTTGCCATTTTTTCCATTGCCAGCCCCTTTACACACTTTAAACTGCCTTTCAATTGTTTTGCAACATTTTCCACTTGATGGCGCCGCCTGCGTTTTGTGCTGCCTTTTCATGTTGACCCTTTTGACTTGGCACACGTTTTGTGCTTTTTGTTTTATCTAAGCGTTAATTGAAAATTAGCCGTCTGGGGGCGTGGCCTACGAAACGGAAATGGGGGCGTTGCATGCAGACAGGCCGGGCTGTAATTTGCGTAATTTGCATTTTTATTAAATTTTAATTTACACGCAGTACTTTTGTACTACTCTGTTAACAATAAAGTGAAAAGTTGATGTATTATTACACTGTGAAAATAAAATACATAGATACATATACATAACTGTAACGCTTAATATTTACATACTTTAAAATTTATTTTACTCAATTTGAGAATTTTTATTGCGATCGCTTAACAAACTACGAAGCTAAAGAGAGACACAACTTTTAATAATAATATTTAAAATATATATAAAAACCAATAGTAGCGCCATCTAGCTTTTGAAGCTCACAACTTACATATATCATTTATGTATTTTTTTTATTTATTTATTTACTTCTTTATTTATTTATTTAATGTCAAAATAACTTTGAAGAATTAAAATAAATGAGATTAATATTATGATATTAAAATTTAAATTTAAACTGAAAGGATAAAAACAAATTAAATTTTGTTTCAATAAGGTAGCGAATTTGTGCAATTGTGGGGCTCCCAACTAAGATCAGGGTATCTCAAAGTCGAGCACACTCGGCTGCCTATAATTTACTTGATTTTTTTTTCTTGTTTTGCGTGTTGTTGTTGTTGTTCTTAGTGCTGCCGCTTGGTGATTAGGAACTGGATTTGCATAATATGTTGCCATAAATTGTCGCAAATTGAAAATGGAACAACAACAACAGCACCAATAAGAATAAAACAATAGCAGCAATAAAAACGAAGCCAAACTAAATGCCATAAATAGCATCAGTCAGAGTAAATAAATTAGGGCGAATTATATTTGCTGCATTTTAAGTTGCAGTTGCCATTGTTTATCTTATTGTTGTTGTTGCTGTTGTTGCTGCTGCTCCTCTCGCAATTGCAGTTTCGATTTATTTATCGCCAGCGAGCCATAAATAACCATACGAAATGCGAATAGTTTGTCAGCTGTGGTTTTAATTAAAACAAAAAAAAAACACATACAAAATAAAATTATCTAAATTATTGCCGGACGTATACACAAAAATATTTCATTTAATTTGCGTCAAAATTGCTCAGCAATCGCATAAGGCTAGCAATGTGTAAATGTTTGTGTGTGTGTGTGTATGCGAATTGTTGTTGTCCAAGTTTTAACTCAACGTTGAACGTTGAACATAAATTAAATAGATGCGCAGATCAGACTGAAGCTCAGGCTGGGGATCTATTGGAATCGCACTTGTAAATCTAAATGCGGAACGTCCAAAAGTATGCAGTACTATGCATAAAATACTACAAGCCTTATTTGCTGACGTTGTTGCCGTTGTTGTTGGCATCGTAAATTTACATATTTTGCATATAAATAAACTCGTAAAAGCGGATTTTGTCGCTCAGACGACGCGGCAGCGCCAACAGCAGAAATGTCACACAGAGCAAAATGGCAAAAGAAGCGCCAAATAAATATAAAATAAAATAGCTACAAAATGGCAAACATACACACACACACCCATACTCTCATATACTGATAGAGAGAGAGAGACACAGTAAGTGTTTTTGGGGCGTGGCAGAGGTGTGAGATGTGTGTGTGTGTGTTGAGGTTTTGGCTGCAGCAGCAGCAACCAAATTGAATGCGCCGCCTCTGAGTTATGGCAGTCTGGCCAATGTGGCAGCTGGGCAAGGCCAAATGGAGTTCCCTTGGCTCCTTGGTCCTGTGGTCCTGGCAACTGCACAGAGGGAAAAAATCAAGTATTTCGCACTTTAAATGACACATTTTGAACTTGATTTCTCACTACGATTGAAAGTATTTCGATCTATTTCATGAAGGATAATTTAAGTATTTTAAAACTTAAAATTACCTTAAAGCGTTATTGATTTAAGCACAATGCAAACTTGACTCATGTCGTTTAAACTCTGGAGCTGAGCTCAATAAAATGTTAAAATATTGCCGACCTATATAAATATCGTGTAAATTGGATTTGTATGTATAAAATATTCTTAAAATAGGAATCATGATCATTACACCTAAAGCGTGTGTAAAATGTCAGAATACAGAAATAATTAGGGTATTCAGAAACTCTAATATTTGTGTTATGTGGCAAAGTGTTATTTGTTGTAGTGACAACAAACACACAGAAAAAAGTATATCTCACCAAACATGCCCTGGGGTATGTATACAAAATTCGTCGTATTGAGACAAAATTCCAAAAGGAGAAAGGTTGCCAGACTGTTTAAAGTATCTAGCGAAATAGGGTCACATTGAGGTTGGTATTGGTATTGGCTTTAAAAGATAGTAACTTTTCTTGGTCCTGTGGCTCTACGGTTAGAGTCGCTGACCTGTCAGAATTCGAATTTTCAGATCTAGGGTTCGAATCACACAAATGATAATTTTAGTGATTGTCCCTTAGGACAGATTTTAAATTTAAATAAAGAGATGCAAATTTTTTAAAATTATTAAATTGAATTTTTACAGTGGCAAAAGCATTAAAAAACACAAGAGTAAGAGAGGGTGAAACCAAACGCATGAGCTAAAACAAAATAAAGAGAATGCTTGCTTTATACAAAACAGCTGTTCATTGAAATTAAACTCAATGATATCATAAATACGACAACTGAAACTTAAAAAGAACACTCACTAGCTACAGTGTTATCACTTTGCCACATAACACAAATATCATAGTTTCTGAATACCCCAAATTATTCTTAGTGCCAGTCAAACTGATCCCATAGCAGAAGAGCAAAAACCACTTGGGAATTCTAAGCCAGCAAACGTGAAAATCTTTAAAAATTTTTTAACAACAAAAATGATTTAACATTATATGAACTCGATCTGCGAGTTGAACCTGAGTCTTAAACTTATATAAAGAATTTGCCTTATCATTTTAAGCTAACTTGATTCTCGATTCGTTTTTCTTATATCAAGATTTTTATATTTTTTATGCGTAATTGCAGTAATTAAAACTTGTATCAAGTACAAATTTTAAGTATCGAAAAAACTTAATTCGAGTTCACTCGAAGTTAATTTGAGTGCGGCTTTTTTCTCTGTGTGAGAGCTGGAAACTGAGAGATGGAACTGAAGGCGTGACCATAAACCAGCGTACGTATACTTGATATATTGTCAACGGAGTTTTGCAGGGCGCCTGTCGACACTTGAGCGCTGGAATTGAACTTGCTGCAAATTTGGTTTATGGCAGCAACAACAAAATGAGCAACAGCAGGAAGGGGCAAGGGGAAGGGGAAGGGGCAAGAATAGGGAGAGAAGAAAAAGCAGCAGTCTTTGCTTTGGCTAACTTTCACAAATGACGCTCAAGTTTGTTGTGAGGGTGAAAAGGCGCCGCATTAAATCATCTAAATGTTCATGCTCATTAGCAATCAATGCCCAACAAAAACAACAACAACAACAACAGCAGCAGCAACAACAATAACGATAACAGCAACAACAAGGCTGCCAACACTTCACACTTCATTTGTGCCACACACATGGAGAGGGGGCAAGGGAAGTAAGAGTTTGAGCAGCATGATTAACAGGCAAATTAGCATAAAATTACACATTTCAAAACGCACACACACACACACAACTCCCCCCCCCCCCCCCACAGACACACACAAACAGAGTAAATAAATCAATTAGCGGCAACAAAAAGAACAATCGCGCTTTCTACTTATTATGACTGTTGTTGTTGTTGCGGAAGTTGTGTGGGCGACAGCTGACGCATATTTGTTAAACAAAAGCATAGAAAAAAAAATAGAAATAAAAAGAAAACAAAAGAAACAATTAAAAGCTTCCCCAGCATGTGCACAACACATTGCAATGGGCCCAACGATGACGACCTCGAAAATGGGCCAAACTTCAAGTTCCCAGCCAAAAGCAAGTTCTGACTTTAAACGCTCGATGGCAAACGCAGCTGCAGCTGCAACGGCAACGACAACGACAGCAGCTGCAATTGCCACAAAATGTTGCGTCTCATTATTTTAATTATTTGTTTACGCAATGCAAACAACAAACAACGTTGCAGGCGGCACACATTATTCATCTCTTTTGTTATTGTTATTATCATTATGCATATGGAGTTCATAAAATGTAACGACTCGGTTCTTGGAATTCTTCGAAATGTCCAAGGCGACCAAGGCGGCAAAAGCGGCGCCTAATTAGGCGCGATTTGAGTCAGCGTCGTCATGCGAATTTGTCAAATTAAGCAGCTGAAGCTGCCACCCAAAAGTGACTCAGTAAGTCCAAAAATCTGCAGGCAATTAACAGCTGATATGCGTGGCATGCAACATCAACAACAACGACGACGACAACGACCAGCAGCTTGGACAGCAGCATGGAAAATGCGAAAATACGAAAATGAAATTAAATATCACAAGCAAAAGTAGAAGGAGGTGCGACGACTTGTCGAGGACATCGCCACTGAAGCGACACTGATTAAAAAATTGTTTGACAAGAAATCAGCGCGACATTTGTCTGCCCTCACAACCAGCAGCAGCAGCAGCTGGAGCAGAGCAGAGCAGGCAGCAAGGAGCCTCAAGGAGAAGAGAAGTGAAGAGCAGAAACGTAAAGTGTCGCCGTTAATTCGGCGTAAATTTAATTGTCAGCTGCAATTAAATTGATTTTCGCCCCGGTAACGGCCATAGTCACAGCAGCTACTGTTGCTGTTGTTGCTGCCACAGCTGCCCCAACGGCAATTGCTGCTGCTGTTGCTGCCACGGTCCTTGCAGCCAAAACTGGCGCCATTTCAACTTTAATTTTCTTTTCATTTTTTTTCACTTCATTTTGTCGCTTACATATTTGTAAATTAAATTTGCAAAGTTCACTTTGGCGCCGCAATAAATTGAATTCATTTTAAGCAGACTATGAATACTCTGTAAACAATACAAATACTATGAGATGCAAATGCAAGATGGCTTTAAAGATTTGTTAACCAAAAAATGTATTCAGCAATGTTAAAGTTTTGGTCAAAAATGAAGTAACAGTTTTCTTTTGAAAAGTTTTTACGTGATTTTCAAAGCAATTTTCATAAATACGATTTTAGCCTCTTCAACATAAATTCCAAGGCATTTGCAAGCAATTTATATAAAGTCTTCACTTAGTAAACGATCCAAAGCTAAAAGTCTTCCTAGAATTTAAAGTTCTTTTAGTATATTAAAACGGAAGCAGATTTCAAGGGAAATATAGTTTTGATCAGACCATAACACTCGGGGGAATCAGTAATAAATGCTGATTTATTGTCGAACGTTTTAAAAATATCCTAGTCCCAAAATTTAGACATAAAACAATTGAATATAAACAATTGCACACATGGGCAGCAGCTTAAACAAAAAATTTACTTTTTTGGGACATAAATCCAGGTGACGGTAAATATATAAAAAATACGTAATTAAATTGAATTAAAAACACATAAATCTATTTTAAGTTCGCTTGTGTCACGGGGAAATTCTCTAAACACAAATGCATATAGAGACAAATATGTTGCTATATATATTTATATATATATATATAATATTTTATGTATACATATATATAGGCTTGTTATATACTAAGTATTGGCCTGGTGGTTGCTGCTGCTGCTGTTTCTGTTTCTAAAACGAAAAACTGGCACAAATTCAAAAATGATTTTTACGCAATTTTACGACAAACAACTTGAAGATGAACTATAAATAAAAGCCCCTTAGAGAGAACAATTTGTAGCTGGCATCTGTGAGTTACTTTAGTGCTCATAGTTGTTGTTGTTGTTGTTGTTGCTGCTGCTGCCAGGGACATGAGTCACAGCTGAGTGAGAGGTGGATCAAGGGGAAGGGGCATGTTTATCTATGAAAAGTGCCCAGTGGCTATTTTAATTGAAAATAATAAACACGCGTGTAAATAATGCGCCATGTCTCAGCCACTTCCACAGCTGCAGCCAAGTACAAAGGATATGCTGTAGTTGCTGCTGCTGCCCGAGTGTTGCTGTTGTCCTAGTTTCAGGCGACTGCGCCCGCTGCACAACGAGTCCTGAGTCCTTGACGCCCCAAAATTGTCGCTGCAACTACACGAGCTTGTGCCATGTTGCACAGCATGTGTTGCATGTTGCAGTAGCTGTAGTTGCTGCTGCCGTTGCTGCTATCGTTGTTGCTGCTGCCGCTGTTGTTGTTGCCGTTGTTGCTGCGGCTGCCTGCTACGTTTGCAAAAATGTTTTGCTGCATAGCGTTGCCATATTTTACTTTTAAATGCCGTTGCCATTGCCATCGTTATTGTTGTTGTTGTTGTTACTGTTGTTAGTGTTGTTGCTGCATGCCTTTTTAATTTATTTGCTCATTTTCACTATTTCCCAGTTGCAGTTGTCCTCACAACATGCTGTTTGCCCCACCTCCCACCATGAAATTTGCGGTGCTATGTTTTCATTGCGGTTTATTTTCATACCCTTTAGCAGGGCAAACAATTTCGCTAACTATTGCCACGAGTTTGACAATTAAATGAACAGTGATATTAAAAATGTTTGTTTTGAAAATAAAATAAGCAGAGGTTAAAGTTGTCGACTTTTGAATCCTGAACTATTAAAAATTCAACCAGTTTTTCTTTAGAAAAAAACACAGATATATTTTATTTATTTATTTATTTAATGTCAAATAAGTACAGTTCACCAAAATTAAATTAAAAATTAAAATAAAAATGTAAGTAAAATTAAGAAATATACAAATTAAAGCTAAAATTACTAATTATATTTATATAGTAATTTATATTTATGTATTTCTTTTTAAAGATTGGCAAATTAATTCATATTATTATTATTATTATTATTAAATATTATTGAATCCAATTGATTTAAGAGTACGTGCCAATGGAAGAGTATTCTTAATTCGATGGGTGTTTAAAGAACGTGTTGTGTTTATTTTTACATTTGGTCAAAATTAAAATCGCATACATTTTTATAAATCATGGCCACATGTGCAAACTGCAGTTGATTCGAATTTGCGCAATGCCCAAAGCGCTTTTACCCTTCCCCCTTACCCACTGCCCTCAGCCCTCTGTCCTCCTTGCTTGTGCCCGTATAATTTAAATCAAGTAGTTTAAGCGCTATTAGAGCGACCATCGGGTCAGAGGCTGGTATTCAATTCCTCTTTGAAAATTCCCAAACGTGCGGCAATTAACATGGAATTCTCGTAATTTTCATCATTTTCCAGTATGTGCGGTAATTGCGGTCATTTTAAATGTTTTTCAATAATTATCAATTGAAATGCGAGAGTTATATATTTATGAATATTTAAATAAAATCAGAGACAGTGGACTGGCCTGAAAGTAGTAACTGAAATACGCATTAATAATGCCATACAATTGGTATGGTAGTATTAGCACTGAGGGCTTTAATGGCCACACTGCGTATACGTAATCAGCTTATTTATCGCTTGTATTTAAAACACTTTCACTGTTGGGGTTTTATGTGGAATTTAATGTTAAATGGCTTTCACTTCCACTGCGCAACAGTTGCCAAAAGCCGTTATAAAATAAGTCTGAAAAGAAACTGAGGGAAAATCAAAAAGAGCCACGTAATGGTCGACCAACAATGCCGTCAAGAACAAGGACAACAAAGCGCTGACTGGAATATATTTTTTTCCAGATTTTTATTATTAAATCACGTAGCAAGTGCAATACGGCGTCCGAAATGACAGCGAACGCATTTTAATTGAAAGCAAAGGCCTTCGCGCCCCAAGCAAAGAAAGCCGAACAACCGATAACAGCCTGAAATGCTCGATGATGAGGCAAAGACTGGCGATGAAGCAAGCTACCTCCAACCTCAACTTTAAGCTTCTGTGGCATCTTCACAGACCCTGCGGCTGCCTGCGTAGCATTGACTCCATTCTATATTCGCTTTGTCTGGTTGAGGCCAACGCTGCTGTTTCTCCTCTTCCTCTAAAGAACTTTGGCAGCGAACTTTTCTAATTGAAAATGGCGTCGCTGAATTTAATTTGAAAACTTTCACTGACAGCAACTGACCCCAACAGAAAAACAAGAAAAGCAACAACAAAACAGTCAGCAAATAAGATTGGTTTTATATTCGAATATACCCTGTTAGAGTTTTTAAAGATTTTAAGACTCATATTTAGGTCTAAAAATTAGATTTTTAGACTTAGTCGAAACTTTGCAGGTTTTCTTTGATTTTACTTTTAGTTAAAAGTTATTTAAAAACCGTTTTTATTTACCACTTATTTCTATTTTTGTTAAATAAAAAATCTTAAATTATCTATCAATACTTTTTCTGAAATTATGAAATTTGTATCCATCACTTAGTTTAAAGTGTTGTTTTTACCTAAAAAGAAATGTAATACGAATTTTATAAAATGTTTTGTGATTCGTATAAGACTCTCGGCATCTTAAACTGAAATTTTTTAACAAGAGCCCTAATCTTAAGCCAAATTACAGGGTATAAAATTTGTAAACACAAACAGCAAGAGCCGCGGCAACATTTTTTAAAATTTACATGTGTACGAAAAAAATATCCAAGAAGAAAATATTGTGATGATTTAAATTTGTTCTTTTAGTTTTCTTTCTATGTTTTGATGCTGTTGCCAACTAGCGAGTGGGTCAGCCATAAGCAGCTTGACAAACTTGCTTGCCAAATATATTCATGTGCACTAAGATACATATTTTGGCTAATTGACTTGCCGCTTTGCCACATTTGTTGCTTGGCTGCGTTGCACGGATCTGTGACTGGCGCCAACGAATTCGTTAACGTTAACGGACACACAGCAATTTGGCCAAATATGTTTGCATAGTTGAATTTTTGGCCTGACTGTTAAATGATTTTTCTAAAATATTTTTTTTTGAGCTATGCTTTTTGGTCAAAAGGCAAAAGTGAGGAAGGCGTAGGGGAAAAGGAAAAACAAGTTGTGTTTAGTTGTCCGTTAAAAGTTGTTAGCTTTATTTGCTGGCAACCGGAAATGCATACAAAAAACTACACAAACAAGAAGTTGAGTGGGAGAGAGAGGGGAAAGGGTGGTAAAGAGAGAGAGAGAGAGGCAGATGAACAAGCTGGCATTTCTAATTATAAGTAAATACCCACGTACATGTACTCGTATGTATATTAGAGAGTGTGTTTGCAAGTGTGTGAGCAAGCACTTTAAAAAGTTCTTTGCACACACACACACACACACACACACTATACATAGATATATGCGTGTGTTTGCTGAATAAAATGGCTGCTGTTGTTAGTTAGTCGGTAATGCATGTTAAAAGTGTGAGAAAGTACATTAGGGTCACTGACGACTTTGACTACTTAGACTGGGGCCGAGGAAGGCGTGGCATGTGGCATGTGGCACAGCCTAGTCAGAGTCTGGGCAGCTGCCAACCACTTTCGCTCTCAACTTGCAACATTTTGTGGCCATACAGAGTACAGAGTACAGTCTCTATGTGTGTGTGTGTGTGTTGTTTGCCATAATGTACAATTTAAATGTAAACAATTTGCCCCAATGTGCCGCAGCAGCGTGGCAAAAAATGTAACAGGACAAAGGCAGCTACATAAAATATTTAAAAGGCAGCAGCAGCAGCATCAGAAACTGAAGCAGCTCGAGTTGTAGTTGTAGATGTAGCTGAGGATGTACTTTTTGTTGTAGCTGTAGTTGTTGTTGTAGTTGTAGTTGTAGTTGTAGCTGTGGCAGGCATCGCTGAGCATATGGCAGATGCGGCAGCTGTGAATAGTGAAACTTAAATATTTATCTTGGCAATTGCCTCTAATTTAGTTCAAAGTTGCCAGCGCTCTAAATAAACTTTTCATTAGCACAGCTTGTACACACACACACACACACACACGCTCACACACTACAATAACTGAAAGGATAAGTTATACTAATTTCATTTAATTAACTTTCTTTTTCATTTGTTTGCATATAATTGACTTTTATGTGCATTGGCGAATGTTTCAATCAAACTGAAACCACACATAGAAAGCCGCACAACACTCTTCCACACACCTTACACCACAATTTACACCACACTGCCATTTACACACATAACATAATTCTATGACTGGCTCATTAATCGCTTAGAAAGGGTATTATCGGTTTTGTAATAGATTTCGATAAGCTTTTGTCAATTGTTTAAGTTGCTTAACTTTTTGATGCCGAAAATTTGGGCAGAATATGATTTATATATGATTAACTGAATTGACTTTCTTTTTGATTTAAAAGATCATATTCATCATAAGCCTCAGCTTAAGGAGAAATCACAGAAGAGAAGAGTGTTTTCTAGTTTTCTGAGCTAGTTTCTCAGCTTATACTAAGTCTCATCTTTTCGACTTCTGCTTAAATTAATTCACAACAGAAAACCCAATTAAAATTAATTTTTTGACTTTTAAAAAATTTAAATAGAATTAAACATAAACGTATACAAAGCGGATAGAGTATTTAAGCTTCTACACCTGAAAGTTAACACTCTCTGATTTGTTGTTTTTTTAATGTTATAATATGCAACAAGCATTAATAGAACTCAAAGCCACAACCACAACAAACAGCAACCGCAGTACAGCCAATGTGGCTGTAAGCTTGAAACACGCAACATGCCACTCCCACACCCAACGCCCCTTTGCCCCATCGCAAGGGAATAAACCCAACTTTAAAAATAAAATAATCTATTGTGCAATAAAAACGATTTGATAAAATTGAAAAACTAAAACAAGTCACAGAAATGTGATGTTATTGAAAAGCTGCCAAGTTATTTGTTTTATTTTCCTTTTTTTTTCTTTTTGTTGTTGTTATTGCTGTTTACATTGCGTGCTACATTTGGCACGCTGTCGTTGATATCTAGTTTATTTAGCGACACGTTTTGTTGATTTTCTATTATTGTACTTTTTCCCCCAAATATTTTCATTTCTTTTTCATTATTTTTGCCCCCTGTTTAAAGTTCATTGAACCCTCGGACAGCGGGCAGTTTTGCATGCACTGACATCATTTTAGATTAATTAAATTAATTTTAAAGTTCAGTCTATCTTTAAAGCAAGTTTGTCTTTGATTTGGTTAAAGCTGCTGAGCAGAAACGAGTTGTTTGCTGCCTGCATAATTAATGGGTTGTTTAGGGGCCACGCCACGTGGCATCCAAAGAACCGAGGCAAGCAGATTGTCGGCTAGGCGAATGTTGCCCTGTTTCCAGTGTTACAACTGCTGTTTTATGCATGCATAGTCACACGCTGCGTATGCGTAATATCTGCGCAAAAGCATGCCAAATTTCTGACTTTAAGATAATATTGCAAAAAGGAACACGATTCTAACATAAGTAGACTCACATAAAACGAGAATTTCACTAAGACCTTAAGTAAAAGCTGATGAAAATATGGTTTATTTCATTCTAAATCAACTTCATAAACGAAAATGTTTTTATTTATTTATAGCCTGCCCGTATTTGAGAAATAATAAAAGTGCTTTTAACATTTCCTTAATTAGATTTGGAATTAAAATAGAGGCATAAACTCTTAGCACTCTCAACACATTCGATGGATATTAATTGATCCATGTTGAGAGCCTGTCAAACGCACACCGATGCCTAAATAATGAACCACCGAATGAATGAGGAATATCTCTGCTCAAGTAGTCAAAAATTCCAATTGTGAATCGTCCCCTCGGTCGAGTTTACTTCGTGTTAAGTAATTTACAAGCGGCTAAAAATAGTCGCAAATAATGCGATGTGTCAAAACAAAACATCAAAACGAAATGGGAACTAGCAGCGTTTGTCGAGGGCATGCAGGTAGATGGAACTCAAAACTCAAGAGAGGAGCCAACTGAACTCGTATTTTGGATACGGAACAGACATCAAAGTCATCGTCCCTTGGGCTGCCAATAAAAGAATTAAACGAATGCGTAAATCATTAAAAATGGGCAGACGATTGCCGCCAGCGAGCTGGGAATATGCCACAGTCAATTATAAATAGATATCATTGGGGGCAAGCACAGTCAGTCGAGAGAGAGGGAGAGAGAGAGAAAGAGAAGGGCACAAGCTGCTGGACAACTTCAAAGCTGTTGCAGTTTTCTTGATTGCCTCTAATTAGACGGACAAACAAACGCAGCAGCAGCAGCAGCAGCAGCTTTGCAAATATAAACTAAAGACTTTTGCCCATTTGCCTGTTTCTTTCATGCAGAGGCCATTCATAAGGATTTACGACTAGGTGTCGCCTCTTGCTTTTGCAGCGCGCACATTTGCTTAGCCTTGCCACAAGCCAAAGCGTTGACAAATTGCCACAGCGGAAGTTGCCTCGTCGCCTCGCCGCCATTTTGCCATATTTGCCATTTTGCTCAAGCTCAAGCTGTCAGCGAATGCGCCCCGGAAAGTATGCAATGCAATATAACAAATGGCCCGCGGTTTTGCTGCTCGTTCTCCCTCACTCTCCCTCTCTTTTTCTCTTCTCCATTCTTCCTGGCGTTGTGGCCTTTCAATAATTTTCTAATACTTTCATTTTCGTGTGGTGCGCGGGGCGAATGTTGCATAAATTTATGCTCGAAGCTGCGGCTGGCGTTTCGCTAATCCTTTTGCTTGTGCAGGTAATGGCACCAGGTAGGTGACTGAGTGCAGGTTTGTGCATGTGGGCAGGGGGAGTGGTGAAAGAGCTAGCGAATTGAGGCAGCGATACAAATTTGTGCTTCTCTTTCGACAAAAAAACATTTGAACGTCAAAGTGTTGAGGAGACAATAAACAACTCCTTCCAAACACAAGAAAAGGCTCAGAGCTTGGCATATACTAGACTAAGGGATACCCTGTACTCTTTTTATACTAAATATTTACCTGCAACGAACTATTTTTTCTGTATTTTTAGCATTCATTATGAAAATACTTAGTATAATTCAATATAATATTAAAAAATTATATTCGATGACTATTACGATATCCTGGAACCCAAATAGCTAAGTTGTTGTCTAGAATCTGAAAAACGTTTCAAACATTGCTGTATAATTTGTTGTGCTTTAAATGATGTCACCCACATTTGCTGTGTACAGGGTATATAAATGAAACATCAACAAACAGAAAAGGAGGTAAAAAGCGCCTCTTAAAATTGTTTGCAAAATAAATGCGACTTTTTTTTTATAAAACTGTTGTTTTTGGGGTTTTTTCTGTTGATATTGCTGACATTTTTGCTTTGGCCCGAGAAAGTCGTTAAAATTCGGTGTTCAACACTGAGTGGATTTTGAAAGTATCTCGCCAAATTAAAATTCCATTAAGAAACTTAAATTATAACATTATTTTAAAGCTAATGCTGGATCCGCCTACATACGTTAGAGTACACATATTGTTTGCAATAGGTGCGAGTAACGTGGCCCCAGGACACTTCTGTTGTTTTGTTGTTGTTAGTGCAAGTATATTGAACACCAATATGCTTGTTTCGTGGGCGGCTCTTGTAAAAATAAAAGAAACCATTAGAGCGGAAGCAATGTCACAATTTTACAGGTTGCCCTGTCGAAATAAAATAATACAAAACACGAGCCCAAAAGAGCTCAAGGTAAGGGAGGCAGCCTAGCATAAAGAGAAATATTTTGTTTTTATACAAGTTTCTTCATCTTTTTTTCCCGCTGTCTCTCCTTTTGGAAAATAACAAAACTCGACAACGGCAAGGACAACGTTGATGCCGACAACCGGCAAACGGAAGAGTCGAACAACGACAATGACAGTCGACAGGGGCGTGGGTGTCAACGGGCGTATTCTGAATACAGCCCCCCCTCCCCATTCTGCAGTGTATCTGTGTCTCTGTCTGTTCGCGAATCGCAAAAGCAGAAGCAAAAGCGGAAGCATTGTGTTAAAATAACAAACAATCAGCCGAATCATGCAGGATGTGCAAATAAGAAATAAATATATTTTATCAACGGCGCCAGTTTCCTACCTGACAACATCAATTGGTTGTCCTCCTTTTTCCCTTTTCCCCTTTCCTCTTTTCGCCTTGCCATCTCCACTCTTATTTTCATGCTTTGCTAATAAAATAAAATAAACCATTTGCTTTTTCGTTTTTTTGTTGCAGTACCCGCACGTTTGGTTTGGGCCGCAACCGGCAAAACCGTCGAACTGCCCTGCGATTTGACGCCGCCAACACCGCAGGATTCGGTAAAGTTGCTGCTCTGGTTCAAGGATACTACCGGCATACCGCTGTACAGGTAAGCGTTGATAGAGAAGGGGAATTTGAGAACACAGAGAGAGACAGAGTGAGAAACAGGGTGCAAATCAATTTCAAAAACTGGCGAAACTATTTAGTTGAAGCATCTAAGCCTCTAAGAGGCGTGAGGTGTTGCCGACAAGCGGAAATGTTACACCCGAGTGGCACACACACACAACCACAAACATATATACACACACACACACTCGCATATCCTGCAGGCGACAGCCATCCATCAAAAACGTGAAGTAATCGTCAACATCCTTTGCTTCCATCACATTTGGCGCATTTTTCACTTCGTTGTTTTTCATACTCTACCGGAGGGTATCACAATTTTCATCCAAAATGTGTAACACATTTATTAAGACAAAATTTAGAGTTAAATTGATATACAGTGATGGAAATAATAATAGAAGCGACCGTCGTGTTGACAAAAAAAATAATAGAAACGACAGTCATTTTGACATTTAAAATAATTTTTTATAATAAGATAAAGAGCTGCACATGAATATAAAATTTCATTGTTGCTAAATAGATATTAAGTAAAAATTATGAACATATCAAAAATATTATTTTTTCCGGAACAATTTAAAAAAATGCAGCAAAAAATTATTGGTTCTATTATTTGATCACCTTATGGTCAAAACCAATTGGATCAGATAATTTTATTTGGAAATCAAATACTTTTATGAAGAACTGTTTGCAGTTTGAGCATTTGGTTGGTTCTATATACTACATACATCCTCAACAAATAAAGCAGAAGTCGAACTACTATTTTATTAAAAAAAACAAATTGAAATCAATTCTTTATTAGAGTATAACAACTTCAGTGTGCTGAAGGTAAAACATCTATCGCTTTTTTTTTTGCTTCGTTCGTTTTGTGCGTTTGGCTGAATTCCGGCGACAACATTTTAGCGCAGGATCCGGAAGACATGTATGCGTGTGTGTGTGTGTGTGTGTGTGTGTGTGTGTGTGTGTGTATGTGGCAAAGGATGCTCTCTCGTCCAGGCCGTCATAATCCACTTTGTTATAATAAATGTAAAGCACATCCGATTACAGTTGCCAGTCGCTAAAGTGTAGCAAATTTTCACATACACACACCACCGAGAGGTTGCTTTATAAATTTCACTTGATAAATTTTCAATGTGCCGCACGCATTTCAAGTGGAGAACAGCATTGGCATTTTGCGTGCTACAACCACTACAACAACAACAACAACTACTACTACTACAACAACAACCACTACAATCAACAGGGATCTGTGTCAGCGAAAGAAGCAACAATGTGGCATGGCGGGAGTTGCAGGTAAACTACTGGCCAGCAGTCGATAATCATAAACAACTGCAGCAAATTCAAGTGGCTGGGAGTGTGTTTTCGACTCTCGAACATGAAATAAACAGAGTAATTTGCTAAAACAGCAACAAATTGCTGCAATTTGCGCCAAAGCTGCCAAAGTCGCGACGTGGCACGAAGTGAAGGCGAATCCGGGAAAAAACGCAACAGCAATACAACACAATTACACACACACACACACACAGATACAACTTAAACACTCACATACACTTACACATTTACACAAATTGAGCGTCATTTTTTATGGACGTAAATTATGGGAATAGAAGGACAACCTGGGCGCCAAGGCAAACTAATGGCCCAGAGATGCCTGCATATGTTTATTTATGATGTATAATAAGCGCACTCATTCTCCCTCTCTCTTTTACTCCCTCTCTCTCTGTCTTTTTGCCACGCCCACACACTAAATTCACACCTAACCATTTGGCTTCTTTTGCAGTCTGGACTCGCGCGGTGGCAACGTGAAATTGGCGCCACATGCGGCAATAGCTAGCGATCTGGGTCAACGTTTGTTCTTTAGCATCGGCGATAATCCCAAGGACTCGCGCCTACAGATTAAGGATGTTAAGCCCGAGGATGGCGGCGTCTATCGCTGTCGCATCGATTTCTTCAACTCGCCCACTCGCAACTTTAGGCACAATCTGACTTTAGTCGGTGAGTTTGAAGCCCCTTCTTAAAATGCTCCCATCTTCCTATTGCTCTATTTATACCCGTTACGTAAAAAATAAGTTAGAGGTATATTGTATTCGCTGAAATGTATGTAAGAGGGAGAAGTAAGCATGTCCGATTATTTAAAGTGTATATTTTCTTGATCAGCATCAACAGCGGAGTCAATATAGCCATGTCCTTTTGTCCGTCGAGACTATGAAAGCTAAACCAAACAAATTTGGCACACAGACTTCGATAAGTTCCACGCAGATCAAGTTTGTGTCAAATTTTAGCCCCTTTCCGTCTCCGGTAATCCCGAATTTTCAGAATATTACGTATTTTTTGGTAGCTACCGTCACATATTATTAGAAGCTATCATCCTAATTAATCGCAACAAGATCGGCCAAACAAAACGGTAATAATGGCTGATTTAAGTTTAAGGCAATGTAAGTGCCTAAAAGTATGCAATGAAAAACATTTGATATTTATTTCTACAAGCAACGGGTATTTTATTGTCGGGAATTCGCCTACCACCCTTTTCGCTTGTTTAATCTGTGTCTTCTTTTTCTAGTGCCTCCCGAGGAGCCTCGCATCTTTGATGCCCAGGGCAAGGAGATCTCCCAGATGGCAGGACCATTCCGCGAGGGCTACGAGCTCTTTCTCTGCTGTCAAGTGAGGGGAGGTAAGTGAAACAGGATGTAGAAGGCGGTCAGGTAACAGCTGGTAACTGACAGTCTGCCCTGTCTGACTTGACCCCTTCGGCCTGCCTGATATCAATTGTTAGTTGCCAGTTGCCCGTTTCCACCGCAGCGCTTTATTTACCCAGCAATCCTGTCAATTGAGTGCCACATGTGGAAAGGACCTTCGCCCACATTTCGAACGACAGTTGGCTGCCAATTGAAAAAACGCACAGTGTGGCTTATAGACAATTTTCGTCTGAAAAATAAAACCTAGAATAACTTTACAAATGATTTTGATGAAAACTCGTTAATTATCTGACATTTGTTTATTCTTTTGTGTACAACGTAAATTAGAGTATTAAACAACGTTAATTTTATTAATAAATTACACAAAATGGCGCAGACAATTTAATCAAGCCACAAAGCTCTTCACTTTTGATTTTCCAAAAATTAAAGCCACAAAAAAACAAAGAAATTCTAAGAATTTATTTTTTTCTGTTATTTTATGTTCTCACTTTGCTTCAACAAAAGGAATGAAAAGTGAAATTCCTAGAACATGTTTATCTTAAAAAAACGTGTCGAGTAACGATGGTTTCATTTTTATGTGTATTCTTTAATTTATTTTTTGATAAAAATAAAATTTGTTATAAGTCAAAACATTTAGAAAATTTGAGCTACTAACAAAATTTAAATGGATTTAATTTGTGAATGAGTTTGCTTAATTTTTTAAAAATATTTGTAACTACACTCTTCAAAATACAACATATTTATATAAATTGAAAAAAATGTATCAATTAACTCTAAGAGTCTCCAATATATATATAATAAAGGAAATATTTAGGCCCGATTTTCAATGTCTAAATAAGGTGTTTGATAAGTATTGAAAATATATTTTGACGTAAAATGTTAGAAATTACTGTAAAATTTTAAATTATAACTTACATACAGTTAATATGTGCATTGAAAAACTGCCATTAAAATCCCATAGTGCGATGACATCTTTTCCAATTCTCCCATTCTATGTTCCTCTTTCCAGGTCGTCCACCGCCGAAGGTCACCTGGTGGCGGGATGGCAACGAGCTCATCGGCACCAGTCACACCTCAGTGGAGGAGGGGGCCACTGTCATGGTGAATCAGCTGCTCATTGGCACCACCACACGGGACTATTATGGAGCGCGCATCGAGTGCCGGGCACAAGGAACTCGTCTCCTCGAGCCCGTCACCAAAGATGTCACCGTGCAAGTGCATCGTGAGTGTTGAGTGAACTAACAATGAAACCTTGCTAACTATTTTGTAATTATTGCAGTGAAACCCATTCGAGTGAAGATCCTTACACCCAACGATCTGCTGACAGCTGGACATCCGATGGCCATACGCTGTGAGTCGTGGGGCTCGTATCCGACGGCCAAGATAACCTGGCTCTTGGATGGTGAGCCCATACGCAATGCCGAGGTCACGCTGCACAGTGATAAGGAGGTGAGTGTTCCCTAGCCATCATATCAAATTGCTGCAAATTGTCAAACGAATTTGGCAATAAAAGCAGAAACGACAATGACAACGACAACGACAACTCTCAGTCCAAAAGCAACGACAACAACGGCAACTTTTCTGCCTGGCTTTTTACGTTTGACATTTGATAGCTGTAGAGCACACACACACACACACACACACACACACCAGTGAACACAACTTTGGAACGCTTTAATAACCTCGAAAGTGCAGCTACAACAACAATGTTAGACCACTGGGTGACCCTAAAAGGCGACGTGAAAGTTTTTTACAGCAGCCGAAAAGAGAGAGGGAGAGAGAGTGAACAGAGAGAGTGAACAGAGAAGTTGACTTCAAGTGGTCGTCCGCCTGGCTGGCTGCCTTCCTTTCCCCCTCTCCAGTCTGCCTGCCCTTAGAGCTTTCCCTTTAGACTACTTTGATGAAGTGCAGTGCCGAAAACTTTCAAGTCAAGCTATACAAATTTGCACTGGACGCCGGGACATTGACTCGACTAATGTGCGAATTTTTATTTGAATTTATGTGAAAAGCGAGAAGAGAACATTTCATTTTCATTTCTCTGTAACTAGCCAGAAATTTATCAGCCTGCGCTTGAGTTGCATATTTAACATGAAGTCATTTCCCTGTCCGGAAGAGAAGAACATTTGTGAGACTGCACAAAGACAGAACTCTCGCTTTAGGTTTCCCATAGTTAAAGGACTTTTGCAGTTTTTCAGTTGCCTTTTTAGGATTTTTATTGTGCCATGGTACGTGCAAATTACTGAAGATTCGAGCCCCAAAGTGATGTTGATGTCTTGGACACGAGAACGTTTTTGGCCAGCCTTGACTTGACATCAAGCAAACTGGAGCTTAGCATAATCACAGAGACCCAACAGGTTGTGTTACCAAGGCTTGCTGCTCATTATAGACATGGCTTTGGTAACCAAGCAGTTGAAGGCCAGGCCAACACACATGTTGCAAAGTCTGACAGACAAAATAGTGTTCCTTGCACTTTGTTGTTTGTCAGGGGTGTTTTTTTCATCGGTTTCTGTATATAATTATTGCACCCATTGATTGGGTTAACCAAACCACAAATACATTTAATTTATTTATAATTTATTCAATATAAATTTAAGTTAAAAATTAAAAACAAAAATTTCAAACAACAAAATATAAATGTTAAAAAAGAAAGAATGGAAAAACATATTGTTTTATTATTATCAGTAATCCCAATAAATCATATCAAGATGTCATCAAGTGTATGCAGTTAAATGTATTCCATTAATTTTAAAATTAAAAGAAATCATTTTTATTTATTTAAATTAAGCAAAAGATCTTTTAAATTTGGAAACTTAAATGCAGCAATCTTACTTGTTGTTTTTTGTATTTATTAATATATTTTAATTGCAATATTTTCTCGTTTGCAGGATGCAAATATCACCACCAGCATTTTGACATTGAAGGTGACATCGGAGAACGACAATGCGGAATTGACGTGTCGTGCTACGAATCCTTGGTTCTCCGGCGGCGCCATTGAGGACAAGCGTATTATCCGTGTAGCATGTAAGTACAACACACATGCAATACACATACAATACATACATACAATACACATACACACATGTGCACATTTGTGAGTTTTATCTGGTTGAGAGCTGAGCTGTTGCTGCTGTGGCTGCTGCTGCTGAATGAACTCTGGCCATACTTTCAATTATGTCAACAAAGCAACACACACACAAAGGGAGTGAGAGGCTTATGTATGTGCTTCTCACAGCTTTAGCTCATGTGTGTGTGTGTGTATTTTGCTGGAAGTACCTTCCGCCGAGGCAAGTCCAATTAGAAGCGTATTAGGGCCAGAACAACATAATTTGATTAGGGCAACTGAGCTCACACATCCCCACTCTCTTTCTCTGTCTCTCTCTTTCTCTCTCTCTCTATATCGATCCCCTCTAGGCCTTCTTCTGGCCATGGTTCGACTCTTGGCCCCGGGGCCACAGATCCACCTGTTGGTCCGCCTCTAAGCAGCTTATGAAATGCAGTCATGTTGTCATCATCAGCATCATCATCATCTTCTCTATCATCATGATGATGATTGTTCGTTGCGGTTATTGCTTGTTGGCCTTTTGCATTGCTTTGCGACTGCTTTTGACTTGGCTTGATTAAATTTTCACTGTTATGTTTCCTGTGTACTCGTTTTTCGCCTAGCCTCCCCGTTCATAATATTGGCAACATCCGCTTCCGGCTTCCGATTTACATTACTCCTGCCATAGCAACAAAGGAGCAACAACGAAATTAAATTACCTGCACTCAGAACAAGCTCAAGAAGCGCTTTTGCCTTTGCCTTTGCTCTGGACGTCCTCAGGCCGAACTTCATTTCTATTTAATTTTGTGCGGCATTTTTAATAATTCACCATAAACGTCAGCAGTTTTTGTCGAGAGAGAAAAAGAGACGCTATAGTTTTGTCCCACGCCCGCACACAAGATGGCGGCCGGATATGACGCGCTGTTGGCGCCAGTTTCTCTCGGTCGCGTATTAGATTTTTACAACCGTAACTAATAGACCCATTTGGCTTATGGCCAAAAAGCAGGCCTGCCTCCTTGTAAGGCATGTGCAGCCAAGCGGCATACAAAAAATAAAGAGAAATAAAGAAGAGAAAGCAGAAGAAGAAGAAGACTGGGCATTCAGGCCAACTCAGACTGACCAACACAAGAAGAAGGAGCCACAACGACAGCAGCTTGAGTTAACTACATTACGCAATGGCCAACTCTGGCCGGGCTCACCTTATGAGCCATTTGCGTTTATTATTTGGACTTTTATCCGGCCATTTGAAGCGCTCATTAGATTTGACGCCCCCCCCATACACTCACACACTTTGCCTCTTTCACTTTATTTCGATTGTTTCTCTCCTGCAGATCCGCCCACGGTGTCGGTGCATTTGGCCAACGAGGATCCCAGCCGTATGGTTACACGTGCCGAGGGCCAAAATGTCACGTTCAAGTGCCGTGCGGATGCGAGACCTCCGGTTACCAGTTACTCTTGGTTCAAGAACGTAAGTATGCCACAGATTTTCCAGACATCTGTCTCATCTGCTGACGCCTATCAAGTAGCCAGACACTTTTGGCAATTTTTATTATCAATTGCTTGGGTTTCGCCCTGGCAGCTGCTGGCTGTCGACATTCCTGCGGCAACTTAAGCAGACACTTTGCGGTTTAATTTAATTTACCGGAATTGTTGGCAACTCCAAAATTTCAAACGCTGCGGGCAAGCCTTAACACTCTCAAGGCGCAAAATATGTGGTCTATTGGATTAACTATCAGTTAGGCCAACACCACGAAAGTTTGAAAGATTGTGCGTATACTTGATATATGACATGTTTGTGTGTACATATATAATTGCTTCTGCCAACTGCCCTTAATTGAAGCCCAGTTCTTATTACAAATTAATTAAGCATTAATCATACGGCAAGTAAACCACATTTCAGTTTCTATAATCTAACCACATCAACTGCCAAATGAAGCGATCCACAGGACTCGCCATTCATTCATAATCGCATTAAAGCCACAAAGCTTGACCAGCATTGTTCGAGCCAAGATGTATTGTGCTGTTGTTATAGCTAAACGGAAAGGTTTTGACATCCTTTGACAGTTTTGTTCACATGAACACATCATCATTTTTCATGGCTAAGCAGAAAATCATATTTCTTCGCCTGCTTTCGGCTCTTTCGGCTTTCTCAAGCTGAGCATTTAACAAATTACTCTCAAGCTATTGTGGCCAAAATCAGAAACTTTTCAATATTTAAGGCAGTGCAATCTTTGCCTTTTCGCCCTTTTGCCATTTGCCATTTGCAAACAAAACACACACAAAATTGCCAAAAATTGTGAAAAACGATGCGCCAAATGTTCACAAAAGGTTACATAAAGAACAGTGGGAAAATAAAAACAAACTTTGACAGTTTCTTCAGTTGTCAGCTCGTCCAGCATTTTCGTTATCTAGAGTTTTTTTTGGTTTTTTTTTGTAATCTAAAAACTTTTTCTTTTCCTTTATGAATATTTTTAATGATTTAATGTAAATTCAATGTGACAAGACTATAAAAAGAATCATAAGTTATTTCTTTCATTAGTCTAGATATTTGTGATTAGTTAGTTCATGATAAAGATGATTATAGACTCTAATTTAGAGTAATATGTGTTCTAAAACAATTTAATATCCCATTTAGAAAAATGCTGCCAAACTTGGAATACTTATTTATTTTTATCTGTATGAGAACGACTTAAGTCATATTATAAAAGACTATTGAATTATGCAACGATTTAAGCTGATATAAAAATCTCTATAAGCAATAATTTAAATCTTTAAGTCTATCAAATCTTTGCTTAAAATTCATTTTCTAATTCACACCCCTATTCATAAATTTTCAATTTTAAAACTAAATCATATATAAATAAAAAATACTTAAATATAATTATGATTACAATATTTTGTAATATTCATTTAATTTGTGCACCCTGTTGTCAGTTGTTTGTTAAATATGCGGCAATAAATGCATTAACAATGCATTACGTAATGCATCTGCAATTAGCTTTTTCTATGCATCTGATGGAAAACAACATTGCATTTTAATTCATTTGGCAAATTAACATATTATCAAAGTATTATTAAATAATTTTCAATGCAAAAAATGGCAAATGCTACTCCACAGATCGACTAGGAAGTACCCTGTACCTTCCAGTAAAGTAAAAAGTTTTCCTCTGACGGGGATTACCCTGTTGCACAACGTCATATATACAGGGTATAAGTCATGAGTTAAATGAAAGCTACAAATATTTTAAATACCTGATTGCAGTACTGGATTCAAGTTTTGACAGCTGCACAAATGACACTCCATTTATGCTGTTAAACGAAAAATTATGGAAAATTAATTTGAAACTGTTTTTCATACCACCAAAGCCACATTGGAATGCGAATAATTGAGAGGTTGAAGGGAAGGGCAGGCGAAGTGTCGGCGGCAACGTCCGTTTTGCTTTCATTTAAATCTAGCACAGCTTGCAAAAAATAAATAAAATAATAGAATTGAATTGAACAATTGATGAAAATCGAATTTCATGATATTTTCAATTGCATTTTTTAAATACTTCATTGCCACTGATTTGGTTTATATTTATTTTTTTTTTATTAAGTAGTTATCATCGGAAGGCAAAGGCTATTTGTTAATTCATAATTATATGCATTTATTGTCATATTGAGTCAACTGAGCATCACGTCAGCAATTCGCTTAACATGATAATAAATATTTTAAATAATTTAGTTGATATTAATATGTGTAGTCAGTCAGCCTGTCAATCAATCAAAGGAATCAAATAATGTTGAATGATAATTTTCTATATCTGAAAATTAATAAACCTACGTTAAATATAACTTTATTTATTTATTTATCTATTTAATGTCAACTTAATACAGTAGACAAAAATTACAATTAAAATTAAGTTAAAAATTAATTAAAATAAAAATTTAAGTAAAAACTGTTAATTATATATACATTTAAGTTTAAACTTTAAGGATAAAAAAGTTTAGTTAGAAATTAAAGATATGGGAATATTCAAAAAACTATTAAATGATCCAACATTTGTTGCGAGGATTGGGGAAAACCCAGGAAAACCCAATTAGTTTAAAAAGAATTAGTAATAGATATTAGTGGTAGTAACTTATTAATATTACTAAGGTCACGGATTTATGGAAAGGAAAAGGGGTTTTAATATACTTGCATTTAATATATATTTAAATCAAACTTTGCCAGTATAAATAAAATATACAATATAACTAATATACAATTTGCAGATGCACTCGTAACATCTTCCTTGCATTTTTGGGTATATTATATTTCATGTTGTTCTTTTCTGTTCTGTTCTCGTTCTTGTTTTTGTTGCAGGGCATGCGTATGTCTGGCGAGAGCACGGAAATCATGCACTTGACACAGCTGGAGCGGGAGAGCGCGGGGGCGTATGCCTGCGGGGCGACGAACACAGAGGGGGAGACGCGGAGTTCCAGCCTCACCCTGAAAGTGCAGTGTAAGTAAGCAGCTTTTGCCGCTGACGCGGCCGCAGTATTGCGAGCAGTAGCAATTTTATTGCAATGGAGCAACAGCGGCGGCAACACATTTCAGTATGATGAATAAACATGGCGGAACGGAAACGGAAGTTGCGAAATAAAATCAACTTGCTGCAAGCAAAGCAACAAGACAAAACAACAAAAAATTAAAGTTGCCAACTTTTGCAGCGGATGAGGAAATTGCTTAGAAATGATGCATGGCCAAATCCATGACTGTGTATATGTATATGTGTGTGTGTGTGTTTGGTATGTGCGTGCGCGTGCTTGTTTACAATTGTGAAATTGTTGCTGCCGCCACAGTCTAAATAACCGCCATTGATTTACACACTGCAAAACTTTTGCCTATAAATTTAGCTGGCAATTTTTGCCAACTGCCAACATTTTTTTCATAAACCTCACGCGCTTTTCCCTTTTGGGAACAAAACGCCAGCAAATTTTTCATTTCGTGATTAATGTGCATTGCATAAAGCGACGATTGAACCAAATAAATCAATTGATCCATAAGTGAAGCTTATCTTACAGCAAATTGATATCAATTTGTTCACCTTTTAGGAACTTTTTTTGCTGTTGTGTGTAAGGCAAAGGACTTTTTGGCGATTATTTTGTACCTTTGAAAATGTTGTCTTGCTGCCGGAAATCTACAAAGGAAACAGATGCATTTTTCAGTGCCGGGAAAAGTCGGAAATGCGCACTTATTCTATACGACAGTTTAAGTAGTTTATATTTGGAATTATGAAAGTTTCAAGCGCACATAACTCTCAGCATTAAGTTGAGCAACAAGTTGAGCGAGAGGGCTATATTGTGGGAAAGAGAGAGACAGAGAGAGAGAGAGAGAGAGTAGCATATTGTGCTGAAATGCAGTCGAGTTTGTGCTAACAGCGCCAAGAAGTAATAAAGCTTCAAATACTTATCAGCCTTGGCGTGACTTACATTTTAAAGAGGGGAAGCTTTCAACGACGTAGTCTCAACAAAGATAAATATACGTGTGTGTGTGTGTGTGTACACCTGTATGTTTTTTGCTGTATGTACGTATGTGTTCAGAGACAGACTTGGCCCTGGGCTAGAGCACAACTTCCGTGTATGTGAATATACTCGTATCTGGTCTCATTTCACAGCCAGCGTCAAGTGAAAGTTAACTCGACAACATCTTCTTCAATACTTGCTTAACACACACAGTCACACACGCACACACACACACACACACTCGCATCTTTTATGCATTTGCAGAGGAAAAAGTAAAATAAAAAACAAGAACAAGTCCTCACGTTCATGAAACGGAAACATGTTAATTACTATGCCCAAGGCTATGTATCAGGCTCGACTTCCTCTTGGATTTAGCCTCTTTTTGTGTATTCTCCGGCATTCTTGCTAAGCTCCAGAGACGTGCAGACTGTTTGCTTCGTTTCCATAAAAAAGGGGGGAGTGGTGGAAAGCAGAGATTCAAGCCTGTTCATATTTCGAAAGCTGAAAGGAAATTTAAAAAAAAAAATAAAAATTTAAAACTTTTTTATGCGGCTTAACGACTCGTTTTTTATATTTTTTCTGCTTGCTTCCCCCTTGTGATTTGTGTTTGTATTTTTCAGTTTCGCCGCGCTGTAAGCCGGGCACAGAGCAAACCTCCATTGGAGCCATCAACATGCACTCAATACAGGTCAAATGCGAGGTTGACGCCGATCCGCCCGAGTCGGTCAGATTCAGTTGGACCTACAACAATACACGCAACGTGTCGCCGGTAAGTGTTAACTCTGAGAGAGACAGGGAAAGAAAGAGAGAGAGAGAGTGGGGTTATTTCACAATTGTAGACTGAAAGTTGCGACCCCAAAAAGTTGACTTGGGAACTGTAATTACGCACGGGGAAACTACAGAACTATAGAACTCTAGACGACGACGTGCTGCAGTTGACTAAAATTATTATTGATTCACTTGAAAAGCTGAGAAAGGTGCACAGCTATTAGCAAAACTTGTGTTAAATACTTGGACTCTGATTGTGATTGTGGCACAATGGCACAACAATGAGCGAACAAAAGGCCAAAAACGAATATCAGACACACAGCAACTTTTGTACGTGACTAAATTAAAATTTAATCAGAACGTATAAATTGTGCTGGAAGAGTTAGAGTGAGTACTAGAAATAGAAGAAGCATCTGTCCAATGCCAGAAAGAGTTGTTTTTGGTTTTTGTTAAGGCAACTTTTCATTTGAAATGCAAAGCTAGAGGCAGGAGTTTAAACTCGGACTGTACTGTAGTCGTAAAACTACAAAGCTTGCTAAGAGATTCGCATGTGAGTCAGCTAAGGATTGGGACAGCTGTGCACAATAAATAAAGTAATTCATTTACCGCAAAAGTTATTTGAAAATGTGCAGAGAGAAGCAAAGTCCCTGCTGGACTAAAACTCAGCTCGACTTCGAGTTCGACTGGATTCGAGTGAAGCTGGGACTTATCCAACTGTGTTTGCATTGCAATAAAAACGTATTTGCCTTTTGAAATATACTATGTATTTATGCTTGCCTGACTTCAATGATTTTCGCCAACGTTTCTAATCCTTTCTCGTGTCTCTGCTCTCTACTCTCTCTTGCAGGTGCTCAACTCCAGGATACAATCGAATGGTTTGACCAGCACTATGACGTATCTACCGCAAACCGACTCCGAGTTAATAACTCTGGCTTGTTGGGCCAGCAATGTGGTGGGCAGACAAACGGCGCCATGTCTCGTCCACATATTGCCAGCAAGTAAGTACGGATGGAGCAAATTGCTACACCCCTTTTCCACCTCAATTTCACCTCTGTCTGTCTGTCTGTCTGTCGACATTGTGTGCAGTTTAAACAAGACGCCATCGGTGTCGGTCTTGGTCTTGGTATTGGTGTCGTTGTCGGTCTTAGTCTATCTATTATGCACACCTAAGGATCTACTTACATAATTGGTTACTCGTTGTGTGTGTGTGTGTGTTTGTTGCACAGTCAGTTGCATGCAACGTGGAAACTCTGCCAAATAATCATGAGAGAACGCGGCCTGTAGTCGGCAACTGCAGCTCCATCATTAGCCGTATCTATGGGCCAAATTTGGCCATTATTAATGCAAACTGTGGGCGTGTCCTTAGCCACACCTTTATTTGCACAAAGTGCCCAAGTTCACATGCAAATTATGCCACAATATGGCAGCCTTTATGACTCTGACTAGAAGTAACTCTTTAAACGTGTATCTTAAATTCCACATAACTATTTACATTTAAATATACATGAAGTAGCTGTCTATATATTATGTATTTATTAATTTATTTACTTAATTTCAACTGAAATTATAGGAAAATATTAAAGAAAGACAGTTATAAAATACAAATGTTCATTTTGAAATATGAATCCTTAAATACAAAAGTAATTGTCTATATAAGTATAATTATTTTATTCATTTATTAAGTTGACATCAGCTAATAAAAGTACAGACCAAAATTTATATTTATAAAGCGTTTTAAATTTTGATATTTTAAAAATATAAAATAAGATTTAAGAAAAGTCTTAATTATTAAATAGAAATATTAATTTAACAATTTTAATATAAAATATACAATTAATTGAACATATATTAATATTTTTATTAATTTATTTAGTTGACATCAGCCACAAAAAGTAGAGAATAGATATTATATTAAGTATTTGAAGTTTAAAATAAAAAGGATATTTCAAAGAAGAGTCTTAATTAATAAATACAAATTTTAATTTTAAACATTATGCATAAAGTAAAAACTTATTTTATTAATTTATTTAGTGGACAGCCGCTTAAAAAAGTCCTGACCAAAATCATTTTAACCTTTTTAAATTTTGAAACACAAATACAAATTAAAAATTAAATTAGAAACCTTTAAAAAATGGTAAATTTTAATATATTTTCATCTAAATTTCTGCAGATGCTCCTGAGGCACCCAAGGCCTGTGAGCTGAGGAACGACACCGTCCTGGAGGTGGTCTGTGTGGCGGGCAGTGACGGCGGCCTCTCTCAGTACTTTATGCTCGAGGTTGTGGGCGGAGATCTGCTGTATGCCAGCGAGTCTGCTGGAGGGGGCAGAGGTCAGTTTGGGGAGACAATTGGCCAGAACGACAACGAGATATCCACGCTCAATGATCAGGTGAGTGGAGAAAAGCCGTCGTGCAGTTGACAGTAAGGGATAAACTTGTGATTGAATTAAAATTAAGTAAAGGAACTCGATATCCATATGGTCAATTAGTGTGCTCGTTCATTCTGACTTTTCTGCTTGAATTATTAATAAATATGATGTTGAGCTGAGTTCAGTTGAGTTCAGTTGAGTTTCAGTTTCGGCTCATTTCAAGCGGAAAAAGGACAACGTAATTAATGCTATAAGCTGCCATTGCGAGAGTGGGCGTGGCATTTTAACCAACCGAGTGGACAGACCGGACCCAGGACTCGTTTCGTCTCATCTCGTCTCGTCTCGTCTCATTCATAACCCAATGGCAAACACATGCTGAGTTATTAAATTATCTCTGTCACTCGTAAAAGAGAATATCATATGAAAATTTCATTTCATTTCATTTTGTTGCTTTCAGCAACTTAAGGGGGGAGGAGACGAATCTGTTTGTTCATGCAGCGTTAGCCGAGTCGAGTTTATTAGCAAAGTAGCCAAGCGCAAAGAAATAGACAGAGATGCAGATAGAAAACGAGACAGGAGACAGGGACAGGACATGAACGTTGACCAATGTAGGACCGTTGGCAGCTTTAAAGTTGGACGCCAGATAAAAATGACAGTGGGAGGCGAGTGGGAGGCACATTGACAGCAGCTTGGGCACTCAGTGGTTGAGTGGTTGGGTGGTCGGGTGGTCGAGTGGATGAGCGGGTGGCAAATGCGCCGCAAGGACAACATAAATTACTTACGCTTACTTGAGTGGGAATTTGTGCGTAACCAACGAAGCTCACTCGATTGTGTCCCATTACAGCAAACGGATATTCAGTTTTAAATTTCAGACAACGTCCTGCACAGAAAGAACAATGTGTCCCTCTTCTCCCCCTTCTCCCCCTTTCCAACTACACTTTCTACTTCTGCTAAAAGCACTTTTTCAGGCATGAATAATTATTTATGTGTGTTGTGCTGTGTTGTGTTGTGTTTGTTGTCCCAAAAGTTTGGCAACAAATAAACATGACATACTTTACAGCCATATGTCCAGCATATTATTAAGCATACGTTGTATCTCAGACTGTCAACTGGTTATCGTTTTAAAACAGATAACACCGAGGAGTGTAGAGAGATGTTTGTTGCCTTGTTTTTAGACCCTGCGCCTAGATTGTACAAAGGGTCTTTTAAGTTTGTCCAAAATAAATACAGGTAAATGTATATATGACTGAATATAGCCCTCTGTCTGTACGGACGCCTATATCTCAGAGACTATTAAAGTTAGATACACCCAACATGGTTTGTAAGTAAATAAATCCGATAATAAGGTAAATTTAGAGAAGCAGACTTGAACGAAGTCATGAACTCGAATCCCTGAAGTTGGTATATTTCTTATATTTTTTGTATAAAAATTGTTAAATTATTAAGTGAGTTTTAGTTGACTTGACACTATGACAACAAACAGCAACTCACAAAACACTTGCCGAAAGCAAGCAGCTAGGCTCGGAGGGCTAAATCAGTTTTACAGCTATTTTTACACTTTTGCGACTTATAATTCTCAACTGGTTCTAGTGATTGGTATCAAATTGACCGAGCCTTGCTTCTTGATTTCTGCAAGCTTTTTGTGTGTAGAAAGGTCTCCAAAACAAACATTTTAATTAGTAAATTATTTTTAATTTAATTTATTTATTTTTACAAGGTCTGCCACAGTCGAGTTCCTCCGACTGTACCCATTTCCTGATAGTTTGTTTTCAACTTTATCGCATCTTTTCTGGCTATCTGCTGTGTTTCTTTTCAGGCTACATCTGCACCCATCTTTCGCATGCAGGAGAACAGTCCACAATTTCGTTTGAATAATTTAGAGCCGGGACGTGAATATCAATTTTTAGTTTATGCCGTCAACGCCAAGGGACGCAGCGAGCCGCCGGTGGTGATTGAACGTGTGCGCGTGGCTGCACAACTGGGACCATATGGTGAGTACCAGAAATACCGAAATACCGACTAACCAACTGAACGAATAACCGACTAAACGAATAACCCGACAAGTGCCCGAGACAGGAGAAAAAAGAAGATAGAAAAGAAAAAATGACACTCGCAAACAACTCTGGGCATCTCTGGTCTCTGGTCTCTGGTCCAAATAAAGTGTGCAAGAATATTCGCCGATTGCCAAAAGCTGAATTTGCCTGCTGCCAGTTGTGGGTCACTTTTTGGCCAAGTCAATAAAGTTGACTGAGTTGGGTAGTTGCTGATGTTGCTGATGGCCGTTCACTCTGCTCTCTTCACTCTGCACACAATCGACGTGGCTGTGTCTAATTCAACGCTTCACTGCACTTTCAAATCAACGCAAGTTCAAGGAAAACGTCTTCAATCAGCCGCCGCGAAAACTGTGCACATGTCTTTGGCAGCAAAAAAAAAAAAAAAGAAAATAGAAAAAAAACGAAACGAAAGGAAATCCTGATGTCCTGGCGGCAGGTCTTGCCTTTCATAGTGGGCGTTGAGGACGCCCTTTTCTAATCCACTGACTGAGTAATGCAGCGATGCGTAAAGCATTACAGCATTTTCCATCAATGAGAGAGTGAGAGACAGAGAGAGAGAGAGAGAGAGCGAGTGAGAGAGGGGAACAGAAGAAAGGAAAAGCGTAGCACGCATACGCATATTACGTATACGCAAGGGCGTGCCACGACAGCCTCTTCATTTTACCCCATGCTTAACATGAGTGTATGAGTGTGTGCGTGTGTGTGTGTATGTGTGTGTATGGGGTGTGTGTGTCATTGGCATTGCCTTTCTTTATTTCATAGCCATCGAGCAAAGGCAAAAGCGAAATTGCTTCAATTTTCGTTTTGCTTAACGGGGCGCCGTAGACACTTTGCTTTTATTGTTCGCCTCGTATTCGTATTCGCATTCGCTTTCGCACTCTGGCAATGCGTAACACCAACAACAACAACAACGTTGTCATTATTTTCATGCTGATTTTTATTTTTATCTGCATTTCCATTACCGTTTTCATTTACATTTCCATTTCGTTTGCAAGCAAGCAAGCAAAACAAACAAACCAGAGACCGACTGCGTCTCTCGACCACATTGTTTGGCCATTTTTGGCCATTTCCCATTTAGGCCTGAACGGTGCGCGGTGCGTTGACCATAAATCACACATACATATTACCCAATTTAATGCATCTAATTGTATTTGATACGCAAATGTTCAATTAAAACGAGAGAATTGCAGCAGACCACGTCAATCTACAGTTTCAGTTTTGGTTTCAGTTTCATTCTGTGACCAAATGAATGGGTTAGTCAAGAGACAGAGTCTGCTACAGTCTCTGTCAGCATTATGCGGTCGCATTAAGGACAACAGGCCTCGGCACAATAACTGTAATTACCACAGAGCCATAGACATGGCCAGGCCAAGGACTGCAAAAAGGATCCCCCGAAGGATCCATTGCGCTTCAAGTACAAGTAATTTATGCGAAATTTTAACAGTGGCGCCTACGCAGTTTTCTATTATTTACACATTGCTTGGGATTTCTTGCCATCTATCTCTCTCTCTCTCTCTCTTCTCCTACACTCTCTTGAGTGTGTGTGGTAATAAATTGCAAAGACAGCAGTCAACGTGGAGTATAAATATTTACGTGTGAATAATAGCAAATCCGTCGACACTTGACGCTGATTTTGAGCTGCTGATTTAAATCAGTTTATGCCAAAAGGAAAAAAAACGTTAAAATAATAAGAAATGCAGGAACAGGTAAATTTATTTGATTTTCCGTCGAATGAGAAAGCAAATAACTGGATAAAGCTGCCAGCTGAAAACAAAAGTCACAGTTTAATGTCAAAAGTCAAAAGTGAAAAGTCGAATAAACCGTAAGCCAAAAACAAGGCAAAGCAACTGGTTAAAAGAGAGAAACGGGCTAATAAGAGAATGGACCAAGAAAATTGAATGGAAAAGGCCGCAAAAACGAGAGCAACAACAACAAATTAAATTGAGCCGCAGGTGTAGGCAATTTCCACTTAAATGCTCGCTCTGCCACTTGCCACTTGCTGCTTGCCACTTGCCACTCTTGGCAGTGTTTCAACTCACAAATGGAGCGGAAATGCTGCAGGTGGGTGGCAGGTGTGGCAGGTGTGGCAGGTGAGGCTTGGGCCGACATAAACGAATGTATCGCATAAATCTTGCCACAGGGATCATCAGACTCAGACTGTGGACACACAGAGAGCACAATTTCCGCTTGCTCATCTTTATGTTTCAATTTTTTTGTTTTCTCTGCTAAAAATCTAATAAATATAAACAATGCCGTTCCCATGTTGTAAATAATTGCCACAGCTTTTGGCAATCTCTGGCAATAAGAAGCTTGATTGGCAACATGGCAATTAAAGCCAAGTCAAGGCCAATGTTGATGTCGATGTCGATGTCGTTGTCGATGTTTGGCGACCCTCACGTCGTCCATTTTGGCTAATTTCAATTTTCAACACAATTTGCCACGGCAACAAAAATGGCAAACGACAAATACAAAGAAAGCACACGCACAGAGAAATAAATAAATACAAATACAAACACAAATACAAATACAGTTAAAGCAATCAGTTAAGCAAAACCCAATACACAGACTGAAACAAAACAAATAAATAAATGGCAAACAGAAAGAGAGAAAACTCGGCTCGCGCGCGTATCAAACTAATTTCAAGCAAATAACAAATCATTCTGTGTGCTTGTGCTGTCCTCCCTCTACCCCCTCCCCTTCACCCACTTAACAAAAGTCAAAGAAACTACAATACTATTCTTGGATTCCCATTCACAGATGAATCCATACTCTCGGAGGATCCAACGCCCGCGGAAACCACGCATCATGGCGGCGGCGGCAGCAGCGGCATCGCTGGCAGCGGCGTCGGCGGCAGCGCCGCGGTCGGCGTCGGCGCTGGCGCCAGCATTGGCAGCGGACCGGAGAAGCAGTCGACGCTGCTGATACTCGCCGCCGTTGTGGCGATAGGCGTCGTCGTTGTGACGTCAATTATCGTGGCCGGCATCGTTGTTGTCTGTCGACATCGGCCGCGGCCACCTGAGCCGCAGGAAGTGCGAAAGAGCATGCGGTAAGTACATCAGATACCCTGTAAAAGTCAGCCGTACTAGAGGGTTGCTTACTTTGCAATTGGTATAAATAGGGATAGTGAATTGGGGATAAGTAGGCGAGTATAATAAATACATTTATCAGGGACCGAAACTGGTGTGAGAAATATTTATAGAAAATTTATAGTTACTTAAAGACTTTTTTTTACTTTATAAATCATTCTTAAAAATTATTTGTGATTAGAAAAATATAAATTTTAAATAATTACAAATATTAATTTTTATTATATCCATCAAAAATGAGTGAATTGTATTTTTATTAAATTAGACTTTAATAATAATTAATGTTGATTTTTATTTTTTCAGTTTTTTATAGGAATTTTTCCAGACTTGTTTGTCCTTTTATGGGATTTTTTTAGTTAAAACTCTGATCAATAACAAATATATTATTAACTATACATAGAAGACTGAAATATAAATCGATTTTATTTAATGAAACTTGAAAAATTTTAATATTTTAGAAGATTGATTCATTAATAGAAAATTTAATTAGTTTTTATGGTTGGGTATTCTCATTTTGTTAGTATTATTTACTTCATATAAAAAAAAAATGCTCAAAATCTTTGGTGCATTCAGCAAGTAAATTCAATAAGTAAACATTTCATTCCTTATAATCGATCAGTAATTACTACCTGATGAAGCCTGTGAAATGTCTATATTCATCGTTTGTAAAAAGCAATCAATATCTAGTCCTGGAGCAACCCAAAGCAGGGTATTGCATAGTCGAGCTAGCTACAGTTTAAGGACCCTTTCTTGTCTGGGTGTTATTGTTTTCAGTTGAGCATATATAAAAACTAATAATAAAATTGTTTGCTGTGTTGCGGCTGTGCCTGGGTGTGTGTGTGTGTGTGTGCTTGTGTGTGTGCTCAGAAATAATTACAGCATTATTTATGAGGCGAACGTGTGGAGCAACTACAGGACGAACAGAAGAGGAGCGCATGACAAGACAAACTAAAGTTGAAAGTATTTGTTGCATACTTTTCTGCACTCGCCTTTATAACATAGAATCTAATTAAAAGCAGAAAGTTGCTGAATTGAAGGCATAATAAATATATGTACTGTTTAAGTTAATAATTAACTTACAAATAGAAGGCTTGAATGCTTATTATATACAATTAAAAAAGAAAATTATATGTACTTAACTTTGAGTTTATTTTAAGACTTTGGCTTATTTTTAAAGTATGCTTACATCAATGAGCGACCACAAAACGGTGTCGGGCTCGTTAGGCAACTGGCGAGCAATGGCCAAATCGATTAGCCTGAAGTCAACTCTGCAACGAAATGGGACGGGGGATGGGGGACTTGAGGCTAAACGAAGTTCACGCAGCTGCCCACTAAATTATGCTTAGACTGTAATTAAATTAATTAAACCTGCACCTGACTGCGACCCACAAAAGAGCTGTGTAAAAGAATCAAAATGAACGATTCCCTTTTACACCCACACACCCTTTTACATATACAGTCTCTCCCTCTCTCGCTCTGTGTGCCCGGCAACGGAAACGGAAGTCGCTTGCTCGCTTTGCCGCCATTGCCGCAGTGCCAAGTGAGTTTCATTTAAGATAAGAAATCAGCGTTAGCTTTGAAAGGGTCGCCCCAGCAAAGAGTAGATAATTAAGCAGCTGCTTAGCTGCTCTCCTCTATCTTCCGTCCCTGTCTCTCTCTCTCTCTCTCTTGCTCATCCCTCTGTGCTGACCCTGTCAACTGTCAGAGCTGCGGCCAGGTGCGAGCTGAAGCTAATGAAAGACAAACTTGCAGTTGCCGTGGTATCCACTTTGTATCTCTGTATCTCTTTCTCTGTTCCTCTCCCTCTCTCTAGATGTCCTTCACATTGATGGCGCTACTTGTTCGTATCAGGCGTCTGACTATCAGCCCATCTGCTTGCCCTTTTTAGCACCTACGACAATTAGATTTGTCCGCAATGTGCGCATATTTAAGAATTAATTAAAGTGCCACGCACAAAAAGATGAAATATTCAAAACATCAGCAAATATTTGATTTAGCGTCACATCAATGCATGCCCCATGCGGGTCATTAATTTTCCTCCCGGGGCAGTGTCCAAAATATAAGCATTTTATGACAAAGTGAGGCATGCCACACACAGAAATATGTTACATACTTTACATTGCGAGTTTTAAATACTCTCCACAACTGTTTCCTCTTCCCTCAATTCGTTTTCAGTTGCGTCAGTGCATAAATTTCAATGATTTGCCTGTTGTAGCAAAAGTATTAGTACAAATATTTACACACACGCACGCACACACACACACACACATGACATCGATGTGTGCCACAATTTGCGACTGATAAGCACATGGTTTAATTAGCATTCACGTGGCCGGAGAGTGGGAGTTGACTTTAAATTAAGTTAAACTTTTGTTTTTAAGGAAATAGTTTATTGAATACACTGTGCAACTGAGTTGTGGTCGCATTGCGTATACGCCCCGTGCGACAGGCGATTAAATTGAAAAAACTGCCCGCTGCGAAATGGCAGCAAAGTTGCAGCAGCAGTTGCTCCCAAATGGCTGCCCCATGTTGAACTTTGACTTGTGGTGAACACTGACTGTTGCGATGAGGTTGCATAACTTTTTAGACCCTGTAACAAAGCTGTACACTCAGCAAAATATGTCCAGAATATCTGAATTTGCTCTTTTAAGATGGTTGTATATTATTATTGTTGAATTCAGTATGAAACGATTTGTATACGTTTAATTTGTCATTCTGGCGCCTTAGAATTCTCAACTGATTCTATCCGCAAAAAGTTTAAGTCGAGCTCTTGAAATCATTGAAAACAAATGCTTTGCGATTTGTTGTATGTGACCAACAAAAAACACTATTTAATGGTTTTAAGTTGACTTATTAATCGCGATCAAATTAATTTAAAATTAAATTATATAACACTTAGGTTTTTGTCGCAATTTGTATGTAAATAAACTAGAATATTTCAAGATTAATCCGAACTTTTATATGAGAATTTTTTGTATTAGAAACAAACACATTTTGGAATGAATTCAAGACTTTTTTTGTAGAGAAACTAGTATGATCCGATTCTTTACAGACTTAAATTAATCCCAAAACGTACTTAAACCATGCGAGGAAAATCGTATTTTAAGATTTCCGGGAACGTGAAAAGCAAACAAAAGATGTTTGTTCTCAGCTTTGGAAAATCCGAGCTTAGTTAGCTTTTGAGTTCATTTGAAGTGGACTATTCCATTTTTTTCTGAGTGTATAAACGGACGTTGTGCGGAAAAAGTAGATGAATTTGACACACAGCTTGCGAAATATTTGCTCGACTGAGCATGTGCTCTTATAGATTAAATACAGGGTTATTGACAGTCGAGCTTACACGACTGTTTTTCTTTTGTTGTTATGCAAAAAAAGAAATGGACATCGTCTTGGGAAATATTAAGTTGTTGCTAGCGACAAAGCGGGTGTGTGAAAACTTTTAATAGATTTGTAAGACTTGTTTTTCACATCTTGTTCTTTTTCTGTTCTTTTTTTGCTGTCCCACAGGCCGGCGCGTAACGATGTGCCCTCGATGTACATTGAGGAGGACGAACTGAACGAGCTGGAGGAGGGCGGCGGACGAGCAGCCGAGATACGGGCACGGATAACACCTGCGACTTCGCACCTCTGCGGTGGCATGGGTGGTGCTGGTGGCGTTGGGCCCGGCGGTGGTGCGATTGTGGGCGTTGGCGGGCCGCATCATTACATCTCCGAGAGCTTCATACAGTACGCGCAGCCCAGTCTAAACGGTACTATTCCAAAATCTATACTCAACAAACTGTAGTCCGTAATCGTAGTCAAGTATCCAACTATCTGTCTTTATCCTTAGTATGTAATGTAGTTTAAAGTATTTAGTTTTCTCTTTCCTCTCTCTCTCTGTTTCTGTTTCTGTCTTGCATCCCACTTGGTTTGCTTATTAGCTCTTCAGTTCTCTTGTTCGAGTACGCACTTAATAATATTTGTATTTCTAGTTTAAGTTGATTGAATCGAAACTAAGCTTAATTGAATTGAATTTTGTTGACTGTAAATACTTTAGATACTTTATATTCATCATACATCAAATTGCTTGGCCTGTGTATATGCAAGAAGTACTTATTATTACGTAGATTAGCTTGAATTTCACAGCAAATCCAATCAAATTAATAAAATTATAATTCAGTTTGTAGTTTTCATGTTTTTTTGTCGAGTGCATGTGAGCTTAGCATTAAGTCGAAATGGACTGGAAACACTTATGTGGGCTGGTTTGTGCTTAATAATTATTTACTCTTTTTTTTATTTTGTCCACACACGCACTCTTGAAACACTTGCAACTCAAATGGGGCTAACTGTCGCAATTTAAGGCGACAGCAATTGTTGGAATTGCATTTAGTACATGCAATTTAAATGGAATTACTAATTGGCCTTTATTTAATTTTGTAAAGTAGTAGCTCTATCCCTCGTATCCCTTTTCTAATTAGCTTTGATCGAAGTGGTTCGATTTCAATTGATTTATTTTTAGTGCTCGTACATACATATTTCCGATACGAGTAGTATGACAAGCACTTGAAGTGCACTGCACACAGTGCGTATGTGTAATGTGTGTGCACACACACAGATTAGCTCACCTGCTCTACCATTAGTTGACATGGACAGACCCGTAACTTCCTGCCCAACAGTAGCAATATATTTACCTCAATCTCTCTCTCTATTACTCGCTTTCTCTGTCTCTCTCTCTATCTGTCTCTGACTGTAACTTGTTGGTTGCTCCTAACTAATCATCAAACTACATTCTAAACTTCAGGTTGTAAATACCTTGCCCAATACATATTTAGAGGCATCATAGTGCACACAAAATACTTTAGTAAATTTTCAAGTTTCCCGTCTACCCCCCTACTCCGCTTAGAAACCAACCACTTCCCTTTTAGACCGCATTCTGTGGCCCCTTTAACGATGTATTGAAACGTTACCCTCATTCGTAGGCGACGTGCTGTTACCTTTGCTTGTTACGAGTACCACCATAGAGCCAACGTCGAGCAGCTATCGTTACCATCATCGTGGGGCAGCTGCTCCCGGCTCAGCCACAATGTCGGACGTGGTCGTGGCCATGCCCCAACCAGTTGCTGTCAAGCTCTGGCCGCCCAAATGTATGCAAACTCAATTTTATACAACTTAAATCTGTGCACTTCCAGAGCAGCAGCAACAGCAACAGCAACTGCAACAAAAACAATAACAATAACAATTGCAAAAACCATAACAACAACAACGACAAGAAAAGAAGTAAAAGAACTGGGCACATGCATGTCTTAAACACCGAGCACCTGCACCTGCTTTTTGCCAGCTTTTCAATTAAGCCAAGAGTTGTCGTTGTCGTGCTTGAAACACTGATGCAATAAAATACAAGAATTTACTTGATTTCACATTTTAATTTATCGTCATTGTCATGCATTGCAATTTCTCTCTCACTTCCTCACAATTGTATTTCGCATTTTGGGTTTAGTTTTTGGCTTTCTCTGGACATTTGGCAGCTGCGTTTGTCTTCTGTCTGCTCTGCTGGCCGAACAAATTGTCCAACAAAGCCACAAATTTCTTTTAATTTGGGGCATTTTCTAATTGTTGATGGGATTTCTGTTGCAGTCAAAGCCTGTCCGTAATTGTTCCAGCCACACGTGAGTGTGCGTGTGTGTGGCATTTGAAAATTTAAATCCTCTCAGCTTTGTGCCTTGATTTGTTTTGAGTGCAACAGCTTTCTGCTGAATTCAAAGCAATAATCAGCTTTTTTCCAACAATTGAAGCAACTCTTGGCCGCATCTATCGACAATGTTTGGGACAGCTTTAAAATAGATTTTTCACTACAATTTAATTGGTAGTTTATAAAGATTGACTAGTAATACTCTATACTTAAATCGAAGGAGACGCAAAGCGGCTTTTAAATGTGAGATTCAAAGGGAGAGAGAGCTTTTTATACCTTTTTACTCCATTTAAGGGGTACCAAACAGTTGCAGGGCTTAAAAGAGCAAATATTGCTGAGTCCTGGCAACAATGCGATGCAACAAACGATGCAATGAATGAGTTCGTTCTATAACACTTTGCTTGTATTGATATTTGTGTCCGTGTCTGTATGTGTAATGCCGTATTTGTGTGTGTGTTTGTGTGCCAACAAAGCCCTTACATGAGCATAGAGAATTCGCATAGCATTGAAATATGCAGCAACAGAAGGAAGATACAAACAAGCACACAAAGTTAGACACACTTTACGAGCACTCATATGCATTTACATATACACTTGCATTTACGCACACGCATGCACATGCATATTCGTATGCAAATAAGTGCACACGTGTATGTAACTATCGTGTGTATCGTGAGACTGCAACAAATTTGCTGCTCGCTCTGTTTATTTTGTGAGCTGTGTGTAGACTTTGTTTTAACTTTGAATTGCATAAATTTCAATTATGTATTGCGAAAGAACTAAATTAAAAAGCAAAAATAATGCACACACGCACATTCGGGCAAATGCAAATAATATTTAATGTGCAGATGTGACGTATACGTGATATTATTTTTAATTTATTTCGCACATCTCCTGCTCATATCATTTCCTGTCTGTCGCTGTCTCCTTAATGGGAATTGTGCCTAACTCAAAAGTCACAAATTAGCCACATTTGATTTTGTCAGCGCTTTAATTCGCTTTATTCATGTATTTGTACAATTTATTTTTTGCTTTTCTCCCTGACAACTTTTAATTTATGTGCGCCAAAGGCTCTCAGCTCGCACACACTCTCTCACATTAGACGTATGTATGTCGTTATTTACTTGCAAAGCCTCTTCAAAGTTGCCCTCTGACTCCAACACACACACACGTTTACACCTCCTCCACACACACACACTCAGTTCGCAGTTGGTACATAAACTTGGCCTTGCTAACAAGACACTAACAACTGCTGAAGTCAGACTAAAGTGCGCCTTGGCTTTTGGGAAAATGCTAAAACTGTTGCTTCTCTTGCAAGTTGAAACAAGCGAATGAAGGCATTTTCTTTCTTTTTGTTGCATTACTGTGTTTTCCGGAATCTTTTACTTTGTTACACAATTTTTAAAATTTCTTCATCAGCTTTTTCGTTCACATTTTGTTTTTCTATCCCTTCACTATACGCATCGTTTCTCATTTATGCTACACTTTATTTAGCTTTGCTTTTTCAATTGTTCCTATCTCGCTTATCACTTTATTTCTTCCACAGCTTCTTATTTCGTTACTATTGACTTCAGTTCCCGATTCACATCCCATTTTACTTCTCACCTTACATTAACTGTCGCCATTCTCGCCGCTTCTCTATATTTTCTCTGTTGGGCTTCCCAATTAACTTTATGAACTTCATAAAGTTTAATCTTAATTCTCTTCCGGCTTATCTTCACACTTGTTTACTTCAGCGAAATGCAATCTGTTCCAAAAACAAATAAAGGTTCGAATCGGCAAAGATTAAATTCTTCAGCTATATTCTTTAAAAAATTAATAATTTTTTGATTAACTAATTTTATTCAAATTGAAGTCATCGAAAATTACTACAATTTAGAAAATAATTATATTCTAGTTGTATTTAATTGCATTTCTTGCGACATCTCTCCTCATGTACTTTTGCTTTTATGTTGCTGAAATTGTCTTCTTGATTATTATCGTTTCTGTTGAATTCGAACTACAAATGAGAACTAATGTACTTTTCGAGGTCATAGGTCAGACAGTAGCTCAGCGCTTTTAGCGCAGTAGTAATTTCAGTCCAGGAAGTGAGCTACTTATACAAGCATAGTACGAGCAGCTTGTAAGTTGACTGATACTGTTGCCATTAGCCAGCAATTTTAATTGCATATAGCCTCAAAAGCCGCCTTCCTGCCCTTATTTCTACCTCCCTCTGCAATGGCAAATGCAAATTAAAAGGCAGGTGGCCTCATGATGAGGCTTCACTGTGCAAATGCTCAGAGCAAGGAAGAGAGAAAGCAAATGCGTTCGACTTTTTCAGCTTGCTTACTGTGTTACATACATATGTGTTTGTATTTATGTGTGTGTAGAAGTGGGTGTAAGTGTGTATTTGTTTGTTTTTGCTTATGCTTTTTTTTGTTGTGCACATTTATTTCATTTCATGTTGCAGCATTCATTTTGCTCGACTTTTTGTCTCATTTGTTCTTGTTGTTGTTATTGTGTATCTTGGCGTTTGTTTTGTTTTATGTTCTTGTTTTGGTTTTTGTTTTGTTTTGTTTGTCTGTGTGTCGCGTCAAGAGTCGGGACGCCAACTGGGTAACATTTGTGTAGTCGTCCTTGTACACATACACGTATTGTAACACATCTGTCTCTCTGCATATATATGTATGTATGTGTATAAATGTGTGTGCGTGTCTGTGAGTTTCTTGCGCACTTCAGCGGCACTCGTCTAATTAGACAAAGTTACGAGTAAGACCGAGTCCTGGGTCCTGGGTCCGTGAGTCGGTGAAAAAGCGGACATCTCGCAGCACTGAGACACATCATTTGTTGCGGCCTCAGCTCAGTGTGAGTTGACTTAAAGCCGCCTTAAAGTATGCCATAAAAATGTTGGCATCAACAGCAACGAGTTTGAGCTTTCGACCTTTAGCCTGGCATCTGCTTTGATGTCTGTGGCAGAACCGCATCAAGTGCCGCACATTTTGCTTTGGCAACATTGTTGATGCGGCCTATGCTGCCACACGCACACAGTGTCACACACACACACACACACACATACACGCAGTGTGTGGCACTTCAATGTCAACCGAAGCTCATTCATTTGTCGTGGTTCTTCCGCACCTCTTGGCCCTACTACTATTTGCCTTTTTGCAACATTTTTGCGACTTTTGACATTTTTAATGCTGGCAGGCATGGCGTGAAAGGCACACACACACACACACATATTAATCTGTCCTATATCACACACACATTCTCTGACGCCAGTTGCTTTAGTTTGTGCGTCTTTATGACTCAAAGACGCCACACAAATGTGACATAAAAGGCGATAATAATAAAATATAACACAGGGACGCAACGTCAAATAACAAACTGCAAAATCGTAAACAACAAATGGCGAATGCCACCACCGAACGCTAGATGGCGCTTAAGTTTCACTCGAACTCAACTTACAATAATAAAATGAATTCGGACATAAATGCGACTGAAATGTGCGATAAAAATTAAGAAATTGTTGAATTATTTGATGTTTACGACCGTAATGTTGACCGTGTTGGGCCGAAATCGTTGGGGGTAATTCACTATTAATATTTATATGATTGTCGTTATTGTTGTTGTTTTTTTGGTTATCGTTGCCTCATTTGTTTCCTTGCTGTTGCTTGGTTGTTGCTCTTATCGGCGCACAGTTGGTCACGCTTTTAATATTTGCTAATAGTTACAATTTCCATTTGCTTCTACAACTTCTTCTTTTTATATTATTTGCTGCCAAAACAATTTCCAACTGTGTTATATGATGTCATTTTGCAAGTGTTGTGAATTACAGAAAAGCAAGAAAAAAAAACGAAAATCAAAGAAACAGAAAACAAAACATAAACAAACAATGAAATAAGCAAAACTAATCGGTAAACACAAATTGTATTTTTGTTTTTCTTCCTGACTGCCCGCATCTGACACACACACACACGCACTAACACTAACACCCACACAAACATACATGCACACATACATCTGCTTGCCATTGTTGTTGATTTTGTTTTATGCCAACCAACCAAAGTGTATATTGCAGACCCGGATCTGATATTACCGCGCGGCGAATTGGAATTTACGACTCTGGATCCAACGCTGAAGTAATTGTAAAAAGTAATAATATCTACCGCAGTACATACACACATACATCCCCCCTCCTCCGGCCGAGGTTGCACTATGAAGGCTTTAGGCATCATACGTCGTAATTCATGGGCATTTCATTTTATCGTATACATAGCTGTAAATTTTTAGCATAAATTTAAATATATTAATGTCAAAGGTATAGCATACATAAGTGCATCTATGCATATATCCTTGTCTGTGCAAAAATATATATAGTGGAAGTGAGAGCCGAGTAAAGGGGATAAAAGGAAAAGGCTGCCTTTGCCTCGCTCTATAAATACACCCAGCAATCGTATAACTGAAATCAAAAAGTGAATTTTGTAAATACCATAACACACACTCACCTACACACACACACACAGTTGAAAATCAAAACGAAAGTGTTTGTATTTGTATTTAGACTCTGTAATTGCAATTCCAGCAGCAGCGACATCAAATGTACATAGAGAAACCGGGCAAACATTAATCAAACTGCATTTAAATGTTGAATAAAATAAATGGAATTAACGTAATGTAATGAACAATTAAGTTGTTAAGCTAGTTAATAGGAATACTTTAGTCGCTAGGCAGATTACACATATAGATTACATTATAAATTGAATTTGTAATTAGACTCAAAGAGCAAACAGACGAAGAGTAATTGAATTTAACTCAGCCTCAGCCCAAGAGAGAGCGCTTAAAAGTATGCAATAAATTTGCCAACATTTGCATAAAGTTGTGTATCAGTATGCGGATGTATAATATTCAAGAATTTATTACTACAAAACTGATATCAATATCCATTAGCCATACTCAGTTAACTGTACCTTCAGTTGGCACAGAGAAATTCGAGCAAATTAGCCCCGAGGGCCACGCCCATTTTTGCAATTGAATTTATGCAATTTTCATAATAGATTTGGTACAAAAGAAAATTTGCTGGCCAAGTTAGCAACTATTTATATGAATTCATGAATATTCTATTACCATAACAAAAGGCTGGCTGAGAAGTGAGCGCAAACTTCGAGTGCATAATGAATAAATGTTAAATAAATTACAGGCCCAAAAATACAACTAAACAGAAGAGCAGAAACAGAAACAACAACAATAATACAAATTAATTCATTGTATGTACATGTTATAAATAAAATAACTCTAAAGTAACCAAGCGACTAACAAACACAACTTAAAATCTTAAATAAAATATAATTCATATGCTCGTGTTTGAATGTGAATGTGAATACCAAATACGAAATAACATGAAACCAAATGGCAGCCTAGCAAAATATACACTGCGTATGCATAATAAAATAAATTAAAATTATACCAAAATAGAGGGAAAACCGAACTGCATCGGGGACAGGGGACAGAGCAAAGAGAAAAGGGCAAATTGAACTGTCTCCAACGAGTCCTTACTCTCTCTCCCTCTCTCTCACTCTCTCTGTCTCTGCCTCGGTGTCTGTCTCTTTTACTTTAACTCTATCTCTCTGAACAAATTGCGAAAACTCAACTGATTGTTTTTAAGGCGTGCTTAGATTTACGAGCAAAAAAACAAAATGAACTTAAACATAAATTTATATTTAAATTAAATTATATTATATGGTAAATATATTTTACAATTAAGTCGAAACTACTGAGTGTGTTAATAATATTAATGAATACTTAAAATAAATAAACTGAATTCAAGATGAAGATAAAAATAAAGCCAGCCTCAAGCATTTTTAATCAATTTCAATTTCACCCACAAGCTGCAGATGAATGCCAAGTTTTTTGGAACTTTTAGCCAAGGGTTAAGTGATATTAATACTCTGCTCCAGACTTTCCCCCAACAACAACAACCCCCGTTAGCTGCAATCCTGATTGCCACCCGATCCGAACCGAGGCGAGTAATCGAAACAACAGAAAGGCGGTCAGCTAAGTCGGCCTTCATTAATTTACACGGCAACTCTTGAAACTGGATACTGGATACTGGATACTGGCAACTTGGGTTGCATTTTAGTTTACTCGTAAAACACTTGCCACCAATGGAGTCGATAGAGTCAATGAAATTTGAAGCAAACTCTTGGCAAACTTTTCAACTGCAGTTTATACCATTTAATACCAGTTTGCTGAATTTCATAGCATATTTATTAGCCAAACTTTCACTACAACTTGGCCCCCTTCAATAGGTTAAGCTCGTGCTTGTACTCGTTCTGTTTTTAAATCAAGTGTATTAAGTGTATTACAGAGGTTTGTAGTTATTCCCATCTAACTTACGGAAAACCAAAGTAGTTCTAAATTACAATAACCTAAAACCTTTGGATGCTAATTGATAAAGATGGAAATTTTATTGCTAAAAATTCTGGAAAAAATATTTGTCTAATTCAGACTGATCTTTTGTATTGCTTTGTATAATTTTTTAGGCATATACTAAAAATTTGTTTGCTTTAATTTTTAATAAATTAAAGACACAATTGGAAACCAAATAATAATTTCAAGAATTTTCTTTTAGAGTATATGAATAAGCGGCAAAACTGATGAACTAAAATCCAAAAGAAATGCCCTAAAAAACCAAACATTTTCACGAATGCAAACACGTTAAGTTGCTGTCGAGCAGGGAGTGAAAATGGAGTGAACTGGAATCTGAAAAATTGCTGACCAGTTGCTGCTGCTGGGCCTTAATGTGACAGCCGATGCTTAACCTTAAGGCTCACAAGCAAATTAGAGGACGGCTGGCTGGCCAAATCTTTTGGCGCTCACAATACACAAAGGCGTGCTTAGTTGGGACACAAGTGCTGAAATATTAATGCGCCAACTAAATGCTCGACACAGCGACGACCCATTTGGGCAGCCAGCCAGAGACCATAAACGTCAGCTTTGAATTCAATTAGCGTAGAACAGCTTGTGCAGCAGATGGGGGGAAGTCATAACAGCATTGATGCAGTGCAGCAATTATTGGGATCTCTTGTTGACAAGCCCGCCAATGGACTTGTTACTGCCCCCCCCAACCACCACCCCACCCACTACCCGGCAAAGACTACTCCCTCGTGCATCGACAGGACCATAACATTCGCAATCGCATTCGCAATCACAATCATCATCACATGAATGGCCCGAATGGATACGACTGCTCCTGCAACGTAGACATCCTGGCCGGGTCGACAGCTTAAGTTTGACAAGCCACAAACGTTGTCAAGGCTGGCAACAGCCTTTCAATATTTTTATTTTTTCTGCTGCCTCTTGTTTTTTGTCGGATAGTGTTGCTGTCTGTCTGCCAATACCAAAGGAGCAATCAGCTCGAGCGACAACTGTGTCAAGGACATGACGTGCACAATTCGTTTAGCGGTCGTCTCATTGTGTTTTCATCTCTTTCTCTTGCGTCTCCCACTCTTTCTCGCTTCCCCATCATAAAAACACGCTTCACTTTTCTGATATTTTCAACGTTTATTTCGCAACAGCTGCCTTAAATCTAGATGTAAACGCTTTAAATCAGATTCCCTTTAATAGTTTAAATTATAATATTCATCATTATTATTTTATTACAATAAAGCGAATTTCAATTTCAATTTATATTCTTGTTACTTTCGTTTGCAATTCGCAAATCTGGAATTTTTTATGCTGAATGCAATTATTCTCCATTTACAATGCACTCAACGCGAAGTGGTTGGCAACGCAGACAAGGACTGTCGACAGTTTGAAGGGAACTCAACTCAACTCAACTGACCGACTAGCAGATACCTGCACCGCAACTGGAATATCTTGATAACTTGATAGGTATAAGTGCAAGTTTATCTACAACTACATAAGATTCGCTCCAATTTTTGATATTTAAAGTGTCTTTAAATTAAAGAAGTTTCTTTCCTTATTTTATTTGTCTTATTTTATTTATTTAGCATTGGTTAAGCGTAGAAGCAGCGGTTGGAATAGGGCGCAGACAAGTAAATAAAATTGCAAATAAAGTAAAAATGTTGAAATGCCAAAAGAAATGCATAGTACATATTTTACATTTATTCATTCGTTGACGTTGTCGCTGCTGCTGTTGTTGCTTTTAAGCGAAGACAAAAGGCCAGAGAAAGAGAAAGACAGAGAGAAAGAGAGAGGGAGAGAAGGAGAGGGACTGCCTGGCTGGTGCTGGTAAGCCGAGCGTTAATAACAACGCTTATCTGTGGCATTAGTAGCGTACACAGCAATAGCAATAGCAACGACAACAAGAAAAAAAGAAAGCGAACAAGAAATGATAATGAAAAAAAGTGAAATAAAAGCGCAACAAGAGCGCTAACAGACAAACAGCCGAATGGCAAACAAAACAGAATTCAACACAAAAGAGAGAAGGAGAGATGGAGTACAAAACAACAGATTTTAGAGAGGATGAGGCATAGAGGGCAGTGGGTGGGAGCGGGCAAGGGGAGGAGGTTCTACATACATAAGTAATTCAAGCTGGCGTGACAACTTCGAGTGACAGTCGCAGCGCAGCGCCATCATCCATTATCAGCAGTTGGCCATCTTAAAGTGCAGCAAAAACAACACAGGAAGCAGACCAAAAAGCACAAACAGAGCATCACCACCGCCAACAACAAGAACAACAGCAACAACAGCAACGAGAACAACAACAAAAGCGCAGTTGGACAGCGGGCGGTCGCATATAAAAAGCGCAGCGAAAAAGGCAGAAATACAAAATGTCGCATTGTTTTAATGCATTTGGCGCAACGACAACGACAACGACTGCGACGATGTTGATGATGATGATGATGCTGTTGTTGCTGCTGCTGCTGGGCACACACTGCGTATGGGCAATATCGCGAACGAAACCACAATGTCACATTACGTATACGCCGCGTGCTACTTGCCGCTCGCATCGCCGCCAGCGTTTGCAAGCGAGCTTGATTGCCGATGTTGTTGTTGTTGCTGTTGTTGTTTATGTTGTTGCTGTTGTTGTTGTCCCGGCGAATCCTTAACTGTGAACGTCACATAGTAACGTTTATTGCTGTCCAACTTATCCGCTGGCAGTGAAATTAGTTGTTTACTCTTTCCGTGTGACAGCTCCAGAGCAACTTTATGGTTGCATTTTCCAGCGCCGCTGCCAATGCCGACGCCAATGTCGACGCCAACGCCGACGCCGACGCCAACGTCAGTGCGTCCACTTGAGGTTCGTCCGCTGGTCAGAATTTTTGGCAGATAAAAACTGCTGACGCTGCCGGCTTTTTTATACGGTCCAAAGCCAAACTTGGGCATCGTGTGGTGATTCATCATGGGAACTGCAGATAGAGATAAACACAGAGAGTGAGACAGAGTGAAAGAGAGAGAAAGAGAGAGAGAGTGACATTAGATTAATGATCTACAACGATCAGCCTAATTAAGTGGATGCCATTTTTATGAGCGCACTCGAAATGAATTGCAGCTGCCAGTGTCAAGTGGAAACTGCATTTCATTCCGAACGGAAAAGGGGGGGGGGGGAGTCGGGGGAATCTCGGGGGAGACATGTGTCAGGTGACAGGCAGCGAGAACACTCTGTAAAATTGCATTCAATGAAGAGCACGCAAAGAAAAATGAAGAAACATTTCAGATAGAATTTTTCCAAAAAAAGCCAATTGCCATGAATTTTAGTTCAGTTGAGTTGAGTTGAGTTTGAGGATAAGGACTTAATTTTCTGGTCCTGCTTGTTGTTGTTGTTGTTGTTGCATGCAACACTGCGGCCCATCTGGTGGGATTAAGCCAAGCGATTTGTGTTGACTTGGGTGTGTTTCGAGTGCAAACAGAGTGTGGCATAGAAATGAATGCGTTTTTAATTTGGCATAAGCCGGACGCATCCTCGGGCCGGAGTTGGCAGCTTGGAGGAGCAGGAGCTGGCCATAGAAACAATAATAATAAAAGTTGAAAAGGCGAAACGTGCCAGCCAACAAAAAAGGGGGACGGCAAAAGCCGAGAGAATATTTTTAATGCTCAGCTGCTCGGTCAAATGAATAAACTGCTCGTAATTAGGATTTATTTTAATGCTGTCGGCGCATTTGGCGCCCACGTCTTTTCAGTATTTTCCCTTTTCTGTTGAATTCCGCTTGACCCACTAATAAAAAACTGTAACAACCCGACGGTCCGACTGTCCCAGTGTCCGACTGTCCAAGTGGTGCCATTTTTCACGCTCTCCAAGAGCTGCTTAGGGGCTTAAAAGACACGGACTTACTGTAGGCGGCACAGGGAATGCCCGTGTAGGCGTGGGCAGCGTGGAGACATCGATGCGTCTTCGTGGTGCACTGCAGCGCCTTCTCATACGCATTGTAATCCGGACTGAGACGACGTTCCGCCTGCAAACAACGGATCATATATAAGAGGATTGTGATTTGGGGACTGGTTTGTGATTCATTTACCTCCTCGTAAACCTCGTTGATGTTCTGAAAGTTGTTGGTGCCCGGCTTCTGCAGTCCCTTGAGTGTCTCGTAGAGAAAGAGCTCAAAATTCTTGAACGTATATTCGCTGAAATTGTAACGGCGCAGCCTTGTGCCCGTTTCGCCGCCCAGCAGCACGCATGATTTGTGATAGTCGTCAACGGCGCGCTTCACCAGCACCGATTCATTCAATTTGGTGGAGCGTATCTGCAGCGACTTGAGCTCCAGCAGATGCTGAAAGATCTTGCGCTCCATGTAGTATCTGAAAAATACAGAGCACAGAGGGAGAGAGATGAGAGTTGAGAGATGTCATGGCAACCCCCCAGCTGGAAAAAAGGGCAGCTTTTGAAAATCGCAGCATTGTTCTTCAGCTTCCGACTACGAGTTTTGCCCCGTCCCTGTTGTCTTTCCGCCTCTGTGTCGTCTATCGTCTGATGTCTGCCATCTCATCATCATCATCAGCATCAGCGAAAGCTTTGCCAGCCAGCGCATAAAATAAATGTTTGCAAATGTACGTAAATTGTCATTTTGATATTTCGCGAGGCAAACAAAGGCCGTGTGCCTGCTTGCCCCTCTCTTTCTCTCTCACTCCTTGTCTCTTTCACTGCCTGTGCCTGTGCCTGACACAGAATGGAATTGGTTGGGACTCTCCACCCCACTCAATGCGCACAATGCGCGAAACGCAATAAAAGGCATCATGTTATTAAAATTTCAAAAATACTAAAGTGCGTGCGCACCAAAAAAAAAAAAGAATTCTATTAATAATTGAGAGAACATAAAGCCAAAAGCGAAAGCGAGATATACAGAGAGAGAGAGAGAGAGTGAGGGAAATTAAAGCCGACAGAAGCCATGGCATAAAATCTAATTGAAATTTTTATTAAAAACTAAGCAAATACTCGCATTGAAATGCTTTGTCTCGACTCGACTCGACTCGACTTGGCTTTAAGAACGCTTTTCGTTAGATTGTTGGCCAACTCTTAAAGCACTTGAAACTTTGTTGGCCCTATTTTGGCCAAAAAAGCTGAGCAAATTTGTCGAGTGCACTCGGCGCATAGCGTAAATGTTGAGCAGCGTTCTCTCAAATTGTTTATGCGGATTACAGAGAGGGCAATGAAGGAAGGCAGGGAGAGTGGTAAGGGGTAAGAAGAGAACTCAGAGTTTATGCAGTTGCCGCTTGACACTGGTCGCCACTTGGCCGCACTGCAAAATTATGCGAAACAATTTGACTTTGAAACAAAAATGGCACAAAAAACCAACAATTGGCCAAATAATGAAAGAGTCGAAATGAAAGACGAAGGTAAATGCTGTAAGCCCTTTCTGTTTCATCGTCTTCTTCTTTTGGTTTGGTTTTGGCTTTAGCCAAGTGCTGCTTGCAGTGTTAAAACTGCGTAACAAATTGCCTCTTCTAGGTGCATGAACATTTCTTGCAACATTTCAGCCGCAAACGCAGCTACTTGGAATTCTCTCTTCCGCTTATTTAGATCGCGTTGTGGAATCTTCAACTGCATTCGTAGCTTGTAAAACTGCAACCCCATTGGACATTGGCCATCAACATCTTCATCTCCATCTCCAGCTGCAGCGTTATCTGTGTCTCCATCTCCATCTGCATCTACATCGTCTGTGGCCTCAACGCTCTGCTTGTTTGTTGAAGCACTTTTGAATTTTACGCCTCGCTTTGGCTTCACTCAACTGCGCCTTCAAATCCTTTTTGCCCCACTCCCTTTCTAGCCCAAGTTCTCCTCCTCCCTTCCTAGTATCTCCAACCCTTTCCTCCCTCTGCTCCCTATTTTTTCTATAGTTGCCTTGGCCAACGCTTGCCACTTTCTGTCAGTGCAAACAGTTTTTGCAATAGTGTCCTTGGCACATTTTTTTTATTTCCATTTTTCCATTCCATTTTTTTTTGCGCTTTTTATGCTGCCTCTGCCGCGGCTGCTGCTGCTGTTGTTGCCGCTGTTGCTGCTGATTTCCGTTTCCGTTTTACGTTCGCTTAGCACAACTTTCATTGCATTTTCTTGTGCGCGTTGATTTTCAGTGTGCTACATTTTTCAGTGACCGTCAGTGACTGTCACGCCCACACGACACGCCTCCCGGCCAGCTTTTGGACCACCCCCCCTGCCGCCTTTCTGCAATGCCGCCGTCGGCATCCTGTTTGTGACACAAATGTGACAAGCAAAAAGTGCGCGCTGCACCAAAGTGGATGGAGTGGAAACACGGCGCAAGCGAGAAGAGAAGGACGCACTGTTCACAGCGCCACAGCAAGTGACAGCGAAATTCAAAGAAATTAAGCGCTCCACAAGCTGCACTAACAACTGCAACAGCAACAACTGCAATAACAACAACAACAATGGCGTCAACAGCGACAAATTCTGAGCCCGGCAGCAATTTGCAATGCATAAACAACAAAAGCAAACAAAATGCATACGATTTAAGAAACCTTCGCCTGGCTGTTGTTGTTCTGCAAACAACACACATATGTACACTCTCTCACACACACACACACTTTGAAAACATACGTGTTCACTTTGATGCATCCCTTACTAGATTTGTTGCCAATCCAAGCAAAAAGCGGTTTCATTTGCTGTCAGTTTCAAATAAATTGCGTATCAAAATTCGTCGTTTTTTTATACCCTGGGGGTATATTAAGTTTGTTCAAAAGTATGTAACAGGCAGAAGGAAGCATCTCCGACCCCATAAAGTATATATATTCTTGATCACCGTCAACAGTCGAGGCGATATACCCTTGTCTGTCTGTACGTCTGTCCGTATAAACGAAAGGATCTCAGAGATGGTAAGAGCTAGGACCACCAAATTTGGAATGGACCACCAATTATGTCAGGCAGGACAAGTTTATTTTAAAATTTTGCCACGGCCACTGTGGGGGCGTAATTTATAAAAAACTGACAACAGATTTTATTTTGGCTTTAAAGTCTAAAATTTAATATATATTTTTTAGCAACGAGTGTAAGAACATGCTCAGAACCTAATCACCAACTTTCATCACGATTGGGCCATAAATAGTGAAGATATTAACAATTTTGTCCAAAGTATTTTAATGGCAATTCTATAAATAGAATAGAATTAATGATCAATTAATTCATTTTACATTTCCTCTGCAAGAATGTTTATCGAATTTGTCATCATCAGACCAAGTGGTGGAGTGGTGGAGGTGATAGGTGCTCGGCAAGCGAAATGGGAGATCGAGGTTCGAATCTCGGCTCTGTCGGTGCAAATGATTTTTTATTATTTTTATTTTTTAATTTTTTTATTTTTATTTTTAAAATTGGTTCAAATCACTTATCTTATTATATATGTATGTAGCTGCCACAAAAAGGATAGGTCGATATTTAAGGATAAGTGTGAAAATTGCTTGGGCATCAAATCTTCGACGTGCATGGGACTAGGCCCATGGTATATTACTGTCGAGTACACTCGACTGATCCGCGTGTTTTATTTTGGAAAAACTTCTCGCCTCATATTTCTTAGGCTGAAGCTCAAAAGTTTAAGGAGAGCTGAACAAGTTGCAGCTGGAGGAAAACAGGGTTGAATGGGTATAGAGAGAAAGCAGCAACTGAGCATGTTGAAGAGTGGCAGCATTAGCTCAATGATGTGACTAAGTTGCCCAGACCGCAGCTCAAAGTGTTGCACAGAGCTTGAGGTTTATTAAATATGTTCATTTCAAAACAAGATGAAGAAAGAGAGAATGAAATGGAGATAAATCAAAATCGATGCTAGTTATGCATAAACCAAGTTCATAAGCTTATGGTATAAATACCATTCAGCTAATAGACTCACGTTTAGCAAACTTCAAGCAGATAATCAGCAAGGACACACAAAGCGAAAGCGACTGCGAAGGTGAAAGTTGGCCGAGGCAACAACATAAAATCCAAATATTTAACAATGTCAATTACGTGAGCGCACATTATAAATCCCAAATCTCAAATCTCACCTGTGCTGTTGGGACAAACACAAACACACACACACAAAGAGAGAGATATACAGGCCATGCTGGCAAGTTATTTGTTTAATTTATGCGTCAGATAAAATTTTAATCTGTTCAGCGCCAAAGCGAGAAAGCAAAATAAAGTTGCCACAACAAAACACAAAAAAAAACAGCAAAATAAAAATTTAAAAAAAAAAAAAGTATGCAAACATGCTACTGATATAAATAAAATTCTCTATTTACACACTTTTCATGGTGTTGTGTAAGCTGGCAGTGCACCGCCCCCTGACCAAGGGAATTCTACCGGGTGCTTTAGATTTGCTTTTTTCTGGCCGGCCAAACCACCAACCATCAACCACCAGCCACCAACCAACCAACCAACAGGCAATCCACCGCCGACCGTCCCTAGAGTGGATTCCATTGGATTTTTATGTATTTTGCAAGAATTAATTGACTCACACTCACTGTCGACTTGTTAAAAATTTCGTTACTGTTTGTTGTTGTTTGTACGCAAGACGCTTGTTTGACTTGGCGTACATTGCGTATACGCAACGTATTTGCATTGGCTTCCTTACACGAACAAGTTGCCAGTTTCCTTCCTTTTTTTATGCAAACCGAGTGAATGGAAATGGGACGCCGCGTAAATATTTTCATTAGTCAAGTGAAAAATGTATTATTTATTTTTTATTTATGAATTTTGTTTCCATTTCTGTTTCTGTTTCTGTTTCTCCAACTTTGCATTTGCATTTGCAACAATTTATTCATAGCCCTCAAGACAGATTACGAAAATTAATAAAAGTGTGCTTACTAAAATTTAATTAAGTTTCTCAAGTTTATGGCGTGGCCTATGCAAATCCTTTAATTACAATTACAATTGACTTTTTACTTTCACTTGCGCTTAATTTGATTGAGGGCTTATAATAAATAAATTGAGACAAACTTAAATTTGTATGAGATTATTTATGGAAATAGTATATTATTGTATACAAGTGTAAAACTATATTGGGACTGAAATTGAGGCAGGCACTTAGAGTTAATACCTTTTTGTCGGAAGGATTTCCGCAACAAGGTTCAAACAAATTGTAACTGCGATTCGCTTGTCTTCATCTCCATGTTCGTCTCCTTCTTTAAGATTCACCCGCTAATCTCCGCTAATTCCACTT